>WOAB01000044.1:0-600000 GCA_027886185.1 Rheum nobile | reverse complement strand
TAAGAAAACGATAAATAAAATATAGAAAGCTTGGCTAGACAAATATTCACCTTTAGTTTGGTTGATCGATCATTGATTACTTCTAGCCTCAATACTCATGAATGTCCTAATCCCTGTTCTGAATTAGTTACCAGTCCAACCAGTCCTGATAACCCTAACTATCAAATAACCTAAAAGACCTTCTAGATTGAATCTAACAGCAGCAATGAATTCAAGAATAGATAGGTACATACAAGTGTAGCAACCAGTCATACAATTGCATGCAATTAATTCTGTACACAAACTAAGGGATTTAGATTATCAACCAGTATCATCTAATCCTTAGTAGTATGATCAATAACAATCTCAACAGGTTGTATAGAAAAGGGGAACCAATAGCATAATACTAATTTCTCTAGGTTGTCAGACTAGAGAGAACTACTATTAACAATCTAATTGATGTCCTAATCAACAAATCAAGGGGAATCGAAATATGATTAATGAGATTAAGCACGAGAGAGAATTAATACAATCATAGAAAGAGTAAAGGAATAATCTCAATATCAAATTCAAACCAAGGCTTCAATTGTCTAGCAAAAAACAAAACAAAATAAAGAACTAAACTAAGAAAGGGAAAAACAATACTGAATGGAAAATGATGATCCGAAGATGATGAATGGAGGCTGTGGAAATTAGGTTAAATAAAGTTAACCTAAAGCCTAAGATCACAAACCTCATCTACAAGGAAATAAAATATAATATTCGAATTAAATAAAATAAAATAAAAAGAAAAGGAAAAAGAAAAAGAAAACAAAAGTTCGGAAATCTCCACGGGCTGTCTCCCGTGTGTGGCCGCGATCGCGGCCTTCGGGCCGCGGTCGCGGCCTTCTCTCTTCAGCATCGTGACACTTCCGTAAAAATGCCATAACTTTTGATTCCCAATTCGGATCGCGCTCATATTTTGAGGACTTACAGTAGACTTCAAGATCTAACTCCTCGAATTGGAATCACTCCATTTGGACATCTGAGTAAAGAGAACGAATCAATTGAATTCAGCACCTTATTCTTCTACTCTCGTGTGGACTCTCTCCTTGGTTCTTCTTCGTCTCCTCAGTGGTCAAATCCTCTTCCTCTGGATATCTTCAATTTGATTCTCCAGAACACCAAATCCACACTTCTTCTCTCCAGCTCCCTATTCCACAATTGTGCTCTAAATCCATCCAAATGGCGCCTCAAACCTGGTAATAACCCCTAGAAATGCACTATAAAATAGCACTGATCAGCAGATATGTGCCAGCTGTTCCCAGATCGCCTCAAATATACAAGGAAATGAGATTTTGAGTTTTGCTTGGATAAGAAGAAGAAGATAATAAATCTTAGGAAAGTTTATAGATGAAAACTATGTGTTTATGAGCTGAATTGTTTGGTTGGAAATAAAATCTTTCACCGTTACCTTATATAGCGGGGTTGTTAACTATTTGGTAATTTGGTAAGAGATCTTTTCTACCACTATATATAGATGAGGATACCTTAGGGAAAGGTCATCTCAGCTATCCCATTGAAGACTACAAGGAGCTTATTGCAAAGTTGAGATCGGAAGGTACGGGTATGTACTTGATTGCTTAGGGTTTTCCTTATGTTCTTGTGTTGTTACTAGTTGATTGCACTCAAAGTCTAGAAGCCTAGGAACTGTGTGTGAGTAGGTGGAGATAATACTTGTGAGATTGTACAACTTAGGGTCTTGTTGTGTTCTTGTGTCATTGAGAGTTGATTGCACTCAAAGTCTTGTAACCTAGGATATAGGTGAAGAGAAGACTTGTGAGATTGTACAATTCTTAATAATACAAGTATATATTTGGGAACTTTGTTGTTACTTTGAATCTTTACTTATTTTCGCTGCCCAGGAACAATCACATAGTTCCCTGTTTAACACACTAACGATTCAACAATTGGTATCAGAGCAGGTTTGCTCTAGATTGTGTGTTCTTTTCAGATTCACAGGTAACAATGTTTTCAACTCATGAAGTCGGTGTAGGGAACAACTCAGACAACACCAACGGTGACAATATTGGGAACAACAGAATGTGTGCAATGACTCTGAAGTCATCAAGTGAAGAACAAGAGGTAGATCCTGAAACTTTTTTTGAATCTCTTGTTAATTTCGATAAAAAGTCCTTGATCGCTCTTATCAAAAGCATGTATAATGAGAATCTTAAAACCCAAAACGACTTAAGTGATGCTGAGGATAAATGCATTGAATTGAATGAATCTTTATCTAGAATTACTAGTTCCTCTGCTGTTCCTTGTGTTAGAAATCATGTCACTCACAGTGAACCTAGTTCCTTTAGCACTGTTAGGGAACTATCTCAGATTGATAAAATTCACTCTATCTTAGTTGAGCAAAAGCTTAAGGAAGAAGAAATTACATTTGTCAAGCCCAAGTATGGTCTGGGGTACAAAGGAGAAAAACAAGAGAGTGAGGAACGTAAGTTAACCATACCTGAGCTTAGAGAGTTAAAAGATAGGGAACTTCAGAGTACTAAGGATAGGAACTCTTATCTAGAAGAGCGTGTGAAAACTCTAGAGAGTGGGTTGAGTGAAAATCAATCATGGTACAAAGGCCAACCTGCCCATAAGATGTATCTCATCCAATCCCAGGGAAATTTGCCTAGTACACCTGACCCAGTTAGAGCCAAGCAACGTAGAATGCCCGTCCCAAACCATAAGTACACATTGGGGGACTATTATAAGATTTGCTGGCATTGTGGGAACAACGACCATGTTGTGAGAAACTGTGCTAAGAAACAAAAGTTCACTGAAGAGCACACTCAGCGAAGGAACAGTAGAAGTAACAATGTTAATTTGAATGATTTTGATGCATCTCCTGATTTGTTCCATGCTAAGCCTAGAGAATATCACTTTGTCTCTACGCGACCAGGTAAAGCCAAGCTTGCCTGGGTCGCGAAACACTAACTTTCTAAATGCAGGATGAAGTGAGAGGGAACAATAGGTGGTTCATTGATAGCACATGCTCATGCCATATGATGGAAACTAGAGATCATCTCACCTCACTTCAACAACACTCTAAGGGAACTGTTGTCCTTGGAGATAAGAGATGCTGAGAAATTGTAGGAACATGAGAAGTTGTGTTGATCTCAAACATCAAGGAACTATTGTTCCTCGGATTACAAGTCTCTCAATCCTCTGAGATAACAAGAGTACATCAACAAAAATACATCAAGGAATTGTTGAAGTAGTATGGTTTCAAGCAAATCCTAAGGAGTCACACCTAACTGACGTCAAAAGGATCTTGCGATACTTGAAAGGGAACGACAATCTCTGTCTTTGGTATCCAAGGAACAATGGATTCGAATTTCTGGGTTTCATTGATGCTGATTTTGCCGGTCACCTAGTAAATCGCAAAAGCACATCAGAGACGGCACAGTTCATTGGCCCATGTCTTGTCTCTTGGGCATCAAAGAAGCAAAGTTCTGTTGTTCCTTCCACCTCCGAAGCTGAGTACGTAGATGTTGTACCGTTCTTGTCCAGGTATTGTGTCTCAAGCAACAATTGGAGGATTTTGGTATGTCTCTTGGCACTGTTCCCATTATGTTTGATAATACTAGTGCTATTAACATTTCCAAAAATCGTGTTCATCACTCACGTACTAAGCATATCGATATTCGTCACCATTTTATTCGTGATAATGTTGAGAAAATTTTCATTAGAATGGATCATTGCAGGACATAGGATCAAGTTGCAGATATCTTCACCAAAGCACTGGATAGAAAACCCTTTGAGTATTTGAGAATGCTCCTTGGGATGATCTCACTAAACCGAGGAACTCCACTTCCACTATTCCCTCAGTGATTGGCTAGATCGATCAATTATAAACTAGGGAACATCTTCTTTGTCGCATGTTATTTGCAAATGACTTGTTTATTTACATCTTGCTATGTGCTTTGTGTTACATCATATCAAAAACTTCTTGCAACTTCTATTCTTGATCATATATGCTATATTTTTACATGATAACATCTTCTTTCAAGCCCAAAGCAATCGATTTGATTATCTGCACCCTCATTACAAGCCAAAATGATAATTGGTTGCACTGTCGTCCCAAGCTTGGATCCAGGTAAACGTTCCCTATGCACCTCTCTTTGTTTACCAACTTTTACTGGGAATCATTATCTGGATCGTCATTGTTCCCTACCTTTATTTTTGTTTGGATATATCTTTCATATTTTGTGTGAACCTGATGCGATTCTTGGTGGACCCCACAGGCCATGGACTCACCTGGGTCCTGTGGGCTGTCAACCACCCAGCCAGTCCCTCAGTCGGAGCACGCCGGCTGGCGAGGCCTAGCCCAACCAAGAGCGCCATGGGCTGCAGCCCATACACCCCAACCTGCAAGGGCCTATTAGACTTTAATTGTAGGATGTTGCCAGGGGGGATCGAACCCCTGACCTTTGACATATTCCCAATTCCATGAGAGATGATAATGTGCGTAAGCACATGCCAGGACCCGTACAGTACAAGACGAAGGGTGCCAAGAACTCCTTTTTAGGGAACCCTTGGCTAGACTCTCAAAGACGACACACTCTAATGTGTTTTGGGTTGTTTTTGGGTTTTGGCTTGATGGAGATTTGACTAAAAAGGGAAATGGATATAACTCTTCACGAAGGATTCGAGAAGAGTTTGGGATAGGCATCTTATGAATCTTGGATACAACTCACCAAGAAACACAAGACGAGATTGATCGATCATGGATGTAACGCACCATGACCAAACAATCACCTTTGGATGCGACACACCAAAGGATGTTTTGGATGTAACTCACCAAAACAAGACTAAGACACTCAAGGATATCACACACCTTGAAGCCATCGTCCAAGAGGCTTGAAATGAACAAAACGCTCACGTTTTTTTAATAATCTCCAATTCAAGTCTAACAATTACAATGCACTTGGCTACCTATAAATAGGCACCAATACAAAATAGGAAAATACATAAAGTAAGTCCACTATCCTAGCACTAACACCACGACTTAGCAAAGTAAGTCCACTAACCTAGCAATAACACCACGACTTAGCAAACTAACTAACTACCTAATTAAAGAAATACGTAAATGACAAAAACAATTAACTAGGTAACTAAAGAAAATACGTAAAAACATATTAACTAGCTAATTACCTAATTAATTAATGAAAAGGGAAATACTAGCAAAAACACATAGAATATCACTTCCTAGTCAATCTTCACGTCCTTGCATGAGGATCCATCGATCTTTGGACGATCTCGTCTTTCGTGAGGTTCTTGATGGGATCCGTAATCACATCATCCTCCTCTCCTTGAGGAAGATTCGACCTCGAATCTTTGTTGATTCTCCTCACCATTTCGATCATGTTGACGCTCTTCATTTGCTGCGGTGGAGACGACGAGAGAGACGGACGGTCGTCGGAGGGCACGTCGGGGGCTGCGCTTGGCGTCGCTGGATAGGATTTTTGTGGGCGTGCAACAGCTTAGTGGAGAGGTGGGAGCTGCTAATTAATTAGCAAATTGCAGCAGGGGGGTTACGTGGGGGGGGGGGGGGGGTGGGATTTGTTGGAGGTATTGTAGGGATTTAGCCAAAAGCCTCCATAAATCACGACTGGTTGAGATATGAAAACGGAAGGCTGTTGGTGGGCAAGTGTGGCGGGAGGTGATGAGTTTGAAAGGAGAGAAAAAATAGGGGAATTGGTTGGGAGTGGTTAGGATATGACTCACCCAACCTCAAGCCAAAACCGCAAGCCTACTTGATCTCGTCTCTCTTTTTTTTGTATTCTTTAACCAACTAATTACAACTAATTAATTGGTCAAGAACATGATTTGGACGTGGGCTATTGTGGGTGTAATGGGCTGGAGTGATGTGTTTAGACGTGGGCTTCATGGAAGGGAGAGGTGGTGAGTGGTGGCGTAGTGATGGGGGCTATGGTGGGTGGGTGTTGGGTGAGCCGTAAGCTAGCTGCCTTCCTTAGCCATGGTTTGGTCCCTCCTTTCCTTGACTAGCCCTTCTTTCCTTTGGCCTCTTCGTAGATAGAATCGCCGCACAAGGAAGCTTCCGATGACTCCTAGCCGAGACAATGTGGCTGCGGCGTTGGCGTCGAACCACGAATCTCCTCGGCGTTGAGTCGGCTTGAATGATCATGCCCTCGTCTTCAATAGCTCTGATACCAGATAATGTGCGTAAGCACATGCCAGGACCCGTACAGTACAAGACGAAGGGCGCCAAGAACTCCTTTTTAGGGAACCCTTGGCTAGACTCTCAAAGACGACACTCGAATGTGTTTTGGGTTGTTTTTGGGTTTTGGCTTGATGGAGATTTGACTAAAAAGGGAAATGGATATAACTCTTCACGAAGGATTCGAGAAGAGTTTGGGATAGGAATCTTATGAATCTTGGATACAACTCACCAAGAAACACAAGACGAGATTGATCGATCATGGATGTAACGCACCATGACCAAACAATCACCTTTGGATGCGACACACCAAAGGATGTTTTGGATGTAACTCACCAAAACAAGACTAAGACACTCAAGGATATCACACACCTTGAAGCCATCGTCCAAGAGGCTTGAAATGAACAAAACGCTCACGTTTTTTTAATAATCTCCAATTCAAGTCTAACAATTACAATGCACTTGGCTACCTATAAATAGGCACCAATACAAAATAGGAAAATACATAAAGTAAGTCCACTATCCTAGCACTAACACCACGACTTAGCAAAGTAAGTCCACTAACCTAGCATTAACACCACGACTTAGCAAACTAACTAACTACCTAATTAAAGAAATACGTAAATGACAAAAACAATTAACTAGGTAACTAAAGAAAATACGTAAAAACATATTAACTAGCTAATTACCTAATTAATTAATGAAAAGGGAAATACTAGCAAAAACACATAGAATATCACTTCCTAGTCAATCTTCACGTCCTTGCATGAGGCTCCACCGATCTTTGGACGATCTCGTCTTTCGTGAGGTTCTTGATGGGATCCGTAATCACATCATCCTCCTCTCCTTGAGGAAGATTCGACCTCGAATCTTTGTTGATTCTCCTCACCATTTCGATCATGTTGACGCTCTTCATTTGCTGCGGTGGAGACGACGAGAGAGACGGACGGTCGTCGGAGGGCACGTCGGGGGCTGTGCTTGGCGTCGCTGGATAGGATTTTTGTGGGCGTGCAACAGCTTAGTGGAGAGGTAGGAGCTTCTAATTAATTAGCAAATTGCAACAGGGGGGGTTACGTGGGGGGGGGGGGGGGGGGAAGTGGGATTTGTTGGAGGTATTGTAGGGATTTAGCCAAAAGCCTCCATAAATCACGGCTGGTTGAGATATGAAAACGGAAGGCTGTTGGTGGGCAAGTGTGGCGGGAGGTGATGAGTTTGAAAGGAGAGAAAAAATAGGGGAATTGGTTGGGAGTGGTTAGGATATGACTCACCCAACCGCAAGCCAAAACCGCAAGCCTACTTGATCTCGTCTCTTTTTTTTTTTGTATTCTTTAACCAACTAATTACAACTAATTAATTGGTCAAGAACATGATTTGGACGTGGGCTATTGTGGGTGTAATAGGCTGGAGTGATGTGTTTAGACGTGGGCTTCATGGAAGGGAAAGGTGGTGAGTGGTGGCGTAGTGATGGGGGCTATGGTGGGTGGGTGTTGGGTGAGCCGTAAGCTAGCTGCCTTCCTTAGCCATGGTTTGGTCCCTCCTTTCCTTGACTAGCCCTTCTTTCCTTTGGCCTCTTCGTAGATAGAATCGCCGCACAAGGAAGCTTCCGATGACTCCTAGCCGAGACAATGTGGCTGCGGCGTTGGCGTCGAACCACGAATCTCCTCGGCGTTGAGTCGGCTTGAATGATCATGCCCTCGTCTTCAATAGCTCTGATACCAGATAATGTGCATAAGCACATGCCAGGACCCGTACAGTACAAGACGAAGGGCGCCAAGAACTCCTTTTTAGGGAACCCTTGGCTAGACTCTCAAAGACGACACTCTAATGTATTTTGGGTTGTTTTTGGGTTTTGGCTTGATGGAGATTTGACTAAAAAGGGAAATGGATATAACTCTTCACGAAGGATTCGAGAAGAGTTTGGGATAGGCATCTTATGAATCTTGGATACAACTCACCAAGAAACACAAGACGAGATTGATCGATCATGGATGTAACACACCATGACCAAACAATCACCTTTGGATGCGACACACCAAAGGGTGTTTTGGATGTAACTCACCAAAACAAGACTAAGACACTCAAGGATATCACACACCTTGAAGCCATCGTCCAAGAGGCTTGAAATGAACAAAACGCTCACGTTTTTTTAATAATCTCCAATTCAAGTCTAACAATTACAATGCACTTGGCTACCTATAAATAGGCACCAATACAAAATAGGAAAATACATAAAGTAAGTCCACTATCCTAGCACTAACACCACGACTTAGCAAAGTAAGTCCACTAACCTAGCATTAACACCACGACTTAGCAAACTAACTAACTACCTAATTAAAGAAATACGTAAATGACAAAAACAATTAACTAATTAACTAGGTAACTAAAGAAAATACGTAAACACATATTAACTAGCTAATTACCTAATTAATTAATGAAAAGGGAAATACTAGCAAAAACACATAGAATATCACTTCCTAGTCAATCTTCACGTCCTTGCATGAGGCTCCACCGATCTTTGGACGATCTCGTCTTTCGTGAGGTTCTTGATGGGATCCGTAATCACATCAGAACCCCATAAAATATCCAAACCGGCCTTTCCATCCACTCAAGTGTCTCAGAATCTTCTAGATGGGACTTGGCCTGAGGGGGAATAGTGAACAAGAACGTCAGTATTGGGAACGTTCAGAGGAACGTCGAGAATTACAAAAGAACGCTGCTTCACTGAGAAGGAGAAATTAAATTTTGATCTGATGGAACTACAGAGAGGAACAATTACTTTGCTGCAAAAAGAGTTAAAAAAAAGAAAGAAAGAAAGAAAGAAAGAAAGAAAAGAAAATTAAATAAAAGAAAAGAAAAGCATAGAAGGAGAAGAGCTTCCCATGGTCACTAAGCTTGACATGGTGAACTTAAGCTAAATGAAGTATCAAGGGGATGATAAGGGAACGTTGCCCCCTTCCGAAGTGCCCAAACGCGAATCAGGACAAGGAACTTCAAGGAACAGCTCTGTGCAAAGCCAGATGTTGGCTGAGCTGCGTGAAATTAAGAACATCATGTCGCTGCTTCTTGAACACTTCCTTAACAAGGACAAGGAACGGAAGGAAAACTCTGAGTCTTGAGTGGACACCTTTTCTTATCCAGCCCGTCTTACCCTCTTCTCTTGGCTTTCTAATATGTCATCTCGTTTAAGTATTTGCATTTTGATCTTTTTGTGTTTGTTTGTCAAGTTGTTTCTGATGTTTTGTAATCAATTCCCTGCTTGATATATGAACTTTTCTTTTGCGCTTAACTGTTGCATTAGCTATGTTGTTCCACTGTTTATTTTTGATCTTTTGATGATGCCAAAAGGGGGAAGTATGGAAATTGTGTGATAACTCAGATTAAGAGAGGTAACCGTTAACTGTTCCTAATTCTTTAAGAATTTCTGGACGGTGCCAGTGCTGAGGGGGAATGATGATGCAACTTGGAGGTATGAATTGCAATTTTTCTTCTGACATAAAATTTGTGCTTATACATTTAAACTGAGATACATGTTGATAAATATTACTTTGCTTGGTACTCTATTTTGATCGAACAATTTTTGGTTTTGATTGAACAATTTTTGAATGGGTTTGTCATCACCAAAAAGGGGGAAATTGTTGGAACCTTGACAGTTCCCTCTGGTTTTGATAATGATAAACACCATTAGGTTTTATGGTTTTGTGTTGTTCCTATGAATTTCAGGTTTCATGAAGAGATAAAGGAACAATGGCAAAACAGTGAAGAAGAGAAAACAGAGGAGCGCATTGGAAAATTGTGACAACAAGGAACAGTGCCCGCGCAAACAATTGATAAAGCTGGAAAGCGCGTGGCGCTTATACAAGGAAAGTTCTATTTATGGAAACGCCGCGTCTGAGGAACAATGCGAGAACGCAGAGATGCCAGTTGTTCCCAGATAGACTCCGTTATACAACGAAACGAGATTTTGAGTCTTACTTGGATATGAAGAATGAAGCGCGCGTATATTTCATATAAGGAAACTTTTATACATGGAAACAACATATAAGGAACAATGCAGAACGCAGGAAGTGACAGCTATTCCCAGGATAAAATTCTATATATGGAAACATCTTCTGTGGAACGATGAGGAACGCAGATATGTGCCAGCTGTTCCCAGATAGCCTCAATTATACAAGGAAACGAGATTTCGAGTTTTGCTTGGAGAAGAAGAAGAAGATAATAAATCTTAGGAAAGTTTATAGATGGAAACTATTTGTTTATGAGCTGAATTGTTTAGTTGGAAATAAAATCTTTCATCGTTATCTTATATAGCGGAGTTGCTAACTATTTGGTAATTTGGTAAGAGATCTTTTCTACCACTATATATAGATGAGGATACCTTAGGGAAAGGTCATCTCAGCTATACCATTGAAGACTACAAGGAGCTTATTGCAAAGTTGAGATCGGAGATCCAAGGCAAGGTACGGGTATGTACTTGATTGCTTAGGGTTTTCCTTATGTTCTTGTGTTGTTACTAATTGATTGCACTCAAAGTCTAGAAGCATAGGAACTGTGTGTGAGTAGGTGAAGATAAGACTTGTGAGATTGTACAACTTAGGGTCTTGTTGTGTTCTTGTGTCATTGAGAGTTGATTGCACTCAAAGTCTTGTAACCTAGGATATAGGTGGAGAGAAGACTTGTGAGATTGTACAATTCTTAATAATACAAGTATATGTTTAGAAACTTTGTTGTTACTTTGAATCTTTACTTATTTCCGCTGTCTAGGGAACAGTCACATAGTTCCCTCTTTAACACACTAACGATTCAACAGGTCTGTTACATTTGCTTCACATATGTTCGTACATAGGATATTGAAGAAGATCAAATCTTCATGGGAGTTCTCTACCAGACTATATTTTTCAGCTAAACAAAAACTGTTTATTCTCTAGCCATTTGTATTAGGAACAATTGCTAGTAGATTGTTGCATTTCTCATGATTGGATCTTTGAATTACCAGATTTGGGATATCTGACATTTCATCCACTGCATCCTTGCCTCCTCCATCAAATTCCAACCCCTTCATCCGCTGCTGAACTCATAATTGCCCCACCTAAAACACAATAGATCGAATATCAGGAGCAAAACCAGAAATAAATTTTACATCACATTAAACCGGTGAAAATGGGTTGATTAAATTGTTATATGAATTGCTCAATCTCCTCCATGAGAAGTAAAAATAGGTTACGCTTGTTCCTTATATTATCCCGGAACACTTGCATCTCCATCCTGCTAATTGATATATAGCGACTCTGTAACAGAGTGTAGAGCAAAGGGAAGGATGCTCGATGAGCAGCGGAAAAGCACCAATAAATCTTGAAGAGGGAAGGTGAAGGATACCAAGAGATGGAACAATCGAACTTGGGAATGAACAACAATTGAAGCTTGGAGAGATGGAATAGGGAATGGCCGTAGAACAAGTGCTGGATGCCGAACTTGGAAGAGCTCGGACGTGTGGAATCATCGGCAGCAATTAAGAGCGAGCAACTATCATAGTGGTTTGATTATGCAGATCGTGGAATAGCAGGAGAGAAGAGAGGAATACGAAAATAAAATGAACGGACAAATGTCGGCTTAGCAGTTCAACACATAAATCAATCACGTGGCTATTTTATTTTTAAGTTTTAAAAATCAATGGACAAGTGTTGGATGAAAATTTAGCCAAGTGACGCAAAAAATTGTAATATCCATGTCTTGCACGAGATTTGTCTATATTTTATTTATATTTATAAAAATAGTATTTTTTTTAAAATTATCGATGAGTCATTGGTTCAATCTTTTTTTGATTAGTTATTTAAATAAAACATGACTAATCGAAAAAAAAATATGTAAGATATACCCAAAACTAAATTATATAAAGAGAGACGACACTCTCAATAACAAGTATAACCATACCACTTACATCAATACTACTAAAACCATCAAACATAATAAAAATGATCATATAATACATGAAATGAAACGAAACACATTACATGTGGAACGATGTTCAAATTGCTACAAATTATTAAAAACTTCATTGTATACTACATTGGTTGTAGTATTATACCTCTTCTTATCTTTGTCGCAAATCAATATCTTCAAACCTTTCTTGCTAGTCACCCTTGATGATGTAACATAAAACTGACCATGACTGAAAACATGGCGTGGAAGATACAAACCGACATTTGAAAGAGATTGGCCCTGACTTTTGTTTATTGTCATAGCAAAACATACACTCAAGGGAAATTGTCTTCGTTGAAACTTGAAAGGAAATGAAGTGTCTGATGGTGACATTATTATGCGAGGAATCAACACCGTATGTCCGATATTGTTGCCTGAAATAATTCTCCCTTGTATAACATGACTGCCAAGTTGCGTGGTTATCAATCTCGTCCCATTGCATAAACCTAAAGATTGATCAATATTTCGGAGCAGCATAATAGGCACACCAACCTTTAGTTTGAGTACATGATTTGGTAGACCAGAACATCTAATACTGTTCAAATAATCAGACGAATAAATACTCGCATCATTGTCTTTAACAGAACATGCCTTGCACAGACTATCCGAGCTGAGATATATCTTTTCATCACCAGGCAAAGAAGACAATATATACTCATTAACTTTATCTACCTCTTCGTGTGTTGGAGCAAGAATTGCTCGTTCTTCAAAGTATGCAGGAGACAACTGATCTTCCATTAGAGAGGGATAGACAGATTTAACAACTGCTGGAATCGGATCTAAGTCATAATCCTTGACCAATAGTTCATCGGGTATTTCTATTTGCGCTTCTCCATCATTGTCAACACCTGCAGTCCCATCTCCGATGCTTAATATCCATTCCGAAAATTCTTTTGCCTCTTGGATCTCAGATTCAGATGTATCGTTGAATCCTTATTAACTTGCAACATCTTCCCTGTTCCCTTTTGAGATAACGGGAAGAATTTGCCTAAAGTCTCCACCAAATACTACAACTTTTCCTCCAAAAGGTTGCTCTAAACTAAGAGGATTTGTAGGGCGTAAAATATCTCTTAACATCATGTCTAAAGCTTCAAAACAAAACCTATTCGTCATGACAGCTTCATCCCAGATAATAAGTTTGGCAGCACATATCAACTCTGAAAGTTCAGTACCTGTACATATATGACACGTTGAATCCTTATTAACTTACAAAGGTATTTTAAACCTCGAATGAGCAGTTCTGCCACCAGGTATTAGGAGAGTTGCATTTCCACTTGAAGCAACAATAAGGACGATTTCACCTTTTGACCTTATAGTCGCTGAAAGTGCCCTCCATATATAAGTTTTGCATGTACCACCATAACCATATAAAAAGAAAACACCCCCGTTATTTGATAAAACAACATTCATGATCTCATCATACACCCCTTTTTGCTCCATTGTAAATCTAGAAAGTAATTGTGAATGTTCCTCGTCTAGACATGATTTATCATATCGAAGTTCATCTTGTATAAGCTTGTTGAAACCTTCATATATGAGGCTTGAATCTACAGAAGACATGGTTTTATAGTGACTCAAACTACTACCATTTCGTCGTAATAACTTGTCAATTTCGGCAAGAGCGTAGTTTTGTAATTGGTCATCTGTAACATGCAAATCTGCATATAAATAGAATTCACATGTCACTACAATTAAATGAGTACAATATATTCCGCCTAAAAGTACATCAAATGCAGTTAGGATTATGATCAAGTAAACAACATTAATGAAATACACACCCTTAATTCGTAGAATTCTCCTCTGTTTATCGACAATATCATCTGCTAGAAGCCTCCATGTTTGTTCCCAAACAAACTCTGGTTTTGCCATGCAATCAGACACCAAAAGAAATACAAATAGACTCCTAATGTAGTTTGCTGATCCCCAAAAACTTGCTTCAGTTATCCCGTCAACATATTCTCTGTCATCATCTAACAAACCCAAAGCATAGCAAGCTTCTTTAAATGTACTATAAACTACACCCTCAACAGTCCTTAAATCTTCATAGCATGTTGGTCCTTTTATATGATTCAACAAAATTCTAAGATAGTACTTTTCGCCACTACCAGGAGCTACGTGATAAATCCTTCCAACAGAACCACGCCTGTCACGTTTTTGCCAATGCTTAGATGAAGCTACCCAAACAAATTTCTCTGGAAATTCGGAATACGTCAAATCTTTAGCTTTTGGAAACTTTTTGTTAGACGTCATCCATTGCAAAAACATTTATTTATCACTTTCATGATCATTTAAGATGGCATCAATAGGATCATCTGTAATATCCCTCATTTCATAGGGGTAATTTTGAAATTTTCTTATGCCCATATTACAAGTCAGATTAAATTCAGAGAAGTACGGACATTCTATGAGATGTTTGGTCTCTGTAATATTTTTCTGAGTAATATAAAATACAGTTAATGTATTTTTGGGTTAAAAAGTTATTCGTGTACGAATATATTTAACCCGGGGTTAAGAATATTTAACCTCTTAGCAAGAAAGGACAAAACGGGTGAAAAGGGGGCAAAATTGGCCTTGACCGCACCCTGGCCGCACCCGCAGCGAAGGCCAATGCCAGTGGCGGTCACGAGTCGACCACCGCACCCCCACCGCACCCTGCCGCACCCCGCGGTCGTCGTCAGCGTTGTCATCATCGCGATAGAGTTTCTGCAGCTCTATCCCTTGGCCGATGCTTGCTCCTCACGTCTTTCCATCTGGTTGGGACACCTCATGGCATACGTGTCTAGCTCCCGAGCAACCTTGTGGGACTATAAATGAGAGAGGAGGCGGAGAGGAAGCTCACAACTCCAGCTGCAACTTCATCTTCCTCCAAGAAAACTCCATTGTTGTCCAAAGCTTTGAGCTTTGTTTGTGAGAGAGATTGAATCCCTTTTGAGTACTAGAAAGGTGCTTCTAAGAGTTATTCAAAGGTTTAAGAAGGTTGGAGATCAAACCAAGAATAAATCAAAGTCGAACGAATCGATTTGGGTGAGTTCTCCATCGAAAATCTATCGAAATCCTCGCTTCTGTCTTCTCGCCGCACCCGCGGCAAGGCGCCACCGCACCCCACCGCACCCCACGGTGAGAGCCGACCGTACCCGCGGTGGGCTGGGTTGGTGTGTGTGTTCTTGGGTGTTTGGCTTCGAGCGAGGCTTGGTTTCTTCGATTCCTTTTGTACTCTTTTAGATTCATATATATAGATATTGGATCTAACTTAGGGTCTCATTATGGGTAGTTCCAGAAGGATTTAATATCCAAGATCTGTCCCAGTTTCAGACCCAGAAACCTCTTGTTGCTAAGCTTGTTAGAGCTTCGTCAAATCTAAGGCAAATGGCGGTTCGATCTTGC
Source organism: Rheum nobile (assembly GCA_027886185.1). Taxonomy (NCBI): domain Eukaryota; kingdom Viridiplantae; phylum Streptophyta; class Magnoliopsida; order Caryophyllales; family Polygonaceae; genus Rheum; species Rheum nobile. Next base: position 584,441 of record WOAB01000044.1, on the reverse strand, counting down.
TCATCATTTCATATTTCAATTAATTATCAATTATTTAGTTGTTAATTAATTTGGAATGATTACTATTTTTTTTTACTATTTTGTTGGGAACAGTTTTGTTAAATAATAAATGATGGAAAGATTATGATATTATAATAGGTTGTATATCTGCTAGAATAATGCTATTATATATATATATGTGATTTAAATTTGATATTATAATAGGTTGTATATCTGCTAGAACAACGCTATTATAGATATATATTTATGATGTTGGCCATGAGGGGATTGATGTGAATTATTACTGTGTTGAACTGTTTAGTTAGTACGAGTATTCGTAGGAACGCTACTGTACATCTCAGTGCGAGTGCTAGTCGTTTCTTTATAATAAGGTGGATAGGATTTAGTTCCTACCATCCTTCTCTGGTGCCACTTCTATGGATTTAGTTCCCGAGGATTTAGTTCCCAACTCCGTTTCTAAGGATTTAGTTCCTGAGGATTTAGTTCCCGACTCGACTTTAGGGATTTAGTTCCCGAGTCAACTCCTCCTTAGGGATTTAGTTCCCGATGGATTTAGTTCCGACATTTTCCTTCTCGAGATCCTGAGGGATGAGAGAATCTAAAAGCTTATAACGTGGATGCGCGTTTTGGAATTTAAATGAGATAAGTGCTTTAGTGCACATGATTAACATACCCTTTGGGCGAGTAGTGCAGCTAGGGAATAGTACAGCTAGGAAAGCTCGTCTTGACTTTGATCAGAGTAAAGTTCTCTTTCCAATCTGGATTCGCCTTGGGTGGTGAGGTTGGTCGTGAGCCGAAACATCAAGTCGTCTTTAAACGCTTGTATGATATTATTAATGGTTCCCAATATTTGTCATATTTCCGATAAGACTAAATTCGTTGGAGTCTTCTTTTGGGACTGATTGTTGTAAGACTCGGTCTTCAGAATCTTCTCTTGTTCAAACCTGTTGATATATTCCAGTAGAAGTATGAAGGTTGACTATCGTCATCGGCTATTATTCGAGAAGCGATGAGTCTAACCTAATACAACTACTCGAACCATCTGATTTGTGCCCTTGCATAGTCTTTCATTAGACTAACCAACCGAAATTGTTCTCTGCATGGTTGGCTGGTGTCATCCGTTCGATTCGGCACATCAGATAAGTGCAGATTCGAGAAAGCTAGAACGACTATGAAGGCAAACAGTGTTTTTGACAAGTTTATTCAGGTTAAGATCCTTGGCGGGTGATCATTACGATCAAGACCCTGTTGTTATTTTAAAGACTTCCAAGAAAGGTGCACAGACCGTGCATAGTCCATGCACATACTGGCTTGGACTCAGTTAAGGTGCACGGACCATGCACCTGAGTGCATAGTCTGTGCACTGTGTTATTTGCTGAAGAATTACTCTCGATTTGCGGTTAAGTGGTTGGCGGACTTTTTAACTGATTTTAACCGCCTTATCCAGTTATAACCGACTAGTAACTGATTAACTACCCTATGTCCTATATAAGGGTCTGGTTGGATCAAGTTTTGGCCTATCTAAGGTATCGTATACTTGTGTGGGTCACATCGAGCAAAACCAAAAACTTCAAGTGTGTTTCTAATTTCTAATTTTATTTAATAATATTTTTCGTATTTAAATTCACTTGATATCATATAATATGTCTTTACTATGACTCTAATTTCAAATTTTCTTTAATAATATTTTTCATATTTGAATACACTTAAACATATCATATTGAACTAAAATTTCAAATAATACATACCTCTAAGGGGTCGAGTTGCCGAATATCTTCTCCAACTGTGGACTCTCTTTCACTATTTGGCATTTTTTTTCTACTGGACTGAAAATTTTAAAAGGTTTACATGTTATGAAATTTGGTGGTGCGTTTTTGGTCTTTATAGACCCGAAATGAAAAGATACGATATGCATATTAAACGCGTACCGTACCCTTTCCAACAGTCCAAACCGATAGTTGAGATTTAAATGATACGCGTCTATAACGCGTACCATTTTATCCAGATACGCTTCCGAGACCCGTACCTTGTTTAGTTTAAACTCCCATATGGTAGCCGGACGCGATACGCAATGCAAAAAGCGACCGTAAAACCATGTGAAATTTAAGTGTCGCGTCGCCTGACGGCTGACGCGCTTCATTTACAGGATTACGATTTCGGCCGGCCCCTGAGGCCTGAGGGTACAGTCACGTAAAATACAGCGACAACTGAGGGCATTCTCATCCACATCGAAAATTCGTCTCCGGTGGCGGAAGAGACGGGATCTATAAATAGACACCACTCTCTCTCTCTCTCTCTCTTTTCCACACACACTGTAGTTTTCGCGCTTTCCTTGACGTTCGCCATTTATTTCTCTCCCCTGTCGAGGGACCTAGTTCCACTTGATTTCATCGCGCTCGCTTTGGGGAGATTTCTAGTTTAACTCAATCTGCTCTTTTGATTGATCTCGATCCATTTGCACATGTAAGTTCCCGTTTTTCAGCTTTTGATCTTTCTTTCCCTCTTCGATTATGACTTGTTCGCTGAGATTTACGAATTCCAGCGTAGTTGTAGTGAGATCTGCTGATTGAAGCTGGTTAGATATTTCATTTGATTTTTTGTTGTTGATCAATATAGATCTTGAGTATGGATCTTTGACAACCATTGTTACATTGAATATTTTTGGTGTTAGATCTGAATTTCCTGGTCTATGGATTGCTTGATCTTGGAGATTTCACTTACGAGCACTCTTTATTTTGTTTATGGTTCATCGATTTGTTATAGATCTGCTGTTGCACATTTTTTTATGTTAGATCTGATTGCTACTTTTCATTAGGCAGAAATTCTAGTGAATATTTCATGTGTATGAAACAATAAATACTAGCTGGTCCCAATTCCCAGGTCCCTGTTTCTGTGGCATGCTTTCTTAATTCTTCTCAATATTGACTTTCTTCTTGCAAATTTGCAACCAATCCTTTTAGTTTATTCCAGCTTAACTAAAGTCTAGTTAAATTGATCCTGGTGTATTTGTGTTGCTTCTTATTAATTGCTGATACAAGTCTACATTTGTTTGTTCATCAGCCACTGAGACATGTCTACATACACGCCGAAAAACATACTTATTACTGGGGCTGCTGGGTTCATCGCATCTCATGTTGCCAACAGGCTCATCAGAAACTATCCTGCTTACAGGATTGTTGTGCTTGACAAGCTTGATTACTGCTCCAACTTGAAAAATCTTCGGCCTTCTCAATCTTCACCAAATCTAAAATTTGTTAAGGGTGACATTGCGAGTGCTGACCTTGTGAACTACCTGCTCACCACTGAGAACATTGACACCATCATGCACTTTGCAGCACAGACCCATGTTGATAATTCATTTGGAAACAGCTTCGAGTTTACGCAGAACAACATCTATGGGACACACGTCCTTCTAGAAGCCTGTAAGGTAACTGGCCAGATTAGAAGGTTCATTCATGTTAGTACAGATGAGGTCTATGGGGAGACAGATGAAGATGCTGTTGTAGGTAACCATGAGGCTTCTCAGCTCCTCCCTACAAACCCATACTCTGCAACAAAAGCTGGAGCAGAAATGCTTGTGATGGCATATGCGAGGTCATATGGTTTGCCAGTCATCACTACTCGAGGAAACAATGTATACGGGCCTAATCAATTTCCTGAGAAATTAATCCCAAAGTTTATTCTTCTGGCTATGAGAGGGAAAGCTCTTCCAATTCACGGTGACGGATCAAATGTGAGAAGCTATCTTTTCTGTGAGGATGTTGCTGAGGCCTTTGAGACCATTCTTCACAAGGGGCAGGTAGGTTATGTCTACAACATCGGTACAAAGAAGGAAAGGAGAGTTACTGATGTTGCCAAGGACATATGCCAGCTCTTCAACATGGATCCAGAGACGAGCATTGAGTTTGTTGAAAATAGACCATTCAATGACCAAAGGTACTTTCTTGACGATCAGAGGCTGAAGAACTTAGGATGGTCAGAACGCACAGCATGGGTGGATGGATTGAAGAAGACAATGGAATGGTACACCATGAATCCCGATTGGTGGGGTGATGTGTCAGGTGCTCTTCTTCCACATCCAAGGATGCTAATGAGGCCTGGAGGCGTCGAAAGACAACTTGATGGGTCAGATAATGGAACATCTGAAGCACCAGCTTTCTCCAATAAACAGTCCTTCACTGTTGTTCCGGCTTCAAAGAGCAGCACTTCTCGAAAACCCTCTTTGAAGTTCTTAATATATGGAAGGACTGGTTGGCTGGGTGGGTTACTTGGTCAGCTATGTGAGAAGCAAGGGATTCCATTTGAGTATGGAAAGGGTCGGTTGGAGGATAGATCATCCCTTGCTGCAGACATCCAAAATGTCAAGCCAACACATGTATTCAATGCTGCTGGTGTTACTGGCAGGCCCAATGTAGACTGGTGTGAATCACACAAGACAGAAACAATCCGCGCCAATGTTGCTGGTACATTGACCTTAGCTGATGTCTGCAGAGAGCACGGGCTTCTCGTGATGAATTTTGCAACAGGGTGCATATTTGAATATGATGCAGCACACCCCCTGGGTTCTGGCATTGGTTTCAAGGAAGAAGATAACCCAAACTTTGTTGGATCTTTCTACTCAAAGACCAAGGCCATGGTAATTCCAGTTTCATTTTCTTTTTCATTTTGCTTGTTTATATCAACCTAATCCATTTCCAGCCATCCAAATTTCCAACCCTTAACATGTTTTTTTGGCTTATTGTCCAGGTGGAAGAGCTGCTAAAAGATTATGATAACGTCTGCACGCTAAGAGTCAGGATGCCAATATCGTCTGACCTTAACAACCCACGAAACTTTATCACAAAGATTAGTTGCTACGAGAAGGTGGTCAACATTCCCAACAGCATGACAATCTTGGACGAGCTTCTGCCCATCTCCATTGAGATGGCCAAGAGGAATCTTCGGGGTATCTGGAACTTCACAAACCCGGGGGTGGTGAGCCACAACGAGATTCTTGAGATGTACAAGAACTACATCAAGCCTGACTTCAAATGGACCAACTTCACATTAGAAGAACAAGCAAAGGTGATCGTCGCTCCAAGGAGTAACAATGAAATGGATGCATCCAAGCTAAAGGCCGAATTCCCCGAATTGTTATCCATCAAGGAGTCCCTGATCAAGTACGTATTCGAGCCAAACAAGAAGACAGATTATTCTGAATAATTCGGTGATTGTCACTCCAAGGAGTAGAAAAAATGAAGGATGGAAGACAGACATTCATTCATCTGTGGGTGTAGGACAGAGTCCATTCTAGAATTTTCAGTTTCGAAAGCAGAAAAAAAAGAGGGATCAGATTTCGGATGATCTGTTGTTTTTGCAAAACAGACACTTATCAAAATGTTGATACTCCTGCAAGGAATTTCCTGGATCAACATACATCACTTGAATAAATGAAGCACGTCTTGCTTCTCTTATGAGGTACTATCGAGAGTGTTTTCTTGCAAAAACTGAAAATTGTTGTGAATTCGAGTGATTTAATGAACAATAAAGCGAAAGAGAACAAGAACAAAGTTTGGAATAAATAGCCTTCTCGGGTTTCTTATTACTGCTTTGTGGATGAGTAATTACAATCCTAATACGATCTATTTATAACCCAAAAAAAGACCGAAACGGATCCAATTACCCGTACCGCGGGGGCGCCCCCTGCACCCTTGTCGCGGAAAACAATGCGCCGGCCCTAACCCTAGCCGCTATCCTACATGGGCCCTTCTATCGCGAGCCCGGTAACGCCCTGGCCCATGGCTTACTACTGCTCACTCTAGTAGGACCCCTTTGTTGGTACTTTTTTTATTTTAAGTCAACTAGAACACAAATATTTTATAATTACAATCTTTCCTGTCTCTCGACTCTCTCCCATTTTTCTCATGACAAGATTAGCAGTCTCCGTTACAGAAACATTGCCTTCATCTATATCATCCATGGTTACTCCCTTTGGACTGTTAAAATTTTCATCACTTGATTCTCATAGAACAGCTTTCGTACCATATTTACCAACAATAACCCATTAAAAACATGCCTGGAAATTTGAATTTGGGCAATTTACAAAACTAATGAGGAAAAGTGAAAGTCAATTTATTTACATTACATGTAAGAGGTCTTTCAGTAATAACAATTGCAAATGCCAATTTATTTATTTACTCTACTGAGTAGTGAATTTTAATTTTTTGTGATGATTGAAAGTTTGACCAATATTTTTCCTGCAATGTTGGGCAAAGCAAAAATGCCTAATTTTCAGTGTATGTGCTATTTTGGGTAAGTTGATAAACAAAAGAGCTTTTTTTGGATCGTTGGGCCTCAAAAATTGGGGGATTGAAGATGTCGAAAAGAAAGGTTATGTTGTTCCTCAAGCCTTTCGATGCCTACCCAGTTCGTATTAATCAAGGCATTTCTGGTCTTACTTCTAACTATAAGGTACGTTTGCTTCTCTGTGATTTCACATACTTTTGGAATCTCATTATTCATCTTCGGAATTAGTATAAGAGGATCGTGGTGAAAAAGGGAGAATTTAAGACAAAGAGCAAATTGTTTCTTTTTGTGTAATTGAAGGTGCTTTCTTCAGTAAAATAAGAACAATTGAGTTGTTTCTACATCAGGATCTGAATAATTCTGCTATAGCATAACTGAGTCTGGGTTGATTGTTTTTTCCTGCATCTTCCAGATAAATTTCTGTAACAAGAACATAATTTTTTGTAAACTTTGAATACTAGATATAAGAACCTTTAAATTATGCTAAACACACTTCATTTCCTTTTAAGGTATTATTGGTATTCTCTGCATGTTAGTATCACACTAATACAACAATGTAGATCTGTATCTAGTAGAGGAAATGAAATCTCTGTCATGTAGAAACTTCATGTTTACTCAAATCATCTTTGTAATTGTTCTGTTTTTTTTTTTAATTAAAAAAATGCAGGTTTTAAAGCATGCAGAAGATAGGCTTGAGGTTCACAGGGATGCCATAAACTTTTGTAAGGATGTGTTGAAGCGTAAGTTGATTGATTGGGAACCACTTTCTGATGACGGAATATCGAAATCGGTTCAGAATGTGGATCTAGTTGTTAGCATTGGTGGCGATGGAACTCTCCTTCAAGCAAGCCGATTCGTGGACGCTTCAATTCCAATCTTGGGAGTAAATTCTGATCCCACTCAACTAAACGAGGTTGGTTCAACAAGTTTCTCTGCTTCTGTAACAAGTCTGTTCAACCTTCTCCTTGTTGAGTGAATGTTGTATACTTTCTTGTCTCTTGTAGGTGGAAAAGTTGAGCAATGAGTTTGATCCTGCTAGAAGTACAGGCTACCTTTGTGCAGCCACAGTAGAAAACTTTGAAAAGGTAAAAATATCGGAATTTTGGTATGCTAGTTTTTGCAATTTTCACGAAGATTTACACAATTTCGCAGGTTAACTTCATATGAAAAATAACATCTTTTCAAATATTAAGGATATTTGTCGAGTAAAATTAAACTTTAGGGATATTGTGAGAAATTTGTGTGTATTTGAAGATATTTGTATGGATGACTGAGTTAATCCCACCAAAAAATAAATGGAGGTGTTGGATGATATACTTGGGAAGCGCCGCGCTCCATCTGAAGTATCGAGGATGTCAATCTCCATAAACTCGGAGCTACTTCCGAGCCCTGCCCTGAACGACGTCCTGATTGCGCACCCTAGTCCAGCCGCCGTCTCTCGCTTTTCATTCAGGCTCGAAAGAGGCGGCCAACCTCGTACGCCTTTGGTGAACAGTCGGTCGAGTGGGCTGCGAGTGTCGACGGCAACGGGTTCGACGGCGGCGATGCTCTCTGCCGGAGGGTGCGCGATGCCCGTCTTGTCGAGGGAGCTCCAGTACATGGTCAGGGAGCCCATCTCCGCGGCTGCTTCCGATCGCCGCTTGCTGCACGGATTCATGAAGGCCGACGAGACCTTGGAAACTGCCTGGTCTTCTGATGAGGGCGCCGTCTACGTCGACGGCTCCAGCCTTGTCTATCCTCTCCGACAAGGCGACGCCGTCCACATCTCTTTGAACGCGCCCCTTTTGAATGTTTTCTTGCCCCATCAATATCATGCACTCAATTCATTTTCAATGATACAATTGTAGAATGTGATTCAAATTTTCTGCTTCTTAAACAGTCAAGCCCAATTACCGAAATAATAAACCCAAAGGAGTAATTAAACGACCCATTGATTTGGTTAGATTTTTAATTTTAATCTATATGTTACTTATTATTGTCAATTATTATTAAATGCAAAAGGTTTCTCCACAATATTAGCAACCTAACGTGCGTAAGTTAAAATCTCATTTAACCTAGAAATTTCAGTGACAAGAAAGAATAAGGTAAAAGATAACAAAGAATCTTTGAAAATATAATTAACAATCTAATAAAATCAACCAATATATATCACTATGATTCCCAATCAAAACCAAGACTTGCAAAAACCCTCGCCTACAACTGCAACTGCATGTGTTGTATATGCACCAAACCATGGCTACTTGTTCCTCCACTCCATGGTTGTACTATCTTCTTCCTCTGCTCTTGTTGGTGGTGACAATCCTACCAAATGAAACCCAGGCAACAGCACCCTCTCAAGGAAGATGTAACATCTTTCAAGGAAGATGGGTTGATGACAAGCACTCTTTTCCCTCCTACAACTACACTTCTTGCCCTTTCATCCGACCTCAATTCGATTGCCAGAGGAACGGTCGACCGGACTCCTCGTACCTCGGATTCCGCTGGCAACCCGACCAATGCAGCCTCCCAAGGTACTGATTGTTGAGTTGTTGTTTATGTTTGTATGATCTTTATTGACATTATTTCCAATGGTATGCAGATTCGACGCCCACGACTTCTTGAGAAGATTCCGGGGCAAGAAGATAATGTTTGTAGGGGACTCGTTGATGCTCAATCAATGGCAGTCTCTCACTTGCTTGATACACTCGGCTGTGCCCGAAGCCGAGTACAGCTTGATTCAGCATCCTCCTATCAACACTTTCCATCTCCCTGTATGTATATTTACAAAATAACCTCCTTCTGAATTAAGGTTAAAGACTCATTGGGGTGTGTGTGTGTGTGTGTGTTTTGCAGGAGTATGATGTCACAATAATGATGCAATGGCATCAGTTTCTGGTCGAGATCGAGAAGGAAAGCAAAGGGAGATTGCTGAAGCTGGATTACATCAAGGGCGACGAATGGAGAGGGGTTGATCTGTTGGTGTTTGATTCCTACCATTGGTGGTACTACCAAAAACCCAATCAACCGTACGTGTTGTTGTACTCGAAATTTAAAGTCTTTGGTTGAGGAAATTGACACAAATGTTGATGCAGATGGGACTTGATGGAGGTGGAAGGAAAGACGTACAGTCATTTGAACAGGACGGTGGCGTTGAAGATCGCCTTGGAGAACTGGGAACGGTGGATCGACCACAACGTTGATCACGCCAAAACCCGAGTCTTCTACCAAGGAATCTCCCCTTCACATTACGTGTTAAGATCCCATCCCTTTCTCTTATCATCCTTCCTTTGACAATCCTGCCCTGCCTTGATTAACTTGATGACTACTCAATTTCCACAGTGGAAGAGAATGGGGGCAGCCGAAGATAAGGGGGTGTGCAACAAGCAAGCTACCCATCAACGGAGACGGGGGCCACCTCAGAGAAAACCCAGCAGTAGGCATGGTGAAGAGCGTCATCTCACGCATGAAGCACCCGGCTTACTTTCTTGACATCTGGCACCTCTCCCTGATGCGTCCAGATGCACACCCGTCTGTATATGCAGCGCCAGCTCGTCGTGGGCCCGTGTCTGACTGCACCCACTGGTGCCTGCCTGGACTCCCTGATACGTGGAACCAGCTCCTCTATACTGCTCTTCTTTAGCTGTTTTGAGTACAGAATATGATTATCTTGATCATTATGCTTTGACACAAGTACTGGAGTTAGCTATTGATAGGTTCACATGTTAGTAATTTAAGAAAGGTATACAACAACAGTGTTGTTTTAATTCAATTCACCATTGTATTAGTTTTTATTTAATTTACCATTGAATTCTGCAAAACTGAACAGCATTTGTACACTAGTGGCATTGAACTGCAACACACTGCCCCTTTCCTTCAAACAAAACAAGAACAAAAACTGCAACACAACACATTATGATACATAATTTCAGACACTTTTGGTCAACCCATTTCTAGTGCTAAACATTAAGTGTTATTTCTCCAGTTTCAGAGTAAGGCGATGAAGACTGTAGCAAATATGAACATGAATTAAGGACTCGGAGAGACCATTCAGAAGAAGCTTAGGTTTGTCGCCCCAGAAATTACATGGAACTAGCATATGATATGCTACAAAGAAATGGCAAACCATGGATACATGTCTTCAAAGGCAAGTCAGTCGAGCATGTAGATCCTAGATGCAATGTCCTGGACCATCCAATCATATCCCTCGAGCAGCCCTTCACCGGTGTATGCACTGCAACCCACAATTTTCCAGTGTCTCGTTTTGTCCATCGCCTCCAAGTTAAGGGCCTGAATAAAAAGAGGGACTTCTGAAACCCATGAAACCATAAAATACAAGGCGTCCATAATTATACTTAATGGGCTTCTCATGAATATAAAAATAACTCAGAACTAGGCATACAGCCTTACAGGATGGATTAAGAAATCAAGAGATGTTAATATTCATAGGGTCATCTTGATGAAGTTGTCATTTATCAAATCTCCTCCTAGTGGGTGCTCAGAGCTTCAGTTTACTGGCTGAAGTAGATTACACTAATCTTGCTCTTAATTTCATAAAAAAACAAGGCAAAACTGGGTTTTTATTGTTTTTCATGTAAATGACAAGACATTATATAAAGAAATGATGCTACAGCCAAACCTTTGCTATTTCAGCAGGGGGAAGAGAGCCCTGTATGTCCTGCTTGTTAGCAAATATCAAAAGAGATGATCCAGACAGCCTCTGCAACAAGATCGGACAAGAAATCCCTCAGCAATTATGGAAGAAGAGTAACCAGCATACTGTAAATATTCCTTGTCCCTTCTAGGACAACTTTCTTCAGTTTGTGCTGAAATCCTTAGAAAGAAATAATAAGTTGTAAAGGAGAAGCTAAGGAGAAGAATATATTGGAGTTCTATGGGAAGAAAAAGTAGGAGAAATCCCATATGAACTCAATCTGCAATATTATGTTAATAGCAAGTTCAAAAAAAATACTAGGATTCCCATGTTCAAAATTTAAACCTTTAAGGCTATAACAGATTCTGAAAAAAGAACCTATAACTAGGAATCGGAGAGGGAATCTACACTAGTAAAGTAGATGTCAAGCTACAAAATGACTATGCAAAAACAAAAACAAAAACAAAGTGATATATAGGGTGAAATCCTAGTCATTTCTACTTCGAAAACACTGCATGTTATCAGTCAATACCATCAACAGGTGGATACAAGTGGTGTTAAAACTGTTAATACATTCCTTTTACCCATATGCATATTCTGCACAAGTATAAACTATAGCATTGTATTAACAAACACATAAGACAAGAAGATTCATACTGGGAAAATTAAATACCTCCTCCTTAAGCAGATTATCCAACTCATATCTGCAATCATCCAAACGTCTAAGATCTGAACTATCAACAACCCACACTAAACCATCAGTTTGCTCGAAGTAGTTCCGCCAGTAAGATCTTATTGTCTTCTGCCCTCCAACATCCCATATATTAAGTGTGTACCTGCCAAAATCATATCAAACAGAATATAAGTTCCACCTTACAAGAATCTAAACTCAACATAAAATGGTAAACAACTTATTATTAAAAAAATATGATTCATTTAAACTGAGCAAGATCAAAGTCCATTTAAATCCAAAAGCATAGTCTTTACACTTTTGGCAACTAACATCACAGGCAAAGAGCTATTTGACCCCTCAAGATGCCACAAAAGATGTGTTTGGTACAAAATGCTTATAATACATACATGTTAACAAGATAAGGAAGCCTTAAAATCTAAACTAAATGTTAACAAACACACCCCAAGACCCCCTCTCCTAGTGAAGTTAACTTATAAGGAAGTCGTATAATCTAAATGGCATGTCACCAAACAGACCCCAAGACACCCTGGTGAAGAAAAACGAGACAACTGCCTAGAAGAAGTTCCAAAAGAGAGAAACAAATAAGGAGTTCAAAGAGCTGCACTATCAACATCTGTATTGCCAATCAATAGTATAAAGGAAACCGAGAAGAATCACAATGTGACTGCCCAGTGTTGAAGAGTTACTTTTGATAAGAGATTGTCTTGATATTGAAGCCCAATGTTGGACTGATAATGCTGGTGTCTTCTCCATTTATTTTCATCACAATCGTAGTCTTCCCAGAATTATCAAGTCCTCTGCAAAAGATAGACCGACAGAGACCAAAGGAAAATGAATCAGAGAGAGAACATGCAGATAGGAATAAGAACAAAATAAAAGGACATACACCATCAGTATTCGCATCTCTTTCTCCTTTTTCTTGATTTTCCGAATGATGCTGAGAAGGCCCATTTCTTCAACCAATAAACTCTATCTGCTCAAGTAATTTAAAATCTAGAATTGGCATTTGAATAATAAATAAGATGCCAGAATTGAAGCCACTTAACAAACAGACATTCTAATTTTACAAGATAATTTTCCACAGTAAGACATGGTAGCTAAAGTGAGTGCAGTTGGGTTTTTCATTTTATAGAATCCGTGACATAAAATGGTTGCAGATCGAGGAAGTTTGGAGAAACACAATCCCGATTACAGCAGACGGCACAAAAAATACCATCCAAATCACAAAAATCCATTCAAATTTCACCACACACTACATTCAGAGAAAACAAAATCAAGGTTGAATATTTTCCAACAATGAAGCAAAAAACAGCATTTTCACAAACCGAGCAGCAAAAACCCTAAATTCACGAGTGCCACAACCAAGGAAGTGGTAGGGAGAGTTTACTTGTGTGGAACGTCGACGGCGAGACGGACGGTGCAGCGGCCGGCGGGTGGCGATTTGGGGTGGAGATCGAGCGGGAGAGATGGCCTGAGAGAGTCGGTCCTTTGGGCTTCGACAGTGGTTGAATGAGAGAGGCGACTGGACCGGGTATATATCCGGCCGGTCTAAACCGGAAAATTCCGGGTTGGACCGGATTGCAGGTTGATTCGGTTCATAGTTTCTAGTACAATATATAATGCAACTTGCAAGTCATGTTTTATTTGTTAAGTGAGTAGACTAGAGCAAACGCGAGTCGACCCGTCCGCCCGTTCAGTTCGTCCGACTTAAATGGACGGATATGGTTATTATATTTAGCCTGTTTTGTCTGGATAGTCCGGCCCGCCCGTTTATATGGGAGGGATACGGTCACTGATAATATCTCATTTAGTCTGGATAGCCCGTCCGGAAGCTTGGATTAATTTTTAAAAATAAATAAAATTAATATATTTTTATATATAATAAAATTCATAAAATTATTATATAAAATAAATAAATATTTATACCCTAAACAACTTAATATTTATACCCATGAAACACTTAAAAATGGCGATGTTGGTTATGACGAGTTTGAGGACAAAGAAGATTTAACTAAGGTGTGTATGCACTACGTTGGAGGCAGCAAACAGAGACAACCAGTTCCATTTTCTTTTGAAATTTGCTTAATTGTGTAATGTTGTGTTATTTTGTGAGAAATTTGTTATGACAAGTTTATAATAATAACTATGTTTACCGTTTATAATAAAAAGACATTTTTTATGGGTATTGTGCATTAAATTATATTTGCTATGTTTCGTTTTATGACAAATTTGGCTTGTCTCGCGGGCTAAATGGGACCCGCGGGCTACCCGGATCTAGGAAGCCTCCCCAGCCCGTTTCCTTGGCTTGCCCGGATCCGGTCCGCCCATCCGGGCTTGATTTTTGTCCAAAGCCCGACCCGATTTGTAATATCCCTCATTTTGTAAGGAAAATTTTGAATCTTCTTATGCCCATATTACAAGTCAGATTAAATTCAGAGAAGTACGGACATTCTATGAGATGTTTGATCTCTGTAATATTTTCCTGAGTAATATAAAATACAGTTAATGTATTTTTGGGTAAAAAGGGTCGTTCGTGTACGAATATATTTAACCCGGAGTTAAGAATATTTTTACCCCTTGGTAAAAACGACAAAACGGGTCAAAGGGGGCAAAATTGGCCTTGACCGTACCCTGGCCGCACCCTGCCGCACCCGCGGCGAAGGCCAATGCCAATGGCGGTCACGAGTCGGCCACCGCACCCCACCGCACCCTGCCGCACCCCGCGGCCATCGTCAGCTCCGACGTCATCGCGATAAGTCGCATGCCGTAGCTCGCCTTAGTTGGCCTCCTAGCTGACTATCTGGTCGGGCCACCTTCTCCTTGACGTCATTGGTTGGTAAGCTCCATGCTTGGGGTATAAAAGAAGGAGGAGAAGCCATGGACGAGCTCCATCTTCTTCCTCTGAAAAATTCTCTGAAATCTCCATTGTTGTCAAGCTTGTGAGCTTCGTTTGAGAAGAGATTGAACCCCTTTGAGTGTTTACAAAGGTGATCTTAAGAGGTATTCAAAGGTCTAAAGTGTTGGAAGATCAAAACCACAACAAATCGAAGTCGAACGGATCGATTTGGGTGAGTCTTCCATCGAAAATCTATCGAAGGCTCTCGCCTCTGTCATCTCGCCGCACCCGCGGCAAGGCACCACCGCACCCTACCGCACCCCGCGGTGAGAGCCGACCGCACCCGCGACAGGCTGGGTTCGTGTGTGTGTTCTTGGGTGTTTGGTTGCGAGCGAGGCTTGGTTCCTTCGATTCATTTTGTATTCTTTTAGATTCATATATGTAGATATTGAATCTAACTTAGGGTCTCGTTATGGGTCATTCCAGAGGGATTTAATATCCAGGATCTGTCCCAATTTCAGACTCAGGAACCATTGTCTCTAAGCTTGTTAAAGCTTTCGTCTGATCTAAGGCAAGTGGCGGTTCGTTCTTGCTTATCATTCCATATTTCCATTAATTATCAATTGTTTAATTGTTAATTAATTTGGGATGATTTACTATTCTGTTGGGAATAGTTTGATAAATGATGTGAGAAGGATATGATATTATAATAGGTTGTATATCTGCTAGAACAACGCTATTATAGATACATATTTATGATATTAGCCTGGAGGGCTTTGATATGATTATTACTGTGTTGAACTGTTTAGTTAGCACGAGTATTCGTAGGAGCGATGGACTATTCGAGGTCCAGTCGTTTCTTAATAATGATGAATGGTGCAAAGGGTGATAAACCCAAAAACCATTTGGTGGGTCATGACCGATCTCTATACTTGGGTATAGAGATGGTGGCACTTAACTGATGCTACAAATCTTGGGATTCGTCCCATTCAGGAGTATGTCCCTCATGGCGAAACATATATCCTATATGTCCCTCATGATGAAACATATACTCAATATATGTCCCTCATGGCGAAACATATATTTAAAAAGTCTATAACGTGATGCGCGTTTTGGAATTTAAATAAGATAAGTGTTGTCGTAGCACATGATTAATATACCTCAGACGAGTAGTGCAGCTAGGAAAGCTCGTCTTGACTTTGATCAGAGTACCGTTCTCTTTCCAATCTGGATTCGCATTAAGCGGTGAGGTTGGTCGTGAACCGAAACATCAAGTCGTTTGTGAACGCTTGTATGATTAATTAATGTTCCCCAACATTTGTCATATTTCCGATAAGACTCAATTCGTTGGAGTCTTCTTTGGGATTGATTTCTGTGAGACTTGGTCTTTCAGAATCTTCTCTTGATCATGCCTCTTCATATGTTTCAGTAGAGTATGGTGGTTGACTATCGTTATCGGTTTTGATTCGAGGAGCGATGAGTCTAACCTAATACGACTACTTCGAACCACTCTGATTTGTACCCTTGCATAGTTTTTCATTAGACTAACCAACCGTAATTGTTCTCTGCATGGTTGGCTGGTGTCATCCGTTCGATTCGGCACATCAGATAAGAATCCTAGAAACAAAGGCTAGAACGACTATAAAAGCAAACGGTGTTTTAATGGACTTATCAGGTTGCGATCCTTGGCGGGTGATCATTACGATCAAGACCCTTGTATTTATACTTTGCAAAGACTTCCGTTGATTACTCTGTTTTGTCCTATGGGGATTGGGATGTAATCCCCAGACATATGTTTTAACCAAAGATTTTGGTGTTTACATCATGATTGTTGTTTATGATTTGTATTTAAAACCGGTAAAGCCTGGGGTGGCTTCGGTGTGGAAACCGAGGTCACTGGCGGTAATATCCTTTCCGAATGGGTTACGATTTGGGGGTGTTATAGATCTGGTATCAGAGCCAAAGGTTTTAAAGCGGGTTTGGGAATTCATAAACCATTTACTCGTTTTAAATTAAAAATGTTTTCAAAGGCTCTGAGTTTTCAAAATGAAAAGAATTTGAAATATTACCGTTTATAGTCGTGCCTTCATTGCCAGAATATAGCCGCCCACATTGCCAGAAATTAAGCGGTCAACTACTAATACATATCCCATATATATAGCCGCCCACTTTGAAATATTACCGTTTATAGTCGTGCCTCGTCGTAAATTTGAGATTTGTAATTCAGTGGTGGTTCAACTACTAATACATATCCCATATATATAGCCGCCCACATTGCCAGAAATTAAGCGGTCAAATTGTGTTGCACATAGTGTCGCACAAAATGACCGTTTAATTTAAAGGTCGTTCGGTTTTGCACCACCCTTTTTTTGTTTTCGTACCGCAAGTTAAACGCTACGAGGTAGCGTTTAACTTTCTTTTTTCTTTTTTTAAACGCCGTATCGTGGCGTGAGAGTTTTTTTTGGATTTATTGAGATTAAAAAAAGAAACGAAATCGGCTCGATTAAACGCTACGTCGTAGCGTTTAAAAATGACTCGGTTTAATCGAGCCGAAACACTTTTTTTAAAACGCCATGACGTAGCGTTTAAAAAAATACTTTTTTTTAAAACGCCACGACGTAGCGTTTAAAAAAACACTTTTTTTTAAAACGCCACGACGTAGCGTTTAAAAAAAGTGGATTTTCGGCTGTTAGAAACACATGTTTTAGTTTTGAACATTATGTTAGTGTACAATTGTGATAAATTATATAATTAGCTAGAATTGTAAAGGTTTTGTTTGAATATATATAGCAATCAGTGATTTGCACTGTCGTTCCATCATGTAATGTGTAATACAAGGTTATGACATTATATATCGATCGATCGATTGAAAGATTTTTGTATGCTTGTATTTGAGTATTATATATGTATACAAAATTAAGAGAAACTTTTTGTCGTAGTTAAATGTACAAATTTCGTACGTAGTTAGTTTGAAACCTTAGTAATGCATAATTGTTCGTTAAAGATTATAGGGAATGTAATATTCGTTAAAGATTATAATGAATCTAATATTTGTATAATTATAATTGCTCAGGGTTATTTTGGATGAAATGCTTGAAAATGGAACCAATGTGGATATTTCTTAATTATATACTATGGTTATATCGTATAGTTATATACTATGGTTATATCGTATAGTTATATACTATTGTTATATTGTTTAGTTATATACTATAGATATATACTATGGTTATATCATATAGTTATATACTATAATTATATATTATGGTTCTATCGTATAGTTATATACTATGGTTCTATTGTATAGTTATATACTATTGTTATATTATTTAGTTATATACTATAGATATATACTATGGATATATACTATGGTTATATCGTATAGTTATATACTATAATTATATATTATGGTTCTATCGTATAGTGATATAATATGGTTCTATCGTATAGTTATATACTATTGTTATATAACTATAGTTATATATTATTGTTATATATACTATAATTATATATTGTTTAGTTATATACTATGGTTATATCGTATATATAGTTATATACTATAATTATATATTATGGTTCTATTGTATAGTTATATACTATTGTTGTGATACCCCATAATTTTGTAAGGCTATTTTGGGAATTATGGATTTTTCCCGAACGTCCGTTTGGTACGTCGGATTTAATTCTGAAGGTTTGAGACATTCTGTAATGTGCTCTGTATCTGTAATATTTTTCTCAGTGAAGAATTATACAGTCGAGATGTTTTGGAAGTTCGTACTCGTTCGTGTACGACTTTTGTTAACGCGGGTTAAGATTGGTACAAGTTTATTGCCCAAGAGTTGTTATATAATGGGCAATAGTACAAGATTCTTTATCCAAAGGTTATTGTCCAAGAGCTATTATCCATGAGGCAAAAGTACAAGTTGGTTAACCAAGGGTTATTACCCAAGCTCCCTTCCAACCCTAATTTTGCCTATAAATAGAGAGCATTGAGTGAGAGTGAAAGGGGCTGAAAAACGCGGAAGCGCTGTCAAGCTCTCGTCTCTCAAAAACGCTCTCAAAATGCTCTCTCTCGGGAAGGCTCTAGTGGATCGTCGGAGCTCGTTTAGTGTCGTTTCCGGTGGCCAAGAGGAGCATTGGAGGCTCTCGGACGCCTAGAAGCCAAGCAAGGCGAAAGACGAGCCAAACCGATCGTCGAGGGTGAGTTTTCTCCTCTCGTATTTCTGTTTTCGATCGCGACGGCGACCGTCGCGAGGATCACGGCGACCGCCGGCATGAGACGACGCCCGCCGTGAGGAACACGGCGACCGCCGGCATGAGACGGCGCCCGCCGTGAAGATCTCGGCGCCCGCCGTGATGTTGTGGCCAGCCGCCGTGAAGAAGGGCCAAGGAGCGGTGCCCGCCGCAGTTGAGCGGCGCCCGCCGTAGTTGGGCGGCGCCCGCCGCGTGGGAGGCGGCGCCCACCGTGAATTAGGCGGCGCCCGCCGTGATTGTTGTGGCGCCCGCCGTGATTGTTGTGGCGCCCGTCGTGAAGTGTTGGTGGCCGTGGTTGTTGGTGTTGGCTTCCGTAGCCTTCGTCCGGGTTTCATTTCCTTCGATTCCTTTCGTTCTTTCGTAGATCGGTATTGTTGTTTGTCGAATCTAACTTAGGGTTTCTGTATGGGTCGATCCGAAGGTACCGGAGTTGCCAGAACTGTCTCCCTGTCGAGCCCGGAATCCCGTCGTTAGACTTTGTTCAATCTCTGCGGACTCAGGCAAGTGGCGGTTCGCTCTTGCTCATCGTTCCATATTTACATTAATTATCAGCTGTTTATCTGAGTAATTAATTTGGAATGATTATTGTGTTTGTCTGGAAATGGTTTTATAAACTGTTTTGGAAAATCATATAATAGGTTGTATATCTGTTAGAACGACGCTATTATCTGTGATCGCCTTCCGGGCATTTATGTGGATTTATCCTGTACTGTGGTTGTGTTGTAATTGTAAGTTAGCACGAGTATTTGTAGGAACCCCTGGATCCTGAGAGTTCCATGCGCGTTCCTTTATAACTGTAAGGGCGATGAAGACCCAACGATTGTTGAAGTTTGAACTCAGTGAGGTTCATTCTGTTAAAGGGCGAGCAAGACCCTGCGATAGTAGAAGTTTGGACTCTGTGAGGTTCATTCTTTTGATATAGATTCAGAGGTTTGGACTCGGTGAGGTTCATTCCTTAGATATGGGTCCTGCGTGACAGGGACATATATTAAAAGCTTTTAATGTGTTAATCGTTTTGGAATTAAATAAGATAAGGTGCCCGAGAGCACTTAATTAATAAATCTTTGGCGAGTAGTGCAGCTAAGTAAATAGTGCAGCTAGGAAAGCTCGTCTCGACTTTTGATCAGAGTACGTTCTCTTTCAAATCTGGATTCGCTGTAAGCGATGAGGTTGGTCGTGAACCGAAACATCTTAGTCAGTTTTTAAATCGTTATGTGGTTCTGTAAGATCCAGACTTGAATGTAGTACGTTCTCTTTCCAATCTAGATTCGCTGTAAGCGGTGAGGTTGGTTGTGAGCCGAAGCATCTCAGTCAGCTTTTAATCGCTGTTGTTTGATTCTGTAAACTTTCCAGATTTATCATATTTCCTTAAAGACTCAATCTCTTGGAGTCTCTTTTCGAGTCGATTTCTGTGAAGATTCAGTCTTCCAGAATCTTCTCTTGTGCATACCTCTTGTTTATTCCAGTAGGAGTATGATGGTTGACTATCGTCATCGGTTGTTATTCGAGAAGCGATGAGTCTAATCTAATACGACTGTTTTGAACCATTCTGCTTTTTACCCTTGCTAGTCTATTCATTTAGACTAACCCACGAAAATTGTTCTCTGTATGTGGGCTGGTGTCATCCGTTCGATTCGGCACATCAGATAAAGCGAAGATATGAGGAGACTAGATTGACTATGAAGACGACGGTTGTTTTGGATGTTTTAATAAATTTTTTTTAATCAGGTTGAGATCCTTGGGCAGGTGATCATTACGATCACAACTTTTTTTGTAATATCTTTGTTTAAGACTTCCGCTGTACTTTGTTTAAACTCTGTATTTGTCCTATTCGGGATTGGGATGTAATCCCGTAACTCATGTTTTATTTGATTGATGTTTTGATTTGAATACTTTGATCATTATGTATCAATTGTATTCCATGAATTGTATTTAAACCGATAAAGCCTTGGGTGATCTCGGTAAGGAAAACTGGGGTCACTGGCGGTAATACCTTTCCAAATGGGTTAAGATTTGGGGGTGTTACAGTTGCTGCTTGTTAAAGAGTGAGGTCTCGAGTTCGAGCCTTGCGAACAACCTCTCAGCCATGGGGATTTGGTTGGGGTACATGGGCTGCGGCCCATGGATAGAGAAATGGCTGGCCCGATAAGGTCGGAGCCCCTCTCATTCAAAGTGTACTTTTTTGTAACATCCCAGGCCAAGCTACCCCAGCCACCAAGCCGCCCAGCCACCCAACGGTGCCGGCGCCGGTACTGGTGCCGCCTGGTTGTCTAAGGGCATGCAGCGCAATTGGTGATACAAGTGGTAAGGCATTGCCCTTGTATCTAAAGGTCCCGGGTTCGATCCCCGTGGGCAACAACCTACCCATTTAAATGGGGGAAGAGTTGGGTGTGTGGGCTGCATGCCCTTAGACAACCAGGCGGCACCAGTACTGACGCCGGCACCGTTGGGTGGCTGGGCGGCTTGGTGGCTGGGGTAGCTTGGCCTGGGATGTTACAATTGTTATATTATTTAGTTATATACTATGGTTATATCATCGTATAGTTATATACTATAGAGAAATACCATTAGATACCCTACCTTACTAATGTCTTTGCAATTGTACCCTACCCTTTTTGTTTTTTGCAAAAGTACCCCATTGACTCTTTTTTTTTGTTTTTTTTGCAAAAATACCCCCAAATAAAAAGGTAAAATAAAATTATAGTTTTCTTTTTCTTTGGAAAATAAAATATGACATGACACTCATTTTATGATTAAAAAAACAAATTTAATTCAGTTTCAAATTCAAATTTGCTACAGAAACCCAAATATTATTTTTCATCCTCTCTCTCCCTAGCTCGAGCTCTTTCCAGCTTCTCCGACGGAATCCAGCTTTGTCCGACGGATTCCACCATTGCTGGCCGAAAGGTTTTTCTTCCAAGTATGATATTGCTTTAAACTCCATAATCTCCAGCTTTGACTTTTGCTTGAAACCTTTCATCGCCGTTCGAGCTAGCTTCCTCCCACGACGGCGCGAAATTGCAGGTTTTTCACAAACGGAGCCCTTCATCGCCGTTCGAGCCAGCTTCAGAATCATCCTCTGATTACGGCCCAAAATTGCAGGTCTTCCACCGAAGACGCGCGACAAAGTGCAGGTCTTCGACGGATGACCCCATTCGGCCGCGATTCTGATTTATCTTCATCTTCTGTCTATCTCGTTCGAGCCTTGGAGGTATGTCCTTTTTTTTAGGGTTCCAGCCATTCAACGCCGTTTTAGGGTTGTGTTGAATTCCTTAGGTTTTGATGGTTACAAACACTCAACTAATATGTGTACCAAGTGTTTCAGGGACAAGAAGAGTTATCCCAGGGAGCTTTGCAGCATAGGATCTCAGAGGGAACAGAGGCTTGCTTAGCGCTTTGTTACCTCTCAAGGAACTGAAGTGACGGACCAGATTAAGGCTGCAAAAGGAAAGAAGTCATCCAGCGTACTGAGTTAAGGAAACAAACCAAGAAGCCACGCGGTAGAGGATGAAGACTTCGGCTCCAAGGATCAAGCCGGATTACGCGAAGATATGGAGAGAGAAAACCCGATCGTGTTGCTCCTAGAAATCTTTCCTAAGATAAGGCGATTGGAGAGAGAAGAATGTTATCCAATCGGTTGGATTAATTAAGGAACTCCTTCCTTAATTAATATAACCGGTTGTGATATTATATCTTCCAAACAAAATCATATCCTTGTAATCCGTTATCAGAATTTCCTATCTTGTGTTGATTCGGGTTTTAGCCGTGTTGTATTTAAGCGAAGTGAGAATTCTTTTCTTAAGTACGACTTTACGACTCTGAGCGAGAAAAAAAAGAGAAAGAAGGTGAAGTGCGTGTGAGTCTTTGAGAGTTGAGTTCGATTCATCGTTGTAGTAGAGGCTTCGAGTCTAGCTGGTTGTTTAGAGGTCGAAGTCGATACAAGTGTAATCGAGCAAGAAATTAATAAGACAAGTACGCATTTCAAAATCCTCTCAAGCGGAAGCTTGAAGGTAGTGTTTTTTCCTTGAGAAGCTAGTTTTGCTAATCAGGGTTTCCACTATATATCGTGAGTTCGTTCTGTTATCTTTCTTGCTATTTAAATCCGCTGTGCCTTCTGTGGGAACAAAGATTTTGTTCCCTCAGATGTAACTCTAACGATCCAATAATTGGTATCAGAGCCTGGTGCTCTAGATTGTTTTCGTTACAGAATTTGCAGGAAAGATGTCGTCGTCAAGCAATGCAATCGGTGATTCATTTTGGAAGCCGCCAATGCTAAAGGCCGGTGAGTATGATTGGTGGGTGGAACAAATCGAGTCCCACATATGTTCCCTCGACGGACAGATCTGGAGAGTCATAGAAGTTGGTCCTTTGGTTATCAAGAATGACGAAGATGAGACTAAGCCAAAACCAAAGATCGACTACACCGATGAGGACTGGAAGAAATCGGAGAAAAACAACAGGGCCAAGAAGATCCTCCACATGGCTCTTTCTCCCTCAGATCTCAAGAAAATCATGAGCTACAAAACTGCTAAGGAGATCTGGGATGCTTTGAAGCGCCTTCATCAAGGAAATGAAGACACGAAGAAGAACAAGATCCTTTCTCTGATCAAGGAGTACGACCAAGTTTCTCAAGGGAAAGATGAACACATTCAAGAGTACTACTCCAGGTTCCATGGGCTAGTTGGTCAGCTTCAGTACCTTGGTGAAACAATGCCAGACTGGAAGTTGACTCATCACTTCATGCAAGGTCTCAACACTCAGTGGGATGCCATTGCTTTTGCCCTCTACTCTCAAACAGACGTCAAGACTCTTACTATGGAAGAGGTGGTTGCTAAGCTGGAAAGCAACGCCTCTGTCTATAACCATAAGATAAACAAGAAAGGAGAGGAGAAGACGAAGAGCATTGCCCTGAAGGTGGAAAGGGCATTTGATCTGTCTCAAACGGGCGATGAAGATGAGGATGGCGATAAAGATGTTGCTCTTATCACAAGGGCAATGAGGAAGATATGGTCTCGGAACAAGGACTCGCCCAGTTCCTCTGAAGGGAACAGAGACATGAAAGATGTGGTTTGTTACCACTGTCAGAACAAGGGACACATGGCCAGAAACTGCTTCAAGAAGAAGGCAGGAATGCCTCCAGCAAATGAAGGGAAGCAAGCAATGGTTGCCACCTAGGGAGAATCATACTCAGATGACGAAGATTCGTCACATTCCAGGGATGTATGCTTAATGACCGTTGAAGTTCCAAACGAGACAAAGGGAGAGGTAATCAACGATGAGGTAACTGAATCTGATCTTATATCAAGCTTAAGATGCAAATCTAAAGAAAGCTTGATCTATCTCATTAAGAATCTCGTTCGCGAGAGTAATCTTTTCAGTGAGCAACTCGAAGAGAAAGATGAATCGATCTCAGGTCTGATCGAAGAAAATCAGGTTTGGGCTGAAAAAGTGCTCACGCTTGAGAAAGGTTCATCTTCCTCTTCAAACACATGCTCTGAGTGTGCAGAACTCACTGAAAAGATTAAGTCTCTAGAGTCCACTGGTTCCTCACTCGAGGCTGAGTCTTTAATGTTAAAACTAGGAAATGCAAAACTTTCTAGTGATCTAACCAAACTCAGTGAAGAACAGAAGGACGAGCCAAAAGGTATTGTCTTTGTTGCAGCCAAGAATGAAAAGAAACCTGAAAAGAAGGAAGTACCTCACTTTGGAATTGGCTATCAACCTAAGCTTCATGTTGATGACACTAAGAAAAAAGGCTCCAAAGTCGAAGGAAAACAGTCTGTAAAAGAAAAGGGGGAATGTTCCTCTGGAGGAAACAAAGTCAAAGACTGTTCTAATTCGACTGAGGAAGGCAAGGCTTGGTATCATTGACAGAAGGCTCATGCAATTTGGCTGAAGCAATCCCAAAGCAGTAAGTCCAATAATATTGATTTTCAGTCAAGGATTGCTAACAAAACAATTTGGCCAGGACAGAGCAAGTATGTAGATCTGAAGTGTCAAAGGGTCTGTTGGTATTGCGGGCATTCTGGTCATTACAAGCAAGAGTGCCTGCTGAAGCAACATAATGAGGAGATTGCTTGCACTACTAGGGAGCATATAGAAGTTGAACCTCCTAAGATTAGATATGTTGCTCCCAAACCCAGAAAGTATAAGCTTGTCTGGGTTCGCAAGAACTAACTCTTTCTGTGCAGGATAAAGTGAGGAATATTCCTAGTGTTTCATTCATTCAAGGGTCAGTTACTTGATAGGGAACAAAGCGAGTTTCACCTCACTTCTGCATGGAATACTTGAGACTCAAAGACCTGGTGTCAAAGGTAAAGAAAATGTGGATAAGGACTTATTGACTAATATGTTTCTTGTGTGAAAATTCCAGGTACCATGTAAATCTAGAAAAGACATCATTGTGTCGAGAAAGATTGGCAAATAAGGAATCTCGTGGAACAAAGAATCAAACGCCATTTTTCTCAGTAGAACACTTGTTGGGGAACTCTATATTCAGTTCCATACGAAGCCTGGTTTGTTCCCCTAACTACATGTCTATCTGTTGTGTTCCCTCGATGATTGGCTAAATTACGTGGTAAATTGTGAAAGATAATTTTTCATGTCCTGATATGCATTCGCTTCCTTGGGTATTAATTAAACTTCAACTTGATTATATGCTTTTACTTCCTTGATATACTGAACGTCTTGCATGGTCATCTATGTTTTCATATGTCACATAAATCAGCTTTATTTCGACCCAGAAGAATCAACTTGATGTTTTGTTCCCTCATCATAAGCCCAAATGATAGTTGATTCTACAGCCTACCCAGACCGCCATGCTTAAAGTCTCCTACGAGCCCCTCTTATCATCCACATCTGGAGACCTCTTAGGCATGATGTAAAATTCAATCGCAAAAATCATATATTTTGGTGTGATGGTCTTTTGTACCCTCTATGGTAACTAACCCCCTACATCACACCCTACTACTTTTTTGATTGGCGGGAAAACGATTCGGCTTATGTGCTTGCAGGTTGAGGTGACGTGTGTTTACAGGAAGTAATGATGGAAATTTGTGTTGAGCCGCGTCGTGCATTTAGGGCTGATTTGATGGAAGGAAGTTGGGAAGAGGGTTTCGGCTGGATTAGTCGGATCTGAACGAGGTATTGATTTTATTTTGGGAAGTTGGAAGATTGTGATTATTATCTCTTGGAACCAGATCTGATTCGGCATTATCTTTGGAAACTTTTAAAGATCTTGTGAGGGCTATATATATTGTGGCTTCCGAGTAAGTTTCCTCCTCACTGTTTCCTTATCTTCCTCAAGTTATCTTCCTCTTCCTCTCTGCCTCTCGTCTCCCCAGTGCTCTCTCTCTCTATCTCAAAAATGGCCTCAAACACTAACATTGCCCAAGACCTCCAAAACCTCCTTGCCAAACTATCCTCCATGGGGACAGACCCCGCTCTCCTCGCCGCCATTACCCAGTCCCTACCTTCCACCTCCACCACCCCAGCGACCACCACTGTTACCCCTCCACCATCACCCACCCAGGACCAACTCGCCATGGTCCCCTACATAGCCCCATTCGCCCCAAACTCAGACCCCGCTCCACAAAACCCTAACCCTAACACCGCTCATGCCGCCCCCACATCCATCTCATCTACTAACTTAGAGGAGGTACATTCCTCGCCTACCCATCCCGATCCCATTGAGGAGGAGACAGAGGAGTTGCCGAGTCAAGGGACCCCTGTCACGGTGGAGGAGCACCTGGCCGTCAAGGAGAAGATTCAGTCAATGGTGAGAGACCTCTCTAGGGAGCTCGCTGAGGAAGAGGACGTGGAGGAGCCCCCAAAGGCCCCTAAGGCATCCGGCAGGGTGAAGACTGCCTACTCCTCCAAGCGGAAGACACGCTCTCAGAGGAAGTCTGAGAAGGCGATAACGGTGAGCTCCGATGAGGAGTCGGTACCCCTCTCAGGGAACAAAGCAAAGAAAGCCAAGGTGTGTGCCGCTCCCGTCCGTCAAAGCCAGCGTCGTCTGCCAGCCAAAGCCAAAGGAAATGCAGTGGCGGCTGATGATGTTAAAGACGTGAGCCACAAGTCTGTGGTGAAGGAGCTGCTGCTGGACACTGAGTTCCTCAAGGAGAACTTTCTGGAGGGGGTGCTTGACATCTTGAAGGCTCAGAAATGGAGCAAGCTGTTTGTATATGAAGTGGAGATGGATAAGGAGTTGCTGAGGGAATTCTATTCCACGTTTGCTATGGAGGTGAGGCCCCATGCTGTTATGGGGAGCTACAAGTTGAATGGGGAAGTTCATGTTTTCTCAAGCATTGAACTAGGCATGGCTCTGGGAGTTCCTCACGAAGGGTATGGAGAATACCCAAAGGGCAGGTGGCCAAAAGATTTCGCCTACTCAGAGTCTGTGCTGGTTGTTGCAGGGATTGAGAACGCTCAAGGAAGTGCCGATCTCGACATCTCTGAGATGTCTGCTGTTAACAAAGTACTGTACCACTTCCTCATCAGCAACATCACACCAAGGGGACAGAAGAGGAACCGGCTTCTGATCTTAGACATTGTCCTACTGTCCCTACTGCTGAAGAAGGAGCCCGTTTGCCTCCCTATGATTCTGATGCAGCACATGGCCCATGCCAGGAACACCACCCAACATGCTCTTCCCTTCCCTCGCGTTGTCAAGAAGATCCTTGAGTACCACAAAGTATACAACGCGTCGGAGGAAGTGAACATCTTCTCCCGCCCCTTCAATGCGAGTAATCTGCACAAGATGCAATTTGTTCTTCAAGAGGATGAAGGCTGGGTGAAGGTTGAGGGTGCTCCTGCAGTTTCTGAGGCGGTGGAGGAGTCTGAGACTGAAAGCTCTGAGGGGGAACTGAACGAGGAGTCATCTCTTGGGAAGGACGTGAGGAGTCTCTGCAAGGATGTGAGGACTCTCATGGCAGATGTGCGCGCGCTCATTTCTCATCACGCATCGGCTCAACCGGCTGGTCACAGTGGTGCATGATCGCTTACCTGCTGTCCTTTCCCCTCTTTTGTTCCCTTACCTGTCTATCCCTCCTAGTTGTTTTTTCTTGTTATCTGGTTTATGTGCCCGGTGTGGCATTCTGACAATGTTTGATGTTTTGTCTGTTTTGGTGGTATTTGCATGTTTTCTATTTTTTTAATTAATGACAAGGGGTGCTTTTGTTTATCTGGCTGTGAATTTTCTCTCTAACTCTTTACTGTGTTTTTGATGATGCCAAAAGGGGGAATGTGACAGGTAGCATTGGTTGAGGGGGAACAGAACAGGTAAAACGTATTGCTGGACTTAGGGGGAACTAACGGTGTTTTAATGGAAAACTTTCTTGTCATAGCTGTCTTTTTCTAGTTGGTATATACTTTATTATTAATGGTGTTTGTCACCATCAAAAAGGGGGAATTTGTTGAATTCCTTAGGTTTTGATGGTTACAAACACTCAACTAATATGTGTACCAAGTGTTTCAGGGACAAGAAGAGTTATCCCAGGGAGCTTTGCAACATAGGATCTCAGAGGGAACAGAGGCTTGCTTAGCGCTTTGTTACCTCTCAAGGAACTGAAGTGACGGACCAGATCAAGGCTGCAAAAGGAAAGAAGTCCTCCAGCGTGCTGAGTTAAGGAAACAAACCAAGAAGCCACGCGGTAGAGGATGAAGACTTCGGCTCCAAGGATCAAGCCGGATTACGCGAAGATATGGAGAGAGAAAACCCGATCGTGTTGCTCCTAGGAATCTTTCCTAAGATAAGGCAATTGGAGAGAGAAGAATGTTATCCAATCGGTTGGATTAATTAAGGAACTCCTTCCTTAATTAATATAACCGGTTGTGATATTATATCTTCCAAACAAAATTATATCCTTGTAATCCGTTATCAGAATTTCATATCTTGTGTTGATTAGGGTTTTAGCCGTGTTGTATTTAAGCGAAGTGAGGATTCTTTTCTTAAGTACGACTTTACGACTCTGAGCGAGAAAAAAAAAAGGAAAGAAGGTGAAGTGCGTGTGAGTCTTTGAGAGTTGAGTTCGATTCATCGTTGTAGTAGAGGCTTCGAGTCTAGCTGGTTGTTTAGAGGTCGAAGTCGATACAAGTGTAATCGAGCAAGAAATTAATAAGACAAGTACGCATTTCAAAATCCTCTCAAGCGGAAGCTTGAAGGTAGTGGTTTTTCCTTGAGAAGCTAGTTTTGCTAATCAGGGTTTCCACTATATATCGTGAGTTCGTTCTGTTATCTTTCTTGCTATTTAAATCCGATGTGCCTTCTGTGGGAACAAAGTTTTTGTTCCCTCAGACGTAACTCTAACGATCCAACAGGTTGCTCCGTTGCTATTCATTGGGTTTTTAGGGTTGAGGCACTATTGTTCGTTTTAGGGTTTTGTCACTGTTGTTCGTTTAGTTGAATGCTGCGAATTATATAAACCTGTGAAATCCGTCTTAGAAAAATGAGAATGTCAGATTAGTTTTTTTTGTCACAATTGCAGGAATTACCATTGTTTGAAAATTTCATGTCAGCGTTGATGAAATATTTGTCACATGGTATAGTTTTATTGTTGAAAAGAACCATTAGAATGTCAGTTTTATGAAACATTATTGTGTTTTTAAAGTTAATGTTTTTATTTGCCTGACTTTATAGCTCTCTTCCTCTCGCAACTTCCTTGTCTTCTAGTGTGATCTCTACATCTGAGTATGTTCAGTTTTGTGGATAGAAAAAACTTAAACGTTGATATTCTCTGTTGTTTGTCTATGTCCACCTGTGCAACTGAAGTGTTGTAGTCGATTAAAGAATAAACGGAGTGTTGGAACCTTGATGTTCCCTCTGGTTTTGATGATGATAAACACCATTAGGTTTTATGTTTTCTTGTTGTTCCTATGAGTTTCAGCTCTTATGAAAGAATTAGGGAACAATGGAAAACGCATAAAGAAGAGAAAGCAGAGAAGAGCTAAGGAACGTTGTGGAAACAAGGAACTGTTATGCGGAAGCAAGTTGGAAATCTGACACGCATAGTCCCTGTACAAGGAAAACTCTATATATGGAAACAACATCTGTGGAACGATAAGAAACGCAGATATGTGCCAGCTGTTCCCAGAGAGACTCAGTTATACAAGGAAATGAGATTTTGAGTCTTGCTTGGTTAAGAGGAAGAAGATAATGAGTCTTAGGAAAGTTTATATAAGGAAACCATGTGTTTATAAGCTGAAAAGTATATTTGGTAACGAAATTGTTCGTGGTTACCATATATGTCAATTGTTAGATGTTTGGTAATAGGATATTTGTTAGACCATATATATAGATGAGATTTGCCTTGAGGAAAGGTATCTCATCTATAACCATCAAGCACACGAAGGAACTCTTGTGAGAACTGAGATCGAAGGTCTTGTAATACCCCTCATTTTTAGTAAGGGTATTTGGGTAAATTTCCAACTCTCGTTGGGAAAGCAAGACACGTTTGGCAAAATTCGAAATCTCTGTAACGTGTATGATCTCTATAAAAATTCCCTGAGCCTTGGAAAATACATTCGACGTATTGTCGAGGCTTAGAATATTTGTTTGGGTACAAATATTTATTTTTCGGGGTTGAAACCCGTGTTATATCCTTTCCTGAGCAAACGGATGCGAAAAGGACATTTCCACGACCGCGGCAGAACTTCCGCGACCGCGGAAAAATAGTGCTCAGCAGCACTGGGTAAGGGAATTTTCCGCGACCGCGGAAAAGTGCATGCGTGCCACGTGTTCTTCGTCGTCGTCGATCTTCTGAGCCGGCGATCTTCTGAGCCGTCGTTGATTTGGTCGGGGGCTGCTGTCCTTCTTTGGCTATAAAAGGAGGCCGGGATGGAGGGTTTTGAGCACCCAAACATCAGATCTCCTTTCTCTCTCATTTTCCTTAGTCGCCGGAGTTTCGAGCTCGCCAGAATTCTTGTGGAGTCGCCGGAGCTCTCGCCGGAGGTGGTGGTGGCCAAGGAGTGGTGCTTTGGACGTGCAAGGTGGACCGGAGTGGAAGCCCCCTCGTCTCGAGCCCCGCCGTGTCGTCGCCGGTGAGTTTTCTCCGTTTTGGGTCGCCGAAGTTCATGGCCGCGACCGCAGACATGAACTGCCGCGACCGCGGCAGTGACAAGGTCGGCCGCGTCCGCGGCCACTGTCTTTGACACTCACGGACGAAGTCCTCGACGGCCGCGACCGCGGAATCCCTGTTGCGACCGCGGATTGCTTTGGCAATCGCGATTGTGGCCTTGGACGATCCGGTCTCGGGCGGGACTTTCGTTCTTTCGATCTCGTTCGTTTTTCCTTAGATTCGTATTATTTGATTGTCGAATCTAACCTAGGGTTTCGTTGTGGGTCGTCGTCATAGGAATCTGTAATCCGATTTCCGTTCCCGTTCCGGACCCAGAAACCCGTCGTCGCTCAATCGTTCGTCTAGACTAAGGCAAGTGGCGGTTCGCTCTTGCTTATCATTCCATGTTTCCATTAGTTATCAATTATTTCGAATTGTTAATTAAATTGGGATGAATTGTTGTTTTCGTTTGGGAACAAATTTTTTATAAATAATATGATTTAAAATGTGATATTATAATAGGTTGTATATATTGCTAGAAACAACGCTATTATATCTGTTATTACCATGATGGTATTGGTGTGGATTTTATGTGTGAACTTATACATTATAGTTAGAACGAGTATTCGTAGAAACACTATGTATCTCATTGCGAGTGCTGACTGTTTCTTTATAACTGTGGTGCTTAGGAGTATTTTGCCCTAACACCCTTCCCCCTGGTCATGACTGTCCCCTATCCGAGTATAGGGGAGGTGCACACAGCTGGTGCCAAACATTCGGGAATTGCTCCCAAGATATCTCTCGTATCGAGATGATATATGATAAAAGCTTTAACGTGAATATACGTTTTGAAATTAAACAAGATAAGTGCGATTATGCACATAATTAATATACCCTCGGGCGAGGAGTACAACGTGGAAACCGCCCGGACTTCGATTAGAGTAAGTCCTCCTTCCAAATCTGAATTCGCATTACGCGGTGAGGTTGGTCGTGGACCCAAATGGTCAAGTCTTTTTAAACGCTTGTGTGAAATTATAATGTTCCCAAACATTTGTCATACTTTCCCGTAAGACTCAATCTTTTGGAGTCTTCTCTTCATACATTTCCCTTAAGGCTCATTTCCTTTTCAGTGCATGTCTAAACTTTAATCATTCCGTAAAAGTTCCGGGTTATATATCGTTCCTTCGGTTGTTATTCGAGGGACAATGATAGTAAACGGTTACGATCACTAGGACCATTCTGTTTTCACCCTTGCATAGTCTTTCATTAGACTAACCAACCGGGTTTTATTCCTTACATGGTTGGCTAGTGTCATCCGTCCTATACGGCACATCAGTGGTTGGTCCCCGAAGACTCGAAGTAACCAATTGAAGAAGAGGCTTGCATTTGCAGATTTAAGTGTCATTATTTCAAGATCGTTAAGTATTACTCTAAAATGTATTTTGATAACCTAGTCATGTAATAGGTTTATTCTTAAAGTCTTTCGCTGTGTAATTTAAAGTCTTTCGCTGTAATTTCACTCTGTTGTAAAAACACTTCTCTCGTTTGATGAGAGATCTTTTAATATAAATGGTTGAGTTTCATTTAAAAATGTCTTCCGCTGTTAAATCCTTCGTTATTTAACATGTTTAATTAAGATTAATTGTTCCGATTAAAGCCTAGGGTGACATCGGACAATAACGTCTGAGGTCACTGGCGTGTGGCACTACCGACGTAAGTCGGGGGTGTTACAGGTCTAAGGCAAGGTACGGGTAGTTCTTGCTAAAGGTCTTGTTTTGTTCTTGTGTCTTTAGGAGTTGATTGCACTCAAGGTCTTTAACCTAGGGTATAGGTGGAGATAAGACTTGTGAGATTGTACAATTCTTAATAATACAAGTATTTGTTTTTGGGAAATTACTTGTTACTTTGAATCTTTATATTCCGCTACCCAGGGAACAGTCACACCGTTCCTTGTCTAACACATTACGATTCAACAATTGGTATCAGAGCAGGTTTGCTCTAGATTGTGTGTTCTTTTCAGATTCACAGATAACAATGTCTTCCACTCATGAAGTTGGGCTTGGGAACAACAAACCACCGTTCCTGCCTATCGGTGGAAAGTTCCAACACTGGAAGGACCACTTCACAGACTGGCTGAAGAGTAATGACTACCAATGCTGTAGGGTCATTGAGGTTGGTGAAGAAAAAGTTGCTGAAGATGTAATCAAAGGAATAAAACCTTGGAGCCCAGATGATTTCAGAATCATGGAGAAAAATTCTAAGGCTCGTATGTTTATCAACAACGCTATCAGCATTGAAGATGCATCCAAGTTACACTCTTGTGCAACTGCAAAGGATATGTGGGCAGCCTTGGAACAGATGTACATGGAAAGTTCTGATCTTAGAGAGCTTGATCGTTTCCAAGCAAAGAAAGACTTCTATAACTTCTCCATGGTCGATGGTGAGACTGTTTCCTCTTATCAATCCAGATTTGAGGAAATCACCACTAGACTTACTGCTCACGATGTCGATGAAAAGGAAATTCTTCCCAAGGAGAAAATTTTCATCATTATTGATGGACTTCCTCCAAGGCATAAGATGACTAAAGCAATTCTCAAGGAGAATCCTAATACTCTCAAACTCACACTTCATGAAGTATTTGGGAAGATTAAAAAGTATGATGAATAAGACAAATATGTTAAACCTAAAGGCATTGCCTTGATGGTTGAAAAGGCTTTCGAGATGATAGAAAACAACAAAGATGACAACTTGGATGGTGTAGATCCAGAAACTGCTCTTCTCACCAAAGCCATGCGAACTCTCTATCGCAAGGGTAGATCATTTAGGAATGATGGAAACAATGGTGAGAAACGAGACATTAAGGATGTTACTTGCTTCAACTGCAAGGAAAATGGTCACTATGCTAATAAGTGCCCTAAAGGGAACAACTCAGACAACAATGGTGAAAATTCTGGGAACGGTAAAAAGAAGGCTTTCATTGCTGTCTGGGGAGATGATTGTGCCAACTCTGATGATAATGAGCCAGAGTCATGGGGGAACAACAGAATGTGTGTAATGACTCTGAAGTCATCAAGTGAAGAACAGGAGGTAGATCCTGAAACTTTCTTTGAATCTCTTGTCAATTTTGATAAAAAGTCCTTGATATCTCTTATCAAAAGCATGTATAATGAGAATCTTAAAACCCAAAAATGACCTAAGTGATGCTGAAGATAAATGCATTGAATTGAATGAATCCTTATCTAAAATTGCTAGTTCTTCTGCTGTTCCTTGTGTTAGAAGTGATGTTACTCACAGTGAATCTAGTTCTCTTAGCACTGTTAGGGAACTGTCTCATATGAAAGCTCAGATTGATAAAATTCACTCCATCTTAGTTGAGCAAAAGCTTAAGGAAGAAGAAATTTCCTTTGTTGCACCCAAGTATGGTCTGGGGTACAAAGGAGAAAAACAAGAAAGTGAAGAACATGAGTTAACCATACCTGAGCTTAGAGAGATGAAGGATAGGGAACTTCAGAGTACTAGGGATAGGAACTTATACCTAGAAGAGCGTGTGAAAACTCTGGAGAGTGGGTTGAGTGAAGATCAATCATGGTACCAAGGTCAATCTGCCCATAAGATGTATCTCATCCAATCCCAGAGAAATTTGCCTAGTACACCTGACCCAGTTAGAGCCAAGCAACGTAGGATGTCTGTCCCAAACCGTAAGTACACTTTGAGAGACTATTATAAGATTTGCTGGCATTGTGGGAACAACGGCCATGTTGTGAAAAACTGTGCTAAGAAACAAAAGTTCACTGAAGAGCACACTCAGCGAAGGAACAATAGAAGTAACAATATTGATTTGAATGATTATAACGCATCTCCTGACATGTGCAATGCTAAGCCTAGAGAATATCACGTTGTCTCCAAACGACCAGGTAAAGCCAAGCTTGCCTGGGTCGCTAAA
The DNA here is from genome assembly GCA_027886185.1 of Rheum nobile. Taxonomy (NCBI): domain Eukaryota; kingdom Viridiplantae; phylum Streptophyta; class Magnoliopsida; order Caryophyllales; family Polygonaceae; genus Rheum; species Rheum nobile. The sequence goes on along the minus strand of WOAB01000044.1, from coordinate 549,746 downwards.
CACTAACTCTCTTAATGCAGGATGAAGTGATGGGGAACAACAGGTGGTTCATTGATAGCGCATGCTCATGCCATATGACAGAAAATAAAGATCACCTTACCTCACTTCAACAACACTCTAGGGGAACTGTTTCCCTTGGAGATAAACGCTGCAGAGAGATAGTGGGAACAGGAGAAGCCACCTTGAACTCAAGCATCAAAATAAAAGAGGTTAGTCTGGTTTATCAACTTGGTTTTAATTTGTTAAGTGTAGCTCAACTTTGTGATCAAGGAGACAATGAAACTGTGTTCACAACCAAAGATTGCTACGTATGCAATAGAAAAACCAAGGAGATCATACTAAAGGGTGTCTGATTCAACGATGTATACACTGTTGACACAACATTCAAGCCTTCAAGGGAACTGTGCTTTGCGTCTCTAGCTGAAGAGACAAAACTGTGGCACAGAAGGCTTGGACATGAAAATTTACAACTCATTCACAAACTTTACAAGAAGGAACTGGTTACAGGGCTTCCAAATGTCAAGCCTGGGTTCCATGGAGTCTGTGAAGCCTGTGTAAGAGGGAAGCAAACACATTCCTTTTTCAAGAGCAAACTGGATGTTACCACTTCTCGTCCTCTGGAACTGATCCATATGGATCTCTGTGGTCCCATGAGGATAAGAAGTCATGCAGGGAATAGGTATGTGTTTGTTATTGTAGATGATTACTATAGATTTACATGGACAATCTTTCTCTCTTCCAAGGAACATGTATTCGAGTCTTTTGAATCTTTCATCAAAGGTGTGGAAACAAATATGGGACAACAGCTCAGCTCCATCCGATCTGACCATGGAACGGAGTTTGAGAATTCCATGTTCCTTGGTTACTGAATGGACCATGGGGTTTCTCATAACTTCTCAGCTCCTAGGACACCACATCAAAATGGAGTGGTCAAGAGGAAGAACAAAACATTGGAGGACATGGCTAGAACAATGCTCATAGAAAGCAACCTTCCTCGAATTTTCTGGGCTGAGGCGATTAACACTTCATGCTATATCCTTAATCGTGCCATGCTTAGACCATTGTTAAATAAACTGCTTATGAACTAATCAGGGAACGCAAGCCCAATTTTTCTCACTTGTGTGCCTTTGGTTGCAGGTGTTTTATTCACAACAATGGAAAAGACAACTTGGGAAAATTTGATCCAAGGAGTGATGAATGAATCTTTCTGGGATATGCAAATTCAAGCAAAGCTTATAGAGTCTACAACAAAAGAACCCGAAAGATTGAAGAAAGCATTCATGTTGTCTTTTATGAACACTCAAAAGCTACGAGTGTTGATTCCAACTCACAGTTCCCTGATGATCACTTTCCACGCATGCAACGTGAAGATTCAGATGATGAAGGAGATGGGAATCACCAGGGTAATCCACGTACAGGGAATAGTGCCCCTAATGCTGGTGGGAGCACTACCAGTTCTCTTGGAGCTACCACAACTAGTGACAATGACACACCTTCCACACCAGCACCTGATGCTCCCACAACAACTCCAGCCATCGATGTTGATGTCACCACTGTTCCCAATGGAACTTCTGATGGTGATACTTTGAATGCACAACTTGTGCAAGATGGCCAATTGAGTAGTGATGTGGTAACAATTATTGAGGAAGAACCCGTGGATATTGTTGAAGGAACTGTCTCTGAGGTAGCTACTCCAATTGCTGCTGACGTTCCTCCCTCTTCATCCTCAGTTGCAACAACAATTGATGCTCTTCCTCCTATTCCTCCACCACCGGAATCCAAAAATGTCTGGACCAAGAAGAATCACCCAGTTGATGCTCTTCTCACACCATACGAACAAAGACGTTCACGCTCTCAACTATATGACTTTTGTGCTTTATATGCTTTTATATCTTTTGTAGAACCAAAGAACATCAAAGAAGCACTGAAAGATCCAGATTGGATAGTTGTTATGCAAGAAGAGCTACATCAATTCAAAAGGAACAAAGTCTGGAGACTTTTTCCCCTTCCAAATCACAAACATGCTATTGGCACTCGATGGGTTTTCAGAAACAAGCTCGACGATTCTGGCACTGTGTAGAATCGAGTGTGTTAGATCAAGGAACGACAAGTTTGTTCCTTGGGCAGCGGAAAATAACGACAGATTAATAAGTAGCAAGCTCAGTTCCTTAGAGAGGAAAACTCAATCAACCAACTAGTTAACTGAGAAAAACCTCTACCTCTAGGTTTCCCTAGTAGGATTTCAAATGTCTACTTATGTTATTATTCCAGGAATTACAACAAGCAAGTCTTCTCTCAATCTAGTTTACTCCTAGATATCTAGACCTCTTAGATGTAACGTTCCTAACAACACACTAGATAGACGAAACCCTAACAAATACTCAACTCACCAAAGTCTCGTACTTGTAAGTGTTCTTCTTTCTTCCGAATGTTCTGATATTAGAATTGCTCTCTGTGTTCCGTTGTAAATGAAGTTCGTAGCTGTCTCATATGTAGTCTCCAAATTTTCTCTGATTTACCCTAAATTTACTTAAGGAAAATAAGATCCTAAAATCCTATACAATCTTTTCTAGAAATATTCTAACCAAATTATCTCTTCACCGAGATCTTCCTTGAGGCCCAAGTTGCAACTTCCAAATTTGTTTTCCATAACAGATATTCGGCGGCTCTCAAGGGTTTCAGCGCGCGTCCTTCGTTCCTTGCGTTGTTCCCTTTCTCTATTCTATTCAATATCACGCGTCTCTTCTCTTCTTTCGTTCCAGCGTGTTGTTTTGTCATTTTTGGCTTCTCTGTTTTTACTCTTCATTGATTTTCATCGTTCCTTTGACACGGTCGTTTCCTGAAACTCATAGTCACACTAAAAACCATCAAAAGCATTTGAGTTTATCATCATCAAAACTAGAGGGAACGTCATCGTTCTAACAATTTCTCCCTTTTTGGTGATGACAAACTCCTTCAAAATGTTCAAGTCAAAATATACAGTTCAAAACATACGAGTAAGAGGCAGTTTTACATTTAATCACACAGATCATATGTTCTAAATGTCAACAGTGTTCCCCCTTAGAATGTGCATAGACCCTTAGAATGTGCATAGAGAATTTACCTTCAAGTAGCTTTGTCGTTCCCCTTAGCACTAGCTTCTGTCATCAACTCTTTCTTGGGTTTCACATTTTCCATACTTCCCCCTTTTGGCATCATCAAAAGTTCCATAATAGACAGAAAGACTTGACACACATGCAACTCATCACAAAATAATTCATTTATAAAGTTAAGCGAAGTACATAGTATTGGAACGCAAACAACTAAGATCAGAAGACAAGGAAGAAGCACACAAAAGGCATAAAAACATTAAAAATCAAGAACAGAGGGTCAGACGGGCAAGAGTTGGAACTGAGAGCACTCAGATCTCAGGGTCTTCATCAGAATTATCAGCTTTGCTCAAGAAGTGATCCAAGAGCAGTGACATGGTCATGTTTAGTTGCTTGAGCTCAGCAAGTATCTGATGCTGAATAGAGCTCCCCTTTGACGTTCCTTCGCCAACTGGTCTCTTTGCAGCAGCAGTGCATGTTCCCTTGTTGTCACCAACATACTTCATCTTTTCAATCGTAGCCGAGTCCAACTCGCTACGAAGCACCACCTCATTCTCCGCCACATATGCCTCCTCCTTTTACAAAAGCAGTTTCACCAGTTGTGGGTAGGCCAGAGAATGGGACTTTCCCTTGCATCGATCCATGTGACACAGAATCACTCTGGGGAGATCAATCTTCTCCCTTCTCAGGAAATGATCCAGCAAGAATAAGTCACACAGTGTGATGGTGGTTCGACGCTCCTGTCGTGGTGCAACAACCCTTGAGATGATGTGGAACACAAAGCGCTGAAGCAACGTCAGACGCTCAGTATGCAATTCCCCCTCAGTGGAACCAAACACCCGTTCCATACAAACCAACTTCTCCTCATACTGATCAGATATCGGAACCTCATAGAAACCTCCTAATGGAACATCTAGGAGATTTGAAATGACTTTGGGAGAGAAGGAGAGATCTTCACCACTGACCTTTGTGGAGCCCGTCAATACATCTCCTTTAGAAAGATAGAAATAATGGTAGAACTCTCTTATTTGAACCTCGTTGACTGAGACGCTTTCGGAGCAGAGCCGTTCCCAACCTTGAAACTTCAGCATCTCCAGAACTTCTTCCACTTTGTGTTCAGCATAGAGACTAGGGCGAATAATAAGTGGAGGGAGGATCTTTTTACCCTCTGTGAAGCTGGGAGTGGTGGTGGTGGAGAGAGAGATTTCCAGCTTTGCCTTCCCAGTGGACTTGGCCTTCTTTGCCGGAGGCTTTGCTGCGGAACGGAGCCGGGCCTTGATCGGGTGAGGGGCGTGCTCGTCACCACCAGACTTTGAGGGGGTGGATTGAACAGTGATGGCGGGGCGGTGTTCCAAGATCTGTACTTCTCCTTCTTCCTCAGACTCCTCGACTGTGAGTGCAAGATCAGTCTTCTTGCGTTTGCGAGAGGGAGGCGGCGCCAAAGGTGTGGACTTTACACTTAATTCCTGCTCCACTATCTGCATTGACTCCTCCTCGGCTGCGGCTTTGCCCTTGGAGGGAGAGAAAACAGAGTGCTCCTCTTCCAGTGGCACCAAGGCAAGAGTAGGATTGAGGTTCTTGGCCGCTAGGGGGGACGCAGTCGGAGAAGAGGCGGTGGGAGTCGATGTCGAGGCATGGGGATCCTCCGATTGCTGAACAGATGCTCGAGCAATATCAAGAACGGAGCCCGGAGCCGCTGCGGAACTAGGGGTAGCCCTGGCGGCTTTAGCCTCTTGGAGTTGACTGATGTAGGCATCCATCTCGGCGTCAGAGACTTTGGCGGTGTCGATCTTTCTTGGAGAGTCCATTGGAGCAGAAAGAGAGAGCCTTTGAGAGATTTGAGAGAAGTTGAGAGCAGAGAGAGATTGGCGGTGAAGGAACTGGAGAAGAGATCTTCTATATATAGGAGATCAGATCAAATCTTTTTAGGATAAAATCTTTTCCAAAAATCCCTCTTCGTATCTCAACCGTCTCCTTTTTTAAACTTTCAATAACTTCTTCTCTTTCCAAGATCCAACGGCCACTTTTGGCTTGAATGGCGAGTCACTATTCCCATCACAGATCAGTCAAATCAGCCCAGAAGTCGTTCCAACGGGTACCTGTAACTCAATAAATGCCCAGTTCCCGATTCAAAATTCTCCGTTTCATAGCAGAATCAGTTCCCCTTAATTATGAGCAATAATGTCCGTTCCAAAGCAAGCAGTTTCTCGTTGTACCAAGTAACAATCTTCGTTCCCCCTGAGACTAAGAGTGCTTGCGAGGCTAGTCTGGATATTTCAATGTTGGGTTCACACAAAATATAGTATATCCAAACACATGGTAGGGAGAAATACAACTCAAGTAATTATTCCCAGTAAAAAGTTTAGCAAAGAGGGATCATAGGGAACGTTTACCTGAATCGCGGCTAAGGTAGGCTGTACAACCAATTATCATGTGGGCTTGTAATGAGGGTTCAATTCATCAAATTGGTTGTTTTGGGTTTTTAATAGAGATGTTAGCATGCAATCAAGTATTTCAACACAAATCAAAAGACAAAGTATCTACATCCTAACACAAGGCAATTCGAATAAGCTAAAGTCATGAAAATCAAGTCATGAAAGGCACGCATACAAGGAACTTCATGAAAATTATGGAACGAATTAGCCAAGCATTGAGGGAATAATGGGTGTGAAGGTCCTCAATTCAGAGAGATCATGCCAAGGAGTAATCGAAGATACTCGAATGGACCTTTGTCTAGTGCTTTGGTGAAGATGTCGGCCACTTGATTTTCAGTCCTGCAATGTTCCATTCTAATAAAGCCCATGTCAACATTATCACGTAGGAAATGATGACGAATGTCAATGTGCTTGGTACGTGAATGATGAACTGGATTTTTTGAAATGTTGATAGCATTAGTATTATCACACATAATAGGAACGGTGCCAAGAGACATACCATAGTCTTCCAGTTGTTGTTTAAGCCACAATACCTGAGCACAACAACTTGCCGCGGTGACGTACTCGGCTTCTGCAGTGGAAAGGGCCACAGAGTTTTGTTTCTTGGAACCCCATGAAACGAGACAGGGACCAAGGAACTGTGCCATTCCGGAAGTGCTTTTGCGATCTACTACGTGCCCAGCAAAGTCGGCGTCTGTGAATCCAACAAGGTTGAAGTCACAGTTATTGGGATACCATAGACACAAGCGGTCCATTCCTTTGAGGTATCGGAAGATACGCTTGACCTCCTTCAAGTGTGAGTCCTTTGGATTTGCCTGAAATCTAGCACAGAGACACACACTAAACAAAATATCTGGCCTACTTGCCGTGAGATATAGAAGCGAACCAATCATTCCTCTATACATGGTGGGATCAACGTCCGTTTCATGAAGATCTGCATACAAGCGAGTGTTAGGAGAAATAGGAGTAACGATGGGTTTGGCAGTGTCCATACCGTACTTCTTCAACAACTCCTTGATGTACTTCTGTTGATGTATCTTCGTTCCTTCCTTAGTTTGGGTGACTTGTAATCCGAGGAAAAAGGATAATTCCCCAATCATACTCATCTCAAACTCACTACTCATAAGATCTTTGAATTTTTCTACAAGAGCGGGGTTAGTGGAACCAAAAATAATATCATCAACATAGACTTGAACCACCAGAATCTTACCTTCGTGTTCCAGAAGGAACAGAGTTTTATCAATTGTTCCTCTACGATATCCATTGGAAAGAAGGAACTGTGCCAGTCTATCATACCAAGCACGAGGTGCTTGCTTAAGACCGTACAGAGCCTTATCCAATGCATACACATGAGAGGGAAAATTGACGTCTTCAAAGCCAGGGGGTTGTTTCACATATACCTCTTCTTGAAGATATCCATTAAGAAATGCAGTCTTGACGTCCATCTGGTATAGCGTGAACCCTTTATGAGCAGCGTAGGCAATGAGGAGACGAATGGCTTCAATGCGAGCGACTGGAGCATATGTCTCATCATAATCAATCCCTTCTTGTTGATTATAGCCTTGGGCAACTAACCGTGCTTTGTTCCTTGTGACTACCCCAGAGTCGTCAAGCTTGTTCCTGTACACCCATCGAGTGCCAATGGCATGTTTATTGCGAGGTAAAGGAACGAGCCGCCAGACCTTGTTTCTCTCAAACTGGTGTAACTCTTCTTGCATAGCTACGATCCAATCTGGTTCCTTCAGTGCTTCCTTGATAGTCTTGGGTTCTACAAGAGAGATAAATGCATGGAATGCACAAAACATATTTAATTTAGAGCGCAAACCTCTTTCACCGAAGGGTGTGATCAGATTGTGAGTGGGGTGTTCCTTTCGGACAAAAGCATTCTTTGACACAAGAAGTGTGGGGTCATGAGCACTCTCAGAACCATCTATTCCGTCTTCATCATTTTCCGAACTGACAACCACAACATCACTAGAAGTTCCAGCAGGAACGGTGATGGGAATAGTCATAGATGAGAGCATGGTTGTTGAGTCGACGATGGAGGTGGAGGTATCTTCTGTTTCTTGTACAGTGTCACTTGAGGTATCCTCCTTTGAGGACTCATCCGGACTTGAGGAGTCCGGAGATGATGGAAATGCCGCGTCTGTACTGGGGTGTCCGTTCCCAAAACCGGCATTTGGTCGAGTGGAAGGACCATTGTCTTCATCATCAGAGTCTTCACGTTGCATTCTTGGATAACCTTCTTCTGGGAACGAGGCTTCGAACTCTCCATTTGAACCTTTGGAGTTTTCGTCGAAGACGACGTGAATGCTTTCTTCTATTTTGCGCAGTCTCTTGTTGTATACCCTATAAGATTTGCTTGCCCTTGCATAGCCCAAGAAAATTCCTTCATCACTTCGAGGATCAAACTTTCCCAAGTTATCCTTGCCATTGTTGTGAATATAGCACATGCATCCAAAAGCACGCAAGTGGGAAATATTGGGCTTGCGATCCCTTATTAGTTCATATGCAGTTTTATTCAATAAGGGACGAAGCATGGCACGATTAAGGATATAACAAGCAGTGTTTACTGCCTCAGCCCAGAAAAACCTTGAAAGGTTGCTTGCAATGAGAAGAATTCTTGCCATATCTTCCAGAGTCCTATTCTTCCGTTCCACAACTCCATTTTGTTGTGGTGTCCTAGGCGCAGAGAAGTCATGAGACACACCATGTTCCTCGCAGAAGTTGAAGAACATGGAGTTCTCAAACTCCGTTCCATGGTCAGACCTTATTGCCTTTAGCTTCTTTCCTAAGCTTGTTTCCACCTTCTTGATAAAAGCCTTGAACTCGGAGAAGACTTCATCCTTCGAAGACAGAAAAATTGTCCAAGTGAATCGGGGATAATCATCGACAATTACGAAAACATACCTGTTCCCACCATGACTTCTTATCCTCATGGGACCACAGAGATCCATATGGATCAGTTCCAGAGGATGAGAGGTTGTTATATCTGGTTTGATCTTGAATGAGGAACGAGTCTGTTTCCCCTTTACACAAGCATCGCAGACGCCATGGAACTCCGATTGAACATGGGGAAGACCACGAACAAGTTCCTTTGAATAAAGCTTGTGAATGAGTCAAAGATTAGCATGTCCAAGCCTTCTATGCCACAGTTCCGTCTCATCAGCTATAGACGCAAAGCATAGGACTTCCTTTGGCTTGAAGTCTTTATCCACAATGTATACATCCTTGAATCTGACTCCTCTCAAAATTATGTTCTTGGTTTCACGATCTTTGACATAGCATTCTTGTGAGGTAAAGACCGTCTTGTTGTTCCCTTGGTCACAAAGCTGTGCAACACTCAACAAACTAAAACCAAGTTCATGAACTAAACTAACCTCTTTTACCGTGATGCTGGAGTTTAGTTTTGTTTCGCTTGTTCCAATGATTTCTCTGCGTCTCTTGTCTCCAAGAGCAACACTCCCTCGTGAGTGTTTGTGAAGTGAGGTAAGTTGATCTTCTTTTCCAGTCATATGGCACGAACAAGCGCTGTCAATGTACCATCTCTCGTTCCCCCTCACTTCAGCTTGCATAGAAAAGGTTAGTTTTTGGCGATCCAGGCAAGTTTAGTCTTACCTGGTCGAGACACATAATGCAATTGTTCCATAGGAATAGTTATAACAGTAGCAACAGTTTTCTTCCTAGATCTAGCAAGATTATGACTATGCACATGTGAATCATCATAGAAATCATTCAAGTCCACATTGTTACTCCTACTGTTCCTTCTCTTTGTGTGCTCTTCAGAGAACTTCTTTTTCTTTTTGCAGTCTCTTTGCACATGTCTGTTGTCCCCACAAAACCAACACAGCTTGAACTGTTCCATCTTAACATACTTCCTATTGGGCACGATGCTTTTGCGTTGCTTCGCACGTTCAGGACATGGAACATTGGATTGTGTTCCCTGAGATTGCTTGAGGAAGATCTTGTGAGCGGGTTGTCCAGTGTACCATGACTGGGATTCATCCAAGCCGCTTTCAAGTACTTTGATACGTTCCTCGAGATGTTGATTCTTCTCTTTAGTATCTTGAAGTTCTCTATCTCTAGCTTCACGTAGTTTCATGATGGATGAGTCCTCTTCCTTTTGGTTGGGACCTGTATAGCCAATTCCATACTTTGCTTTGACAAACTTGACGCTTTCAGCTTCAAGCTTCTGTTCCATTATGACAGAATGAATTTTGTGCACATAGGACTTTATCTCGGACACATGTGCTTCAAGCTTACTTGGAATAGCTATACTCCTTGCATCAGTATTGTTAGAGACTTCATTCATAAGCAAAGAGACTTTTTCATTTCTCAAACCCTGAAGTTCCTCATGATTAGCCTCACATGAAGAACAAGGAACAATCGAGGTACTAGCAGTTCTAGAAATATTTTCTTTTAGACTACTACATTCATCTTCAGAATTAGCTAGTTCCTCTTGAGTTTTCATGTTCTCAGCATACATATTTCTTATGAGAGCAATTAAAGATTTTTTATCAAAATTCACAAGAGATTTTAAGAAATCTTCGGGATTTACCTCGGTTTCTTCAAACGAGTTGTTGATGGCCATGGCACACATCGTTCCACTCCATGCTTCAGGATCTTCGTTATCTGAGTCATCTTCATTGCCCCAGACAGCAACGAAAGCTTTCTTTTCTTCGTTCCCAGAAGGTTTGCTTGCCTTCTTCGGCTTTGGGCACGAACTGGAGTAGTGACCCTTTCTTATTACAGTTGTAACAAGTGATATCCTTGATGTCACGAGTCTCACTGTGCCCTCCTCTACTGTTTCTTCCTTTGTTGTAGAGGGAACGCACGGCTTTAGTGAGCAATACCACCTCAGGGTCATCGGAGCCATCATTGTCGTCGAGGTTGTTCTCAATTCTGTCGACAGCCTTTCCAACCATCAAGGCAATTCCCTTTTCTTTGGAATCCTTGTTTCTTGCAGCCTTTTCTTCGTTGTCATACTTTTGTATCTTGCTGAATACCTCATGGAACGTCAGTTTGACGGTGTTGGGATTCTCCTTCAGAATAGCTTTGGTCATTGCATGACGATGAGGGAGACCATCAATGATTATGAGGATTTTCTCATCGGGGAGAATTTCCTCATCGGTGACGGAGTGAGCAGTGAGATTTGCTGTGATCTTCTCAAATCGTGCTTGGTAGGAACTCACATCTTCCTTGTCATCCATTTTGAAGTTGTAAAAGTCCTTCTTCGCAGTGAAACGATCAACTTCACACAGATCCTTGCTTCCCATATACATCTGTTCCAAGGCAAGCCATTTAGCATTGGCCGACTCACAAGATTGGAGTTTTTGCACATCTTGCTGATTGAGAGCGTTGTTGATGAGCATGGCCGCTTTGCAATTTTTCTCCATGACTTGGAGATCGTCTTGATCCCATTTCTTCATTTTCTTCTTCTTCTCAAGATCAACAATGTCAATATCACCAAGAGAGATCACCAACCAGCATTGGTAGTCATGGCTTTACACCCACTTGATGAAAAGTGTTTTCCAATGTTGATATTGTCCAGCGAGCAAGAGAGGAGGCCTTGAGGAGTTCAAACCGACTTCGACAGTACTGGGAGCCATTGTTACCTGTAAAATCTATAAGTAACACACAATCTAGAGCACCTGCTCTGATACCAATTGTAGAATCGAGTGTGTTAGATCAAGGAACGACAAGTTCGTTCTTTGGGCAGCGGAAAATAACGACAAATTAATAAGTAGCAAGCTCAGTTTCTTAGAGAGGAAAACTCAATCAACCAACTAGTTGATTGAGAAAAACCTCTACCTCTAGGTTTCCCTAGTAGGATTTCAAATATCTACTTATGTTATTATTCCAGGAATTACAACAAGCAAGTCTTCTCTCAATCTAGTTTACTCCTAGATATCTAGACCTCTTAGATGTAACGTTCCTAATAACACACTAGACAGACGAAACCCTAACAAATACTCAACTCACCAAAGTCTCGTACTTGTAAGTGTTCTTCTTTCTTCCGAATGTTCTGCTCTTAGAATTGCTCTCTGTGTTCCGTTGTAAATGAAGTTCGCAGCTGTCTCATATGTAGTCTCCAAATTTTCTCTGATTTACCCTAAATTTACTTAAGGAAAATAAGATCCTAAAATCCTATACAATCTTTTCTAGAAATATTCTAACCAAATTATCTCTTCACCGAGATCTTCCTTGAGGCCCAAGTTGCAACTTCCAAATCTGTTTTCCATAACAGATATTCGGCGGCTCTCTAGGGTTTCAGCGCGCGTCCTTCGTTCCTTGCGTTGTTCCCTTTCTCTATTCTATTCAATATCACGCGTCTCTTCTTTCGTTCCAGCGTGTTGTTTTGTCATTGTTGGCTTCTCTATTCCTTTGCTTCTCTGTTTTGACTCTTCATTGGTTTTCATCGTTCCTTTGACACGATCGTTTCCTGAAACTCATAGTCACACTAAAAACCATCAAAAGCATTTGAGTTTATCATCATCAAAACTAGAGAGAACGTCATCGTTCCAACACACTATGACAAGGAACAAAGCGAGACTAGTTGCTCAAGGCTACAATCAACAAGAAGGGATCGACTATGATGAGACATATGCTCCAGTAGCTCGCATTGAAGCCATTCGACTTCTCATCGCTTATGCTGCTTTCAAAGGATTCACGGTGTATCAAATGGATGTCAAAACAGCATTTCTCAATGGCTATCTTCAAGAGGAAGTTTATGTGAAACAACCCCCAGGTTTTGAAGACATGGAACATCCTGACTATGTGTATGCACTGGACAAGGCACTGTATGGGCTCAAGCAAGCTCCAAGAGCTTGGTATGATCGACTGGCACAGTTTCTTCTCTCAAATGGATACAAACGTGGCGCGATTGACAAGACATTGTTCCTCTTGGAACACAAAGGTGAGATTCTCATAGTTCAAGTCTACGTTATTGATATTATTTTTGGTTCCACTAACTCTTCCCTTGTAGAAAAATTCAAAAATCTAATGAGTAGTGAATTTGAGATAAGCATGATTGGGGAACTCTCTTTCTTCCTCGGATTACAAGTCTCTCAATCCTCTGAGGGAACAAGGGTACATCAAAAAAAATACATCAAGGAACTGTTGAAGAAGTATGGTATGGATAAAGCTAAACCTATTGATACACCTATTTCTCCTAACACTCGTCTTGATGCAGACTTGAATGGCCAAGATGTGGATGCTATAATGTATAGAGGCATGGTTGGTTCCTTACTCTATCTAACGGCAAGTAGGCTAGATATTATGTTCAGTATGTGTATTTGTGCTAGGTTTCAAGCAAATCCTAAGGAGTCACATCTAACTGAAGTCAAAAGGATCATGCGATACTTGAAAGGGAACGACAATCTCTGTCTTTGGTATCCAAGGAACAGTGGGTTTGAACTTGTGGGCTTCACTGACGCTGACTTTGCTGGTCACCTGGTGGATCGCAAAAGCATATCAAGGACGGCACAATTCCTTGGCCCATGTCTTGTCTCTTGGGCATCAAAGAAACAAAATTTTGTTGCCCTTTCAACCGTTGAAGTTGAGTACGTCGCTGTTACTGCTTCTTGTTGTGCCCAGGTATTATGGCTCAAACAACAATTGGAGGATTTTGGTATGTCTCTTGGCACCGTTCCCATTATGTGTGATAATACTAGTGCTATCAACATTTCCAAAAATCATGTTCATCACGCACGTACTAAGCATATTGATATTCGTCACCATTTTCTTCGTGATAATATTGAGAATTTTTTTATTATAATGGATCATTGCAGGACAGAGGAACAAGTTGCAGATATCTTCACCAAAGCATTGGATAGAAAATCCATTGAGTATTTGCGAATGCTCCTTGGAATGATCTCTTTAAACTAAGGAACTCCACTTCCACTATTCCCTCAGTGATTGGCTAGATCGATCATTCTTAAACTAGGGAACATCATTTATGTGGCATGCTATTTGCAAATGACTTGTTTATTAATCTTACTATGTGCTTTGTGTTACATTATATCAAAAACCTCTTGCAACTTCTACTCTTGATCATATGTGCTTCATTTTTACATGATAACATCTTCTTTCAAGCCCAAAGCAACAGATTTGATTATCTGCACCCTCATTACAAGCCAAAATGATAATTGGTTGCACCGTCGTCCCCAGCTTGGATCCAGGTAAACGTTCCCTATGAACTTATTTTTATTTACTACATTTTACTGGGAATCATTATCTGGATCGTCATTGTTCCCTACCTATATTTCTGTTTGGATATATCTTTGCAATTTTGTGTGAACCCATTAAAATATCCAAACTAGCCTTTCTATCCACTCAAGCAACTCAGAGTCATCTGTATGGGCTTTGCCTAAGGGGGAACAGTGAATGGGAATAGTCTGCTGAACGTTGAGAGTTGCAGGTGACCGTTGCTCTCTGTGGCACTTGCTTTCAATGATGATTTGATAGTTCTGCAGCGAGGAACGGTGTGATTGCAAGAAACGAGAAGAAAATGACCGTTACCTGTAGAGAGAGAAAAGATCTGGTTGCCGTTTTCAAAGATGTCAATGGCGAGATTTTTGGTAAGCCAATCTGCATCCTTTCCTTATTTCCTTTCTTCCCAATATCTCGCCTTCTATAAAAACCTTACCCTCACCACAACCCGATTTACCACTGTTTCACATATTCTCTCTCTCAATCTCTGAAATTTCCTTCTCTTTGCTCTTTGCCGTTTTCAAACCCTAAATCATCATCCATCCTCTCTCCAAACACAACCACATCATCATGTCCACTCCCACATCTTCTTCTACCCCCGCCATTGACGTATCTGCTTTCACTGAGGAGCAACTCAGTGCTCTCAAGCACTCAATTGAGGTCCTCCAGGCTGCTAAGACTCCGCAATCCAAGGATACCACCTCCATTGTTGATGTGGTGGAAATAGCCAAAGAGACCACCTCCTCAATCGCTGAACTTCATGAGGAACAACCTTAGGGGGAATAGCCATCAGTGGAACAGGTTCAAGAAACTGATGCCTCCAAGGAGATGGTGACCATTACTGAGCCAGAAGACGAAGTCAACTCCCCTCCTAAATCAAAAGAAGCCGAAGATGAGGAGGCCATGGCTACTGTAGAGGTCGATCTAGGTCTTCATCCTCTGGAAACTATGGAGCACAGTCGCAAACGCAAACACACGATCGGCTCTGAGGATGATGAGCACCCAGATGTTGAGTACATAGGGGAACAACGAGCGTCCATCGACTTCTCCACCCCAACTAAGTCTGCCACCGGTGAGACTACTCCAGGTACTCTAAAGGAACGTTTGCGATCTGCAAAGAAGAACGAGGCCAAGACTGAGCCCAGAAAGAAGGCTAAGCTGGAAGAAAAATCGGTTGATGGAAAAAAGATCATTCCCCACCTCCTTATCTCAGAAGGGTTCCTAGTTGCCAACGGCTTCGAAGATGTCTTGGAGCGACTCAAATTTCAAGGTTAGGAACACCTCATTTCCAACCGTGTCATGGCCAACCCTGATCAGATCCGGGAGTTCTACCATTCCTTCCAACTCAACACTGCCGCCACTATGGTGGGAACAGCGTCGATCAACGATGAAGATCTGTCCTTCACTGTGTCCAAGGTTGCTCGACTACTGTCCATCTCTGCTGAAGGGTTTTGCGAAGTCTCTGGAGAGAAGAACTCAAATGCTTTGAAAATGTCCAAGAAGGCTAGTGCTGAGCGGCTCTTCAAATCCAAAATTCCAGCCACTCATGTGTCTGCTCTTACACTGTCTCAGCGGATAGCGCATCACATCATTATGAAGGCTGTTGTTCCCAGGCAGGAGAAAAGAAACACAATCACTGCCACCGATCTGCTGCTGTTGGACAGGTTTTGGCAGAAGATTGATCTTTCTAGGATCATTCTACAACACATGGCAAAATGCAGTGCCAAGACTCATTCACGTGCCTACCCAAATGTTATCAAGCTGATTCTACAAGCAGAAGGGGCTTACAGAGCAGAAGGCAAAGTTCCTCTGGTCACCGAACTGGATATGGTGAATGTGAACAAAATGAAGTTTCAGGGAGACAGAAAAGGAACTCTGCTTGTGTCTGATATTTTGAAGTGGGAAGCTGGAGAGGGAACATCTAAAGGTGCCTCTGTGCAAAGCCAGATTTTGACTGAATTGCGCGAAATCAAGAACATCCTTTCACTGCTTCTTGAGTATTTTCTCAACAAGGACAAGGCCCAGAAGGAGGATTCTGAGTCTTGAGTGGACACCTCTTTTTCCCCAGCCCGTCTTACCCTCTTCTCTTGATTTTCTCATATGTTGTCATGTTTAAGTATTTGCATTTTGATCTTTGTTTGTTTGTTTGTTAAGTTGTCTTTGCCATTTTGTAATCAATTCCCTGCTTGATATATATGAACTTTTCTTTTGCTTTTGCCTGCTGCCTTAGTTATGTTGTTCCATTGTTTACTTTTGATCCTTTGATGATGCCAAAAGAGGGAAGTATGGAAATTGTGCGATAACTCAGTTATGAGAGGTAACAATTTACATTGTTCCTAATTCTTTATGAATTTCTGGGTGATGCTAGTGTTGAGGGGGAACGATGATGCAACTTGAAGGTATGAATTGCAATTGTTCATTTGACATAAAATTTTGCTTATACATTAAAACTGAGATACATGTTGATTAATATTGCCTTGCTTATTACTCTGTTTTGATCGAACAATTTTTGAATGGGTTTGTCATCACCAAAAAGGGGGAAATTGTTGGAACCTTGACGTTCCCTCTGGTTTTGATGATGATAAACACCATTAGGTTTTATATTTTCTTGTTGTTCCTATGAGTTTCAGGTCTTATGAAAGAATTAGGGAACAATGGAAAACGCATAAAGAAGAGAAAGCAGAGAAGAGCTAAGGAACGTTGTGGAAACAAGGAACTGTTACGCGGAAACAAGTTGGAAATTTGACACGCGTAGTCCCTATACAAGGAAAACTCTATATATGGAAACAACATCTGTGGAACGATAAGGAACGCAGATATGTGCCAGCTGTTCCCAGAGAGACTCAGTTATACAAGGAAATGAGATTTTGAGTCTTGCTTGGTTAAGAAGAAGAAGAAGATAATGAGTCTTAGGAAAGTTTATATAAGGAAACCATGTGTTTATAAGCTAAAAAGTATATTTGGTAACGAAATTGTTCGTGGTTACCATATATGTCAATTGTTAGATATTTGGTAATAGGATATTTGTTAGACCATATATATAGATGAGATTTGCCTTGAGGAAAGGTATCTCAGCTATAACCATCAAGCACGCGAAGGAACTCTTGTGAGAACTGAGATCGAAGGTCTAAGGCAAGGTATGGGTAGTTCTTGCTAAAGGTCTTGTTTTGTTCTTGTGTCTTTAGGAGTTGATTGCACTCAAGGTCTTTAACCTAGGGTATAGGTGGAGATAAGACTTGTGAGATTGTACAATTCTTAATAATACAAGTATTTGTTTTTGGGAAATTACTTGTTACTTTGAATTTTTATATTCCGCTGCCCAGGGAACAGTCACACCGTTCCCTGTCTAACACATTACGATTCAACACGGAGGAAATTCAAATGGGTAAAAAAGTAAATTTTGGTTAGCTCATTGTGACTAGTTTTCCATATTTCACATCATGTCATGTAATTTTTAAGTATATGTTCCTTTTGTATATATTGACCTCGTATAATTTGTATTGTTTAGGGTCATTTATTGAGATTTGAAGGGAAAAATTTCAAGGCAGAGTCAACCAAAACTGTCGACGTGAATTGCTGAAAAATATTGAGAAATGCCTCTCCCTTGTGGACTGGCAGAGGATAATAGATGGTCCATTTGGACCTACTGTGAAGATGGTTCATCGACAAACCTTTTCGTGTCAGCTTGCACATTACGTTTTATTCCGTCAAGTAGAAACGAGGAAGTTGTGGGAGACGTGGTATGACCTGCAAGGACAATTACTGTGTTTTTCAATGAAGGAGTTTGCACTTGTGACGGGGTTATGCTGTCGCAGAATGAATGATAATGAGCTGAACCCGGATAAGAATGTCTTGAAAGAGTTATTTTATGTACAGAATTTGACCTTGGGTGAGCTAGAGTCATTATTTATGCGTACACATCCTGATATTCATATATTAGGGTAATGAAATTAGGATCACAGTATAGTTAGTATAACCGATATTCGAATAATACGATTATGAAGTTAGGATTATATTACACTTAGTATAACCGTTATTCGATTAATATGATAATGAAGTTAGGATTACAATATATTTAGTATAACTATAATTTGAATAATGTGATAATGAAGTTATGATTACATACCACTTAGTATAACCGTTCTTTGAATAACACGAGAATGAAGTTAGAATTACATTACACTTAGTGTGACCGATATTTGAGTAAAAGATAATGAACTTAGGATTTAGTTAGTATAACCGATATTTGAATAATATGATATAATGTAATCCTAATTTCATTATCATATTATCCGAATATCGGTTATACTAAGTATAATGTAATCATGAATTTGTTATATTATTATTCGAATATCGGTTATACAAGCAATATATTTTATGAAAATCATTAGGATTTGATAACTCTAAATCCCAAACCCTACTTACCCTAGGGTTTCTAGGGTATGATAATGAAGTTAGAATTACATTACATTTAGTATAATCGTTATTCGAATAATACGATAATAAAGTTAGGATTAAAATATAATTAGAATAACCGATATTTGAATTATACGATAACGAATAATAACATAATGAATTCATGTTCACATTATACTTAGTGTAATCGTTATTCAAATAATACGATAATGAAGTTAGGATTACTATATAATTAGTATAACTGATATTCGAATTATACGATAGTAAAGTTAAGATTACGTTACATCTAGTATAATCGATATTCGAATAATACGACAATCAAGTTAGGAGCATTAAACTGTTAAAAAAAAATTAAAAAATATTTTTTACTGTAGCACGGGCACGGATTTTGTGCCTGTGCTACACTATTTTTATTTTATTTTAAAAATAAAATAAATTTTAAGTTAAAAAATGGCACGTGCACGTATAACGTGCCCATGCCAAAATCGGATACGCGACGGGTAATTAAATGGCACGGGCACGTTGTACTTTTACGTGCCTATTGGGCACGTGCATGTGTTAAATATACGTGCCTATGAACTGTATATTTAGGAAATGTATTTAGCCGCGACGTATATTTATATACTATAATTATATATTATGGTTCTATCGTATAGTTATATACTATTCTTATATCGTTTAGTTATATATTATAGCTATATCGTTCATTTATATACTATAGATATATACTATGGTTATATCGTATAGTTGTATACTATAATTATATATTATGGTTCTAACGTATAGTTATATACTATGGTTATATTGTATAGTTATATACTATAGCTATATGCTATTGTTATATCGTATAGTTATATACTATGGTTATATCGTATAGTTATATACTATTATTATATTGTATAGTTATATATTGTTATATACTATTGCTATATACTATAGTTATATACTATAATTATATATTATGGTTCTAACGTATAGTATATACTATTGTTATATCGCATATTTATATACTATTGTTATATCGTATAGTTATATACTATAGTTATATCGTATAGTTATATACTATGGTTAGGGTTTAAGGTTTAAGCGTCATGTTGTGGCGTTTAAACCATAATGGTAAGATTTTGGGCGGCACTATGTGCAACCCAAAGTGACCGTTTAATTTCAAACGGACACTTTTTGGACTGCACCTAGTGCCGTCCAGGAATTATGTGAACCGGTAAAAACCGGTTCACAAAATTCATGGACCGGTTCAAAAAAATGGTTTTCATCCTGAACCGGTTTTTTTGGACTGCACTACGTGCCGCCCAAAAAACCGGTTCAGTGAATCGTTTTTTTTTTCTAAAAAAAATTGAATCGGGCTTGTGTTGCACTTGGTGTAGCACAAAATTGAATCGGGCTTGTGTTGCACTTGGTGTAGCACAAAAAGGAGTGCGCGGTTACAAAAAGTGGAGTGCGCAGTTTTTTCGCCTTTTTTTTCATTGTTTTAGTCTTGTGTTTAATTGAAAAAAAGTGTATTTTTTAGCTTACAATCTCACAGTGGAGGCCAATTATTTTGAACAGATAAAGTACTACAATTTAATTTGCTTTTCCTTTGAAGTATGGAAGTAAATTTAACACGTTAGAGGGATTTAGACACTATAAATAGAAGTAGTGTAACGTCCGTGCTATGCATGGGTGAATATAATTTATGAGTTAATAAATGAGTTAATTGTTACACACTTGACAAATGAGTTAGTTGATACATAATTATATAACTCATGAGAAACAACAATACTTTTAACTAGAAATCGAAGCCCGTACTTCGTACGGGTCTTTTATGTATATGTAATGTCACGATTTAAATTTGAGTTTCTAATATATGGATTGTTTTTTCATGTTTTATCTTAGACGATATATTGTTTGATATGTATTTAAATGTAATATCTAAGTCTTGACAAAAAAAAAAAAATCTAAGTATTTTAGGTATAAAATGCTATGATTGTACAAAGTATAAAAAAATATTGTTTTTTGTAATGATGCGTTTTTTTGCTTTGAAAATATTTGGAAAATATTTTACAAATGCCTATTTAATTATATGTTGTGCTTGAACTCGAGTATTTGTAAGAAACTTGCTACAACAACTCTCATTTCTTACATGCTCCACTACCCTCCACATTTCTAATTTTTTGCCTTTATCTTACAAATTTATTGCATTTTAATAATGTATTTTTTGTTATGCTTTAGTTATTAATATTCATTAAAATATCGTTTTATTTATTTGGTCTGGAATATATATCGTTTTATTAGTCACGTTGACTTTACATATTCCTAGACATTAATATCATTTTAATTAAAATATATTAGTCATTAATTCATATTCTTATTAAATACGGAGTAATATAAATACTTGGTGACTTTGTATTTTCTTAAACCTTGTTACATTTTATATAAAAGTACATTAGTTATTTTATCGGTACTTGCTTACTCTTCTTAGCGAACTTATAATTCATATCTTCTTCCTTGTACATTTCATATGTGAGAGTGAGTACATGTCTATTATTTTGGCTTTCATCCTTGATTAATTCCTCTAGACAAACACCAATGAGGCCAAGTTTAGTATATATACATGATGAGTGTAAAATGAATATGTATAAAAATAGAACAATAAAAATCATCCTTAACCAAAATAACAACACACCTACCTAAAACGATTTAGTATAAAAAAGAAACTAAAAATACAAACCTAATTGAATTTATGCTACCAATAGTTGAAGGGTTTACATCATCCATAAAATAATTTGCTTTATTCTTTACTAACAATCAGTCGTCCTAAATCGATTGTATTTGTCCTCCTTCTAGTGAAAGCTATTGGTGCATGATGTAAACAATCGATGCCTCAATAGTGTTATTAGATTATCCAATTCTCTTTGTAGACTATAAAAGAGATCCAAATACATATAATCAAGGATAGTTTACCGTGAGGTGGATATATGCTTGCATCATCAACAATCGGGAATCCTCATTCACGTCTTTAACTTAATAATTATGTTTACTTCAGTGATCATGTATTTTTAAGGTGTTGCCCACTATCTCCCAAGCTTCACTATATGGCTTTCTAAAGCTAATTTCCATGTAGAAGAATGAGATGATGGATGCCCAGAGCAAATGAACGGAATACCACCGTTTTTGCCCTTTTATAGATGAAAATGTTACTTGGAAAGTGAAGTCATTTTGACATATAACCGTTTAGACATCTTGACTATAATTTGTTTCCAACCTTTTACTGTGTACTAAATACGGGAATTACGTGTATTAATTGGATAATATTAAAATAGGAGTAAATGAGAGCAAAATATAACGTATACAATATGTAGTAACTATCACTAATTGAGATTTAGGTTAAAAAATGAGTCATAACCTAAAGAGTAGTCCGTACGTAGAGGCAAGATTTAGCTGAAAAAAGTGTGTGAGGGGAGGGTATATTTACTTACAAATAGTGCTCATTTTTCAATATACACATAATTATGATACAGTATATTAAAAGAAAAAAGAAAAATTAATTACTTAAATTACAAAGTAGCCTATAATTATACTTATGTATTTTATATTGGTTTATAAACCCTATAGTAAAAACCGGTCGGAAAACCAAACATATTATATACTAAGGGTGATAAACTAATCCTATAGGCAAACTATAACTTTAGGCCTATTTAAGCCTTTGATTTTGTCTTTAAAAGTTAGCATTCAATGACCTAGAATGCTAACTTTTAAATATATATAGATATAGATGGTTATTTTTCATGCTTAATAAATATAAATTGAACTATGTTGAAAATTTAACGTGAAGATATAAGAATTGTACAACGATATGAAAATGAGGACGTTTTAATTGATTAATATGTAGTAATTGTATATAATTGTGAATCAAAAACTTTGTATATTATATAGACAATTATAGATTATTAATATAATTGTTAATATATGAAATTGTCACTTTAGTATTTTTTGGATTTGAGAAATTGTTTAAATTTTGTGCTAAATAAATAAGGCATGAAATGAAAAAAAAAAACTAATTCATCTTTAAAAGTTAGCATTCAATGACCTAAAATGCTAACTTTTAAATATATATAGATAGAAATCGAAGCCCGTGCCTTTTATGTATATGTAGTGTCACGATTTAAATTTGAGTTTCTAATATATGGATTGTTGTTTCATGTTTTATCTTAGACGATATAATGTTTGATATGTATTTAAATGTAATATCTAAGTCTTGACAAAAAAATGTAATATCTAAGTATTTTAGGTATAAAATGCTATGTTTGTACAAAGTACACTTTTATTTATTTATTTTGGTCAGAAGTTCAATTTAAATTTTGAATTAAGGTGGTAGTTGTTTTTTGTAAGGATGTGTTTTTTCCTTTGAAAACATTTGGGAAATATTTTAGAAATGCCTATTTAATTATATGTTGTGCTTAAGCTCGAGTATTTGTAAGAAACTTGCTACAACAACTCTCATTTCTTACATGCTCCACTACCCTCCACATTTCTAATTTTTTGCCTTTATCTTACAAATTTATTGCATTTTAATAATGTCTTTTTTGTTATGCTTTAGTTATTAATATTCATTAATATATCATTTTATTTATTTGGTCTGGAATATATATCATTTTATTAGTCACGTTGACTTTACATATTCCTAGACATTAATATCATTTTAATTAAAATATATTAGTCATTAATTCCTATTCTTATTAAATACGGAGTAATATAAAAACTTGGTGACTCTGCATTTTCTTAAACCTTGTTACATTTTATATAAAAGTACATTAATTATTTTATCGGTACTTGCTTACTCTTCTTAGCGAAATTATAATTCATAACTTCTTCCTTGTATATTTCATATGTGAGAGTGAGTACATGTCTATTATTTCGGCTTCCATCCTTGATTAATTTCTCTAGACCAACACCAATGAGGCCAAATTTAGTATGTATACATGATGAGTGTAAAATGAATATGTATAAAATAGAATAATAAAAATCATCCTTTACCAAAATAACAACACACCTACCTAAAACGATTTAGTATAAAAAAAGAAACTAAAAATACAAACCTAATTGAATTTATGCTACCAATAGTTGAAGGGTTTATATCGTCCATAAAATAGTTTGTTTTATTCTTTACTAACAACCAGTCATCCTAAATCGATTGTTTTTGTCCTCCTTCTAGTGAAAGCTACTGGTGCATCAATCGATGCCTCAATAGTGCTATTAGATTATCCAATTCTCTGACATCTTCACATAAAATTAACCTATCTCGATCAAAAGACAATTATATTAATAAATTTAAACCGATATATGTAAGTATTGTAGACTACAAAAGAGATCCAATACATATAATCAATGATAGTTTACCGTAAGGTGGATATATACTTGCATCATCGACAATCGGGAATCCTCATTCACATCTTTAACTTAATAATTATGTTTACTTCAATGACCATGTCTTTTTAAGGTGTTGCCCACTATATCCCAAGCTTCACTATATGGCTTTCTAAAGCTAATTTCCATGTAGAAGAATGAGATGATGGATGCCAAGAGCAAATGAACGGAATACCACCATTTTCGCCCTTTTATAGATGAAAATGTTACTTGAAAAGTGAAGCCATTTTGACATATAACCGTTTAGACATTTTGACGATAATTTGTTTTCAATCATTCACTGTGTACTAAATACGGGAGTTACGTGTAGTAATTGGATAATATTAAAATAGGAGTAAATGAGAGCAAAATATAACGTATACAGTATGTAGTAACTATCACTAATTGAGATTTAGGTTAAAAAATGAGTCATAACCTAAAGAGTAGTCCATACGTAGAGGCAAGATTTAGATGAAAAAAGTGTGTGATGGGAGGGAATAATTACTTACAAATAGTGCTCATTTTATATATATATATATATATATATATATATATACATAATTATGCTATGGTATATTAAAATAAACAAAGAAAAATTAATTACTTAAAAAAAAAAGTAGTCTATAATTATACTTATGTATTTTATATTGGTTTATACACCCTATAGTAAAAACCGATCGGAAAATCTAACATATTATATACTAAGGGTGATAAACTAATTCTATAGGCAAACTATAACTTTATGCATATTTAAGC
Source organism: Rheum nobile (assembly GCA_027886185.1). Lineage (NCBI taxonomy): Eukaryota > Viridiplantae > Streptophyta > Magnoliopsida > Caryophyllales > Polygonaceae > Rheum > Rheum nobile. The sequence goes on along the minus strand of WOAB01000044.1, from coordinate 525,439 downwards.
CCTTGATTTTGTCTTTAAAAGTTAGCATTGAATGACCTATAATGCTAACTTTTAAATATATATATAGATATAGATGGTTATTTTTCATGCTTAATAGAAATATAAATTGAACTATGTTGAAAATTTAACGTGAAGATATAAGAGTTATACAACGATATAAAAATGAGGACTTATTAATTGATTAATATGTAGTAATTGTATATAATTGTGAATCAAAAACTATTTATATTATATAGAAGATTATATAATATTGATATAATTGTTAATATATGAAATTGTCACTTTAGTATTTTTCGGATTTGAAAAATTATTTAAATTTTGGGCTAAATAAATAAGGCAAGAAATAAAAAAAAAAAACTAATTCATCTTTAAAAGCTAGTATTCAATGACTTAGAATGCTAACTTTTAAATATATATAGAAGATTAGTAATTGAGCACCTAAAGTCACCAATACTTGCAAACCAAAATAAATAGCTTTAGACCCAACCTAAATACAACTTTTACAGTATAACCATCCAAATTCTTTACAACACCCATGGAAATATGTATCGCATAACATCAATTAGGACAAAACAACCCAAGATGTAGCCTCGAGAATAATGAATTGATGACATGCCAAGATATAGGTGTTGTAAGAACAAAACTAAAGTGCACCTTGTACAAAGATTCAACTAATGAATTCTCGTACTCCTCGGTATTGGCCTGACTATGGTTCACCAACAAACAGCATATCCATGGAAGAACATATTTTGCATTGCATGTCTTGTCCAGCAAAACCATCAATCAGTGTTAATCACTAATCAGCTCAAATATCCAAAAAAAGAAAAAAGAAAAAAGTAGGCATGGTATATTGGTATGTAGTGTATTGAGATAAACAATGTTTAAACCATGGAATTATGAATTCTTGAACTAAAAGTGAGAAAGTTTCTTGCCGTCAGTCCATGATTGTTATGACAAATCCGTTGGCTATTGCACAAAACTACTTCAATCAAATCAAATCTGAAGAGTACACAACATATAGCCAACTACTCCCTCCGTCCCAATATATAAGCAACATTTTTCATTTTGGACGTCCCAAAATATTTGCCCTATTTCAACTTCTTTCCATTTTTGGAATTTTTTTTTTCCACTTCTACCCTTATAAAATCAATATAATTCCTAAATTATCTCTCTTTAATTTTGTTTTTTTCTCCCATCAACTACTCTCTTCATCTTCTTCCCAGAATTCATTTCACATACCCCACCATTAAAATACTCATCTCATATATCTCTCCACCATTGAAATACCACCATTTATATTTTTTGATATCCTGCCATTAAAATTAGAGATGTTCATAATTATCCGATCCGGTCGATCCGATTTATTGATCTGACGATGTAATTCGAAAATTATTTTAATCAGGGGTGTTAATATTTTTCCTATTTTTATTAATGTGTAAACATTAATTTTTTTATTAGGGATGAAAGTAATGAAGTTTAGATAATTAAATATTTATCCGATAATGAACAGACAATTATTGACATTAATATTTTCATTTGAGGATATCCAATCCGATAATTAAATATTTGTATAAATGTGTAAACATTAAAAAAACTTATAAGCCGATATTTAAATATTTTTATTTGAGAATATCCGATCCGATAAGCCGTATCGGATCAGATTTGTATAAATGAACAGTAATCTCATCTCTCTCCTCTCATATCTCTCTCCCTCTCATATCTCTCTAACCCTAAAAACCCTAGCAGCTCACCATTCCCTTCCATCACTCTCGGCTCTCTCGCTCTCTCACTCTCTCACTCTCAGATCTAAAATTGCTTTGCTCTCTAACCCTAAAAACCCTAGCTCTCTCACTCTCAGATCTCTCGTTCTCTCGCTCTCAGATCTCTCGCTCTCGCTCTCGCTCTCAGGAGAAGCCTCTTGCTCTCATCTCTTTCGCTCTCAGATTTCTCGCTATCAGATCTCATCTCTCTCGCTCTCAGATCTCTAGCTCTCAGATCTTTCGCTCTCGCTCTCAGGCGAAGCCTTTTGCTCTGATCTCTCTCGCTCTCAGATCTTAGATCTCTCTCTGGAACCCTAAATTTGTCCCCTTTGGTTGACTATCCCTCTGATATCTCTCCAAAACCCTAAAAATTATACTGTCCCCGATTCATCATGAGTAGCTCCTCCTCCCAACCCTGTTCCTCTTGTTCTAGCTCTCCCACTCCCAGCGAAAATTGCTCTGAGTATCCCAGGTGCGATGGAGGTTGTCACTTTTTGGGGCATCACACATACACCCCTGAAAGATCTGAGGGTTCGGTGGACGGGGCAAACGGAGGAGGTCGATCTCCGGAGGTGATTGTGATTCCTGACTCGGATGAGGTGGCTTTGCCTGACCCTGTTGTCATCCCTGATGTCCCAGATGTCGTTGATGTCCCCGATGAGGCTGACGAGGTGGGTTCGCCTGAGATAATTATCATCCATGATTCGTCGGATTATTAGGGGAGTTCATTTGTCCCTTTTGATTGTGTTTTCTGTTGTTGCATGCGTATTTGAGATGGATTGTTGGATTGCCCCTTTATTGATTATGTATTTGAGATGGATTGTTGGATTGTCGGATGATAATTGTTGGATTGCCCCTTTATTGAATGTGTGATCTGTTGTTGCATGCGTATTTGAGATGGATTGTTAGAGGCATGATTCTTGATTGTTCACTGGTGATGATCTGTTGGTGATGGTTATGTGGATCAACTTATATTTTTTGATGAGTTGTTGTTTGGTTTTCTGTTAAGGTCCTATGTATAAGCTATATTATCTGTTGGTGATGGTTCTGGTGATGATCCGAATGTTGCTTATGTACCTGTACATGATGTTCATCTCCTTACTTCTTGAGCTTTTCTCTGAATGTGGCTTATATACTGGGATAGATGGAGTAGTGATAAAACAATGATGAAGTCTTTTTAATCTGAGATGCAAGTTCATGTAAATTGATTGCATTAATATTCCATAAGAAACCAGTTGATATTGACTGAATGAGGCTTATGGTTATGTTAGTGTTATATCAATGGCCTTGTGTCAGTGATGCTTGGGGACATCTGAGTTTCCGTTTTGTTAATCAATGATGAAGTCTCTTTTATATGAGATCCAAGTTCATGTAATTAGACTGCATTAATGTGCTATGAGTAACCAATAAATATTTACTGAATGTGGCTTATGGGTATGTTAGTGTAGTGTGGTTGGGGTTGTGTTAGGGATGCTTGGGGACATCTGAGATTAAAAATATTTAATCAATGATGAGGTCTTGTAATACTGAAATGCAACTTCATGTTCTCACACTACATTAATGTGCTATAGGAAACCAGTATATATTTATTATTGTTGCTTATGGGTATGTTAGTGGTTAGTATATGGGCTTGTATCAATGATGATTGGGGACATCTGAGATTTTTTATGTTGTTATACCATAGTTGAATTATGCTTGTTTGCTTGTTATGTTTGTCTGTAGTTGGATGCTCTGTAAATGCATGTTATCTGCTTGAGTACAATATAAAGACAATATAACATGTAAAGACATTATAAAAGACTGCATATTCACAAAAGTTTATAAATTCATGCATGATATAATCCTAATTCGTTACAAAACATTTCAACTGTCTGCATCCAAACAAAAGTGCCTAAACCTTAATGCCCCCTCTGTCCCATAATATAAGCTAATCTTTAAATTTGTCCCCTGTCTAGACAAAGAGTTCCTGAGTGTCTTGCTCTTCTTCTTGAGTTTGTTGTTGTGTGTATTTTGTTGCTTCATCTTCACTGTGTTGTTGTGCATTTGATGGTCCTGCTGCTTGTACTCCTTGTCCCCCATGAGCAAGGCCCCAAGCTTCTATGACAGCCCACATTGGTGCTTGAACTTGTGTTGGTAGATTGCCCTCTACTTCTAATCTTTTCTTGTTCACATGTGGCATATCATAACCATTTCCTCCTTGATCTTTCATTATCTCATTCATGACATATTGCAATGTCATCCACACATTACTTAGAGTTTTAGGGTCTAGCTCATAAAATGTTTGATGAACTGCATCTAACATGTGATCTACATCCTTAGGCATCTTTTTATGCATTAATGATTGAATGCTTCTAAAGAATCCTAAGTCTAATATATTCAAATCAGGACTGTTTGGTGGTTGTTGAGTTAGAATGAAAGTAAATCCTTCCTGCTGATATACTTGCTGCCATTCTGGATCATATTGACTTATGTGAGCCTTTGCATTATCTTATTGAATAAATATTACCTTGTGTTGTCCATCTTGTGGCCACTTTGCCTTCATTGCTGGAACTATTTGATTGATCAACATACTCCTTGTCACCTTCTGGTTTACTGATTCTACTAGCTTGGTCACTAGTGTCCCCTTTGGTCTGTTTTTGGATGCTCTTTTGGCTGGCTCTTTGTATATGAATGGAAAGATACCAATTTTACCATCAAATGTGCACTGTCCCTCTGAATTGAACCTTGGCCTTGAAACTGCAGTAGTGAACATTACTTTTGGAATAAATTTGCTTGAACTTGCAGCCCTGTATTTTCCCTTTTCATTTTGTGCCAGATAAACCCTCTGTGATTTCTTGCTAAAAAAAAACCATTTTTCATCCAAATGAACATAGTCATACATTGGATAATATTGCCTCTTTGTTTCTGCTGTATCACCTTGTAGTAGGCCTAGTATCCAAGATAGTCTTGCAATTTTATTGGCATCCTTCAATCCAGGATGCAGAGGATTTGTATGTGGCTTCATGACTCCCCTCTTGATCATCCTATGTGCTGTACTCTTTGATATGCCAAGATTTGTTACTAAATCTCTGATACAAGATCTGTCCCCCATATTCAAATTTTTGATAGCATCTTGTGACACTTGAATTCTCTTTCTACCTGAGTTGTGATACTTTGTGCTGACATTGAATCTCTCATTTGCACTTCTTTGTCTCTTGGCTATGCCCCATATATTGCCTATGCACCATCTTGATACATTAAATTCTATTGCTGCAGCATTAATCGCACCGTGTTGTAGCTTTCCATTCACTGTTCTGTCTAGAAGCCATAGTAAAATGTGCATTCTCTGAACACTGCTGAGCATGTTCCTGTTTGTCTGGTGATGACTTGCTGCTTCTGTGTGATGCTCTGTTTCTGCATGAAATGATGCCTCTGTTTCTGGTTCTTGGTTGAGATCAAAGTGAATGTCATCTTGTTCCATGTCCCCTAATGGCTGGTTGAGATCAAGATGGAACCCATCTTCTTCCATCCCTCCTTCATCACCACTGAAATGATGTTCATCATCTAGAGCTGGTTGGTTGAGATCAAAGTCTAAAGACCCATCTTCTTCCATCCCTCCATCACTACTGAACTGAAGTTCCTCATCCAGAAATAGAGCTGATTGGTTGAGATCAAAGTCTGAAGACATGAGAGCAAGCAGTGATGCTGTTTTTTAGTTTTTTTTTTTTTTTAGAACAGCAAGTTCAAGAGTAAATGCTTGCATTTACTCTTGAACAACTCTTTAATGGCTCTATTAATAGAGCTGCATATATGTAAATGCTGATTTTTATTGGTTGATATTTGTGATGATCCGTATGATGTTGTTTCTGCAATTCTATTGGCTTAAAAAAATTTGCCTTGGTTTGCAAGGAATGTCCCCTGTAAAACAGCATTAATTTGCTGTAATCCCTTGTACTTTTCTGCAGCAAATTGCCTTGGATTGTACTTGTTCATTCCTCCTTAATTCTTGAGCTTTTGCTCAAATGTAGCTTATATACTGGAACAGAGGGAGTATTATTATGAAAATCCTAGTACCATATCTAAACATCATACATAAATGATGTAATATAACAACTTATTATATGGTCAATTGTCCTTTTAGATTTCTAGACAAAGAGTAAGTCAAACTACCAACCGATGACAATAAGTTACGAATCTTCTAATGAATAAAGAAGTCTCCCCAAGTGAAAATTCAATAGAATGTTCATTTAGACAAAGTTTAATTGTAAATAGTAGCACGAGTAATAGTTGGAATCATGAAAGACTTAAAAACATACTGTTGAATTCCTTAGGTTTTGATGGTAACAAATATTCAACTGATATGGATACTAAGTGTTTCAGGAACAAAGACAATTATCTCAGGGAACCATTGCAGTGAAGGATCGCAGAGGGAACAAAGCTATTTTCATGTGCTTTGTTACCTCGCAAGGAACTGAAGTGACGAACGAGATCGAAGCTGCGAATGGAAAGAAGAAATCCAGCGTGTTGATTATGGAAACAAATCAAGAAGCACACGCGGTAAAAGATTGAAGACTTCGGCTCCAAGGATCAAACCAGATCGAGAAGATACGGAGAGAGAAAAGCCCGATCCATGTTATCCTAGGAATCTTTCCTTAGATAAGAAATTGGAGAGAGAAGTTTGATATCCTTTCCGATTAGATTAATTAAGGAATTCATTCCTTAATCAATATGATCGGTTAGGATATTATTCTTAACATAAAATCCTATCTTCTAGTAATCCATTTTTCAGAATATCTTATCTTGTTTGATTAGGGTTTAGCCGAAGTTGTATTTAGGTGAAATGGGGATTCATTTCTAACAACGACGAAGAACGACTTTGAACGACGAAAAAGAAGGAGAAGAGAAAAGAAAGAGAGTGAAGTGTGTGTGAGTCTTTGAGGGTTGAGTTCGGATTCATCGTTGTAGAAGACGCTTCGAGTCTAGCTGGTTGTTTAGAGGTCGAAGTCCAGGATACAAGTGTAATCGAACAAGAAATCAATAAGACAAGTGTACGCTTCAAAATCCTCTCAAGCGGAAGCTTGAAGGTAGTGGTTTTTCCTTGAGAATCTAGTTTTGCTAATCAGGGTTTCCACTATACATCGTGAGTTCGTTCATTATCTTTCTTGTTGTTTTTAATCCGCTATGCCTTCTATGGGAACAAAGCCTTTGTTCCCTCAGACGTAACTCTAACGATCCAACAATTGGTATCAGAGCCTGGTGCTCTAGATTGTTTTCGTTATAGAATTTGCAGGAAAGATGTCGTCGTCAAGCAATGCAATCGGAGATTCGTTCTGGAAGCCACCAATTCTGAAGGCAGGAGAATATGACTGGTGGGTGGAACAAATTGAGTCCCACATTTGTTCCCTTGATGGACAGATCTGGCGAGTCATCGAAGTTGGACCTCTGGCTATTAAAAATGAGACAGATGCTACTAAGCCAAAACCAAAGGTCGACTACACCGATGATGACTGGAAGAAGTTGGAGAAGAACAACAGGGCTAAGAAGATCCTTCACATGGCTCTTCTTCCCTCGGATCTCAAGAAAATCATGAGTTACAAGACTGCCAAGGAAATCTGGGATGCTTTGAAGCGCCTTTATCAAGGAAATGAAGATGCCAAGAAGAACAGAATTCTCTCTCTGATAAAGGAGTACGACCAAGTCTCTCAGGGAAAAGATGAACACATTCAGGAGTATTACTCCAGATTCCAGGGGCTAATTGGTCAACTTCAGTTCCTTGGTGAAGCAATGCCAGACTGGAAACTGACTCATCACTTCATGCAAGGCCTAAACTCTCAGTGGGACGCCATTGCTCTTGCTCTCTACTCTCAGACGGATGTCAAGACTCTTACCATGGAAGAGGTTGTTGCTAAGCTGGAAAGCAACGCCTCTGTCTATAATCACAAGCTGAACAAGAAGGGAGAGGAGAAGGCGAAGAGCATTGCCTTAAAGGTGAAAAGGGCATTTGACTTGTCTCAAGTCGAAGATGAAGATGAAGATGGTGATGAAGATGTTGCGCTCATCACAAGAGCCATGAGGAAGATTTGGTCTCGGAACAAGGATTCGTCGAGTTCCTCCGAAGGGAACAGAGACCTAAAAGATGTCGTGTGCTACCACTGTCAGAACAAGGGACATATGGCCATAAATTGCTTCAAGAAAAAGGCAGGAATGCCTCCAACAAATGAAGGAAAGCAGGCAATGGTTGCCACCTGGGGAGACTCAGACTCAGATGACGAAGATTCGTCACACTCCAGGGATGTTTGCTTGATGGCCATTGAAGAACCAAATGAATCAAAGGGAGATCTACTCAACGATGAGGTAACTGAATCTGATCTCGTATCAAGCTTAAAAAGCAAATCTAAAGAAAGCTTGATATCTCTCATTAAGAAACTTGTTCATGAGAATAGTCTTTTCAGTGAGCAAATGGAAGAGAAAGATGAATCGATCTCAGGTTTGATCGAAGAAAATCTGGGTTGGGCAAACAAAGTGCTCAAGCTTGAGAAAGGTTCATCCTCCTCTTCAAACCCTTGCTCTGAGTGTCCCAAACTCACTGAAAAGATTATGTCTCTGGAGTCCTCTGTTTCTTCACTTGAGGCTGAGTCATTAATGTTGAAACTAGGAAATGCAAAACTTTCTAGTGATCTAACCAAACTCAGTGAGGAACAGAAGGACAAGCCAAAAGGTATTGTCTTTGTTGCAGCCAAGAATGAAAAGAAGACTGAGTCAAAGGAAATACCTCGCTTTGGGATTGGCTATCAACCCAAACTTCATGTTGAAGGAACCAAGCAAAAAGGCTCTAAAGTCGAAGGAAAACAGTCTGTAAAAGAAAAGGAGGAAGGTTCCTTCGGAGGGAACAAAGGCAAAAACTGTTCAAACTCGACCGAGGAGGGAAAGGCTTGGTACCATGGACAGAAGGCTCATGCCATCTGGTTGAAGCAATCTCAAAGCAGTAAGTCCAATAATAATATTGATTTTCATTCAAGGATTGCTAACAAAACAATTTGGCCTGGTAAGAGCAAGTATGCAGATCTAAAGTGCCACAGAGTCTGTTGGTATTGTGGACACTCTGGTCACTACAATCAAGAGTGCCTTCTGAAGCAACACAATGAGAAGATTGCTCGCACTACTAGAGAGCAAATGAAGGCTGAACCTCCTAAGATTAGATATGTTGCTCCTGTGCCCAGAAAGCATAAGTTTGTTTGGGTTCGCAAGAACTAACTCTTTCTGTGCAGGATAAAGTGAGGAAAGTTCCCGGTATTTCATTCATACAAGGGTCAGTTACTTGACAGGGAACAAAGCGAGTCTCACCTCACTTCTACAGGAATATCTGAGACTCTAAGGCCTAGTGGCAAAGGTAAAGGAAATGGAGATGTGGATAAAGGCTTAATGACTAAATTGTTCCTTGTTTGAAAATTCAAGTACCATGTACATCTAGAAAAGACATCACTATGTCGAGAAAGATTGGCAAACAAGGAATCTCGTGGAACAAAGAATCAGACGCCAGTTTTCTCATTAAGACACCTGTTGGAGAACTCTACATTCAGTTCCATACGAAGCCTGGTTTGTTCCCCTAACTACATGTCCATTTGTTGTGTTCCCTCGATGATTGGCTAGATTACGTGGTAAATGGTGAAAGATGAACTTTCATGTCTTGATATGCATTCTCTTCCTTGGGTATTAATTAAACATTTGACTTGAATATGTGCTTTTACTTCCTTGATGTACTGAATTTCGTGCATGATCTTCTATGTCATCATTTGTCACATGAATCAGCTTTATTTCAACCCAAAAGAATCAACTTGATGTTTTGTTCCCTCATCATAAGCCAAAATGATAGTTGATTCTACAGCTTACCTAGACCGTCATGTTTGAAGTCTCCAATGAGCCCCTCTTATCATCCACAACTGGAGACCCCTCAGGCATGATGTAAAAATCAATCGCAAATATCATATATTTTGGTGTGATGGTCTTTTGTACCCTCTCTGGTAACTAATCCCCGGCATCACACCCTATTACTTTTTGGTTTGGCGGGAAAACGATTCGGCTTCTGTGACTTACAGGTTGTGGTGACGTGTGTTTGCAGGGTGTAATGATGGAAGTCTGTGTTGGGCCGCGTTGAGCATTTAGGGCTGATTTGATGGAAAGGAGTTGGGAAGGGTAATTCGGCTGGCTAAGTTGGATTTGGACGAGATTCTGATTTTATTTTGGGAAGTTGGAAGATTGCAATTGTTATCTGTTGGAAACTGAAAAGATTTGAATTTATCTTTGGAAACACTAGAAGATTCGGTGAAGATTATAAATCGGAGTCTCCGGGTAAGTCTCCTCCTCACTGTTTCCTTATCTTCCTCAAGCAATCTCTCCCTTCCTCTCTGCCTCTCGTCTTCCCAGAACTCTCCCTCTCTCACAGAAATGGCCTCCAACTCAAACCTCCCCAACACCATCGCCCAAGACCTCCAAACCCTCCTCACCAAACTGTCCTCCATGGGAACTGACCCCGCTCTCCTCGCCGCCATTACCCAATCCCTACCTTCCACCTCCACCACTCCAGCAACCACCATTGTTACCCCTCCACCATCACCAACCCAGGACCAACTGGCCATGGTCCCCTTCGTAGCCCCAAACACAGACCCCGCTCCACAAAACCCTAACCCCAAAACCTCTCCAATCGTCCCAATCGCCATCTCCTCTACTGAAATAGAGGAAGTCCATTCCTCTCCAACCCATCCCGACCTCATTGATGAGGAGATGGAGGAGATGCCCCGTCAAGAGACCCCGGTCACAGCTGAGGAGCACTTTGCTGTGAAGGAGAAGATTCAGTCGGTTGTGCGAGACCTTAACAAGGAACTGGTTGAGGAAGTTGATGATGAGGAGCCCCCAAAGGCTCCTAAGACTTCTGGCAGGGTGAAGACTGTCTGCTCCTCCAAGCGGAAGACACGCTCTCAGAGGAGGTCTGAGAAGACGATAACGGTCAGCTCCGATGAGGAGTCAGTACCCCTCTCGGGGAACAAAGCAAAGAAAGCCAAGGTGTCTGCCGCTCCTGTCCGTCAAAGCCAACGTCGTCAGCCGGCCAAAGCAAAAGGAAAGGTGGCGGCTGATGATGTCAAAGACATGAGCCACAAGTCGGTGGTCAAGGAGCTGCGAGTCGTCTCTGAGTTCCTACTGGAGAACCATCTGGAAGGGGTGCATGATTTGTTGGAGACCCAAAAATAGGGCAATCTGTTTGTGGAGGAAGAGGAGATGGATGAGGTAATGCTAAGGGAGTTCTACTCTACCTACGCGATGGAAGCTCGGCCCCACGCTGTTCTGGGGAGTTACAAGATGGAAGGGCAGGTCCACATGTTCTCAAGTATTAAGTTTGGTGTTGCTCTCGGCGTTCCACATGAAGGGTATGGGGAATACCCAAAAGGAAGGTGGTCGAAGGACTTTGCCTACTCAAAGGTTGTGCTGGCTGTTGCTGGTATTGAGAACCCTTAGGGGAGTGCTGATCTCGACATCTCAGAGATGTCCGCTGTCAACAAAGTGCTGTACCACTTCCTCATCAGCAACATCACGCCAAGGGGACAGAAGAAAAACCTGTAATATTCCTCAATTTTTAGTAAGGATATTCGGGTAATTTTTCCCAACCTTCACTAATTAATTATTTCGCTTTCAGTGAAGTTCGGATTTTCTGAGATAACCATGACATTCGTATTAATTCCTTGAGTGGTATAAAATACATTTAATGTATTTTCGGGACTTAGAATATTTGTTTGGAGACAAACAGATAATTCCCGGGTTAAATATCCATCCTCATTTTAATATTCTAAAACCCCACTCCAAGCCTCTCCCAGCATGCTCACCTCGAGCCACGTGCTGCCGAAAGCCCTCCACGGATTTGCGCCGGATTTGTCACCGCTCGAGCTCCGTGTTTGTCGGACATTTGCCCCCTGTTCTTGGCTATATATGGAGCTGGATGATGGAGAGGCTAAAGACACATGAGACCTCCTCTGTTCCTCGCTCGAGTTGTCGCCTCCCCTGCTCTGTTTTCACCTTCTCCCTCTCGGTTGTCCTTCTCGCTGGCGACCCGAGATCCGGCGAGCTCGACCAGCCCAGCCAACGGTCCCTTCTTCCCCGGCGAGCCGCGGCCAGCTTCGGCGTGAGGCCGCTGAGGTGCCGTGTTGCTGCCATCGATCCGCGCCAGTGGAGTGGTGTTGCTGAGTTATGCCTCCGGAGCCGCCACTGCTGGCTATTGCTGGTGGTCGCTACCCCCGGCGTCGACGAGAACCTTCCCGGCGTGTCCATGGTGGAAGCCGAGCTCCCTGGGTAGATCGGTTTGGTTGCTGCATGTGTTACGTGATTTGGGTGAGGGAGAGGTTGAAGATGAACAGTTTCGGGTGGGCCCCCTTTCCTTTGTTTTGTTCTGATGGGCCGAAGGCCCATTTAGCCATCCAGTCCAAATTCAACCCGAAATTATTCGAGCGGTATAATTTCGATCCCCTTTCGTCCGTATTTTTCTTAGGAAAATTTAATAAATATTTTATGATTTAATATCATAGAAATTTATTAAGTATAATTCCTTAAATTCGTCCAGTCATATTAATTGATAGATAATTAATTTGTCAATTAGAACGTGATTTGCTAGATCGCGTGTGGACTCGTTTTCTGGTAGAAATATTCTGAAGCTTAAGCCATATCCTCGGAAAGGATATTTTCGGTAGTCGTCTCGTCCAGATTCATCGCCGAATCTATTCCAGGCAAGTGGCGGTTCGCTCTTGCTCATCGTTCCATATTTACATTAATTATCAGTTGTTTATCTGAGTAATTAATTTGGAATGATTATTGTGTTCATCTGGAAACGGTTTTGTTAACTGTTTTGGAAAACTAAAATATGATATTATAATAGGTTGTATATCTGTTAGAACAACGCTATTATATATATATGTGAATTAATACAGATATTATAATAGGTTGTATATTGTTAGAACAACGCTATTTTATCTGTAACGGGCCTTGAGGGCATTGTTATGAGTTATTGTTGTGTTGAACTGTTTAGTTAGCACGAGTATTCGTAGGAACGCTACTGTGTATCTCATTGCGAGTGCTAGTCGTTTCTTGATAACCTGATGGTTAGGATTTAGTTCCTACCATCCTTCTCTAATGCCGTTTGTAGGGATTTAGTTCCCGACTCCGCCTTGAGGGATTTAGTTCCCGCGGGATTTAGTTCCCGATTCGACTCTTGGGATTTAGTTCCCGAGTCAACTCCGCTCCTAGGGATTTAGTTCCCGCGAGACTTAGTTCTCGATTCGACTCTTGGGATTTAGTTCCCGAGTCAACTCCGTCCATGGATTTAGTTCCTGACGGTATCTCTTTATCCCGATGGATGAGATGATTTAAAAGCCTATAACGTGATGTGCGTTTTGGAATTAAATAAGATAAAGTGCCCGAGTGCACATAATTAATATACCTTTGGCGAGTAGTGCAGCTAAGTTATAGTGCAGCTAGGAAAACTCATCTCGACTTTGATCATAGTACGTTCTCTTTCCAATCTGGATTCGCTGTATGCGATGAGGTTGGTCGTGAACCGAAGCATCTCAGTCAACTTTTAAATCATTGTTGTATGATGCTGTAAACATTCCAGATTTGTCATATTTCCTTAAAGACTCAATCTCTTGGAGTCTCTTTTCGAGTCGATTTCTGTGAAGATGAAGTCTTCCAGAATCTTCTCTCATGCATACCTCTTGTTGTTATTCCGTGAAAGTGCCGGGTTATGTATCGTCCCTTCGGTTATTATTCGAGGAACAATGATAGTAAACAGTTACGATCACTCGAACCACTCTGCTTTTTACCCTTGCTAGTCTATTCAAGTAGACTAACCCACGAACATTGTTCTCCGCATGTGGGCTAGTGTCATCCGTTCGATTCGGCACATCAGATAGAGCGAAGATGAGGAGACTAGATTGACTATGAAGATGACGGTTGTTTTTGGAAGTTTTAATAATTACTTTTAATCAGGTTGAGATCCTTGGGCAGGTGATCATTACGATCACAACCCTTTTTGTAATATCTTTTATAAGTCTTCCGCTGTACTTTATTTAAACTATGTGTTTGGCCTATTCGGGATTGGGTTGTAATCCCGTAACTCATGTTTTATTTGATTGAGGTTTTGTTTTGGATACTTTGATCATTATGTATCATTGTATGCCTTAAATTGTATTTAAACCGGTAAAGCCTTGGGTGATCTCGGTAAGGAACACTGGGGTCACTGGCGGTAATACCTTTCCAAATGGGTTAAGATTTGGGGCTGTTACAGTTGTGGTATCAGAGCCAAAGGTTTTAAAACGGGTTTGGGATTTTATAAATCATTTATCCATTTTTGAAAATGCTTTAAAAAGGGCTCTGAATTTTCAAAGTGAAAAGAATTTTCAAAACACCGTTCATAGTCATGTCTTCTGTACAGTCTGATATAGTAAGATTGCTTCTATGTCTAGAAAGACTAATTCCTTTCCCGTTGCCCCGTTAGATATGGGTGCATTCTGTTCTCTTCAGAGGAACCCGGGAGAAGCCGAGGTGGTTTTGCCATCTCCAGTTAGGCTTGATTCCCAGTTCGCTCGTTGTGAGTTAAGATTGTAGAATCTAGTAACTCGGTTTGAGTTCATCAATAGAAATTACCAAGTTGATCTATTCTAAGTTGATTTTATTACGATAAGTATATCAGAATGATATTAATGTGATAAAATCCTTGGAATTTGATCGGTAAACAGATGGTGAACACGAGGAACGTTATCCGTGCTGGTGCTGGGCCGAGTAATGACCCCAGACCAAACCCGAGGATTGATGCAGACCCGTCAGGAGAGCGTGAGTCTGTCTTCAATAATAATCCAGGAGGCAATGGCCAAGCTCAGGCCGACGCTCCAGTAGTGCTCGATGCAGCGACAGTCGCAGCAATTCGGGGAATTGTTCTACAAGCAATCACCGAGATAATGAGGCCAATCGCACCTCAGGCACAAGGAGTGCCAGTACCTCCAGAAGTTCCGAGGTTTGAGGAACAAGAGAACCAGGTACTACAGGGAGGCGTGATCAAGGATAGAGGAGAGTATGGCCGAGCGCTGAAGGCCATTAACTCTATGAGACCTGACAACTATGATGGAAAGGGGGAGCCAGTCAGGGTGGCTCATTGGTTCTCACATATGGAACGGTTGTTTCATAATGTTGAGTGCACTGAAGCAGAGAAAGTGCACATAGCTTCTCTATAGTTGAAGGAAGAAGCCAGTGAATGGTGGGAGAGTACCGGCTTAGCTGATAGCCCGGTGTTGACCTGGTCAATGTTTAAGACCAAGATGACGGACCGTTTCTTCTCTCGTGCTATGAGGGAGGAGAAACACAAGGAGTTCCTATACCCTAAGACTGATGGATTGAAGGTGACAGAGCTCGCCACCAAGTTCAATCATTTTCTACAGTATGCTGGACTTGAGATATCCAGTGAGGCACAGAAAATCTGGTATTTCCATGAGTGGATGGGCCCAGATATTAAGCCACTAATGGTGCATCACGGATGCTCGACTTTGGAGCAGTACGTAGATGCAGCCTACAAGTTAGAGGTAACTCTGGAAGAGTCGACCAAGAAGCGTGATAGCCAGAGGCAAGGGGAGAACCAGCCTAAGGCAAGTGGGTTTAAACGTCCCACTCCACCATCTGATTTTGCCAGATCTGGCCGAGCAAAAACGAATATGACTCAGGATGGGTCTACGCAACGTTCGGGTCAGGGCAATAGCCTGATCCAGTGCTACAACTGTGGTACCTACGGGCACAAGAGTAATGTGTGTCCGAAGGAGGAGAAAACGTGCTATGCCTGTGGAAAGGAAGGACACTTGCAGTTATTTTGTCCACAGAGGAGACAAAAAGGGGCTGAGTCACAGCAGGGATTTGTTAATCAGAACAACCAACCCAGGTTCAGTCCGGTGGAAGCCCCTAGTCCTTCAATGCAGACAACTGCGAGAAACAAAGGGAAAGCCCCGATGACTTCAGGAAGCCAAGGTCAACGCCTATACGTGATGCGTGAGGCGGATGGACCCGATGCTCCATTTGCTTAAAGTATTTTTGTACTACTTTTGTTAATGTGTTGTTGATGTGGGTGCTACCCAGACTTTCATTTTTGGATGATTGTAAGTTAAGTTGTGTGTGCAACGAGGTTGTGAACCTTTTGTTGTAACTCTTCTTATAAATGAACCTTTGGTTTATACCAAGTTAATGTTTCGTTGCTTGGTATGGGGTAAGGTCTCGTGTTCGAGACTCACCAACAACCTCTTAGGAGATGGCTACCTATTAATTAGGTGGAGCTACCAAGGATGGGTTGAGATGTATGGACAGCGGCTCATGGCAACAGTGGACGCTGGTAATGGTTGGGCCTGGGCTCGGAGCCACTAGTAAGTCGTTTGTGAACCATGTAGTGGGCTGGTCCAAGATGGTGACCATTTAGTGGGAACCAATCGTCTGTCGGATTGTCGATTACCATCAAGGGTAAGAAATTCAAAGCGATTTGACCTAAATAACCATGGTCCCATACGATAATTACTCTCGGTATGGATTGACAGAAGCGTCACAAGGCAGTGATCGACTTTAGTTTTTTATATTTCTGTGGTTAGAGGATTTACGGGTGTCTTCCCAGAAGATATTCATGGATACCCCGAATCGTGTCGTGGAGTTTGCAATTCATCTCGAGCCGAGTACCACGCCGATCTCTGAGGCACCGTACCGGATGGCTCCTGTTGAGATGCAAGAGTTGAAGAAGCAACTCAAGGATCTTCTTGACAAAAGTTATATAAAGTTGTGTGCATCACCTTGAGTAGGAGTGCCCTAGTTTTATGTGTCAAAAAGAAAGATGGACAGTTTCGACTTTGTTTTGACTTTCGAGAGTTGAATAAAGTCACGATCAAGAGCAAGTATCTGTTGCCAAGGAGTGATGATCTGTTGGATCGACTATAGGGAGCAAAAGTTTTCTCCAAGATCAACCGGAGATCTGGGTATCATCAGCTCAGGATTCGTGAGGATGATATTCCGAGGATTTCATTTCGGACGAGAGATGGTCACTACGAGATTGTAGTCATGCCATCTGGATCTACGAATGCTCTAGCAGTTTTCATGAACCTAGTGCATCGATGTTTTAGACCAGTACTTGAATAAGTTCATAGTGGTCTTCATCAATGGCATTTTGATTTTTTCCCGAGCAAGGAAGCTCACAGGGAACATCTGCGGATTGCTTTATCGGTCCTTAGACCAAGTCGGTTGTACGCAAAGTGGGCTAAGTACGATTGTTGGATCTAGAAGTGGCTTTCTTAGGCCATGTGATCAATAAGAATGAGGTTATGGTTATTCCCCAGAAGAGTGAATCAGTAGTTGTTTGGAAGCGGCCTCAGGGTGTGAGCGAGGTGCGCAGTTTCCCAGAGCTTGCTGAGCATTATAGACGGTTCATGGAAGGATTTTTCTAAGATCACTCCACCTATGACCAGTCTGTTCCGCAAGGTCAACAAGAAGTTGTCTGGGATGACAAGTGCAAGACCAGTTGTCAAGAAGTTGAAACAGTGTCTGACTTATGCACCAGTTTTGGCGTTGTCGGAAATAATGATGGCTATATGGTCTATAGTTAATGCTTCGAGAAATGGGTTGGGATGTGTCTTTGATGCAGAGGGGCAAGGTTATTGCTTACGCATCTAGACAATTGAAAACCTATGAAGCAAACTAACCAATACATGACCTAGAACTAGCAGCAATAGTGTTCGCATTGGAAACTGAGGTTACTTGGGTGACCCAGAGGTCAGAAGAAGTTTTCCACTAGGAGATTATCCGTTTACATGGCATTCCTAAGACCATTGTATCGGATCGAGATGGCCGATTCATGTCAAAGTTTTGGCAAGAACTTCACAAGGCCATGAGAACTGAATTGAGGTTCAGTACAATATTTCATCCTCAGACAGATGGTCAGTCTGAAAGGACCATCCAGACTCTGGAGGATATGCTAAGAGCTTGTGTACTCGATCGTCCGACTAGCTGGGAAGACAGCCTGAGTCTGATTGAGTTCACGTACAATAATAGATGGCATGCTAAGATCAAGATGGCTCCGTTCGAAGCTTTGTTTAGTCTCAGATGCAGATCTCCGACTTGTTGGGATGAGAAGGCCGACAAGATTCTACTTGGACCAGAGTTGGTCAGAAGGACATTTTTAGACATTACTTTGATTAAGACAGAGAATGTTGACCATTCAGAGTCGACAAAAGTCTTACGCAGACCAGAAGCGTAGAACTACCAAGTTCAAGGTTGGTGGCAAGGTACTTGTCAGAGTATCGCCATCCAAGGAGTATTCAGGTTTGGTAAGCGTGTGAAGCTTAACCCTCGCTACGTGGGACCATTCGAGATTCTGGTTAGAGTAGGATCTCTAGCGTACCGTTTGGCATTGCCGCCATCGGCACACCCAGTGCATAATGTGTTCCATGTATCATTGCTAAGGAAATTCGTGCTAAGATGAGTCTCGTGTGCTGAGCTATAAGGACATCGAGATTCAGGCAAATGATACTTGAGAGGAGATGCCTGTGCGCATTCTCGAGTGCTGTGTGAAGCAACTGCGCAACGAGATCGTACTGTTGGTACGAATTATGTGGTCCAAGTCTGGGACAAAAGAAGTTACTTGGGAAACCTGAGAAACTGAGGCGGATATGCTTAGACGCTTTCCCGAGTTGTTTTTGGCCAAGTTTCGGGGTCGAAACTTCTTTTAAGGGGGAGGTGATGTAATATCCCTCAATTTTTAGTAAGGATATTCGGGTAATTTTTTCCAACCTTCACTAATTAATTATTTCGCTTTCAGTGAAGTTCGGATTTTCTGAGATAACCATGACATCCGTATTAATTCCTTGGGTGGTATAAAATACATTTAATGTATTTTCGGGACTTAGAATATTTGTTTGGAGACAAACAGATAATTCTCGGGTTAAATACCCATCCTCATTTTAATATTCTAAAACCCCACTCCGAGCCTCTCCCAGCATGCTCACCTCGAGCCACGTGCTGCCGAAATCCCTCCCCGGATTTGCGCCGGATTTGTCACCGCTCGAGCTCCGTGTTTGTCGGACATTTGCCCCCTGTTCTTGGCTATATATGGAGCTGGATGATGGAGAGGCTAAAGACACACGAGACCTCCTTTGTTCCTCGCTAGAGTTGCCGCCTCCCCTGCTCTGTTTTCACCTTCTCCCTCTCGGTTGTCCTTCCCGCTGGCGACCCGAGATCCGGCGAGCTCGACCAGCCCAGCCAACGGTCCCTTCTTCCCCGACGAGCCGCGACCAGCTTCGGCGTGAGGCCGCTGAGGTGTCGTGTTGCTGCCGTCGATCCGCGCCAGTGGAATGGTGCTGCTGAGTTGCGCCTCCGGAGCCGCCACTGCTGGTTGTTGCTGGTGGTCGCTACCCCCGGCGTCGACGAGAACCTTCCCGGCGTGTCCATGGTGGAAGCCGAGCTCCCTGGGTAGATCGGTTTGGTTGCTGCATGTGTTACGTGATTTGGGTGAGGGAGAGGTTGAAGATGAACAGTTTCGGGTGGGCCCCCTTTCCTTTGTTTTGTTCTGATGGGCCGAAGGCCCATTTAGCCATCCAGTCCAAATTCAACCCGAAATTATTCGAGCGGTATAATTTCGATCCCCTTTCGTCCGTATTTTTCTTAGGAAAATTTAATAAATATTTTATGATTTAATATCATAGAAATTTATTAAGTATAATTCCTTAAATTCGTCCAGTCATATTAATTGATAGATAATTAATTTGTCAATTAGAACGTGATTTGCTAGATCGCGTGTGGACTCGTTTTCTGGTAGAAATATTCTGAAGCTTAAGCCATATCCTCGGAAAGGATATTTTCGGTAGTCGTCTCGTCCAGATTCATCGCCGAATCTATTCCAGGCAAGTGGCGGTTCGCTCTTGCTCATCGTTCCATATTTATATTAATTATCAGTTGTTTATCTGAGTAATTAATTTGGAATGATTATTGTGTTCATCTGGAAACGGTTTTGTTAACTGTTTTGGAAAACTAAAATATGATATTATAATAGGTTGTATATCTGTTAGAACAACGCTATTATATATATATATGTGAATTAATACAGATATTATAATAGGTTGTATATTGTTAGAACAACGCTATTTTATCTGTAACGGGCCTTGAGGGCATTGTTATGAGTTATTGTTGTGTTGAACTGTTTAGTTAGCACGAGTATTCGTAGGAACGCTACTGTGTATCTCATTGCGAGTGCTAGTCATTTCTTGATAACCCGGTGGTTAGGATTTAGTTCCTACCATCCTTCTCTAATGCCGTTTGTAGGGATTTAGTTCCCGACTCCGCCTTGAGGGATTTAGTTCCCGCGGGATTTAGTTCCCGATTCGACTCTTGGGATTTAGTTCCCGAGTCAACTCCGCTCCTAGGGATTTAGTTCCCGCGAGACTTAGTTCTCGATTCGACTCTTGGGATTTAGTTCCCGAGTCAACTCCGTCCATGGATTTAGTTTCCGACGGTATCTCTTTATCCCGATGGATGAGATGATTTAAAAGCCTATAACGTGATGTGCATTTTGGAATTAAATAAGATAAAGTGCCCGAGTGCACATACTTAATATACCTTTGGCGAGTAGTGCAGCTAAGTTATAGTGCAGCTAGGAAAACTCGTCTCGACTTTGATCATAGTACGTTCTCTTTCCAATCTGGATTCGCTGTATGCGATGAGGTTGGTCGTGAACCGAAGCATCTCAGTCAACTTTTAAATCATTGTTGTATGATGCTGTAAACGTTCCAGATTTGTCATATTTCCTTAAAGACTCAATCTCTTGGAGTCTCTTTTCGAGTCGATTTCTGTGAAGATGAAGTCTTCCAGAATCTTCTCTCATGCATACCTCTTGTTGTTATTCCGTGAAAGTGCCGGGTTATGTATCGTCCCTTCGGTTATTATTCGAGGGACAATGATAGTAAACGGTTACGATCACTCGAACCACTCTGCTTTTTACCCTTGCTAGTCTATTCAAGTAGACTAACCCACGAACATTGTTCTCCGCATGTGGGCTGGTGTCATCCGTTCGATTCGGCACATCAGATAGAGCAAAGATGAGGAGACTAGATTGACTATGAAGACGACGGTTGTTTTTGGAAGTTTTAATAATTACTTTTAATCAGGTTGAGATCCTTGGGCAGGTGATCATTACGATCACAACCCTTTTTGTAATATCTTTTATAAGTCTTTCGCTGTACTTTGTTTAAACTCTGTGTTTGGCCTATTCGGGATTGGGTTGTAATCCCGTAACTCATGTTTCATTTGATTGAGGTTTTGTTTTGGATACTTTGATCATTATGTATCATTGTATGCCTTAAATTGTATTTAAACCGGTAAAGCCTTGGGTGATCTCGGTAAGGAACACTGGGGTCACTGGCGGTAATACCTTTCCAAATGGGTTAAGATTTGGGGGTGTTACAAAACCGGCTTCTAATCTTGGACATTGTCCTACTGTCCCTAATGCTGAAGAAGGAGCCCATTAGCCTACCGGAGATTCTGATGCAGCACATGGCCCACGCCAGGAACACTCTCCAGCACGCTCTTCCCTTCTCACGAGTTGTCAAGAAAATCCTTGAGTACCATAAAGTGTACAACCCGTCGGAGGACGTGAGCATCTTCTCCCGCCCGTTCGACGCCAGTAACCTGCACAAGATGCAGTTTGTTCTTCAAGATGATGAAGGCTGGGTGAAGGTTGAGAGTGCCCCTGCAGCTTCTAAGGCAGTCGAGGATTCTGAGGCAATGGAGGTTTCTGAGGCCGACAGCTCTGAGGGGGAACTGAACGAGAATTTGTCTCTGGGGAGGGATATGAGAAGTCTCTGCAAGGATGTGAGATGTCTCATGGCAGATGTGCGCGCGCTTATCTCTCATCACGCATCAGCTCAACCGACTGGTCACAGTGATGCCTGATCGCTTACCTGCTGTCCTTACCCCTCTTTTGTTCCCTTGCCCATCTACTCCCTCTTAGTTGTTTTTCTTGTTATCTGGTTTGTGTGCCCGGTGTGGCATTTTGACTATGTTTTGATGTTTTGTCTGTCTTGGCGGTGTTTGCATGTTTTTAAGTTCTTTTTTTTAATTAATGACTAGGGTTGTTTATGTTTATCTGGCCTTGAATTTTTCCTCTCTAACTCTTTACTGATGTTTTTGATGATGCCAAAAGGGGGAATATGACAGGTAGCATTGGTTGAGGGGGAACAGAACAGGTAAAACGTATTGCTGAACTAAGGGAGAACTAACAGTATCTTAGTGGGAAACCTTTCTCTTCATAACTGTCTTTTTCTTGTATGTATATGCTTTATTGTCAAGGGTGTTTGTCACCATCAAAAAGGGGGAATTTGTTGAATTCCTTAGGTTTTGATGGTAACAAACATTCAACTGATATGGATACTAAGTGTTTCAGGAACAAAGACAGTTATCTCAGGAAACCATTGCAGTGAAGGATCGCAGAGGGAACAAAGCTTTTTTCATGTGCTTTGTTACCTCGCAAGGAACTGAAGTGACGAACGAGATCGAAGCTGCAAATGGAAAGAAGAAATTCAGCGTGTTGATTATGGAAACAAATCAAGAAGCACACGCGGTAAAAGATTGAAGACTTCGGCTCCAAGGATCAAACCAGATCGAGAAGATACGGAGAGAGAAAAGCCCGATCCATGTTATCCTAGGAATCTTTCCTTAGATAAGAAATTGGAGAGAGAAGTTTGATATCCTTTCCGATTATATTAATTAAGGAATTCCTTCCTTAATCAATATGATCGGTTAGGATATTATTCTTAACATAAAATCCTATCTTCTAGTAATCCGTTTTTCAGAATATCTTATCTTGTTTGATTAGGGTTTAGCCGAAGTTGTATGTAGGTGAAATGGGGATTCATTTCTAACAACGATGAAGAACGACTTTGAACGACGAAAAAGAAGGAGAAGAGAAAAGAAAGAGAGTGAAGTGTGTGTGAGTCTTTGAGGGTTGAGTTCAGATTCATCGTTGTAGAAGAGGCTTCGAGTCTAGTTGGTTGTTTAGAGGTCGAAGTCCGGGATACAAGTGTAATCGAACAATAAATCAATAAGACAAGTACACGCTTCAAAATCCTCTCAAGCGGAAGCTTGAAGGTAGTGTTTTTTCCTTGAGAAACTAGTTTTGCTAATCAGGGTTTCCACTATACATCGTGAGTTCGTTCATTATCTTTCTTGTTGTTTTTAATCCATTGTGCCTTCTGTGGGAACAAAGCCTTTGTTCCCTCAGACGTAACTCTAACGATCCAACACATACTAATGTGAGATTTCCAGCCAGGTAACCATGTAAAAAAAGTAGGTTTGACACAAACTGTAAAATGTTACAATCAAGTTTATATTCAACTTCTCCTTGGCAATTCTTTAGCCCATTTCGTCAATAACTGAAAATAATGTCCTCAATTTGTCTTTTCAAATGCATACACATTGCTTAATACACTGGACATCTTAGAATAAAAGGAATCAGTACACCACCACCTAAAATATCATATTTGAGAAAGAAATTTAAATAGGATACCACCAAGTTCATCTCCTATAGCTGCAAATGATATAATAAACACACCTTGACTACCATGACCAACAAACTGACAAACTTAATAATGAAGGTAAGCACTTAAGATAGAACATGTTTTAGTCAATTACAAGATGCATGTATTAATACCAAAAACAACATTAACTTGAGCAACATTCAGTGAGTGCTCGCATATCTCCAGGTGTTTGTTAGTGACAGTAAGATATGAAGATTAGGCTATCAAGAATGTTTTGACATTGTTTAAATTGCATATTTGATTTTGCCATCTCAATGACAAATTTGTTTCATTAAAATCCATTGTTATGCTTCTACTATGAGGACTTGAACATTATAAACTAAAAAGGAGATATGGACTCTATGAAAATCCAGATACAAAGAAATAAAATTAAACATTTTATGCACATCAAGGAAAACAGACAGCATCAAAGGGCATTGTTTGAGACATATATCAAAAACAAATCACAAGGAATCAATTAATGGGTGAGTATAAGCATACCTGCTGGTTTTTCTTGAGGAAATCCAAGAAGATGATTGAAAACCGTCAGTCGGAGAGAATCTGAGCAATTGATTCAAGCGATGGAGATGATCAAGGCTTGGGGTGTACTTGTGTGGTGTTCAATCGATAGAGATGATCAGGGCTTGGGGTGAGTCTGAGCAATTGATTTACTTGATGAAGGTGGTGGTAGCTTAGGCGGTGATGAAGAAACACAAGCAGAGAGGATGCCCACACCGCCAGCAAATTACTTGCTTAAGGTGGTTAATTAGGCGGTGATGAAGAAAATCGACCAGAGAAGAGGCCAACACCGTCGGGGAAAGCATCAGTTCAACAGAGAGAATACAAAGGCTTAATGTTAAGGAAGGTGGATGTCAGTTGAGCAGAGAGTAATCCATCAGTTGAGCAGCAATTGCAAAGAAAGTGGAGGTCAGTTAAAGCAATTCAGGAGAATATATAGCAGAACGTGGAGGAAGAAGTTGAGGAAGATCCACATGTCAACCTCAAATGAAACCACGTGTTAGAAAAGCAGAAGGCCAAGTGGTGCAAACTTTTGCACAAACTTGCCTTAGTTTTAAGTATTTAGGGGAGAGAAAAGAGTTTTTGAAAGTTTTAGATTGTGTTTTTTGGAATGTGTATATGACTTGTCTTCCAAGAGGAGACACCCTCCTTATATAGTCACATAGGAGGTTTTCTAGTAGATATCGACTTCCATGTTTACAAGATAATATTTCTCATAGGAAAAGGTTCACGTATTAAGGATTAATAGGGTGAGAAACTAAGGATTAATAGGGTGAGAAATGATAATAAAATACGGCACAACCGTTTTTTGGGGAAAAAACACGTATTTTTGGGGGGGAAAACTCTGAATAGACGCGTGGGCAGGATATGGCATGTGCATAGGTTTTGGCTTGTGTGTGCATGTATTTTGATTTGTATGTGTATCTAAATTCTATATGCATGCATCATTTTTCTAGGTAAAAATATGCATGAGTTTTGAACGGTATGTGCTTTCCTTTTGAAGTGCATGCCTTTCTACCTGTATGTGCATGTAGTTTGTACTAGGTGTGCATGAGTTCCCACTTACATATTTGCTAGAAATAAAAATGTATGTGACTTTGTGTAGGTGAAAATTCATGCATATATAGGCAAAAACTTATACACTTTCTAAAAATATACACAAGTTTGTGCTTGTATGTCAATAGGTTTTGAATGTTTGTGTGACTTATGTAAGTGAAAACTCATGCACATACACACAAAAACTAATACACTTCTTAGAATGTGTACAAGTTTGTGCTTGTACGTGCATGGAAATTTGTTTGTCTTTGTTTAAGTGGAAACTCATGGACATACAAGCAAAAACTTGTGCACATCTCGAAATGTGCACAAGTTTGTACTTGTACGTGCATATGTTTTGACTGTATGTGTGACTTTGTGTAAGTGAAAACTTATGCACATACGAGTAAAAACTAATGCACTTATTGGAATGTGTACAAGTTTGTGCTTGTATGTCCATGAATATTTGCTTGTTTTTGTTTAAGTGGAAGTTCATGCACATACAGGCAAAAATTTATGCACTTCTTAGAAAGTGTACAAGTTTGTGTTTCATTTGACTTTATGTGGATGGATTTTAAAATACACAGATTTTGCATGTATGTGCATGAAAATAAGTTTGTATGTGCATGTGTTTTGTGCTATATGTGTTAGCGAATTAAAAAAAACATATGCATATGCGCTTGCCCGTATTTCCCCCCAAAACTACGCGTTTTTTCAAATAAAATTCGGTCATGCCAAATTATTTTGTTTTTTTGGTTTTTTTAATCTGGGTCTTTAATTTCCTTGGATCAAATGGCCATATTCATTCTCATCTCTCACCCTCGTGCCCTTTCGCACCAGATCCCGGTCCTTTCTCATATAACAAAATATGTATATTTTTGATAACTAGATGATACATGATTACTTTCCTAAAATAATTTAAATTCTATCTCGTGGACGCATTCTTCTATATTCATTTTGTGTGGATCTTTGTCAACATATCAGGCAATGCCAAGTGTCCTTCATTGAAAATCGATAAATTCTAGACATATTTCGTTAAAACTGTCATAATTGTGGTTAGAAATTGATCTCGAGATGAATCAAGATGAGTTGAAAAGATGGTTTAAATATATACAACTCCATAGTTTACTTCAAATTAAAACTCCAATTGGAAGAGAGTCAAATGCAATTTTACAGAAAGCAATATAATTTCTAGCTGGAATTATTCACTTTATTTATTTAGCTATAATGAATTATTAACTAGTTTTAAGATTATTAGAATTAGATAAGAAGAACTAGGGCCGACAAAACTTGTTTGGTTCCCTCGTTTCTTCTTTTGCAAGTTTCTTATCTTTTCTAGTTTCTTTATCTTTAAAATTATATAGATTATTTCTTTTGAAAGTCATTAGGACATGAAATTTAGGTTATGTAAACTCTTGTTATTCATTAATAAAATTAAGTCAAGTTTAAGGTTTATTTTCAAGTTGAGGTGCTTCTCTTTATCTAAACCTTTGGCTCATTGTTCGAGTTATCAATCAATCATTCCAAGCACTAATGTGTGCTTCGAAGAGGGTTCCTCATGTTGGATCGCTGTCAACCTTAGGCGCCATCACGTTGGTTGCCTACTTATCCAATTAACATCAATTCACGTTTTAAGGACTCCGTAAAAGGTGTTTTCTTTGAAGGCGGGACCGCAAAAATGCCGAGTCACTTCTTTGGGGGTGATTCACATCACTAGGTATCGTCTTTAGTTTGCATGCGTTGTGTCATCTCCCAAGCTAGGGTTTCGCGGTAGTGTGACGTTGTTGATGACTCCCTCCGTTGTCATGGAGAGAAATTTGGTTATTATAGTCTTGTGTTTAGTTGGAAAAATGTATATATTTTAGCTCACAGCGCCACGGTAGGGGTCAATTACTTTGGGCAAATAAAGTACTAGAACTTAATTTGCTTTGTTTATGGAGTATAGAAGTTAACTTAACACATTAACGGAATTTGGACACTATGAATCAGGGTTTTGAGAGCTCTATATTGTGTTTCTTTGAATGTGTATATGACTTGTCTTATAAGAGGAGACACCCTTCTTATATAGTCACATATGAGGTTTCCTACTAGATATCGACTTCATGTTTACAAGATAATATTTTTTCATAAAACAAGATATATGTATTTATAAAACAAGATATATGTATTTATGGTAATTAGATGATACAAGATTATTTTCCTAAATACTTCAAATACTATCTCGTGGATGAGTTATTCTATATTCAATTTGTGTGCATCTTTGTCAATATATCAGGCAATGCCATGTGTCCTTGTTGCCTTCATCATTTATGGCAATCGATATGTTTCTTTCACGATCTTGTTACGATACAGCAATCTAATGCATTTTGTGAGGAGTGATTCGCTTCACCTCGTCAATCCACCTTATCTCGTCTTCATGCCTCTCTTGCTGCCACGTGCTCCACATCCAACGGTGCCGACAAACATATGAACTTGTAATTTATTTTTATGTTGCACAATATAGAAAATAAGATGAAGTCTTCAGAATAAAAAATATAAACCTTAGATAACTACATATGAACATGTACATGTTATATATGAACCTTATAGACCAAGTAAAAGTAATTTCAAACATGAACGTACTTAAAGTTGTACATACAAACCCCATAGACTATAGGTGTGTTTGGATAGCAAATTTAATGCATTAAATTATAATGTAAGATAATGTAATTTAATACATTCTACGAGGGAATCCAAACAAACCCTAAGGTTTATATTTAGTACACTAAAGTTTCATAATTAATATACTAAAGGTTCACATTTAATAAACATGCATTTTAATATATTAAACGTAAAAGATGAATGATTAACAACTATAAACTATACTTGAGGTTCACATTTAGTACACTAGAGGTTCGTACTTAATATATACCCAATGAACTCTAGTATAAAGTTTGTTTGTAAATCTCTAGTTTAATTTAGTTTTGTAAACTTCTAGTATAAACTTTGTGAACATCTTGTGTATATTTGTGAACATGTAGTGTATATATGTGAACCTGGGTATAACCACGTTGTGCAATCTAGAAAAAAAAAAGTGGTCTAAAAAGAAGAAAAGAAATAAAAACTTCACGATATTTAAAAAAATGCTCCTCCGTGTCACTTATTCCCCTATAATCCTACTCATCCCTCTAAGAGTATCTTCCACTTGAACCCCCTCTACTGAAAAATTAGCTTTATATCTTTCATTTTCTGAAAAACGATGTCAAACAATTTACACTAGTATACTTTTATCTATAGGCTAATAATTATTTCAAACAACTTACACTAGTAGAGGTGGGTTCTAGTAAAACGAGTGTTGTGGTAAAACATAAGGACAAGTATGAGAAGTTGGATGAAAGGTGATGGACGATTGGATTACGAGGAAATAGAGGAGGTAATGTGTTCTTGTTTCCGTAGGATTATGCTCTAAACAAGACAATCACAATATATAAGAAGAACATTAATTAATGAAATTTAAATAAGGGAAGAAAGAGAAAATGATATTTTCATTCAAATCTTTTTTATTGTATTGAATGAGAAGAGAAATTTAAATTTCTACATGTAATCACTAAATTTAAATTCGTTCAACTTGGTGATGATTCGCTAAATTTGAATTCGATCACCTCGTTTATCGATTTTTTCAGCGTTCATGAATATCGATAATAGGTTTATGAATATCGATAATGAGTTTATGAATATCGATCAAGTGCGCCTTGATGCTCTACAAATTCGCACATTTGTAATTTACTTCTTGAATATCGTCCATTTTTGTATGAATATATTTCTTTAATATGTGAATACTTAATTTCTTAAAGACGTGAATATCACCATTTGATAATATGAATATCATACTCACTTAGATGAATATCACACTCAGTTACATGATATCACATTCAGATACATTAATATCACACTCAATTACATGAATACCACATTCATTTAAATGAATATCACACTCAGTTACATGGTTATCATACTCAAGTATCATCCCCCAATTCATGAATATCGATCACCACCATATTATATTAATATCACCACCCTATTACATGAATATCATCACCTAATTACATGAATATCACCACCCAAAACGTGAATATCACCATCTAATATCGTGAATATCATCTTCAGTCGACTTTTTTGAAGCTTTGATTCATAGCAATTAACAATGGCATAGTCTCACAAGCATGTCATGAGTCATCTAGGTTTCTTCCCTTTCATCCTTCGGTGGCATGAAAATATCGAAAACCACCATGAACCCTAAAAATTATAAGCCTCCGCCAGAGAACACGAACAAATCTTAAGAACTTCAAAGTATAAATCAATATGTTATCACAAATTTAAGATTATAAGAACTCACTATCAATGTATTACGAACGAATGAAAATATCATATAAACAGATCTTAAACCCTCGTATGTAAAGCATAACATTCTTGAATAAGCAATACAACCCTAAAAATCCAAAACAATGGTTGAAAAATACATATTCAACAATAAAAAAAATGAATAAAAAGACCATGAATATCACTATTATACATCCAAAATTTCAATCAAAATTGAGAATTTGTGAAAAGCCAAGGTTGAAGACTGAGAAGGTAACGAATGCAAAATATTGAAATTAATGTACTTGTTTTTTAAAGACACCAGAAATCTTCTCCGCTTCTTCATCTAGAATAGATTCCAAATACTCCAAGAGTTGCGGGCCTATCCAACTTGATGGAAACTTGATTGATATCGATATATGAACTCATCAACCGTTTAGATCGTGGCTGGAAAAATGTTGAGATCTTGGGTGTGGGCGATGAAAAGCCAAGAGCTCTCCTTCAATGGAGGTTTAAGATTTCTTGTATGGTGGAGAGAAAAAGTGTAGAGAGAAATTTGGGGAGAGAGATGAGCATTATGGAAATTTGGAGAGATATAAGAGAGAAATAGATACTAAACATATCAAACCTTCCATATAAGTTGCGATTTGGATTTATCATGTGTGTGCATTCCACCCTCTTATTTTGCAACCATCTAGATTAAATTTGGGCCACTTATTTTTTTCTCATCCAAGAGATACAATTAATTCCTCCGTTTTACCATAACTCACCATTTCACCAGAACCTAAATCTACACTAGTATACGTTTATCTATAGGCTAATAACTATTTCATTAATTTGTATTATAGATTATTCCATCCATATTCTTAGTTTCTTAGGATGAGTTTAATAACTCATTTTTCCTTTTTTCCTCTCATTCAAGTTATTATTACTTTTTCTCTGTACTTATAATGGCTTGAATGAGTCTTGAAAGCTGTCTTATAGACATAAGTGGGTTCCATCATGAGTTGATGAAATCATGCCCTTAAGTCAAGCTTGGAGAAATACCTTGATCCTCCCAAATCATCAAGTAAGTCTTCAAGCAATGAAATGTGATACTTGTCTTTCACAATTTACTGATTAAGCCCTCTATAATCAACACATAGGCGCCAAGAGCCATCTTTCTTTTTGACGAGCACAACAAGTGAGGCATAGGGGCTAGAGCTATATTGGATGATGCCATGATCTAGCATATCCTGAATCAACTTCTCTATTACATCTTTTTGCAGTGAGGAATATCTGTAGGTGTGCTTGTTGATAGGGGTGGCATTAGTGTGTAAAGGGATTTAATGGTTAAAACATTTCCTAAAAGAGGGTAAAGTGGTCGGCTCAACAAAGAGGTCAGTGAAGGAGGCAACCAAGTTCTGTAATTCCTCGTCATTGTTGTTGCCCTCAGAGGTGGAGATGTGACAAAATTGGAGTTTTGGAGTAGGGATCTCAGTAGGTGAGTAGGTTTGCAACAAGGCAATTTGAGGACTCGACAACATAGTCTTGTTCAAGCTACTACCCTTGACTACTTTTGTACTGGGGTTGCTGATTCCTCGAATCACATGTTTTTTGCCCTTATACACAAATTCCATACCCATCTTGACAAAGTCCCGCCATATTGGACCTATCACTGTCAGCCATTGGATTCCCAATACCAAGTCATAACAGTCCAATGGGAGGGTTCTCACATCTATGATAAATTCATAGCCCTACATCTTCCAAGTAAAACCATAAGATTTGAAATTGGAACACATATTATTGTCATTTGCTGCATCAACAAGCATTGGTTTGGCAGCTTCTAATTTACACCCCAAACCTGGCAACTTCCAAATCAAGGAAGTTATAAGTGATGCTTGGATCAATTAAGACATTGAGCTTGCATTTGTTGTACTGTCCTACCACACACATACATTTAATGTGGTCGAGCAATTTAATGCATTCACAAAGATCTAGGAGGAATCCAGCTCCTCAGATGGTGGGTAAGTCACCACTGGTTCCATTGGAGTCACAAAATCATCATCTTCACATTCCATGACATAGATTTAAGTGATGTCCTGGAGTGTACTGATTATCATAGAACATGCATAGTCCCTTGTTGCGACATTCCTGCATCTTCTTATAAGAATAACGCCTGCATGGTCTGTCATTCATTAACTTTTGACGGGTAATGGGGGTCGATTGCCTAGACTTTTGTGGTGGTCAGGATTAGGAAGGAGGGGTATGACTTTTTGTAGGGGGTGGAGTAGACCGGAAAGTGAGAGAAGGTAAAATATGGTGCTTTTGGGTATTGTTGCAGTATCAGTGACATAGAGGATTCATGTAGCTTGGCTAAGCGAGCGGTCTCATGGAGTGTGGTGGGGTTGAACTGACAAACATGCATCTGATGATGTGGGTACATATTTGCCAAAAATATGCTGAGAGCATGGTTAGTGGGCAATGACAACCTGGTAAGTGCACATTCAAACTTATCCATATATTCATCCATGGGCTCAGATTGCTTCAGACTCACCAATTCAGCTAATGGATCATCAAATATTTTGCCAAATCGAGTAGCAATATCAACAATATACTCAGACCAAGTAGGGTACTGATTGAATCGATTACGAATGTAGTTATGATGCCACTGCAAAGCTTTACCTTCCAAGTGAAGAGAAGCCAACCTCACCTTCATCTCAGGTGAAGTATTTTCCAAAAGGAAAAATTGACCACAATGATAAATCCACTCCTGAATCAACAATACATCGAACTTAGGGAACTCCACTTTCGTGAGACGAGAAGCTAACCCGCCAGGTAAGAACTGGGTGCCTCTTGGGTTTGCTGTTGTGGTCGATTGATAAACACAAGACCTAATCGAGCTAGATCAGGTGGTGGTTTTGGGGTTGGTGAAGCCCGATTTGTCGTCGAAAACGAGGAATCTCCTTGAACAGAAGCATTCAAAGGCGTTTGAGGCGGTCGCTGGTTCATCGCAATGGTGACAAGAATCCCTTCATCTCCATCATTTGCTTCTCGAGCTCCAAGTTGTGAAGCTTTTGCACCTCAAATTGACGAGTCCTCTCCTCTACTTGACGCACATAGTTGAGCTTGACCTCTTTGAACTACTTGTTCAACTCTAGAATACTGTGATTTCACGTTTCCTTCATAGCAAAACTCTTCAGAACCTTCAAGCTCTGATACCAATGAAGTAGGAAACTTGTAACTCCCAGCTAGAAGCTCGATAGAGCCCGAAACTAGGTATCTCAAGTCTAGAAATCAACCACGAGATGAAGGGTTGATTCGAAGATAGCTAGAGATAGAGCAATTGATAGAGAGACGAGAGATTTGAGAAAGATTCTGTAATTCATTACCTAGGGATTGAGGCCCAAACAACTTACATAGTCACTGTGCAAACCGAATTTCAAAATAGAATTAAACGTGCAAACCGGTCGTTAAACATAAACCGGGAAATTTAAATTGTTTTTATGCAAAACCGGTTCACTAAACCGTATAACCAGAATTCATGTAACATTAATTGTGATGATCATCATGTTGTTTCCAGTAAGATGAAAGATGATGTGTTTGATACACAATATTTTTGTTGAGTTCGGATATGTCTCTTTCTATGTTCATAAGGATAGCCTTGGCATTAGGAATTTAAATGTGCATCCACAAAATTTTGAATTTATGGTGATGAATCAAGCCTTAGTGAATGCCCAAGAAGTGGTTGAGGTTGATGGACCTGTTAAAATGCTTAGGACTTTTGGGATTATCTTTAGATCGATCGAGTCTATTGGCTCGTTTGTGTTTGATCCATGGAAAAACAATGACTTCAAGGTGAAATGGCCGAGTGTTGAGTTTCGAAGTGGTGTTGAAATGGTTGAGCTTGGAAATAGAAATGAGTTGTTGTTTTTGTTTTTGATCAGGGTGGAGAAATTGATTCTATATTTGTTCAATGTTCGCTTGCTTCTTGTTGTTACTCAAATGGGTTTTTCAATCAAGAAGGTGTTGTTGTTGATGTTGAATTCAAGTTCCAGCCCACCGATTGCAGTGGGTATGCCCATGTTGCAAATTGGTTTAAAAAAAGAGGAGACATGTAGAAGTTAAGCAAGAGAGCTTTGAGAGTTTCTGATTCATTGTGCAGTTGAAGTTGCAAAAATGGATTTTGATGTGCTTGTTGAATTCAATACCTTGGCGAGTCTATGTGAGTGTTCAGTTGGGATGAAGTGGGGGTGTAAGAAGCATTAAGTTGGTTGAAGTTTAAGCAAATTACCTACTCTCACCCCTCTAACATTAAGAAAAATGGAGATGAAGTGGGAGTGGAAGTGCTTCCTTCCACTTCCACTCACTTACCACCATTGTAACCGAATGGACCATATACTTTCCTTTTTGCAGTTGAAGCGACAAATATATAGGCAACTTGTTTCATTGACAGTGAATTATTGTTTGGGATCGTCTATTCATCACCTTCCAAATGGTTCTACTGGATGAGACAAGGAATCAAGGATTGTACCTCACGGGTCTTGCTAGGATTTTTTTTCTGGCACTTGAGTCCTCATAGCAGGAGCCACATTACATCACTTGACAATTTGAGGTTGATCATGATGTATGCAAAATTATTGAACTTTGCAACCATTTGTCTTCTTTTTTTCACATGCTGACCATGCCAAGATGCAAGATTGCAAGTATTCATGGATTTTTTTTCAAAGGAATTCCATCTCATCTGGCAATTACTTTCCTTGAAGTTTGTGCACATAGATGATTGATTAAGATGCAAATGGGTATATTACAGGATGTTGGATATATTTTAGGATGTTTTGATATGGTAGGTTTTGTAATTTTTGATGATACCATAGTGTTTATTGATGCTTTTATTGTGGAGACTTTTTTGTATTACAAGTTTGATATTTTCTGAAGCCATATGAATGGCTAGGTAGAGATGCTCGTATGCGTAGTTCATGCTGAATTTTTTGCGCCACGGACCCCAAGGAGACATGAAGATATAAGTACTTTTGGTCATCTGGGCTAGTTGGATGGCTCGCATACTTTTGGTCCTCTGGTCTAGTTGGATGGCTCGCTTGTACCTTTGTTCTTAGCTTTTGACGATGTTAGGCTCTTATTTGTTACATCTAAGATTTTTTATTTTTATTTTCGTAATCTCTTTCAGTTTTATTTTACGCTTAACCACCTTCATGATTAAAACCCATCTGGGCTAGTTGGATGGCTCGCATACACTACGTTTTTCGCCCATTCGCACTACATTTCTCTATGCAGGTATCTTGCGTACGTAAAATACCTGCGCAGAGCTAAAATATGATTGTTGAATATATGAGAATTGGGGATTTTTTTTGAAATTGGGCTCCTACGCCAGGATCTGGTGTGCAGAAAAAAAAAAAAATCCGGACATAACTAAGTGAATAACATATTTTTTTAAATCTACATTTGACTCTAGTAATAAACGTTATCAAGTAATCAATGTTACATGACAATAAATTCGTTTATATCATGAGGTTTCAATATACTTTCATTCATGTATATTTCTCCACCAATTTGTTTGATATTAACTGTTTGTTATTATTATTCTCGAAAAATCACATATAACTATGGTTATATCTTATAGTTATATCCAATTTGATTATGTCTTATGGTTATATTTCATAGTTATATACTATGGTTATATCCTAGATTATATCATATAATTATATACTATGGTTATATTATATAGTTATATACTATGACTATATCTTATAGTTATATCCAATTTGATTATATTCTATAGTTATATAACTATAAGATATATGATATAACCAAATTGGATATAACTATAAGATATATGATATAACCAAATTGGATATAACTATAAGATATATGATATAACCAAATTGGATATAACTATAAGGATACAACTATAAGATATAATCATAGTATATAAGTTATATACTATGGTTGTATCATATAGTTATATATTATGATTATATCTTATATTTATATCCAATTTGGTTATATCTTATAGTTATACTATGGTTATATTTTATAGCTATATCTTCTACACAATACTCTTGCGTAGAAGATTGTAGTGCGAAAAGGCGAATATTCTTGCGCATGATTTTTTTTAAAATTTTTTTTTTTTCTGAACGCAACCAAGTGAACAATATTTTTTTAAAATCTGCATTTGACTCTAGTAATAGACGTTATCAAGTAGTTATATACTATGGTTATATCGTATAGTTATATCCAATTTGGTTATATCATATCATTATATCTTATAGTTATATACTTTGGTTATATCCAATATTATATTCTATAGTTATATACTATGGTAATATCATATAGTTATATACTATGATTATATCTTATAGTTATATATTATGGCTATATCATATATTATATTTTATAGTTATATCCAATTTGGTTATATTCTATAGTTATATACTATGGTTATATATCCTTTGGTTATATACTATGGTTATATCATATAGTTATATACTATGATTATATAGTATAGTTATATCCAATTTGGTTATATCATATAGTCATATAATTGAAAGATAGATGATATAACCATAGTATATACCTATAGAATATAATCAAATTGAATATAATTATAAGATATAATCATAGTATATAACTATATGATACAACCATAGTATATAACTTATATACTATGATTATATCTTATAGTTATATCCAATTTGGTTATATCATATAGTTATACAACTATAAGATATAATCATAGTATATAACTATAGAATATAATCAAATTGGATATAACTATAAGGTATAATCATAGTATTTAACTATATAATATAACCATAGTATATAACTATATGATATAATATAGGATATAACCATAATATATAACTATGAAATATAACCATAAGATATAACCAAATTGAATATAACTATAAGATATAACCATAATTATGTGATTTTCGAGAATAATAATAACAAACAGTTAATATCAAACAAATTGGTGAAAAAATATACATAAATAAAAATATATTAAAACCTTATAATATAAATAAATTTATTATCATGTAATATTGATTATTTGATAACGATCTTGACATACGAGCCCAATTTCAAAAAAAAAATCCAACTCTCATATCTTCAACCATCATATTTTTGCGCAGCGGTAGCGTATCACACCAGATCCATCTCGATCTTAACCGTAACCCTATCTTCACCCTCCTCCGCGATCCCCGCCGATCACGCGCCTACCGGTTCACACCACACCACCGCCATGTCCAACGACCTGCCTTCATCTTCTCTTTTCTCTTTCCGTCACTTCAAAATGATGAACTACTTCTGGATTCTACTCCTGATCTCCTTCGCCTCTGAATTCTCCTCCATCGGAGCTCAGACCGATCCGCCGACTATCATGCTTCCCTCCCGATTCGGTTTATCCAGTCCTAACTCAGTCCTCTCCCCCAAGTGCCAGCTGCCGGATTCCAACCTCAATTTCCGCCCGGTCATCGGAATTCTCAGTCATCCCGGCGACGGCGCCTCCGGCAGACTCGATAACTCCACCAACGCTTCGTATATCGCGGCGTCGTACGTCAAATTCGTCGAATCGGCTGGTGCCAGGGTTATTCCCCTCATCTACAACGAGCCTAGGGATCAACTGTTAAAGGTAATTGCACATCAAATTTTATATTATCCTAAATTCTCATCATATGATAGTAATGATGAACTTGGCAAGTAAACTGGATGGATGTTTGTACGGCTGTTTCGAGGACTTGGTAGTTTAATGAGTTTTCGATATCACAGTTTGATATCATTCTTTTTTATGCCATCCGCTTGCATGTTGTTTGCCTGTTTGTATATGCTTACTTGAATGCTTGAGAGTAAATGATATGGTTGTTGAATAAATTTTGGTTGATGCAGAAACTTAATTTAGTCAATGGAGTTCTCTTTACTGGTGGGTGGGCTAAGAGCGGCCTGTATCTCGAGATTGTTGGTGAAATCTTTAAGGTATGATCTCTCTCCATTAATTGCTATATCCAAGTCATCGTCTCTTAGATTCTTGTTGGGAAGAGCATAACAAGGTCATGTTGGAGATACGTATGCAAAGTATAAGAGAGCAAGTCAACTTGTCAATTCTCTAGCCTGTTATTATTACTGATAAGTAAGTTGTATTAAATGGTTATCCCAGTTGTTTCTGTTCCTACATATCCTCTTAGCTATGAATAGAGACTGTATGTAAATTTGTTACTCAGTAGGTGAGCAATGTAAAAAATCACAAGTTCTGAGGTTCTGTTCTCACTTCTTTCTTCGGGCCCGTTTGGATTAATATCAGGATATCAGGTATGGGTATGGATATCACTTGTACCTGTTTGGTATGGGTTATGGATATCAGGGTATGAGTATGAGTGATATCAGAGTGATATCATAGTTTTATTCTATGTTACCCGGAAACGGAAGCGGGAAACGGAAACGTTTCCGAAACGGGGAAACGTCAATCTCAAATTTGTAGAAAAGGGAAACGGCGGGGAAACGGCAATATAATTTATATATTATTTTAAAGATAAAAAATAGTGGAATCAATATATCACAAAGGAGGAATAATAGAAACTGCATCGAATCAAATATCAACAAAACCTAAATACCAAACTGAAAAAATACTAATTAACATTTAACAATTCTAACAATAGCATCGCCGGAACAAGTTGCCAGAGTTACAAGCGGCGGCGAGTCAGCACAAGGTGGGTCGGGCTACTTGAAGCCTTCGGAAGCTGAAGGCTATCGCATACTAGGAGAGTGGGAAGGGTCTGTAGAGGAGGAGAATAGAGAGACATGTACGCAGAGGCCACTTTTAGGTTTATTTTTAATAAAAGAAAAATAGGAAACGAGGCAGGAAACGTGTTTCCTGACTCAAAAGGGCGTTTCGTCTCCTATTTTTTGGTCAAAGGAAACGTTGACCGTTTCCACCCCCTTGGGAGACGTTTCCCAGCCGTTTCCGGAGGTTTCCCCGTTTCCGTAAGTTTCCGACACGGGATACGCACATAGTTAGGAGTTTCCGGGTAACATAGGTGTTATTTTGATATCTCTTACATAATGAGTATATCAAAAATATCACTCATATCTATACCCATACCCGATACCTTGATATCACTCATACCCATATCTTGATACTCATACCGATACCCATACCCGATATCTTGATACCCATACTGATACTCATATCTATACCCATACCCGATATCTCATACCTTTCTAATCAGCATGAATACTTGATTTCTGTATAATCAGTTTGGCAAATTCAGAGGAATTTTCAGTTTTCACTGCCTTGTTTTTTGTCAAATTGTGATTATAGAATATTGGCAGTTCAAGAGTTAGATGATTACTTCGGCAAAAAAATTGAGAAATAAATCTAATATCGAAGCCTGGAAAAGTTTGTTCAATTAATAGGTTCAAATTTATGATTGCAGAGTTCATGCAACAGTTCCTTGATCCTTTGAGCTTATTTGGTCAAGTTAGGTGCTCAGTTAATTTGTTACGTCTCAATCATTGAAATTTCTCTTATATTATTAGCCTAACCTGTGGCCTCACATTAAAGGTTTTAGCAAGTTGATGTAAGGGTTTTTATCTTTAATCCTTTACCTTTCTTTTGCAGAAAGTAATAGAAAAAAATGACGCAGGGCATTACTTTCCTTGTTATGCTATCTGCCTAGGTTTTGAACTTTTGACAATGATCATCAGCAAGGTAAAGGTCCTTCTGAAATTTATCCTGCAGACTAAACTTGTTTGCATTCTGTGATTATCTTTGTCCCTTTGTATTGTTAAAATGTTTGAATAGAAATGCAGGGCAGTTTTCTTCTCTGTTTTTTATTAGCAACATATACTTTTTTGTAATACTAAGATCTTCGCAAACTTATGAAACTAATATTTCTTCTCAAATAAATATTAGGACAAAAGTATTCTTGAAAGATATGCTGCAAATGATCAGGCCTCCACCCTCCAGTTTGTAGGAAATGCTGATATAGATGGAACTGTTTTCCAGAGGTATCTGTGTATCTCTATCCTATTGTGCTGACAAGCACACTCAATTATGGAAGTCCTTTTGCTCACTTCATTTAGAACGTGCCAATTGAAATTAGTGCAAAGTTACTAGTTGGTCTTTCCTCGTCCTTGAAACATAATTTCAAATTGTTTGCAGATTTCCCCTCGAGTTGCTCAAGAAGTTGAGTACAGACTGTATAGTCATGCAGAACCATCAAGTGAGTTTTTAGCCGACAGCCGTCCCTCCATAGAGATTTTTTATTCAAAATTCAGTTACTCACTTCATGTTTAGTTCCAATTTTTCAAGCTCAAGACTATGGCACATGAGAAAGTGATTGGGTTTTTACAAGTTGAGTGTAAATTATGCTTCAGAATGAAGTTCTTAAAGCATAAGCTGCTACAAGTTCTGCCTAAGCCCTTACTCAAACATTGTTTGTTTGATTTGTATCATGCCCTCGATCTTATTCAATCGTTTCACTGGGATGCAAATTCACTAATTTTCCTCTTTGTATTGCAACAGTATGGTGTATCTCCAGAAAGGCTAAGTGGGAATGCTCGTCTTGATACGTTCTTTGATGTCTTAACTACTAGCACTGATCGGGAAGACAAGGTAATGTGAAACCAAGTTTTTCGTGGACTGAAAGATGGCAACTTACTTGTTTCTCCAAAATGCTTTCTTTACTCTGACTGCAAATCCATCATCATTTGATTCACTTTCAGGTGTATGTTTCCACGGTACGTGCAAAAGAATACCCTGTCACTGGCTTTCAGTGGCATCCAGAGGTAATAACATGTACTATGTAGCTCTAATCTGTTATGAAAGGATCCCTCGGAAGAAGAAAGTCTTTTAAAATTGAATCTGTGGCACAGAAAAACGCTTTTGAATGGGGCTCATTGATGATTCCGCATTCAGAAGATGCTATTCAGGTGACACAACACGCGGCAAACTTCTTCATCAGGTACATCATCACCAATCCCAGAATTCGGTACTTCGAGCATTAGAGTAGGAACTGGAGATCAACATTTCTGCAGGAAGAATCAAACTCTCTAAAGTTTGATTGCTAAATAAAATGTTTGATTGCATTTAGGGTGAATCTGTCATGGACTTTTTTGCTTCTTTTTTTTCATGGTGCAGTGAGGCAAGGAAGTCCTTGAACAGACCAGCCATTCGTGAAGTGCTCGACAACCTGATTTACAATTACAGACCCACTTATTGCGGAAAGGCTGGGTAGTACCTGAAACTAGCTTGGACTTGCACAACAGTGGTGCATTTTAGCCAATTGCATTTGCAATCAGTCACATAAACAGTTACCTTATATTTATTTATGGTGTATTTTGACTGCAGGAAAGGGTTCGATGAGGTCTACATCTTTACATGAGCACTACTTGCTGTTTCAGCTGAGTCTCTGGAGGGTGCTTCTCCTCCATCTATTTGTACATTGTCAAAGCATATATGGAAGTCGAGCTGGTAATCTAAAATGTCATATGGAGTATTATCTTGCAAGTGTCTGAGCTCATTTTCGGCTCATTGTCTTGCAAGTTATTCAACATTGGTATGTATTATCATAAATTTATATACAACCAATTGTCTGCTTGTTTGTGAAATGCCATTGAAACTCCGCCGCACGCTGCAACACTGCATTAAATGAGTTCAGAATCAACTAGGGTTGAACACCGGTCCAAACCCGGTCCGGACCGGAACCCGGAACACCAAAAATGGTGGACCGGAACCCGGACCGGTCCTATTTGGACCGGTTTAGGATTTTGCTAAATTTAAATATAATTTACTTACATTTAAACATGAAAAAAAACCCTCAAATCTAAATATAATTTATCCTAAAATCTAAACCATAAATCTCAAATGT
This sequence comes from Rheum nobile, assembly GCA_027886185.1. Taxonomy (NCBI): domain Eukaryota; kingdom Viridiplantae; phylum Streptophyta; class Magnoliopsida; order Caryophyllales; family Polygonaceae; genus Rheum; species Rheum nobile. Next base: position 484,324 of record WOAB01000044.1, on the reverse strand, counting down.
AAAAAATCCTCAAACCGGTTAAAATTTTAAGATTTTTTAAAAATACCGGGTCGGACCGGACCCGGAATTTCGGAAATCCTTGGATCGGAGATCGGACCGGTCCAAATTTCCGGGCCGGACCGAAATTTGCTCATCCCTAGAATCAACACTTGTGCAACGTCCATCCACATCACCACTTCAAATCCCTAAGACAATCACTTAACAAATAGAGAGAAGGAGAAGATTTTAACACCACATTATAAAGAAGAAAATTAGAGGTCAAAACAACAGTTGCTGGAAAGAGAAACGTCAGCTTTGTGACTCGCAGGGACAAGGGAGGGATGTATCATATATGGTAAGTTTAATGAAGAGAATGGTTAGGGATGTCAATGGGGCGGAGATTTTCCGTTATCCGTGGGGATTTCCCGTCATGGGGGTAGGGATGAAGATTTTAAATGGGGACGGGGGTGAGGATGGGGCAAAAAATACATCCCCGCGTGGGGATAGGGACGGGGATAGAGCCCTCTACCCCACTCCCCGCCCCGTCCCGTTCCCGTCGGGGGTCCCTATGTGTATCTTCATTGGTAATTCTTGTGGTATCGTTCATTGAGTTTTCTCACGGGATTACTCATTGAATATCCCTTTTGGAAACTCGATGAGATTTCTCATAGGAAATTTTCAAGGGTGAAGTTGGGAGCTTACGGTATTTTTCATATTTATAATGGTAATTGATTTTTTTATTTGAAAAAACTGTGTAATAGGCATTTATAAATATTAGTACGCATGTACTATGAAATTTTAGGGACTTGTTTTTTATGGAATTTAACTCATGTATTATATTGTTGTATTTTGTTTGACAATGTAGATTAATTGGATAATCATTAAAGGAAAGCGAGTAAGAAAAGTTTCATGGGGGTTAAATGAGGATATTTATGGGAAACTTGTTTGACTATAAGTGGAGAAATCGTATGAATTTTCACGAAAAGACCTGAAATAAATGTTAATTGAGAAAAATTAACGGAGACAGGAATTTGGTGTGGATGGGAACGGGGACAACTTTAACTCCCCACGTGGGAATGGGGATAGGGACGGGGACGGAAAGTGCTTTTCTAAACGGAGATGGGGACGAGGATACTACTCTCCATCCCGAACCCGTCCCGTTGACATGCCTAAAATGGATATAATGGAAAATGTCACGTGGTCACTGTCTATATAGTTTTCAGAATCAGTGATCCGTGTAGATGCACACATCATAATATCTATATATACATACAAAGTAGAAGATACAAAGTAGAAGATTACTTTATTGAATTTTGTACCCAACGTTCTTTTAGGAAAAAAAGAACAGAAAAGAGACCCAAAAAAAAAAAAAAAACATGCTAACCACGCAGTGCACTGGGCGAATCTAGGAATCGGCCGTGCAACTGAACTTCAAATCTTGATCTCAATCTACAGGATTGATGAATAACCGGTATGATACCATTGTTACTACTTACTAGCAAACAAAACGTGTTAAATAATAAGGGAGAAAGAAGAGATAAGATGAGACTTTTTGGTTGTTGACTTGTTGCTGATATAAAAATCTGGAATGTATCACGTTACTTATCCACTCTCAAGCCACAGCTGGGAAGTGTAACAGAAATCCTAATTTCCTTTATAACTCTAAACAGTTGCTTGCTAGAGTTAGTTTCCTTTTCCTTTTCCTTTTTGTGTGATTGCTCTCTCTCTCTCTCCATAAATCAAACAATTTCGCCATGAATTCCAACAGAATCAGATTGTACCAAGTCCAAAGAGAGCTGTCTTCAATCTCGCAAGGTAGCATTTCAGTTACTGCATACTACGCGAAATTGAAGAATTTGTGGGACCAATACTTGCTGTTATTCGATTCTACTGCTGTGATTAATGGAGTAATCCAAGATCAACAGGTGATTCGGTTTCTGATGGGATTAAACGAGACGTATAATGCGGTGAGAGCGAAAATCCTCGCGATGATTCCTCCTCCGAGCTTGAGCGAAGTTTATCAGCTGGTGTTGCAAGAGGAGCAGCGAAGAGAAGTAATCGCGGATTCCAAGCTCAATTTCCGGCCAGTCATCGGAATTCTCAGTCATCCCGCCAGAAAATCCAAAGCTTCGTATATTGCGGCGTCGTACGTCAGGTTCGTTCAATCGGCCGGTGCTAGGGTTATTCCCCTCATCTACAACGAGCCCCGGGATAAACTTTTCAAAGTAATCACGCTTATTTCTCTTCGTTTATAGTTAATTATGAAATTTGTAAATAGTTAGCATTACTGATTGAGGAACTGGTAGTGGAATGATTTTGTAATTTCAAGTCCGCTTGAGAATTTTGGGTAGTAGTTTGCGATGCACTGTCAAATTGCTTGGCTGTTTGAAGATGTTCTTACACAATAGAAATTATTAGGTTGACTTAATTTTGTGTAATGCAGAAACTCAGTTTAGTCAATGGAGTTCTCTTTACTGGTGGGTGGGCTAAGAGTGGCTTGTACTTGGAGATTGTTGAGGAAGTATTTAAGGTATGATCCATCTGCATTAATTGATACTTCGAAAACTTTTCCAGTCTTGAAGTACCAGACTTTTTTCTGGAAAATTTCCAAAATGAAGTGAATGAGTAACTCCTGACTTCCAATATTCTATATATAATCACATTATGAAAAAAATATGGTAGTAGTAACTGAAATATTGGAATTTGGTCAATTTCGAAATGTCACTCTTTATCAATTTTTTCTTATATTGTGCCGACCTCTTACATATAATGGCATTTTGACAATTGACATTACCTAGTTCCTGTTGAATTTTTTCTTCTTCTAGTTTTCTTAACCCTTTATGCCTTTTGCAGAAAGTATTAGAAATAAATGATGCAGGGCAATACTTTCCTTGCTATGCTATCTGCCTTGGTTTTGAACTTTTGTCAATGATCATCAGTGACAGGAAGGTAAACATCCTTCTGCAACGTATCCTACTGAACAATCTTGCTTGCATTCTGTGATTACGTTTGTCGCTTTGTATTGTAAAAGTATACCATTGCTAGAGTTGCATTCGGCCACCAGTTTCAGTATACTTCTCTTCTATTTTTCTGATTGGCAACGTGTACTTTTGATGTAATGCTAAGATCTTCTGTAGGATTATTAGACAATGATAGCCTTTTTTAACTCTCCTTTTTTGGAAGTATGAAACTAATGATTATTTCCGAATAGGACAAAAGTATTCTTGAAAGGTATGCTGCAAAAGATCAGGCCTCCACTCTTCAGTTTGTCGGAAATGCTGATATAGATGGAACTGTATTCCAGAGGTATCTCTTGTCTTCTTCGGCTGATAAGCTCCTTTCCTGTTTATTGCAGATTCACTATGGGAATCTTTTTGTCTACTTTTAAAATGTGTGAAACTGGTGCATACTTATATATTTAATTAGCATTAACATTTGGATCATAACCTGTACAAGAATGTGAAATGAATTATTCGCTGCACATGTTCGTTTAGAAGTAAATACTATTTTTTTAGTGGAACAATCACTGACAACAATGCTTCACAAATAATCATGATTTTACATAATTCTGTTTAATCACTTGTTCTTTTTGTTGATACTTGTAAGTTTTAACTTAATATACCGGTACTAGTTTTAGTTTTAGGACATGGATTTGTAATTTTGGGTTGCCTCGGTTCTTATCATCCCTGTGCTATAATTTGTTTTCATTCGGTGACTAATGTCATTTTTTCTCATGCATTTTGAAATCCCTATTTCAGATGGATTTAGGAGCAGAAAAGATTGTGAACTTTTCATGTGCTTCTTTGTTGGTCTTTCTTCATCCTTCAAAGCTTATTTTAGTTTCAAATTGTTTGCAGATTTCCTCAGGAGTTGATCGAAAAGTTAGGGACCGAAAAGCTTGTCGCTCAAAATCATATTGTGAGTTTTTAACAGCCAGCAATCACTTCTAAGAGATTTATTCTATAAAATTCAGCTACTCACTTCATGTGTCAATTCTTTCTCCCAGCTAAACTGTCTTGTACATGAGAAACTAACTGATTTAATTTGCAAAATCAATCATGTTCCCTGTAGGAAAAATGGAGTTTGGAAAAATGAAATTGACAGTAACTTATTAAGATATACTTGTGGATTAACTTCACGAAGTATGAGCTGTTCCAACTTCTACTCATTATCCCTGCTTGAATATGTTTGTGATTTGTATTATGCCCTTGTTCTTTTTCTAAATTATTTATATTGTTTGTCAATTTTCCAGTCTCCCCATTCAATGATCTTTTGTTTTACTAGAATGCAAATTCACCAATGTTTTCATTTGTAATGCAACAGTATGGTATATCTCGAGAAATGTTTAAAGGGAACACTCATCTTAATGACTTCTTTGATATCTTGACTACTAGCATTGATGAGAATGAAAAGGTAATGTGATGCTCTATTTGTCATGAATGAAGTGGATCTATCCTCATTCTCCTAAGATTTGTCTTTACTCTTAACTGCAAATCCATCACCATTTGATCTATTTCTCAGGAGTATGTTTCCACGATACGGGCAAAAAAGTACCCTATCACTGGCTTTCAGTGGCATCCAGAGGTAGTTACATGTACTATATATGGTTCTAATTTGTCATGATCGAAATGAGTCCACTGAGTTTAAATTGAATCTGTGGCTGCATTTTCTGTCTGGCATCATTTTTTTTCTCCTTAATCAAATACTCTGATGATGTGTTGTCCCCTGAGCACAGAAAAATTCTTTTGAATGGCGCTCATCGACGGTTCCACATACAGAAGATGCTATTCAAGTGATGCAACATGTAGCAAACTTTTTCATCAGGTACATAATCAATCACCCATCCTGGAGATCATGATTTCTGCAGGCAGAATCATTCTTTCATGAAGATTGCTAAATAAAATGATTGATTAGCATTCTTAGACTGTGTTTTCCAGCTTATTGGCTGAATTTGTCTTTGTTGTTTCTTGGAATTGTATTTTTATGGTGCAGTGAGGCAAGGAAGTCCTCGAACACGCCACTCGATTGTGAACTGCTCGACAACCTGATTTACAACTACAGTCCAACTTATTCTGGAAAGGATGGGTAGTTCTTCAAACCTCAAACTATAATCACTTGCACTTACACAAACAATGCAGCATTTAACCAATCTCATTTACAATCACAGCCCTGCTTACAGTTATTTATGGTGCATTTTGATGGCAGGTATGAGTTTGATGAGATCTACATCTTTGCAAGTTACTCTAAAATATAATGTGGACATGGCGGAACGCAGACAGTTGGTTCCCATCAGAGAATCTTGCTATTTGCTCAGAGCTCTATTTCGGCTCATTCGTTGCAAGTTATTCGACATGGGTATGTATATCTTGTACAATGAAATGTCTGCTTGTATATTACCACAGAATAATCCTCCCCACGATTCAACACTGCATAGATGACATTGCAAAGGGGTAGTGTTGCCCGAATGTGTTTTTGGATACTGTTTGCCTTCTCTTACCGTCTTTCTGTGTTGGTTCTTGTCACCTCTCTTGTATAAAGAAACGTTTAATGTTGCAAGTTTCTGTTTCTCTATTTTCTTCTGAGAAATTTTCTCAGCATTTCCTTAGTGTTGAGTAGTTCTGATGCAACCTTACCTACAAATGGTAAATCGCAAGTTAAAGACCAACAAGAATTTTCTCAGCATTTCCTTAGTGTTGCTTTGGCAATTATTTTGATGCTGCGAAATTTTTAGATGTCATTTACAAATTGGACATCATTTACAAATTGCATAATCATATTAAGAGCCAAAAGAGGTTCAGTATTAGCTTTACAATTTTTAGATCATTATAAATTTGACCAGCGTGTACGAGGGTGCTTTGACCAGCGTGTGTACCCCAAGAGGAGATACGGAGTACTTTCGGGTCGACGTCGGTTTCCACCAAGGGTTGGTATTAAGCCCGTTCCTATTTACTGTAGTGTTGGATGTGCTATCATGGACAATACAGGGTGAGGTACCATGATACATGCTGTTTGCAGACGACATTGTGTGATGAGAATCAAGGTTCCCAAAGGACCCTTCTTCCCAAGAGAAGCTAGATCGTGCCTAAGCTAAATCTTCTTCTCCTTCCTTGAGCTTGAATGGTCTCCAATGGTCCTTGGAAAGAGCTCTCGGTCGTGGGGGAGTTGAGCCACCAAAGGAGTCGCCGAGTGGAGACGTGGGTTGTGGGGATGCCAAGGGAACCTCTCTTGGAGGTTCCTTGGTCGAGCTTGCTTGGTTTGAATGAGAGCTTGTGAGTTGAGTGAGATCCACACGAGTTTGAAGAGAGAAAGGGGGATTGGAATGTTGAAGGCTTGGGTTGAAAGAAGATAGTGGCTGCCTAGAGGGAGTTAAGACTCTACCTTAGGCTATGCCACTCTTTAATTCTTCAACCAATGAGCAAAAATGACAAGGAGGAGTTTAAATACTCAAGGGTTTTCTAAGTGGGCTGGCTTCACATGCAAGTGAAAGTCCACACTCAAGGAAAGGCCCAAAAACATAAATTAAGACATAACAAAAGGGAAAATGGTGGACTAGGCACCATTGGCACATGGATCCACACGTCCCACCAAGTAAAGGAAATTCATGTCTTAACTAACAAAGGGAAAAGGGGATAAAAGCCATAAGGCTTGGATATAGACGGGTGCATAGATGCCTTGGAATCGAAGCATTGTCGATGCTTGAGTGTCGTGGCATTGATGCGCCGGCGTCTTGGGTTGATACTCATCACTCTCCCCTTCTTGAAGGAGAATTGTCCCCAATTCGATCATCGGGGACCGGGGGCACATAAGGGCCGACGTCCGCCACAAGGAATGTGGTGTGGGCCCCGGGAATCGTCGGCATGAAAGCATCATCGACGAGCCTCCTAAGCATGTGGGAGGCGGCTCGGCCGTATGGGCTAGGCTTGGAATGGCTCTTGGCTGGGATCCGTGCGAACGTTGGAGGCATGTGCACCGTGGACCTATAACAAGCAATCTCTACAAGCAATGGAAAAGTTAGCCAACGGTGCGGTGGGTCCCTAAGAATGGCTCTAAGCAAGGCATCGGGGTGGAGGCGGCAACTAATGTTAACTTGAATGCCCTTCCCAAATTTCAGCCACCCAAGTGTCCAAAAACGAACCACAAGGCTAGGGTCCCAAGCCAACACAATAGTACGAGGGATTCCATAGAAATTTGCCTCGGTGTTGAAAGCAAGGCCAGCTAGCTCGGTTGTAGGGTGCGATGGTGGGCACGCAATGTCAAAGGCTAACCTAGGGTGGTTCTCGCCCAGCACACAAATGGAATCCATCCCCTTCTTAAACGTGTGCAATCCGATTAGAAAGACCATAGTTAGGTCTTCCCAAAGGGTGAGAGAGATAGGCGCGGGTGTGGAAAGGCCGGGAGGGGGGAACCTATTCAAGCGAGGTAGAGGTGTAGGTTCGGAGCCATAATCCTCGAAAGTTGCCATGGAAGTAGTATTCCCAAAAGCTCTACGACACTTATTGGCATCCTCAATCAACAACTTCTCAAATGAGGCTCTAAGGGCACAAGGCTCACACTCTCGGATAAGGAAAAGGTCAACCCAATAATGTCTCGCAAGGTCACCCCAAACGGCACACGCCGGTGATAAGGGACTAATGAGTGTCACAGGTGCATGCAAAGGCAAAGTAATGGAAATCATGAAAGTATAAGCATGGCAAGGAGAGGGAAGCATATACCTCGGGGACAAGAGGTTGGCAATCTTGTCCCAGTCCTTCTTGTGCTGGCCATCCAAAGGCAAAGGCTCCACAAAGGTCGGCCTATGGACATGGCGCCGGTTGTCGTGGTAAAGTGGCAATGGTGAGGCCCCGGGCTGCAAAGAGGGCCCCGGCCAAGGCGGGAGCAAGGCCACGCCTATGGTGGGGTGGCCAAACGGAGGCCCCAAGGGAGAACAAACCCGCCGGTCAGGAGGTGTCGGTGGGGACTCTCGTCGGCGAGCCAGATGAAGCGCCAGAGATGGGCCGGAGAGTGAGGCCTCGACATGGGTGTGAGGCGTGGAGGGCAACAATGGCGCCGACCAAGGTGGTATCAAGGCGCAAGCCTCCTTCGTTGGGGTGGCCTTGGGGTGCCGGCCGCCATAGGGGTGGGTCAATGGGGTCCCGTCAAGAACCGACAAGGGCTCGCTCGTGGCAAGGGGAGGTGGCCAACCAAGTCTTGGCCGAGGCAATGGCGCGGCCAGCCGAGTGGGCGACAAGACACCGCGGCGCGACACCAAGAGGAGATCCGATGGCCTCAAGGTGGGCCTTGGAGGCACATATGTCATCGGCTGCGGTGGCGGGCTGCTGGGCACGAGGAGCATCAACGGTGTGGTCCGGCGGACGCCGGCCCGGTGGCGGCCGAGTGTCAAGTAGCTTGTGAGTCACCCCACGAGCCAAGGTGGCAAGGTGGCGGTCAGCCGGGTCGTGCGAGGAAGTGCCGGGAGGGAGGAGCAACAGGGACAAAGGCGCCAAGTCCGGGTGAGGCGGCGGGGAGGTGTCATGGATGATGGCCAAGGGAGGCCCCATGGCGGTCGTCCGTGGACCAATGGCCTCCGCCGCTAGTGGCTCCTCGACGGCCAAGACCTTATCTGAATGGCGCCCTACGACCTCGGCGATGGTGTCTTCACGGCGATCCGCGGCGAGGGTGGTAGTCGAACGGGGTTGCTCCGAGGTAGTTGTGGGCGCCGCGGCCACGGGGAGGGAGGCAGCGAAGCGGAGTTCCATGGCGGCAAACCGTGCACGGTTGGCCTTGGTAATCGTCTGCTCTCAGAGGAAGGTGGCGTGCAAGGCCTCGTTGGTGGCCACCCAGGACTCAAAGGCGGCATGTGCGGCTGCGAGGCGCTCAACGTGTTGGCGAGCGCGAACCAACTCAGCCATAAGGGCATGGACGATGGCGTCAGTCCCTTGTGCGCGCCGGGCAGCATACTCTGTCTTGGCCCTCTCCTCGGCTAACCGAGCCTCAAAGGAGTCGGGGGAGATGGTGGGGGAGGAGCTTCGAGGGCTCCTGTTGCCAACCTCCAAGTGGTCTTCCATAGGGTGTCACCTACAAGGACACGAGGCAAACCAAGTAAAACATTCCCAAGCACGAATTAAAGCCAACAAGTAATCAAGGCAAACAAGTAAGGAAGACAAGGACTACGGTCAAGGCAACACAAGGAACACCAAGTAGGCTTAAGCAAGGGCAATGGACTACTAGGGCCGTGTGACTTGAGTACAAAGGCGGACCACAATACTTCCAAACCAAACCCAATGAAATGACCGTCAGCTAGTGTAAGTGAATGCCGAAAAAGGCTAAGGGTGACAAGTGTGAGGGAGAGATCAATCGGCCACCCTATGAGCCCAAGTAGAGGTGGGAAGATGGGCAAGGCTCCTAGAAAAAAATGGAGAGATGGGCTTAGTGGCCCATGGTACCTAGTGAGGGTGAGAGAGCCCACCAAAGAGAATGGCCCAACCGAACAAAGAAACGTGGGAGTGAACCTTGTCTTGAAAGAACTTTCTTTGGTTTGGTGTTGTTGTTTTTTTTTTATTTGAACATCGAATTCTGTTTTTTTTTTTGTAATTTGGGCCTTTGCCTTTTGTTGGCCTCTTTTTTGAATGGGCTTTTGTTAAACAATACAAGAGCAAGGTTCACTAGGAAGTATATGAAGAGAGAATGGGGTGGGGCCACCGAAATTGTTTGTGAGAAGCCACTAGGGTCGGCACCATGGGTTTGAGAAGACAAAGTCCCCTTTTTGGGTGTGGGACAATATGTAGAAGAGGGGAAAAAAGTTTGGAGTTTAAATACTCAAAGGTTTAAATACTCAAAGGTTTTCCAAGTGGGTTGGCTTCACATGCAAGTGAAAGTCCACACTCAAGGAAAGGCCCCAAAACATAAATGAAGACATAACAAAAGGGAAAAGGGTGGACTAGGCACCATTGGCACATGGGTCCACACATCCCACCAAGTAAAGGAAATCCATGTCTTAACTAACAAAGGGAAAATAGGATAAAAGCCATAAGGCTTGAATATAGACGGGTGCATAGATGCCTTAGAATCGAAGCATTGTCGATGCTTGAGTGTCGTGGCATTGATGCGCCAGCGTCTTGGGTTGGTACTCATCATTGTGTTAGTGGATGAGACTAGGAATGGAGTCAACAGTAAGCTAGAACTTTGGAGGGAGAAGCTCGAGTCCAAAGGCTTTAAGTTGAGTAGGACTAAATCAGAGTATGTTGAGTTCACCTTTGGTGGAGGCGATGTCACGGGGGCAGAAATGCAGCTTGGTGGGGAGGTCGTCCCGAAGAAGGAGAATTTCAAGTATTTGGGGTCTTTTATACAAAGCGACGGTGGTATAGATGTAGATATTAAGCACAGAATACAGATGGGCTGGCAAAAATGGAGAGGCGCATCAGGCGTTTTATGCGATAAGAAACTGCCACTCAAACTAAAGGGTAAGTTCTTACAAGGTGGTAGTTAGGTCGGCGTTATTGTACGGTGCAGAGTGTTGGCCGATGAGAAAAGATCAAGAACAGAAGCTGATGGTGGCAGGGATGAGGATGCTACGCTGGATGTGCGGACATACCCGGTTGGACAGGATCCGAAATGAATCAATTAGAGAGAGGATTGGAGTGGCAGACGTTAGAGACAAGTTGCGCGAATCTAGACTCTGATGGTTTGGGCATTTGCAGAGGAGGCAGCCTGATGCACCAGTGCGTAGATGTGAAAGGGTTATTGTTCAGCGAGTTTCGTCGAGGTAGAGGTCGACCGAAAATGAGTTGGAAAGAGGTAATTAAGCATGATCTGACTCTCCTGACACTAACAAAAGACATGGCTCAGAACAGAAAGTTTTGAAAGGAAAAGATTAGGGTAGAGGATTGATTTGGACAAGAAGTGTTTCTTTGCTTTGGTTTGGTTTTGACTTTTCTACTTGTGTGTCAGTCTCTTTTGAATCTATCAGGAAACATCATCTCGAATTACTTCGGGATATGGGTGCATATATCTGAAACCCCCACTCGAATTACTTCAGGATATGGGTGCGTACATCTAGAACCCCCATACCCTGCCGTTGGTGGGACTTTACTAGGTCGATTGTTGTTGTGGTATAAATTTGAACCATTCCAACTTTAATATTGCCAGGTCCTCAGCCAGTAAGCCTCATAATCCCATTTTCATTTCCCGTTCATTATAGTAATATTGGAATACAACACTTCAACTACGGAATACATTTAGGCAACAGTATGAATTTTGCACATATGTAACTTTCATCTTCATCGCCCTGCTGATAATATACCACAAGATCCCTCCTACCCTCAGCATATAACATACACCCATCCTGATGCACTGAGCTTCAATGTAAAACAAAATCCCTTCAAACAAACAGTTCAGAAGCGATATTGATTTTCGGACCCATACTTGGCACGGAAATTGTAAGGATCAAACTTGGGATCTTCATAGTTCACTGTTCTTGTATCAACAGGTTTTGGCTCCTGGGCGAATGCCCTGAAGACCACTTCCCCACTTTTCTCCCTGTGGCGATGCTTTGACCTTTCTTTGTGACTCTTGGATCTTGCTTGGCTGCTATAAGAAGGGACTTCTCCAGATCCATAAAATTCTGCAAACTCTTGTCGTTTAGAGGACCTATGCTTGGTTGGAAGAGAAGGGTCTTTTGAGCTAGCTGATCTCATCTTTGGAGGTTTTGTCTCTGCATAGTTGTCACTGACTTTTGCAGGATAAGCCTGTCTGGCTTCTGATAGAGGAGCAGGAGCTGTGTGTTTCTTAGCTGATTGCAGCTGAGCTTGTTCGTCTTCAGGCATCTTGAGGGAGTCTTTTAATGGGGTCAGGCCTTTACTCGGACCCTCTGGTCTGATACGAGAGGGAATGAACTGAAGGAATATGTTGCCAACTGCTTCTAGGGCAGATTTGGATAGATCACTGATCAGCTGCGAGAAAGAAGGCCATCCTGCAACCGGTTCCTCTTTCACGCTCTCTACAACAGGTGTTGGTTTCTCCATTCTTGGTTGCTCTTCAAATCCAGTTCCTGAGGGTTTCATCTATGTCACATGTCAAAAAGAGTGGTTAATTACTATGGAATGCCAAAGTCAGTAGCTACTAGAAAGATAGAAAATTCGTGCTTCAGTTATTTATCTTTATCTCTCGGCATTTGTGAGGAGAGAAAGGGAGATCACATTTTCAGCAAGAGGTTTTTCCTTTCTCAGCAAATGGGGGTGTTGAGATGAATGACCACAGAAGGACACATTTTTTCAGTGACAATATAAGTACCTTTTGAGGCGCAGTGACAACATTAGTTTGATCTATAACAAAGTTAAATCATTTCACTGAACAATTTGCACACATGAAAAAAAAAACTCACCACTCCTGAGCAAGAAGGGTTTAGTCCCTGCTGAAACAGGCATGATATATATCCAACTAAGATGGCCCCAGTGACCATGACAATATCTGCTAATTCAAAAAACAACCAGCAAAATATCAATTAGAATTCTAGTACACATAAAAAAGCACTTCAGAAATGATTTTATCAAGTATAAGCAAGTGTTGGTCAAATTTGGTATGCAAAATTATGGCTATGAGAAGGAAAGAAAGAACCAGCTAAACAGCAGGTACAGATGAATGTTCTGTATGATGCCTAAGGACAGTTGGGAGCAGCATTTAGCAAATGCTGTACAAATTAGGCTGTTAACTAAAACTCCTACAGTGCTAGTATAAGTCAGCAACTTATCCATAGAGACAGATTCCAGAAAACAGTCTCAGTGCATAGTCCAGGAAATTTCTAGTGAACAAGTATAAAGACAAGTGGACACAAACCTACACATTGTAAACAACTATATTATCTTGCTTACGAGTTTTGGTACATGTCCAAGCTGTTACATCTGATTCTGATTTTCCTTATCAAGACATAGAATTATTCCACTTCTGTTGTAGGTACACTTACACCAGACAAATATATTAGAACACAGTGAAGATGTAGTACAAAATGATTCCCCATTTTCAACCCTTAATCTACGGGTGAATTATATTTTCATCTAAGGCCCATCTTAATTACCAATTGCTTTCAGGTTCAAGAATAAGGACTGCATTGAAGCGTACCATCAACAACCTCATTCTGGTGGTAGGAGTTTTCCCTTTCCCAGTGTAACACAAAACAAAATGCGATCACTGTTTATTGTAAGCACTCATGCATATGCAAATTTGTGCATTCAGCTTCTCAGTATGGGCAATCTAGTTCAATCAAGACCATGTAAATCGGCAAACCTATACATCTTGGATCATCAAAAGCTGTCACCAATGACTAGTGAGTGTGACAATATCTACATGATAGCATAAGAGACGGTTCCTAACCTGACATTGAAACTGAACTGCTGTGATAGTCACAGTCTTCTTGGTTGAGAGAAATTTGCCGCAGTGCAGCATTTCCCCTGTCAATAACTAACAAGGAGCAAGTAGGCCGAATGTACATGACATCGAAATCAACTGAAAACTGAGCTTCCTCACTTGGACCATCTCTGTACCCTGCAATGTTGGATTTTCCCCCAGCAATTGTTGTTACTCCTGCAAGGATTTCCAAGATCTTAATACATCACTTGAATAAATGAAGAACATCTTGCTTCCCTTTTGAGGTACAAACATGTTACAATAAGAACATAAATTATCTGTCCACTACAAAGCCTTTATTATAATTATAATCATCCACACTCATACCTGTCTCTCCAATCTTTCTGATGGCAAGATTTGCAGTATCAGCAACATAAACATTTCCTTTATCATCCATGGTTACTCCCTTTGGACTGTTAAAACGTGCGTCGCTTGGCTTTCCATCTACATGTCCAGTCTTACCCTGAAAGGATCCTGCTACTAATCTAGCCCTACTATCTGCAACAACAGAAAAAACCAGTTAATCCCGCAACTACCATACATATTTAATAACCACGAGGTCCACGACTCCTTTCATCATAATGTCAAATGCCTAAAATCACAGCTCTAAAAAATGCTGCTCTCTACAGCCATCAAATGTCTAATCCTCATAGGTATATCAGTTATGCATAGGACTGATGGAACAAGTTTCAGTCAGATGAGAAACCAAGAAGATCATCACTATAACCATAACAAATAGAACAATGAAGCACGAATGAACAGCTTATATTATACTCCAACACAAGAGGCAGGGGGAACAATGAAACATACATTGGGAGAGTGGAGGTGTGATTTTAACGATGTTGTGGTTATCCGCATCAACAGCAAAGAGCTCCCCGTCCTGAGAGACCCGAATGGAGTAAGGCGCAACGCCAAGCGCATTGCCCTCGACAATCGTCTCTACTAAGTAGCCATGTTCGAATTGAAGCACGTTCCCCTCTATGGCACAAGAAGATCAAAATAGAAAATCCACCGAACATCATCAGTAACCAGAAGTACTCTTCCAAAATACAATATATATGATCTAAATCAGCTCATCCATATCTGAACAAGCAAACTAGGTCAAGAATAAAACACAATATAAGCTTCCATTATAAACAGCAACACGGTGTTAACCTGATTGTGTCGGTTTAGAGGAAGCAGATTTGGTCCATCTGAGAAGGGAGCTGAAGCGTTTGATCAACGGTCCTGGAAAAGCCAGAACTCCACCAAACAAAATCAGAACAAGCAAATTCAACGAAGAAAGAAATAGATGCACAAGTGGAGAGAGATACATACCAGAAAGAGCAGCTTCGGCTTGAGATTGAAGAAGGCAAGCGAAAAGCAAAGCTACGAAGCAGAAAAGAGGGAAAGATCTTCTTCTCATAGCTAGGGATTCTGAGAAGCCAGGATCGGAGAAAGAGAGAAAGCAAAACAGTATTTTCTAGGGCTTGGATTGATGTACAGACATGGAAGAACTCCCTCCTGCAGTCGAAGTGGGAGAGTGTGTCACTTGCAAGTTGCTGTTAACCCTCTCTCTCTCTCTCTTTCTAGAATCACAGTGTGTGAACTGCAACTGAGCTTCTTCAACTGTGTTTTCTTCTCTCCCAATTTTCTATTTTTTGTGGAAAATAAATTGACGGTGATGGTAAGGAAGGGGGATCAGTGGGGCCCACCTTCGACCTGATTAAAAATGTGCTTTGCTGAAAATTGTTCTTTTATAAAAAAAAAAATCTAATTTTCGAAAAAATGAGGGCAAAAATGTACTTTGGCCGTCAGTGGCCGGCCTTTTACTTTATTAAAGCAATAGTATATTTTTGTTCTCAAACAACCTCTTCTAATCTTACCGCCTTCACGCGGGACTAATGGGCCTAAATTTATTGGGCCTCTTGAGCAGTTGATTTAGCAAAGGCCCATTTATAGTTGTTCTTTTCGAGGATTTTGGACTCATTGGCCCTTTAAGAGTTTTCAATTAATAAAATAGACTCTTATTAGTTTTTATGTATTTTTTCTACCCCTACTAGCTTATTTTATTATTATTTTTCCTTTCTCTTCTTTGTTTTTTCTCTCTCTAAAATATTGTTTTTTGGGATTAGGGTTTAAGGGGTAGGGTTTAGGGGTATGGAGTAGGGTTTAGGGAGAGGAGTTCATTTTTACTAAAGGTCCATTAGTTTAAAAAAAGGTTTGTCAAAGGGTTATTTACTTAACTTGTCAAATGAGGAGATGTTTATTACACATACCAAGGGAATTAGAGGAGTTCGAAATTATAACTTGTCAAATTTAGATATTGTCTTTCTCTACTATGTTAATTCATAGAAAATTAAAATCTATAAATATATAAAGTAGACTAAGGGTGCAATTAATACCTAATAAATATGAGAAATTATCTTCTTTTTTTTTTGTTAATCTTTCATCACAAACTAAATCTTATAATATAGCTCAATGGTTAAAGACACTCTTATAATACAAGAGGTTTAGGGTTCAATCCCTCTTCTTAACAACTTTTACTATTTTATCTTTCATTATTTTTTTGTTTTTTATTAATTAGTTACTCTAATCTTTATATCTATCTATTGACTTTTAAGTCAATCAATGCACCAACATATTATTATAGCATTCTTACACAAATAAGAAACAAACGGCCATTTATAATTCCATCAATACCCCATGTCGTTAATTTTATCAATAGTTACTTCTACATATAATTTTAATCTTAAAATAAGCAAACATATGTAGATAGTATTAGAATTAAGATTGGTTTTAAAAAAATTACTCAAGAGCAAAATTATGTTGTAACGTTCATATTTTTCAAAAATGATTCAATTTTAAAAAAAAAAAAACAAATATGGCATAGTTTCATTTAATAAACGTATGTAGATAGTGCTAAAATTAAGAATGGGTTAGAAATTTTTATTTAAGAGCAAAATTATATTGTAACGTAAACAATATTTAGAATTGGTTCAAATTTCAATAAAAAAAACATGGCATAATATGTAACAAATGTATGGCAATAGATTTGTCATTTATAATTATTCAGGTGGAGTATGTATGACTAATTGATTGGTTTCCATTATAAAACGGCTCTAACATCATTTGTAACGGTTTGGCCTTCATTTATTGGCTTTAAAAGTTTAGTAACTGAAATGATATTACACAATACACCGTACAAATTACTATGATATGCGTTTATGCAAATTACTCAATCCTCAATATCAATGCAAATTACCTCTTTTATAATTAACCAACTGACATAAGTACCAAATGACATTTTACCTTCCATTGAGCATAAAATCTAAAACAATCTACCTCATTCTAACACAAATGAGTTGAGTACCAAAGCCTTATACATTCCATTGAAAATACCAAAACTGATTAAGAAATAATTCAATGTCAAAATTAGCCATTCAATACAGATTTTCATCAATACCCCCGACGGTTAATTTTGGAATGACCTCTTTTTACATAAATGAGTTAAGTGCTAAATAGTCTTCTATATTAATCCTTCCAAATTAAAACAGTTGTCTAGCATAAAATCTAAAATAATTTAATGTCATAATTATAAAAATACAACCACTTAACGACTATAAATATATTAATATGTACAACCACTCGAACGTATATCCATTGGTAGTGAAACGGCTGTGAAGCCAAATTTTGTTGTCATTAATATTATTCAATCACATTAACATTCCTCTTACCTCATTTCCACCTATATATGAAAGCCAAATGAACGTCCACTTCACTCCAGTTCATCTCTTCTTCCTATACCAAAAAGAACCAAGGAAAGAACATATACCACTTAACCATTTCACTGAAGGGATAAGCTGCGACATCCAAGTTATGGTTTATCGAAAATGAGATGTGTTCAACATGCTCGGTATGTACAACAACACAGACTTCATTCTATCGGATAATATGGTATGTCAACAATTTTCTAGGGTGTTCAGGCTTTGTGATTGATCCTTATAATAATTTCATGATTTATCATTACACATTACAATGTAATTCATCCTCTTTAATATATGGCTATTAGAATATTGAAATACCTTATGAAGACATTCAACAACCAAGTATGAGGTAACGATGAGGCACACAATTTCAAAATATTTGTTTGATTGAGAGTTCTCTAGCTAGGCACATAACTCTTAACCCTAGACATATATTATGTACTACAATATAATCTCATTCAACGAACACAATCTATTTATCTATAAATATATAAAGTAGACAAAATGTCCAATTAATGCCCATCAATTTAATGTATGCATCACAATTCAATGACATTTTGTAATCTATAGAGTAAACAAATTATCCAATTAACAATGAATAACCAAAAATAGTTACATTCTCAATTTGTAAACGTATGTAATATTTATTTAGCAATGAATGCACCATGCATTAAACTTAAAAAATTAGTGATACACAATTAGCATTCAAAATATAAATGAAAAACCAATTATATAACCTAAAATAGTTACATATTCAATCTATAAACGTATATAATATTTTTATCTGTATCTATAAAGATATAAAGTAAGCTTTAAGTCAATGGTTATTTACGGTCATGTTTAATTATAGGTGTTGAGTTCAGTTTTTATGTATTGCATTTTTAGCACGGTTAAATGAATGTGTGATGAAGTATCATACCAATTACGTAGAAAGTGATGTGTAAATACAATAAAATGATGTTAGTGTTGTAATTGAGATTTTTTTTTATTCATAAAAATTACAAATATAATGATTCTCTTATTATCATTAATCGCGCGATCCAATCAGTCGGTGAACATTTTTCAAATTTTGTTGAATGAGGGGAGATTTGTAAAAGTGAAACGGCTTGGAATTGACTTAATACATTAAGTAGGAGGAATTTATCGCTTAAATTGCATTAGCCAACCTTTTACATTCACCGCACTATTTGCCTTCAAATAGAAAGGAGGATTACTGAGAAATGAAGTTTGATGCTTTGAATTGCAGAAGCTCAAGAAATTAAGCAAAATAGGAGTCGTCACATGTAATAAGTCAACAACAAAATGGAGAGCTCGAGTAACCACTATATAATGTATAAGTTTTAGTTTCACAAGCAATATATAATGTATATGTTTCATTTAGTATTTCGGAAAATTAGATTATGCGTAAAAAGGTTTTATATTATATTTATATTTGATGAATTTGTCAATATACCTTATTTAGGAAAAAGAAGTTGATCAAAGCGTGGCCAAATGTGAAGCAGATCTAACACGAAGAAGATATGAGCTCAAAAGAAAATGGTGTATATAAAAAAAATGGTGTATATGTGTCTTTTGATTAGTGTTCATGAAAACTAATTTACTTATAATAACTTTAATATGTCTTGACATATTCATGTTGAGTTTGTTAATAGATTAGAGATCATGTATGTTTGATTGAATTGTAATATACAGTTAATACATGCTAAACTGTATTTAGCAAATTTGATATTTTGGGGATTGATTGAATTGTAGTATGCAATTTCTATATAGAAAGTGATCAAACATACATATTCCTTTCTTCCTATTTTTTTATTTGTCCATAAAAATATTTTACTATATTGTGATGTTTCCCATGTTAAGTTATATATTCTTAGAATATTTCGACAATTTAGTAATTTAATCATTTTTTATTTACTTTATTAAAAGATCACACATAGAAAACATTAAATAAAATTACAGTAATTAAAAAAGTAGAATTGATGACGAGATAACAAGATAATTAATGTCAATTAATTTCGTAACGCATATTCCTTATAAAAATAATAAATGTGTCACAATATCAAATATTATTTTATTACATTAGTAATTTTTCCATATATATATTTCTTATTGTATTATAAAATGATTTAATTCAAAAACATATATTTTGAAAAGTTACAATACGATCATATTAAATTAATAAGAATTTAAATTTAAAAAACACACTATTTATTTGGAAATTGTTGCAAAAAGGAAAAAAAAAAACATTATATAAAGAAGATGAAAAACTATCAATTAAACACATTTGAGAAATAAAACACCACTATATGCACAAAACAAATATTAACACAGGCTAGGACAAACATTATATAAAAAATACGTATGTTAGATCGTTGCTATTATTGAAGTGAAATCTTCAATGGACATGCATGGTAGGCCAAACATGATGAAATTCATCATTCGCACGCATTCAAATTTCAAATGTACTTAAAAAAAAAAATCACATCTAATGATCTTCTACTAAATATTGTAATATTTTTGAAACATCTATTACTTGAAGGATGATACTGAAGCAAACACATACATTAAACATCCATGCATGTCAATAGATTGTTTTTTAACAATATCTTTCAGTTTATAATTAAATTTTGATTTATGGAAAAATGATTAGTTTCATAGCACAAGGTACTATGTTTGTGTCAAATTTTACACAATTTACCAGTCTCACATAGATGTGAAGGATGAAACATATGTAAAGAAAAATAAAGCAAGTGTCAAATGAAGATTGATTCCAATTTCTTAAAAGTAAAATCTATAAATGCAACAACAATACCTTACTATGCTTTTTATTAATCCAATGTGATTATTCTATTTATATATAACTCTTGATATTTGATATAAAAAAAAACAGTCACCTCTCAAATACTATTTTTTAATGAAGAATGTTAAGATTTGTATTAAAAAGGACGATGATATATATTGTGAAGTGTTTTGCTTAAAATAGATCACTACTGGCTACATACGGCTTCAAAATGGATCAGAATAAAGTGAGAGGGGAAAAGCGTCCACAAAGGAGGTTCTAGGGATTTCTCAAACAAAAATAAAAAAGCAATTTGTGTTAGAAATTTTCAAAAAATAGTTTCTTATTGTCAAATGAAAGTCTCTTGCATAGTTGCATTAGAGACTTCGAGTGTCAAATAAGAAACTCATTCAGATAATTAAAGGCTGTAACTTTTTTTTTCTAATGTAACAAGTGAGAAACCCTAGAAAAAAAACTATGTGAATGAATATATAACCTATCTTTTTTTTGGGTTAAAGATATACAACCTATCTTTTAATCATTGTTTGTAGAGATCTATTACCTCCATACCAAAAAAAAAGAGATTGATTACTTCATGTCCTTCAAAAATGTAATTAAATTTAGATATAAAGATATATAGAAAATTAGAGTTAATAGGAAAGTTAGAAATACTGACATAAAAGTATTACCTTTGATAATTATTACCGAAAAACCCTTGAGTTATTTTTCTATCATATGAAAGAAGTCTATTTTTTTAAGGATTCGAAACCATTTGATATTACTTGACATATATCATATATTATTTTGCAATGTAAATAATTTAATAAATGTTGAGTGATCATTTTCTTAGAAGATTTTGAGTGGTAATAATATAAGGTATGTTATTTAGTATATTCATGAAGTCATAGCATTTTCGCAATCTGTTTATATTCAGATATTCCTATAACCTCCGACAACCCCTTTGAAAAATAGCCAATGCTATATAATTTATATAATGTTTATGTTATATAGGTAGACATTATTGAAGAATTTTTATGTAGTGGAGTCAAGTCCCCTACAAAGTTAAACAATTCTAGATATTGACATGAATTTGTTAAAAATTAAGTACAATGTGCATAATTATTATTTAATTTACCTGGACAATTTCATCATCAAAAATTCTTTTTTTCATTTTTTTTATAATATTCATAACAATTAATATTAAACAATTATATATATGATATTGATCAAGTTTACATCTCTATTAGCATAACTTTATTTTTTAGTGATGAAATCCCTACTAGATCAAGTTTACATCAGAATACTTTTTAATCAATTAAATTGTAATATTAATGTTTATAAATTTTTAGATAATTAAATTTATTCTTTTTCCGTGCGTCGCACGGGCATGCTTTCTAGTTAGTTATATAATTTTACCTGATTTTACTTGTGAGTTGTGACTTTAAGTTTTTAATTACTTTGTGTGTTATATAATTTTAATAGCATTTTGCAGTAAGAACTTACAATTGCTGATAATACTAAATTTATTACTACTAAGTCCATAGCTATACAGATTATTTTTTTACCAAAGAATGGGTTTTCAGCCTTTCTTATCTTCACCTAACAATTGCACCACAATACCTAAAGAATAAGAAAAAAGCAATATATAGTAGCTTTCAAAATCATTGCAGGACAATAACCCACCAGAAAAACCCGAATCAACACTCTTAAAAATCCAAATACAGCCTCATATACAAACAAAAAATAAACATCCAACGATCAAAGTTGCTATCCTAAATTTATCATGCATGGTCGATAACGAAACTGCGTAAGAAGATGGATGATTAGAAAGTGAGAGCTAACAGCACAAAGGAAGAAGGATGTAGACAGAGAGCCAGCAAGTAGGGGATGTGTTTGCCTTCTAAGCGCCGTTGTGTGGTGTGTATTGGGATTTCCCACGCGCTTATGCGGTATTGGGTTTACAACTTGGAAGACATCAACACTGGTCCACCATAGTTTTCGTCCCAACGTTATGATTCATCATATGCTTCCTCCATTACTTTTACTATATTTTCAGCTTTTAAATTTTGTTCATTTATACTGATTTTTAATTTATCACAAAATTTACATTTACTTTTTCATATTTATCCATTAATTTGGTTTAAAGAATGACAAGTAGACCTCTCAATCGGGTCGATCAAGTCGGGTTTGGTTCAGTTATTTCGGATTCGGGTTGAGAACGGGTCGGATCAATTCGGATAACAGGTCAAGTCGGGCGAATCATTATAGGTCAACGGGGACGTCATTTTTTAAATATTTTATTCACTATTAAAAATATTATTAAATAGTTGAAAACTAATTTAAATATGTCAAAGTAAGTTGAAATCAATTAAAAAATAATAATAATATTAATTATTTTAATGTAGTTGATATTAGTAGACCAAAGTCATATTTTAATTTTAATTTTAATTTTTAATTCATATTATATTAATTTATAAATTTATGAATTATAAAAAAATATATAAGTACAACAATGTTCTTTTTTAGGATAATTGAGCATATAACCGTTATTTATATGTCATTTATCATATATATTTTATGCTATATTTTACTAATACTCCACATTTATTCGTTAATCGGATCGGGTTCGAGTTGGTCGGGTTCGATTATACATTCTCAGGTTAGATTTGAGTTCGGTAAATTCGGGTTACTAAAAATTTCGGTTTATGTCGGGTCGGGTCGAAAAGCGGGTCGATGAGGTCGGTAAAACAGATTTAGACACTTTTTGACAACTCTTATGACAAGCGATTAAAATTAAAAACAATAAAAATTTCAAAACATATTTAATAAATTCCTTTATATATGTATGAGAAAAATATAAGTGAACCAAGGGAGTAGCCAGTGACATTTTAGTTTTGACTAATCAAATGTGACATTACATTATTATTTATTAGCACTATCTAGCTTGTCCTTTTGGGGCCCTCCCTTTGCTAGCAAGAACCACATGTATGATGTATATATCCGAGTTAGGTGGATCAGTTACATGTAATGGATATAAGTAAAGTTAGCATTTTGCTAGAATTATCCCATATAATTTATTAAATTAATTTATAATAGCTTTAAGTGTAGTTTGTTCTTTCTTAATCATATATATGTTATATAATTATAGATTTATATACATTGCTACAATTAAATCCCATTTATTTGGCTGAAATAATAATTTATTATAATTGTTTTTTTATAGTTTTATATTTGAATAATCTATATCTTACTTATACAAATAGAGTTATATTTTTTTAGCAAGAAATTTCAATATCTAATAAAATGTGAATGCTCATTTAGCCTATTAGTATAAAATTAAGAAAAAAATGATCATATATTGATATATCTACTTTATGTATAGTTTTTTTTAAATAATAAATTAAATATAATCCAATCTAATCTAATAATAAGTTACTTTTTTAGCAATAAACGTCAATATTTAGTAAAGTGTGATTGCCCATTTTAGTATAAAATTACGAATTTGAGCATATATTAACATATTTTATTTATATATAGTTTTTGTTGAATAACGTATGTAATTTAATTCAATATGAAATAATATAATATAAATATAAACTACATGTAAAATTATATTTATTTCTAATAAATGCATCTATATACTCAACAGAATATGGAAGAACGTTTTTATTAAATTAAAATAATGATCACATATTATCTCATCTAATTTATATAGGTTTTTAATGCATATAAGTTTTGGGTCCGGTTCCGGTGAGGACGGTGCTTCATGATAGGATTGAGGATGTATGAGAGAAGAGGAAAAAATTAGAGGGAAAAACAAAAAAAAAACGGAGTGAAAACCACATACACACCGAGCCTAACATATGCACACATACGTTCTGACATATCCACCTTGTTGGTTATATGTGCACACACACTTTTTCGCGTATGCACACAGATGTGTATTTGATATGCACACATGTCTCTAGCATTAACAACTGTTCCCAGACATGCACACATTCTGAAAACCACATGCACACACCGAGCCTAACATATGCACACATACGTTCTGACATATGCACACAACAGTGTATTTCATATGCACACAAAATCGATTTTTTTTTGCAAAAATTCGAATTTTTGAAAAATATTTTCCAAAAAAATCGGGAATAATTCGGCCGGGCCGAATTTTTGGACGCGCTTGGTGCATCCTGAGTCCTGACACGGGGAGCTGTCCTCATTTGAACTTTTCCCATAAGTTTGGGTTTTTAGCATTCTAATTTGAAAAGTTAAGGCAAAAATAATATTAATATTATTTTTTATTAAGATTGAATGTAAGTATAAGTTTAGAAAATATACACCTTAAAGTCATATCCAATAGTATATTTGATCAATAAAACAAATAATTTTTTTTAATAAAATATAGAAATTTAAAATTCTAATTTCAAAACCATTTTATAATTATATATTTTTATAGTATTTTTTATTAAAATGTTATTTTAAGTATTTAAAACTTAAACCTTAGTCATACTCTATTGTAAAGTGGAACAATTGAGCAAATAAATATTGTTTTTTACTCACATGTTAGGATGTCACACTTACAGTTATACTTAGAATTATTATGTAAAATGAAAAAAAAATGATAAATAAAAACAAAATAATTATATAATAGAAAATTTCATATAGAATATTTCTAATACTGAAAATTATTTATAATTCAATTTATTTCATTCCCTAACTTTTAATCGTGTAAATTTATTGAAACATTTTAACAATTCCTAAAGTTGAAATATTTATCTTATAAAAGAGATCAAAAATTCAAAAAAACAATATTGAATATAAAATTGTGATACCCCGTAATTTTGTAAGGCTATTTTGGGAATTATGGATTTTTCCCGAGTGCCAGTTTGGTACGTCGGATTTAATTCTGAAGGTTTGAGACATTCTGTAATGTGCTCTATATCTGTAATATTTTTCTCAGTGAAGAATTATACAGTCGAGATGTTTTAGAAGTTCGTACTCGTTCGTGTACGACTTTTGTTAACGCGGGTTAAGATTGGTACAAGTTTATTGCCCAAGAGTTGTTATCTAATGGGCAATAGTACAAGATTCTTTATCCAAAGGTTTTTGTCCAAGAGCCATTGTCCAAGGGGCAAAAGGGTTTGGATATTGTCCAAGAGGCAAGGAACCCTAATTTCTTCTATAAATAGAGGTGTTGGGTGAGGGTGGAAGAGGGTGCGAAAGACGCGGAAGCGCTCTCAAATTCTCGACTCTAAAAAACGCTCTCAAAGAAAACGCTCTCTCCGGGAAGGCTCGTGGATCGTTGGAGGCTCGTTTGGTGTCGTTTCCGGTGGCCAAGTGAAGCCTTGGAGACCCTCGGACGCCTAGAAGCAAAGCAAGGCGAAAGACGAGCCAAATCGAGCATCGCGGGTAAGATTTCCCCTCGTATTTTCAGTTTCTGTTCGCCGCCAGGGAGACGGCGACCGCCGCCAGGGAGACGGCGACCGCCGCCAGGAACGGCGCCCGCCGTGGTGAACGACGACCGTCGTGATGATCTTGCTCAACCGCCGGAGATGGAGGCCATGAGGCGGCGCCCGCCGTGGAGGAGCGACGCCCGCCGTACTCGAGGCGGCGCCCGCCGTATTTAAGGCGGCACCCGCCGTGATTGTTGTGGCGCCCGCCGTGAGTTGTTGTTGGCCGGGCTGATGTGTTGGCTTCCGTAGCCTTTGTTCGGGTTTCGTTTCCGTCGATTCCTTTCGTCCTTTCGTAGTTTCGGTATTGTTGTTTGTCGAATCTAACTTAGGGTTTCTGTATGGGTCGATCCGAAGGTACCGGAGTTGGCGGATTCGTCTCTGTGTCGAGCCCGGAATCCCGTCGTTAGACTTCGTTCAATCTCTGCGGATTCATGCAAGTGGCGGTTCACTCTTGCTCATCGTTCCATATTTACATTAATTATCAGTTGTTTATCTGAGTAATTAATTTGGAATGATTACTGTGTTTGTCTGGAATTGGTTTTATAAACTGTTTTGGAAAATCATATAATAGGTTGTATATATGTTAGAACGACGCTATTATCTGTGATCGTCTTCCAGGCATTTATGTGGATTTATCCTGTATTGTGGTTGTGTTGTAACTGTAAGTTAGCACAAGTATTTGTAGGAACGCCTGGATCCTGAGAGTTCCATGCGCGTTCCTTTATAACTGTAAGGGCGATGAAGACCCAACGATTGTTGAAGTTTGAACTCAATGAGGTTCATTCTTTTAAAGGGCGAACAAGACCCTGCGATAGTAGAAGTTTGGACTCTGTGAGGTTCATTCTTTCGATGTAGATTCAGAGGTTTGGACTCGGTGAGGTTCATTCCTTAGATATGGGTCCTGCGTGACAGGGACATATATTAAAAGCTTTTAATGTGTTAATCGTTTTGGAATTAAATAAGATAAGGTGCCCGAGAGCACTTAATTAATATACCTTTGGCGAGTAGTGTAGCTAAGTAAATAGTACAGCTAGGAAAGCTCGTCTTGACTTTTGATCAGAGTACGTTCTCTTTCCAATCTGGATTCGCTGTAAGCAATGAGGTTGGTCGTGAACCGAAACATCTTAGTCAGTTTTTTAAATCATCGTTATGTGGTTCTGTAAGATCCAGACTTGAATGTAGTACGTTCTCCTTCCGATTTGGATTTGCTGTAAGCGGTGAGGTTGGTTGTGAGCCGAAGCATCTCAGTCAGCTTTTAATCGTTGTTGTTTGATTCTGTAAGCATTCCAAATTTGTCATATTTCCTTAAAGACTCATTTCCTTTGGAGTCTTCTTTCGGGTCGATTTCTGTGAAGATTAAGTCTTTCATAATCTTCTCCTGTGCATACCTCTTGTTGTTATTCCGTGAAAGTGTCGGGTTATGTATCGTCCCTTCAGTTATTATTCGAGGGACAATGATAGTAAACGGTTACGATCACTCGAACCATTCTGCTTTTTACCCTTGCTAGTCTAATCAAGTAGACTAACCCACGAACATTGTTCTCTGCATGTGGGCTGGTGTCATCCGTTCGAATCGGCACATCAGATAGAGCGAAGATATGAGGAGACTAGATTGACTATGAAGACGACGGTTGTTTTTGGATGTTTTAATAATTTCTTTTAATCAGGTTGAGATCCTTGGGCAGGTGATCATTACAATCACAACCTTTTTTGTAATATCTTTGTTTAAAACTTCCGCTGTACTTTGTTTAAACTCTGTATTTGTCCTATTCGGGATTGAGATGTAATCCCGTAACTCATGTTTCATTTGATTGATGTTTTGATTTGAATACTTTGATCATTATGTATCAATTGTATTCCATGAATTGTATTTAAACCGGTAAAGCCTTGGGTGATCTCGGTAAGGAACACTGGGGTCACTGGCGGTAATACCTTTCCAAATGGGTTAAGATTTTGGGGTGTTACAGTTGTGGTATCAGAGCTAAAGTTTTTAAAACGGGTTGGGTATTTGAAAACCATTTACTCGTTTTCGATTGAAAGGTATTTTCAAAAGGCTCTGAGTTTAAAAATAAAAACGGTGTTTTCATTTTCAACCGTTCATAGTCATGTCTTCTATACAGTCTGATATAGTAAGCTTGCTTCTATGTCTAGAAACACTAATTCCTTCCCCGTTGCCCCGTTAGATATGGGTGCATTCTGTTCTCTTCAGAGGAACCCGGGAGAAGCCGAGGTGGTTTCGCCATCTCCAGTTAGGCTTGATTCCCAGTTCGCTCGTTGTGAGTTGAGGTTGTAGAACCTAGTAACTCGGTTTGAGTCCATCAATAGAAATTACCAAGTTGATCTATTCTAAGTTGATTTTATTACGATAAATATATCAGAATGATATTGATGTGATAAAATCCTTGGAATTTGATCGGTAAACAGATGGTGAACACGAGGAACGTTATCCGTGCTGGTGCTGGGACGAGTAATGACCCCAGACCAAACCCGAGGAATGTTGCAGACCCATCAGGAGAGCGTGAGTCTGTCTTCAATAATAATCCAGGAGGCAATGGCCAAGCTCAGGCCGACGCTCCAGTAGTGCTCGATGCAGCAACTGTTACAGCTATTCGGGGAATTGTGATGCAAGCAATCACCGATGCTAGGCAACCTGCCGCACCACAGGCACAAGGTGTGCCAATTCCTCCAGTGGTTCCTAGATATGAGGAGCCAGCTGTCTATGAACACCAAGAAGGAGCGGTCAGGAATAGAGGTGATTATGGCCGAGCACTGAATGCCATTAACTCTATGAGACCCGACAGTTATGATGAAAAAGGAGAGCCAGTTAGAGTGGCTCATTGGTTCTCACATATGGAACGGTTGTTTCGTAATGTTGAGTGCACTGAAACAGAGAAAGTGCACATAGCTTCTCTACAGTTGAAGGAAGAAGCCAGTGAATGGTGGGAGAGTACCGGCTTAGCTGATAGCCCGGTGTTGACCTGGTCAATGTTTAAGACCAAGATGACGGATCGTTTCTTCTCTCGAGCTATGAGGGAGGAGAAGCACAAGGAGTTCTTGTATCCTAAGACGGAAGGGTTGAAGGTGACAGAGCTCGCCACCAAGTTCAATCATTTGATGCAGTATGCTGAACCGCAGATATCCAGTGAGGCACAAAAGATCTGGTACTTCCATGAATGGATGAGCCCAAATATTAAGCCATGGATGGTACACCACACATGCTCTACTCTGGAACAGTACGTGGATGCGGCCTACAAGTTGGAGGTAACTCTGGAGGAGTCCGCTCATAAGCGGGAGAAGCAGGTTAAGGGAAAGGGTGGGCAGCAGGATCGCCAGGTTGGTTCGTTCAAACGACCGGCATCGCCTACCAAGTTTGAGAAGTCTGGTCGTGCTAAGACCGAGACAACTCAGTCTGACTCTGCCAGGGGCTCAGGTTGGAGCAACGGAGTGATTCAGTGTCACAATTGTGGTGCATCTGGGCACAAAAGTTTTGCATGTCGGTATGAGAAGAAGGCATGTTTTGGTTGTGGGAAGGAAGGGCATATGCAGAGGTTCTGTCGGCAGGGAATGCAGAAAGGAGCTGAGTCTCATCAGGGGTCTGTTAATCCAAACAACAGACCTAGGTTTAAACCAACAGAGACTTCCAATCCTTCGATGCAGACAACTGCGCAGGATAAGAGGAAAGCCCTAGTGACTTCTGGAAGTCAGGGTCAACGTCTTTATGTGATGCGTGAGGCGGATGGACCCTATGCTCCAATGCTTAGAGTACTTTGTATCTGCGTTCTACTTTTGTTAATGTGTTGTTGATGTGGGTGCTACCCAGACTTTCATTTTGGATGGTTGTAAGTTAAGTTGTGTGTGCAACGAGGTTGTGAACCTTTTGTTGGAACTCTTCTTATATATGAACCTTTGGTTTATACCAAGTTAATGTTTCGTTGCTTGGTATGGGGTAAGGTCTCGTGTTCGAGACTCACCAATAACCTCTTAGGATATGGCTGCCTATTAATTAGGTGGAGCTACCAAGGATGGGTTGATGATACGAGATTAGCCGTGTAGGAGATGGATCTAGGCAACGGACCTCAAAACAAAGAAAACACGAGAGATTAGAGAATGGCGAAGTGAAACAAATGAAGGATAATTCGAAAGAACCAATAGAAACGACGAGAAAACCCGCTTGCTTGATAGCAAGGAACCTTGTCGAACGATCTACCAACCCGATCTCTACAACGCCACACAACCAAGAATCGCTGACGAACTTGGAGCACGGAGAGGATTGCTTATGATGTACGAAATCACCAACTCCAGAGGGACTTGACAAAGACGAAAACAACTAAGCAGGAAAGAACAATCGATTGAGACTCTCACGGGGAGCCGAGTTTTCAAAGCAAAAACCAAGCTCTGTTTTTGTGTTTTAACAATATGAGAAATCTGACTAATGAAGAAGACAAGGGCGCCTTAAATACCTAAGAGGTGGCCGGCCCTAGCTTCCTAAAACGGGCTACAATTGTTCCAAAAATACCCGAAAATAGAAAGCTGAAAATAAATAAATAATAATCCTAAAAATATCCAATGCAGAAATTAATAAGATTAAACATATGTAACGTTGACCAATAAAGTCAACGCATTGACTTTGGACTTGTCCTCTTCGTCATGTGATACATCATGTGCCATAAACGTCTCCAGCTCTTGACGTAGTTCCTTCAATCTTGACCTAGTAATCGGTCCATCAAAGGTTGGCACTAATGGCGGGGATGATTCCTCATCATTCTCCCCTTCTTGAAAAGGACTCGTCCTCGAGTCATCAACATCAGCGGCTGCATAAGGGGTAAGATCACCGACATTGAATATCGGGCTCACGCCATAGTCATCGGGCATCTCCAACACATAGGCATTGTCGCCTACTCTCTTCAGCACCTTGAACGGTCCATCACCTCTGGGAGACAGCTTCGACTTCCTCTGCTCCGGGAACCGCTCCTTGCGCAGGTGTAGCCACACCAAGTCGCCGGGCTCGAACAACACTTGACGCCGGCCGTGATTAGCTCGGGCTGCGTTCTTCGCTGCAGTAGCTTCCAAACGAGCCTTGGTCCACTCGTGCAGCTCCTTCATGAACTCAACCTGTCTATTAGCATCAAAGTCTGCTCGTTCCGGTAAAGGCAACGGCTTAAGATCCAAAGGGGTTAGGGGATTCAAACCATACACACATTCAAAAGGGGACATATTAGTAGAAGAATGAATAGTCCTATTATAAGCAAACTCAACATGTGGTAAGGCTTCTTCCCAACTTTTCAGATTAGATTTAATAACAGCCCTAAGGATAGTACCCAATGTACGGTTAGTGACCTCAGTTTGTCCATCTGTCTGGGGGTGACCTAGCAGTAGAGAACAACAACTTAGTATCAAGTTTACCCCACAAAGTCTTCCAAAAGTAACTCAGAAATTTGACATCCCTATCACTCACAATAGTACGAGGTATACCATGCAACCGAACAATCTCTCTAAAGAACAAATCAGCAACATTCCTAGCATCATCAGTTTTATGGCATGCAATAAAGTGAGCCATCTTAGAGAACCTATCAACAACCACAAATATAGAATCTCTCCCCTTCTTAGTCCTGGGCAATCCAACAATAAAATCCATACTAATATCAACCCAAGGAAAGCAAGGAATAGGCAAGGGAGTATAAAGACCATGCGGTTTTGCCTTAGATTTAGCCTGTAAGCACTCAACACAGCGTTTGATAAAATTCTCTACATCCCTAAGCATGTGTGGCCAATAGAAATGAGTATGCAACATGTTATAAGTCTTATCTCTACCAAAATGACCCATCAATCCACCTCTATGGGACTCATCAACAAGTAACAACCGTAGAGAACAAACAGGAATGCACACCTTATCAACTCGAAACAAGAATCCATCAAACAAGAAAAACTTATCAAATGAACCCTTTTCCACACAATGCTTATAAATCACTCCAAAATCAGCATCCATATTATACAACTCCTTAATATAAACGAATCCAAGGACCCGAGCATCCAAAGTAGTCAAGAGTGTATGTCTCCTAGAAAGGACATCAGCTACAACATTATCTTTTCCTTTCTTATACTTAATCACATAGGGAAATGTTTCTATGAATTCCATCCACCTACCATGCCTCCTATCCAACTTATCTTGACTCCTAAAATGCTTTAAGGACTCATGATCAGTTTTAAGCACAAATTCTCTAGGCCAAAGGTAGTGTTGCCAAGTTTTCAGCACTCTAAACAAGGCATATAATTCCCTATCATAAGTAGAATAATTCAAGCATGCACCTTTCAACTTCTCAGAAAAGAAGGCAATGGGCTTACCTTCCTGCATGAGGACTCCTCCAATACCAATGCCAGAGGCGTCACACTCTACTTCAAAGGGGCGAGTGAAGTCAGGCAGAACCAACAATGGCGCGTGTGTCAAACGATCCTTGAGAGTCTGGAACGCCTTTTCTTGAGCTTCACCCCAACGGAATGGAGTATTCTTCTTTGTGATCTCTGTCAGTGGGGCTGCAATGGTGCTAAAATCTCGAATGAACCTCCTGTAGAAGCCAGCCAGGCCGTGGAAACTGCGCACGTCACCTAGGTTCCTCGGGGTCGGCCAGTCACGGATGGCTTGCACCTTCTCTTGATCCACTTGCAGGCCATGAGCACTCACTACAAAACCAAGAAACACAACTCTGTCAGTGCAAAAATCACACTTCTTCAGATTTCCATACAACTGTACAGCTCTGAGAGTAGATAAAACTTCCCTGAGGTGCTTTGCATGTGCTTCCAAAGATTTACTGTAGATCAGAATATCATCAAAGTAAACTACAACAAATCTACCAATAAAAGATCTCAAGACATGATTCATAAGACGCATAAAAGTAGAGGGGGCATTAGTCAAACCGAAAGGCATAACAAGCCACTCATACAAACCAAACTTCGTCTTGAATGCTGTCTTCCATTCGTCTCCTTCCTTCATCCGGATTTGATGGTATCCACTGTGAAGATCGATCTTGGAGAAGGTGGAGGCGCCATGGAGCTCATCCAACATGTCATCGAGCCTGGGGATCGGGTACCTGTACTTGATCGTGATGTTATTAATAGCCCTGCAATCAACACACATATGCCAAGTATTGTCCTTTTTGGGGACGAGTAAGACATGCACAGCACACTGGGATCGGCTCTCTCTAACATACCCTTTATCTAGAAGGTCCTGGACTTGGTTCTGGATTTCTTGGGTCTCAGTAGGGTTCATCCTATAGGCAGGCCGGTTGGGTAGGGTAGCCCCGAGAATCAGGTCTATCTGGTGCTTAATGCCTCTAATAGGGGGTAGGCCAGGGGGTATCTCATCCGGGAAAACATCAAGGAACTCAGCTAAAAGGGTCTGGACAGCAGCTGGGAGTGTAGCTCGGTCGTCGTCACCTAACAGGGTATAGGCCTGACAAAGAGACATGAGGGCGACGTCCGGGGGAAGGTAATCTACCAGGTGGTCTCTGCTGGATGCTAAGAGCACTCGGCTAGGGGTAGAGGCGAGGGTGAGGTCGGTCCGTGTGGAGGCAGTGGATGGTTCGGCTGGGGACTTACCCTTACGCTCGGCCTCTCTTTTCTTATCATAAGCCTCAACCACTTGAAGCGGCGTCATCGGTTTCAACACCACTTTCATACCACGAAACTCAAAGGCATGTTGGTTAGTACGTCCATCATGAATAACATGTCTATCAAATTGCCAAGGACGACCTAACAAAATATGACAAGCTTGCATAGGAACAATATCACATAAAATTTCATCCTCATAAGTTCCTAGCTTAAGTGTAATCTTAGCTCGCCTATTCACCTTGAGTTCACCACAATCATTCATCCAATGAAGTCTATAAGGTCTAGGATGCAAAAAAGTAGGGAGTTGCAGTTTATTAACTAATTCAACACTAGCAATATTACAACAACTACCACCATCAATAATCATGTTGCAAACTTTCCCTTTAACAAGACATCTTGTATGAAACAAATTCTCACGCTGATTATCATCACAAGGAGCCTGATTAACATGCAAAGTCCTCCTAACAATCAATGAATCACCATGCTCATATTCAATAAAATCCAAATCATCATCATTGGCATGCTCATTCATATCATGGCTAGCAACTAAATTTTCATGCTCAGTGTCAGACTCAGACTCTAACTCACCCAAATGATTAATCATCAAAACACGAGTATTAGGACAATCCTTCATGTAATGACCCTTTCCTTGACATTTAAAGCAAGTGATATCTCTAGCTCTAGGAGGAGGGTCAGCAGGGTTACCTCGTGTAACTGCAGGGGCGGGCCGTGTGGGCTGCTGTGGTGCGGTGGAGGTAGAGGGGTGCGCACCACGGGAATTCTGCTCATTGCCGCGAGGCGGACCGGTTGCTGTGCGGGATCTCTGGTGTCCGGTGCGGCCCTGTTGCTGGTCGGGACGCCAGCTTTGGCGTTGTGGCACCGTGCGGTGTTGTTGGGTATAGCTGGACTTGAATTGTCTCTCCACTTTAATTGCTTGGTGTAGCAAATCTGTCATGGTAGAATAGGGATACAATTCTATAGTGTCAGCTAAATGAGGATGCAAGATACGTAGATACCTGGACATAGTGGCCTCTTCATCTTCGACGACGTTGCCGCGTGCCATGGCTATCTGTATATTGTTGTAGACCTCTTCAACACCTAAAGAGCCTTGCCTCATAGTCTCCAAACGGTTGCGGAGAACTCTATTGTGGTGGTGGGGAACGAAGCGGGCCCTCATCATAGCTCTCATCTGGTTCCATGTGTTGACCGGAGGGTCCATGGCTTGTCTTCGAGCCTTCACAACAGAATCCCACCAAACCAAAGCATAACCAGTAAATTCAAGAGCAGCGAGTTGTACCTTTTTATGTTCAGGGAAATTGTGGCAACCCTAAATCTGCTCAATCTTCGTCTCCCATTCAAGGTAGACGTTTGGATCACACTTTCCATCAAAAGTCGGGATCTTCACTTTGATCCGTCCAATGCCGTCTTGTTCGGCTTCACGGCGGCGGGGCTGTCCGCGGTCATTCCGGGGGCGGTAAGGACGCCACTCATTACGCTCCTCGCACTCATAGTCCTGCATATCATCATCACCCCATAAACTAGAACGTATCGACATAGGAGGGGAAGCAGACCTATCACGAGGTGCGGGATGCCGAATCGGGCGTATGCGGTCGGTGCCAGTGGCTCTCGGTTGGCGACGTTCGTCCATCGCCGCTTGGTAGGCCGTGGCTTGGTCGAACAAGGGCTCGGTGGCGGGAAGCGGTGCGCTATGCGATGGACCAATGTGTTCCTGCGCAGCCGGGAGTGGGTTGGAGCGGGTCTCCAACGAGTCAAACTTCGTAGACAACTGCGCGACTGTAGAAGCCAACTGTTGTAGCATCGCCTGCATATCGACATGGGAACCATTTGCAGTAACCTGTTCATCACCGGAACCTGTCATGATCACCACTTAGACGAACACAGAAAGACGTTAAGGTTAGGAAAACCAAAAAAACTCTCAAGTGTTTGCACTCGGTGATTGTACAACCTGCGAAGTTAGGCTCGTAAATGACAAGTTCTCTATGTGCTCAAGATACGCAGCAAATCAAGGTCAAGCAGAGATGTAGTAGACAAGACAAGTAGATGTACGACGAAAAATGACTCAAACAAAAGCGAGACTAGAGAACGACTCAACAAGGAAAGCGACACAACTATAGTCACAAGAATGAAATACAACTAAAGATGGGGCTATATATGTGTTTCGAACTCAAGAAATGCGAATTGCAAGTCAGAAAGACGTACCTTTGTCGACTCGGAACGAAGCCAATTGGAGCCGAGAGTGACCCGAGGGAACGAAAGGGAGAAGGGGTTCGGGCAAGAGGGGGGTAGTGCTCGACTGAGGGCAACCCGGGGTGGGACCCGGTCGGGTTGGGGTCGGATAGGGGGGACTGAGAACAACCCGGGGTGGGACCCGGTCGGGTTGGGGTCGGGTGGGGGTGACTGAGCGCAACCCGGTGGGGACCCGGTCGGGTTGTGGCCGGGTCGGGGGGGGGGGGGTTGTGCGCGAAAGCGTGGACGCGAGGCTGGGCTGTGGACGCGGGGCGGAGGGAGGTGGACGCGGGGCGAGGTGCTGGACGCGGGGCTTCCGCAGGACCGGTCGGAGAAGACGACTGTGGTGGTGGGTCACCGTCGAGATGAGCGACGGGGTTTGCGGGGAGATGGAGACCGGCGAGGTGGCGATGAGAGGAAGCTTGGGCGTCGGCCTGCGATGAGAGACCGGCGGGAACAAGGGCGAGGGCGAGGCGTGCGAGCCGGCGGCGTGGAGAGGAAACCGGCGAGGCGGCGGGTCGACGAAAGGAGACCGGTGCCGGCGATGAAGAGTTGCAGCGGCAGGAGATCGAGATTTTTTTTTTTTTTGAAGTCGAACCTGCCTGCAGCTGGAACAATCCTATATGCAACTTGTTTTTCCTGGGATATTACACAATTAAAAATAAAATAAAATCTCTAGAAAATCAATGAAGGATCTTGAAGATTACCAAAAAATTGGAACAACCGGATCTCTTTTGCGATCACGAACCTGGACGCATTTGTGTCTTGCTTGCCAAGCTAGGGTTCGAACAACAATGGAGGAAGGGGGGGCCGAAATTTTTTTGGGTGATTTTTGGACGGTTTTGGTATGTTTTTGTGGATCCTCGTAGTCACAATCAACCGCAACGAACTCCTTTCCAAGACAAACAAGAGCAAATAATCAGTCAGACTAACAATTCACTAATGTGACTTAAACAAAGAAATTCAATTGACGATTGAAAACAGGAAGATCCAATTTTTGATGATGAATCTGGAACCGTCAAAGGCGATCCGAAGCCGCAAAGCTCTTGATACCAATTGATACGGGATTAGCCGTGTAGGAGATGGATCTAGGCAACGGACCTCAAAACAAAGAAAACACGAGAGATTAGAGAATGGCGAAGTGAAACAAATGAAGGATAATTCGAAAGAACCAATAGAAACGACGAGAAAACCCGCTTGCTTGATAGCAATGAACCTTGTCGAACGATCTACCAACCCGATCTCTACAACGCCACACAACCAAGAATCGCTGACGAACTTGGAGTACGGAGAGGATTGCTTATGATGTACGAAATCACCAACTCCAGAGGGACTTGACAAAGACGAAAACAACTAAGCAGGAAAGAACAATCGATTGAGACTCTCACGGGGAGCCGAGTTTTCAAAGCAAAAACCAAGCTCTGTTTTTGTGTTTTAACAATATGAGAAATCTGACTAATGAAGAAGACAAGGGCGCCTTAAATACCTAAGAGGTGGCCGGCCCTAGCTTCCTAAAACGGGCTACAATTGTTCCAAAAATACCCGAAAATAGAAAGCTGAAAATAAATAAATAATAATCCTAAAAATATCCAATGCAGAAATTAATAAGATTAAACATATGTAACATTGACCAATAAAGTCAACGCCTTGACTTTGGACTTGTCCTCTTCGTCATGTGATACATCATGTGCCATAAACGTCTCCAGCTCTTGACATAGTTCCTTCAATCTTGACCTAGTAATCGGTCCATCAAAGGTTGGCACTAATGGCGGGGATGATTCCTCATCAGTTGAGATGTATGGACAGCGGCTCATGGCAACAGTGGATGCTGGTAATGGCTGGGCCTGGGCTCGGAGCCACTAGTGAGTCGTCTGTGAACCATGTAGTGGGCTGGTCCAAGATGGTGACCATTTAGTGGGAACCAATCGTCTGTCGGATTGTCGATTACCATCAAGGGTAAGAAATTCAAAGCGATTTGACCTAAATAACTGATAGGGCGTTTGTCGTCGTGACACCTAAACAAATAAAATAATCCTAACAAACCTAAACAAGTAGTAGAGGCAAGCAAGGGTCGAATCCACAGGGAGGAAGTGATTAATTCATGTGTTAGTAAGCATGCAAAGTAACAAGCAAAGGGGTTTTTGGTTATCAAGCAAAACAAAGCAAACAAGTGTGGTTGATGAGAAAATATGAATGGAGAAAGTAGTTCTACTAGAACGAGATCCACAATACAGAGATAAGTCGATCATTGAAATCTTATAAATCCAAGTTCTTTAACTATTCTTATGGTTGTTCCCACACTGATCTTAAGTACTACCGATTCTCACAGTTGTCGATAGACTTATTACTATGCCGATGATAAAGTACCACTGATTCTCACAGTTGTCAGCGTACTTTAGCACCAACACAGCAATAGCAATGCACACAAGGATATAGGATACATGCAAGTAGAAAGACGTACAAGTACTCACCCCCCTACTTAACATGCAATGATTCTCACTCACAATTGTACGCTCGGAACCCCTATACGCACAATTATGTTTGCCACTAGATATGCACTCGGAACCCCTATATGCAATCCTAACAATATGATAAATATCGATAAACCTAGTTAGCAACTCTAGATAAACCAACATAAATCAATATCAATATAACCAAGAGAATCAATCCAACACACATAAGAATAAGAACAAGGAATAGAAATCTCACAACATAATCAACTGTATTGCTTCAAACGTCTAGAAGAACAAGGTGTTTAGTTCTCCATGGGTTGGAAACCCCGGAGGTGGAAAAACTACGAACTAGAAGATGATTCTTCGATGATAGGGAATGGAGGCTGTGAGAATTAGGTTAAATAGAGTTAACCTAAAGCCCAAGATCACAAACCCTAGCTTACAAGGAAATAAAATAATAATAATAATAAAAGGAAAATAATAAAAATCTAGTAACCAAAAGTAAACAACCGAATCCGGGAAATTAATCCCGAAAATCTTGTGCACAGCTCGCCCCCGCCTCGCGTTCTCCCGCAAGCAATCACGCTCGGCAGCTTTCTCGTCCAACAGCTGCTTCAATTTCTCGTGCATCAACACGGCCCAACTCAGGCAGTTCTCTCGCGGCCCAACACAGGCAAGCAGCGGCCCACTTCCAATTTGCTTTCGCTGACGTCACTCCTCCTCAATTCTTCACTTTCCCGCTTCAGCTTCCAATTTCCCGATTTCACGCGCGCGGCATTCAGCTTCAATTGGGCCTTTCCTCATCTTCACGGCCCAATTCAATTCCAGCGCCACGGGCTTTGTATTTAATATTCGTTGTTTTGCCTCACGTGACCGCGAGGCGTGGTTTCTCACCGCGGGGCGGTGATTTCTACCGCGGGGCGGCATTCTTCTCTTTTCAGCTCCTCTTCTTCTTCTCTTCTGCTCTTCATTACTACCAAGTGTTGGTAGTCTTCTCTAATAAACTCCAGCAGATCCTCATCATCTCCATCTAAGCCGTAAAACCTTGGATATCTTCACTTCTCAACTACTCTTCTGGATTACAGACTTAGCCTAAATCTACTCCAAAACTCCATCTAAAATATGTCAATAATCACTAGTTAAGGTGTATGAAATGACACCTATCAATAACCATGGTCCCATACGATAATTATTCTCGGTATGGATTGACGGAAGCGTCATAAGGCAGTGATCGACTTCAGTTTTGATATTCCTGTGGTTAGAGGATTTCCGGGTGTCTTTCCAGAAGATATTCTTGGATACCCCGAATCGTGTTGTGGAGTTTGCAATTGATCTCGAGCCGAGTACCACGCCGATCTCTGAGGCACCGTACCGGATGGCTCCTGTTGAGATGCAAGAGTTGAAGAAGCAACTCAAGGATCTTCTTGACAGAAGTTATATAAAGCTGAGTGCATCACCTTGAGTAGGAGTGCCCTAGTTTTATGTGTCAAAAAGAAAGATGGACCGTTTCGACTTTGTTTTGACTTTCGAGAGTTGAATAAAGTCACGATCAAGAGCAAGTATCTGTTGCCAAGGAGTGATGATCTGTTGGATCAACTACAGGGAGCAAAAGTTTTCTCCAAGTTCGACCGGAGGTCTGGTTTTTATCAGCTCAGGATTCGTGAGGATGATATTCCTAGGATTGCGTTCAGACGAGAGATGGTCACTACGAGATTGTAGTCATGCCATCTGGATCTACGAATGCTCCAGCAGTTTTCATAAACCTAGTGCATCGATGTTTTAGACCAGTACTTGAATAAGTTCATAGTGGTCTTCATCAATGGCATTTTGATATTTTTCCCGAGCAATGAAGCTCATAGGGAACATCTGTGGATTGCTTTATCGATCCTTAGACCAAGTCGGCTGTACGCAAAGTGGGCTAAGTGTGATTGTTGGATCTAGAAGTGGCTTTCTTAGGCCATGTGATCAATAAGAATGAGGTTATGGTTATTCCCCAGAAGAGTGAATCAGTAGTTGTTTGGAAGCGGCCTCAGGGTGTGAGCGAGGTGCGCAGTTTCCCAGAGCTTTCTGAGCATTATAGACGGTTCATGGAAGGATTTTTCTAAGATCACTCCACCTATGACCAGTCTGTTCCACAAGGTCAACAAGAAGTTGTCTGGGATGACAAGTGCAAGACCAGTTTTCAAGAAGTTGAAACAGTGTCTGACTTATGCACCAGTTTTGGCGTTGTCAGAAAAAATGATGGCTATATGGTCTATAGTTAATGCTTCGAGAAATGGGTTGGGATGTGTCTTTGATGCAGAGGGGCAAGGTTATTGCATACGCATCTAGACAATTGAAAACCTATGAAGCAAACTAACCAACACATGACCTAGAACTAGCAGCAATAGTGCTTGCATTGGAAACTGAGGTTACTTGGGTGACCCAGAGGTCAACAGAAGTTTTCCACTAGGAGATTATCCGTTTACATGGCATTCCTAAGACCATTGTATCGGATCGAGATGACCGATTCATGTCAAGTTTATAGCAAGAACTTCACAAGGCCATGGGAACTGAATTGAGATTCAGCAGCGTTTCATCCTCAAACAGATGGTCAGTCTGAAAAGACCATCTAGACCCTGGAGGATATGCTAAGAAGCATACGTACTCGATCATCCGATTAGCTGGGAAGACAGTCTAAGTCTGATTGAGCTCACGTACGATAATAGCTGGCATGCTACGGTCAAGATGGCTCAGTTTGAAGCTTTGTATGGTCACAGATGCAGATCTCCGATTTGTTGGGATGATAATGCCGACAAGATTCTGCTTGGACCAGAGTTGGTCGAAAGGACAACTTCGAACATTGCTCTGATTAGACAAAGGTTGTTGACCGCTCAGAGTCGACAAAAGTTTTACGCAGATCAGAAGCGTAGAAGTGTCAAGTTCAAGGTTGGTGGCAAGGTACTTGTCAGAGTATCACCATCAAAGGAAGTTTCCAGGTTTGGTAAGTGTGGGAAGCTTAACCCTCGCTATATGGGACCATTTAAGATTCTAGATAGAGTAAGATCTCTAACGTACCGTTTGGCATTGTCGCCATCGGCACACCCAGTGCATAATGTGTTCCACGTATCTTTGCTAAGGATATTCGTGCTAAGATGAGTCTCGTAGGCTGAGCTATAAGGACGTCGAGATTCAGGCAAATGGTACTTGAGAGGAGATGCCAGAGCGCATTCTCGAACGCCGTGTGAAGCAGCAGTGCAACAAGATCGTACTGTTGGTATGAATTATGTGGTCCAAGTTTGGGACAGAGGAAGTTACTTGGGAAACCGAAGCAAAGATGCTTAGACGTTTTTCCAAGTTAGTGGCGACCTAAGTTTCGAGGTCGAAACTTCTTTTAAGGTGGAGGTGATGTGATACCCCGTAATTTTGTAAGGCTATTTTGGGAATTATGGATTTTTCCCGAGCGCCAGTTTGGTACGTCGGAGTTAATTCTGAAGGTTTGAGACATTCTATAATGTGCTCTATATCTGTAATATTTTTCTCAGTGAAGAATTATACAGTCGAGATGTTTTGGAAGTTCGTACTCGTTCGTGTACGACTTTTGTTAACGCGGGTTAAGATTGGTACAAGTTTATTGCCCAAGAGTTGTTATCTAATGGGCAATAGTACAAGATTATTTATCCAAAGGTTTTTGTCCAAGAGCCATTGTCCAAGGGGCAAAAGGGTTTGGATATTGTCCAAGAGGCAAGGAACCCTAATTTCTTCTATAAATAGAGGTGTTGGGTGAGGGTGGAAGAGGGTGCGAAAGACGCGGAAGCGCTCTCAAATTCTCGACTCTAAAAAATGCTCTCAAAGAAAACGCTCTCTCCAGGAAGGCTCGTGGATCGTTGGAGGCTCGTTTGGTGTCGTTTCCGGTGGCCAAGTGAAGCCTTGGAGACCCTCGGACGCCTAAAAGCAAAGCAAGGCAAAAGACGAGCCAAATCGAGCATCGCGGGTAAGATTTCCCCTCGTATTTTCAGTTTCTGTTCAGCGACGGCGATGGCCGCCAGGGAGACGGCGACCGCCGCCAGGGAGACGGCGACCTCCGCCAGGGAGACAGCGACAGCCGCCAGGAATGGCGCCCGCCGTGGTGAACGGCGACCACCGTGATGATCTTGCTCAACTGCCGGAGATGGAGGCCATGAGGCGGCGCCCGCCGTGGATGAGCGGCGCCCGCCGTGGAGGAGTGGCGCCCGCCGTGCTCGAGGTGGCGCCCGCCGTACTTAAGGCGGCGCCCGCCGTACTTAAGGCGGCGCCCGCCGTGATTGTTATGGCGCCCGCCGTGAGTTGTTGTTGGCCGGGTTGATGTGTTGGCTTCCGTAGCCTTTGTTCGGGTTTCGTTTCCGTCGATTCCTTTCGTCCTTTCGTAGTTTCGGTATTGTTGTTTGTCGAATCTAACTTAGGGTTTCTGTATGGGTCGATCTGAAGGTACCGGAGTTGGTGGATTCGTCTCTGTGTCGAGCCCGGAATCCCGTCGTTAGACTTCGTTCAATCTCTGCGGATTCAGGCAAGTGGCGGTTCGCTCTTGCTCATCGTTCCATATTTACATTAATTATCAGTTGTTTATCTGAGTAATTAATTTGGAATAATTATTGTGTTTGTCTGGAATTGGTTTTATAAACTGTTTTGGAAAATCATATAATAGGTTGTATATATGTTAGAACGACGTTATTATCTGTGATCGCCTTCCAGGCATTTATGTGGATTTATCCTGTACTGTGGTTGTGTTGTAACTGTAAGTTAGCACAAGTATTTGTAGGAACGCCTGGATCCTGAGAGTTCCATGCGCGTTCCTTTATAACTGTAAGGGCGATGAAGACCCAACGATTGTTGAAGTTTGAACTCAGTGAGGTTCATTCTTTTAAAGGGCGAGCAAGACCCTGCGATAGTAGAAGTTTGGACTTTGTGAGGTTCATTCTTTCGATGTAGATTCAGAGGTTGGGACTCGGTGAGGTTCATTCCTTAGATATGGGTCCTGCGTGACAGGGACATATATTAAAAGCTTTTAATGTGTTAATCGTTTTGGAATTAAATAAGATAAGGTGCCCGAGAGCACTTAATTAATATACCTTTGGCGAGTAGTGCAGCTAAGTAAATAGTGCAGCTAGGAAAGCTCGTCTTGACTTTTGATCAGAGTACGTTCTCTTTCCAATCTGGATTCGCTGTAAGCAATGAGGTTGGTCGTGAACCGAAACATCTTAGTCAGTTTTTAAATCATTGTTATGTGGTTCTGTAAGATCCAGATTTGAATGTAGTACGTTCTCCTTCCGATCTGGATTCGCTGTAAGCGGTGAGGTTGGTTGTGAGCCGAATCATCTCAGTCAGCTTTTAATCGCTGTTGTTTGATTCTGTAAGCATTCCAGATTTGTCATATTTCCTTAAAGACTCATTTCCTTTGGAGTCTTCTTTCGGGTCAATTTCTGTGAAGATTAAGTCTTCCAGAATCTTCTCTTGTGCATACCTCTTGTTGTTATTCCGTGAAAGTGCCGGGTTATGTATCGTCCCTTCGGTTATTATTCGAGGGACAATGATAGTAAACGGTTACGATCACTCGAACCATTCTGCTTTTTACCCTTGCTAGTCTATTCAAGTAGACTAACCCACGAACATTGTTCTCTGCATGTGGGATGGTGTCATCCGTTCGATTCAGCACATCAGATAGAGCGAAGATATGAGGAGACTAGATTGACTATGAAGACGACGGTTGTTTTTGGATGTTTTAATAATTTTTTTAATCAGGTTGAGATCCTTGGGCAGGTGATCATTACGATCACAACCCTTTTTGTAATATCTTTGTTTAAGACTTCTGCTGTACTTTGTTTAAACTCTGTATTTGTCCTATTCGGGATTGGGATGTAATCCCGTAACTCATGTTTCATTTGATTGATGTTTTGATTTGAATACTTTGATCATTATGTATCAATTGTATTCCATGAATTGTATTTAAACCGGTAAAGCCTTGGGTGATCTCGGTAAGGAACACTAGGGTCACTGGCGGTAATACCTTTCCAAATGGGTTAAGATTTGGGGGTGTTACAAAAATAACTATAAAAACGATAATGCCATTCTAAATATTGCTTTATCTCATCGACTTCTATAGACTTTGTTGCTCTTGTCTGATCTGTTATGTTCTCATTATGTAGGAACAATGTAGTTGCTCTATCAAGACTTTTCTAATGTACTTGAACATGTAATATCCCTCATTTTTATTGAAGGATATAAATGTAATTTTATATTCTATTTCTAATAAAGGAATATGGTATTTATTACATTATTTCAAAAAGGGAAATAGATTAATGGTTCTTAGTTCTTACCCTAAATATGTTACAACTTTAAGTTATGGGTTATTTAAATTTATTCTAACATTATATTAATTTAAATTTAAATAAACTTATTAATTTAACCTAAATTATTTGAATTAAGATTAACAATATATTAATTAAGATTTAAATATGGTTAATTTTATGAAAAAGTGTGACTTAAGTTTTAGTTTAACCTAATTTAAATTTTCTTAAATCTTAAATTTGGGTTAAAATAATTATATAAACTTAGGATAAAAATATAAATAAGTTTGGGTAAATTTTGTAAAATTAAAAAAGTAAAATAAGGACATTTTTGCCACAACTTGAAAAGTATGACAAAAATGTGCAAATAGGCTGAAAGTGTGGGGGGGGGGGGGAC
This sequence comes from Rheum nobile, assembly GCA_027886185.1. NCBI lineage: Eukaryota > Viridiplantae > Streptophyta > Magnoliopsida > Caryophyllales > Polygonaceae > Rheum > Rheum nobile. The sequence continues at coordinate 439,986 of WOAB01000044.1, read as the reverse complement.
CGTAAACACCGTTCTCTTTCTTACACCTTCAGCCAATGCATACGGAAGGTACTTCCATGGCCGATTTCGTCCAAAATCTGAGCGCGATTTTGAAATTGAAAAATGGGCTTTTAAGGTAAGGTCAATACGCGTCTTATCCCTCAACAATCGAGAAGAAATTTCTCGGGCCCGAATTTCCCCCGAAAAGGTAAGCCAACTCAGGGACACGTCGAATGCTTTGTTTGACGAAATTCGATCCGATTCGAGATCGATTTGAGCCAAACTTTACGTGATTTTGTAGCTCTCTGAAGGGCAATCCAACTGGTATAAATTGAGCCTCACCCATGGACACAATTCATCCATAAATTGATTCCTCTTAATTAGGCCGCGACTGTTCCTGGTAATTTCCCGACCACCACCGTAATTGAAGCCACCACTAGCCCCGCTCAGTCGTCCTCTTCAAAAGCCCCTTAACCCCGACCCTAGTGGTGCTCTGACGAGGCCGAATTTCGCCATTCTCCGGTACCATTCGCGACCTCCGATAGCTTTTTGCCTAATTCGGTTTTGGTAATTTTTATGTTATTTTAATTAATATTCATTAATTAAGTTAATCTGGATTAATTAAATATATGTTGGGTTAATTTAATTTTATTAATATTAGAATTAAACTAATTATATTATTTTGGATATTATCTTATATTATGAATTGTTAATTTATAACATTTCAACTAGATAATATGTTGGGTTATAAATTTATTGGAGTTGTAAATAAATTTATTTATTTATTTATGTTATGATTGTTTAGAATATACAATTAAATGATATTTGGTATCGTATAAATAATCGTTTTATTATAGAGCCTTGTTAATTGATCTATTTAAATTTAAATAAATCAATTGGAAACCGAGACAAGTATCCTTCAAATTTCGATATTAAATAAATTATCTAATTATAATTTATTTATTTTGTGTGATTTGGGTACGTCTCGGAATCACTTTTGGAAACGGAATTAAAGCAGGAAATCAATTTGCTATTCAAAAGCAACCGCTCTCGTTACACTGTTCGACCTACTTTGCAACTCAAGGCAAGTGACAGTTCGCTCTTGCAATTTATTCCATATTTTTCTTAATTGACAATTAATCAATTATTTTATTTAAGTTGGGATAAATATTATTGAAAATTGTGTTTGGGAACTTATGTGATAAAAATGGTGTGGAAAATAAATCCTACATATTAGGTTGTATATTTTGCTATCAATGACCCTCGTGTATATATATATATATTATCATAGGGTGCTAGATGAACTTTTGTGTGAAATTGGTGTGGACTTGTATGCTTAGTTAGCACAAGTGTTCGTAGAAAAGCTATAACCTTGCGAGGTTTAGCTGTTTCTTTATAACGTGGTATTAGGAGGATTACTGCCCTAGTACTTTTGGTCATGACCGTACCCTTATTCGAATATAAGTGGTGGTGCATTTAGCGAATGTCGTTATTCGGGATTTGTGCCATAATTTTCTCATTCCGAGATTGATGTGGATTAAAAGCCTTAACGTAATGCACATTTTGAAACTAAATAAGATAAGTGCTTCTATGCATATAATTAATATATACTTCGGGCAAGAAGTACAATGTGGAACCCGCTCGAGCTCATGTCTAAAGTAAGTCTCTTTTCCAATCTGGATTCGCTACGCGGTGAGGTTGGTCGAGGACCCGAATAGTCAAATGAGTCAGTTTTTAAAACTTTGTGTGATAAGTATAAATGTTCTCAAACAAACTCACATAATTCATTTAAGACTCAATTCATTGGAGTCTTATTTTGAATCATATCTCCTTATAAGTTTCAGTGGAAATTTTAGTTATATATATCGTCTACCGACTTTTATTCGAGGGACAATGATAGTAACTAGATATGACCACTTAGAACCTCTCATAAATATCATTGTTTAGTCTTTCATTAGACTAACTAACCTTTCTTTTTCTTTGCATGGTTGGCTGGTGTCATCCGTCCTATACGACACATCAGGTAATTCTTTCCAAGTGTGAAGAAGCAGAATACCGACATTAAAGGCAGTTGTTTTTAGTATTTTGATATTTCTACAACAATAAGGTTCAAGATCCTGATTATGTCATTTTTAAATTTTTATTAAGTCTTCCGCTAATATCTTTGATATATGATTTAGTTGCCATTTTCCTGCAACGTCGTTGTAAGACATTTTGATTAATCTATGAATGTTTACATATTATTTTATATTTGCGATCAATATTGTAAGCCTTGGGTGATTTCGGATATGCGTTCCGAGGTCACTGGCGGTAATATTCCTAAGGTAATTTAGGGGTGTTACAGAACAAGTATTTGATCACCCTAGATCTATTGCACGTCTCAACATTAATGTATGTGAGATACTTAATCAACATGTAGCGGTTATATGGTACCACATGTCTGTAATTAAACTTTGTTTTCCATTTTTTTCACAAAGACACTATTGTTTCTTCGCTTGTAAATTGGAAAGCCATCTTTATCAAGTCTTGTTTCTGCGTGAAATGGCTTTGGAAAATGTTTTTTGCATGGTGAATTTTTGTTTGCTTCACCACATGACCCAAATGGTCTATTACAATTTTATGGGCCATTGGATCTCTGTCCATGCATGGTATGTCAGTAGATATGATTTCATCAATTTCTGATGTTGTCTTTGTCTTGCTTCCCGTTTCTAGACATAGTAGTACTACATGAGCATGTGGTAAGCCCCATTTCTGGAATTCTATTGTGCATACAGTTGTGTAAACAAAATAAGAATTGAAACTTTAAATAAATCAATAAATGAAAGGAAATAGTTTAAAAAAGTTAAATGGTTTTGTGATAATTAGTATATCTTAAAAATGACAGCAACAATCAAGTTTACCTACCATCAATTGTTTTGCCAAAGATTTTGTGTTTCTGAATATTTTTCATTAGCTCTGCTAACTCTAGCTTGAAAATTCTAGTCATTATATTTGGTCGATCATGTGAATTTTTCCCTTCTACTTGTGATAGCATTTTATCTACTTCTGGTCATCAATAATTACTTGTAAATGTAATGAAAAGGGATTGATTTCCAAATGGCCGACAAAGTGTCATTGCATCCTGGTAATTCTAGACCATGTATATTGGGCTTCCTGTAAATGTTGAGGGTAGAACAATTCTTTTCCCAATTGTTTTTGCTTCAATGTCGTTTTTTAACCGCATCACAAATGTTGTTGTACAAGTATGCACGCTGTTCATCTTGATTGTTGCTTTATCCACCACAACCTTTAATCCATGTAAACATTTCGTTCTACTCTCACTCTATCACACTTAACCTTAGAGTTCTTTGTCATCACTTGAACCTTGAAAAAGAAGAGATCTTGTTGACATGGATAGTACTTCAATCCTTATATACCAATCTCAAATTTGGGGTGTTACAATCACTTTCTTGTCAGTATGTACTAAGTTCATGTGACTGTTTACAAACATCTTAGGAATCTAATCAATATGAATGCCGAGGAGATCTATTTTTATATGGTGCAAGAGGAACCAGTAAAACATTCATCTACAAGACAATAATGGCCCGCTTAAAATTTGGGAAAAAAAATATCGTACTTGCAGTTGCATCTTCATGTATTATATTCAAAACTTACACAAAATTTAATGTCTCAGACAATATAATCAAGTAGGGATAATTGACATGTGAAAAATTGTACCAGGACTTTTATATTAGCATGCAATTGAAACCTTGTTTAGTGATAAATAAGTACATCTATGGAGTTCACAATCAAATTGATATAAAAAATGTTACCTTTACTAACATTATTACAGTATTGATGAGTTAAAATATTGTTATCACAAAATCATTTAGGTATAGCTTCCTAAGAGAATAGAATAGATTTGTCATTCCATTAGAGTTAATGAACAAGTGTACATACATAATAACTCAAAACTCCCATTTAGCTCAACTAATGCATGAAGTAAAAGTAATAATTTGGGATGAAGCACCAATGACTCAGAGATATGCATTTGAAGCACTAAAAAGATCCTTGCAAGATATTCGAGGCTTGAAGCAAGAGGAGAACATACACAAATTATTTGGAGGAATCACAATTCTTTTAGGGGTTGATTTCAGACAAATATTACCAGTCATAACCCAGGGAAAGAGACAAGAAATTGTTCAAGTGTGTATAAACAACTCCTCTTTATGGAAGCATTGCCAAATACTAACATTATCACAGAGTATGAGAGTAAATGAAAGAAATAACAATGGACACATTGACTACTACAAACAAAATTTCAACAAATGGATTCTACAAGTATGCAATGTGCATGCATCGACAATAGCTATAGAAGAAGAAGATTGTCACTCAAAATGATTTACAAGCACATGCTAGATACGAAATGCAAGGACTCAAGCCTAGTGTGTACGCCTAACCCAATCAACATCAATTATTTAAGATGAAGAACTGCACTGAAGTATCCAATATGAAGATTGTTGCAAACGCTTTGTCAGGTGGATAAGCCTTTTATACAGGACTAGGTGTTGACAGTCTCTAGAGAGTTCTATAAAAAATGTTTTGTTCTTTTACATGAGTTGTATAGCTAGCTATCTAAGACTAATATGTGACTACTCTATCACGTGGCAGATAGAAACCTTATTTCATTTACTAGAGTGAAGTATCTTTCTTACCTAGTCACATGAAATATGGAAATAATGGGCTTGTGGTCAGAGTATAATACTCCCTCCACTGAATTGTAGTGACTCAATGTTATCTCATCTTTGGCCCGATAGATGATCCGGTGGGCCCACCCCGGGACGACGAACGTCTAGCTCATGTTCTTGGATGTCGAAATTGAGCTTGGTTTGAAAGTTATAGCACACCTTCACAAAAGCCTTTGAAGACTAGCCCTCTACTTGGCAACAGTTTGTAGAGGCCCTCATACTTGTTGTAAAAACAATTCAGACACTCTTACGGTTACTTTTAGCTATCTCGTAGTAAAAAAAAAGTATTAAAAGAGAACTGATTTTCGTCTGAATGGACTGATTTTGTCCTGAGTGAATTAGGAATCATCCGGAGTTGGCCAGAGTCACCCAAAGCTTGTTCGGAATCAGTCGAAAAAGAAGTCAAATATTTTCCTTAAAACAAGGAGTAGTAGTATTTTGTTGTAAATGGAATAAGTGGATTAGTTCTTAGATGTTATCCACGTATAATGATCTAAAGTGTATTTGTCCACGTTGAAGGAAATTAAATTTGTTCCCTCTTTGTGTGTCTCTTGTTATCTTAACTACTAGTAGGCATACCCGTGTTACGCACATGATATGGTTTGAATTTGGTTAATGAGTTGTAGTGAACGTAGTGATGAATTTGTAAATTGTTTTCACTATTTTTTTGTTTAAAATATTAATTTTAGTATGATTTTATTTTGATTTGAAGTTGTAATTTGTGTATGCATATTTGTACCATGTAATCAACACTATGCATTTATATTTTGATTGTATCATGGATTTGATATTATGTTTCGTCCAGTCCATTGGTGATTGGTTAAATTATTAATATACGTAATGCTTTATTTGTTTGGCTTTGTTTACAACATTGTATGAGAATATTTTGTTATAACAATTTATCTTGTGTGTTCTTTTACGTTAATATATTTTATATAATTAAATATTATATACTACAGAATTATCACATAATTTTCTTTTACAACAGTAATAGTTGTAAGAAATTATGGAGAAGTAATGATTAACCAACGTAACAAATTTAATTAGTAGTTTTTGGCATCCCTTAACAATATAAATTTTAACAAATGTGATTATGGTTCTATTTTCTTACTCACATTTAAGGTACAATATTGCAATTTTTATAATTTGTATTAATAGTATTATATATTTATTATGTCCTAAATGTTTATATATAAATATGGGTTACTCTTTTATATTATAAACTAATATTTATCTCTTATGATTATATGAAAATGATTGAAGGACGGTCGTTAGATGAGAATGATCGAAATAAGTATTGTTTAAATTTGTAATAGTGTAGGCTTTATAATAACGTTAAACTATGTATTACATAGTAAGATGTTTGTTTGTGTGAATAACAATGATTTATGAGTTTGTTAAGGAAGTGTTTGAGCGTCGTTTGCAAGTTGGTTGTGTTATATCCTAAAGCCTTGTGTATGCATAGTTTTAGTATTTGTGAAACTGTTTGTATGCAGAAAGTGCAATACACTTTATCATCGTTTTTTTAGACCGTTGAAATATGGGATACATTATAATAGGAGTAATTTGTGCATATTTGTTTTTATAATGCCTTTGTTTAAATAAAAGAAGAGTCCCACATTTCTTGTTATATTAGTTTGGTTTTCTTATATGGACTTGTATATAATTTTGTTAATAAATCTGTGAATTGTTTAAATGGATTTGTTATGTATTATTATTTGGGTTCGTATTTTTGAAGTTATATTTCTTAGATGTAATGTGTGTTTTCCAATTAAGAGGACACATTTTTTTTGGGTCCCTGGTTAGTGTTATGTGTTGTTGGGGAATAAATGTGTTTTAATAGTGTATTGTCTGTGTGCTTGTATGAGCGTGTTAAATTGGTTCGTGTCAGTGTTGTCATAAATGAAGTGTTTAGTTCCAATGTCTAGTTTGAATTGAACATGGCTTTTTTAATTCCATTGCCTTTTCACATACATTTGAGGCGTGTGGGATAAGCCGAGAACCCTAAGCCCTTTTCATTGTTCTCTTCTCTCCTTGTCGATCGCCTTTCACTCTTTCGCAATCCTAGGTACCGATTCTTCTTTAGCTTCTTTGTTATTTTCAAAACTCTTCTTCATCTTGTTTCTTGTTTTGGTGTGTCCGTTTTTTTGAACAGGCTCTTTGTGTTCTTTATCAGATTTCGTTTTTTCCCATGGTTGGTTCATACTTTTTTCCATTTCTTTGCCTTGTGTTCTTGTAAACGTGTTGGATTTTGGTGGTTGTGTTGGATCATCTGATTTGGGGATCTCTGTTGTGGCTGGCGTTTTCTGTCCTCTCAATGTGGGCGGTATGTTTTTGTATCTGGTTGTGGTATGTTAGATTGAAAGCGATGTGTTATCTATTCACCTGATTTCGTGTTTTTTTGTTGTTTTCGAACGCTTTTTTAGCTTTTCTTTCCTTCATTTGTTTAGGAGGTTTGTGGGTTTTCATGGAATTTTGTGTTTATTAGTTTTGGATATTTTGTTGTGTGTTTGATTTTTTATTTGCTTGAAGGCGAAAGTGATTCATGTTCGATGCTTTATTGGTATTAAGTTTTGTGTGTGTTTGGTTTTGCCCTATTTTTGGTTTGGCTTTTCATATTTATTGTCGTGTAATGGTCTTCCTTCTTAGTTGTAGATCTCTTGTGGGCATAGGGCAAATGTGTTTGTGTTTTTTTCCAGAGGGGCAATTTTGATGTGCTTTGTATATTTTATTGTCTTGTTTAGATTTTGCTGGTGTTTTGCTTCATGGATTGGTGGGTCTTTTTCTATGTTCTATTTTATTCTGTACTCTGTCTTTATTGTCTTGTTAAAGATTATTGTAATGGTGTTGTTGAGATGCTATTGTTTAGCAATTCATATTGGTTTCTGGTTTTAGATGGTTATATCTCAACCATTAGGGTTTAAGAACTTGCTACATGTGGAAGTGGGTGGATTCTGGAAATGAGATTGTTGAATAGGGTGTGAAGTATGGTTGTAGAGTTTAATGCTTTTGAGATATTTGTTGCATTGCACTGTGTTTGTCTTTTGGTTTAGTCGGTTATGTGTTATAGTTTCCTACAGATTAAGGTGTAATCATTTCCTACATGTGGAACTGTTTGATTTTGGAAATAAGGGTGTGTCATTGGGACTTTTTATTGTTTATGTTTTTTTTTTCATTATGACTTTGAATGTATTGTTTTTCCTTATTTGTTACTGTAATACTTGGTTGTAGGTGTAAAAGATGGCTCGTGAGTACATACCTACCACAAATGTTTTCCAGAAAGTGTATGATGTTCTAGAAAGAGCAATAAGGGTTGAGGTGCCAGGTGGAGGTTGTGCAGCATAGTTATTGTGTTTATTGTTTATACAGTTTGTCTTTTCTGTTGCTCTTATTTTTATTTATTTGCGTGTAGGTAGGAAAATGAGTCTAAAAATTTAGAGCTCTTACTTGCAAAGTATAGTGGAATCCGACTGTTAATTGCGTAGGATGAGGAGACATGTTGCTTTGCTGATGGAGAGAGTAGATGCAATGAGCTCCATAATCCCCGAGACTCGTTGTCAGTTAAGGGAGATGGAAATTGGGCTTTTTGAGGTAGTTATGTTGTTTGGTTTGTGTTCACATGGCTTTTGCATAGCTGACTGAACTTTATGATATGCAGATTGAGATGCAAGTTCAGGGTAATCACCTACTAATGGAGATGGAAGAGAAGCATGCAGAGCGTATGAAGAGGGCGTTGTTGAGTGGCTACATCGACTGGTGTATTGAGAGTGTGACATCAGATGTTTTGGGTTATTATTGAAGGATTTTATTATGTTTTGGAAGGAGTAGTTTTAGTATTTAAGATGAAGCTATGTTGCTGAGAATATATTTTATTGTTGTTGTTGTTGGTCTATGAAACAATGTTGGGGGCTGTTGACCTTTTTCAGTGTATGCTATGAAATATTATAAGATGTCGTATTTTGCTTGTTTGTGTGACATTTAAGATGAATCTATGAGTGTATGCCTTTGTTAGGAAAATGCATAGTTTGGTTGACATGCTATTGGAAAGAGGTTGGGAACCATAAAGGTTGAATAAGCGTAAAACATCTTAGATGACTATATTCATGTTGAGACATAATAAAACTAAATTAGTCCAAGTATTCTTGCTGAATTCATAGTTTGATTGAGCTCTTAGTGGGAAGACATTGTAGAGGATGAAGGATGGATAAGGCAAAAGCATTGTTGGTTAATATGACATATGCTTTGAACTCCATGTATGCACTAACCTCTGTCTCAATTTTCTTCTTTACCAGTTGTGACAGGGAGCAGAATTCCTCCTTCCTTTTGTGTTGTTGTAGCAATCCGGAGCAAGTGAGGGTTAAAGCGAGGGGAAATTTCCAAAGATTGTTTATATTAACATGTTAAGCATTGGAAAAATTGTGAGTAATGTTCTGATTGTATTTTTTTTTAATAATGGCGAAATGATTCATTTTAGAGCTGATTTGTTTAATGTGTCTTTTTTTTGTGTAGGGTATACATTTGAAGATTAAATTTTCGTTATGCTGGTGAAGCAGTAATTGGAGTGAGTGTATTACAGATTATTAGTTAGTGTTATTCCTATAGTAACCTTTTACGCAACTATTTATGTTGTAAATGTTATGAATTGATTTGTTCTCATATTTGCTCAGCAGGCTTCCAGATAAATGCGTGAGATATGGTTTTGTGTTATTTTTAAAATGCAGAAGACCGAATTTCTGACCACATAATGTAAGTTCAAGATTCTATCAAGTTTAATGTGAACTCATCCAAATTTTTCTATAATGTGTTGTTCATTTTCAATTTGTTTGTTGACCTTGATTGTTTGGAGGTTGAATCTATTATGATTATTTTACATCCTTACTCTGTGGCAACTTCGTTGGCATAGATTGTGGTTGATGTGTTCCAGATCCGTTCTTTTCCTAGTATGTCTCTTTTAGGCTGTGGTATCAATGTTGTACACATGGTTATGTTTGAAATTTTCACTTTGAGGGGTGTTTACTTAATATATTTGTTTAGTAATGTTATGTTGCGTTTGGTGAGAGTGGCTTTATTTTTTGGGTCTGTGAGTGTGTATGATATGTGTCTCTGTGAGGGCTGTTTGTATTCTTGCTTTACCATGTTGTGATGCGTAAAGAGGCATGATGTTGGTAAGGTTTTCTTTATTGTGTCGTCATAAGTGTAAAGTTGTTTTTTAAAAAGTGTTTATCGCATAGATGTAAGTTTGGATTTCATTGTTCTTAGTTTTTATATTGTTGTATATTGTGTTTTTAAGCACAATGCATTTTTATTGAAATGAGTTGCGTGGATATGTTGAATGTATGTGTAATGTTAGAATGAAATTATGTTATTTGTTCGTTTTGTCGTTATGTGGACTTTGTTTTTTGAATACAGTAGCTATATTCATATAAACACCCTGTCAACCATTACTGTTTTCTTTGCTTGCAGCCAATGAACGTTTGGTGATTTTTAAATTTATGCGGAAATATCTCATAGCAAGCAGTTTAAATTTTCCATGTTCATCATGTGTACTTATGATTATGTCAAGCGATGAGAAAACGATTAGTACCCTTGCACTTGCATGTTGTTATAATATTGAGCGGTCTACTGATGTTGGTTGTTGAGTATAAAGTCAATACATGAAATCATGGGGGTAACATGCATGCTACTGGCTGCTGAATTTGTTATTTCATGAGTTTGATTTTTAAGCATGTGTGGGGGTATACCTGTATTTTTCATATCTTGATTGGTCTTGTACTTTAAAGTTCTTGTACAACCATAAGATAAAATGTTAGCTCTTCTATGGTTAAAGTATTAGGAAATGGTTAGTTTGAGAAATTATAGGTTCACCTATTGTTCAGTATTGAGGTTGTTGAAAACTTCTTTGAATATAATATTTCTGGTATAGTTATCTGTAGTATCCTCCTCTTGTACTAAAAATATTCTCAAACCCTCTGGATCTATAACTCGGGAGATGGCCATATAAAGTTGACCATGACTGAAAACAGGCTTTGGTAGGTATATGTCGACATGATTTAGGGACTGACCTTGGCTTTTATTAATTGTCATTGCATAACATGGCTTGATAGGAAATTGTCGCCGTTTCATAATGAAAGGCCAATTGCCGGTTGTGGATGTCATAGTAATTCGTGGAATCAAAACCTTTTTTCCAATGTTGCTTCCAGTAATGATGAGAGCCTCAACTATCCATTCACCCAAGTTTGAAATTATCAATCTTGTCCCATTGCAAAGCCTCTGACTTGGATTGACGTTTCTTAACAACATGAAGGACATGCCTTCTTTCAACCTAAGCAAGTGGGGGGCATCCCTATAAAGTAGAATGTTGTTAGCCTTTGGTTGAAATGCATATATATTTGGGGCTTTCTGGATTAGATATAATGGTTACCTGAAAATTTCAATGAATTAAGGAATTCTGGTGGATACATGTTGTCTTGTTCTACTGTATATGTTGAACCTTTGCATACTTCATCTGAACTCATGTATTCTTTGACAACTCCATTTAAGAGTTCAAACATGTATTCGTTAATTGCATCTGCATCGTCATTTAAAGGAGTCAATATAGCTCTTTCCCTTAGGTAATCTGGCTCACTCTTGTTTGTAGTGAATTTGGATGGAAATACATGCTCTACAATCTGTTGTATAGGCCGATGTGTTTAGGGAACAATGAATTTGGGTGGGATTTGAATCCAAGTTGGCTCATCTTCTCCCGCTCTTGACTCTGCTGACACTTTTCCTTCTCCAACGCTTAGCACCCAATTGTTGAATACCCTTTTCCTTCATCTACCTCCCCATTTAGATGAAGGTCATTAACTCGCATGCTTTGTGAAAGAGTCAGTAGCTGACAATCTTTCCACAGTTGCTAATTGTTGATGGTTGCTTCAACAATGTCATGCCTTCTTCCTTTTGGAAAGATCGACAAGATTTGGCAAAAGTCCCCTCCCAATAAAATAGTAATCCCCCCAAACACTTTGTGCCTGTCTGTTTTGTTTTTGCTATTGCAAATGTCTCGCAGTGTCTTATCAAGTACTTTAAATACAATCTCTGTATCATGGGTGCTTCATCCCATATAATTAAATCTATTTGATTCACCAGGCCTGCCAAATGTGTGTTTTGCTTTATACCACATGTACTATTTCCCATTAGAACATTTTCCATTAGTTCTAATGGAATAACAAATCGGCTATGTGTTGTTCTTCCATTTGGCAATAGTAGTGATGCAATTCATGTCATTGTGTTGATTGCGTAATTAGTAATTGACTCGTGTATTTATTCATGGCATACAATATTGGTTATTTGTCACCGTACCTGATGATGCGACCGCAATAACTATTTTTTTCCTGATCTTAACCGTGCAATTACAGCCTGGTATAAATATGTTTTACTTGTTCCGTCGGCCCCATAAACAAAGAAGAAGCCTCCATTCTTATTCTGTACTGACTAGACTACCCTCTCATAGATTAACAATTGTTGTGCATTCAGTGTTGCATGTAATACTTGATGTTGAAGTGACAATTCTATGATGTTGTAGTTCAGTTCCTCTTGAATTAAACGGTTGTCTGCCATTGTTAGGAGTGAAGAATCAGGCATTGGCATGTTGGGATAATCTGCAATGGATTTCTCATTTCTGTTGAGAATGTCTTCTATCTGTAACAAGCAGTAATTTTGAATTTGGATATTTGTAAGCGTTAAATCGTGAAATCTGATTTGTTTCCTTTTTTGGTATAGAACATCCTCTGAACGTGCTTCCCTGATATTCTCCCAAATTTGTTTTGGGTTGTTGACTTCACAAAACAAAAGGATGGTAACAAATAGTTGTCAAAGTTGAGTTCATGAAGCCCATTGTTGTGCCTCTTTAATAGTTGTTGTACATTCCTTGTCATCGTTAACTAATCCCAAAACGTAGCAAGCTTCTCTAAAAATGTTGCACACTTTTCCATTAACAGTCCTGATTTGCTTGAATGAGGTTGGGCCCTTGACAACATTTAGTAAGATCCATAGATAATATCTCTTCCCAGTTGTAGGATGACAATAGGTGATTCTTCCAATGCTTTTTCCTAGTTTTCTGTTTGTCCATTTCTTTGTTGATGCATTCCAGACATAGTAATTTGGTATCTCTGCATATGTATAATGTCTTGCTTCTGAATCCCTTACATTTAGAGTCATCCATTCAGTGAGCATGGAATCTTTAATACCATCTCTACAAAGGGTTGACGTTAATTGTTCAGAATCCCTTAATGTAACTGTATTCTGGTTTGGCAAATGGAAGGACATCCGCATCACCGTGGGTTTAGAGTAGTGAATGTAAAATTGAAGAGACGCCAACATGCTTCACACGGAGACAAATAATGATAGTCCAAATAGTGCTTGATTTCATTAACCTCAATTATTGTGTCAGCTGCAGAATTTTTGGCGGCTAGAACATTCTCTTGTATCATTGCAGTTGCATAGTCTGGCCCTTTATTAATATACTTGAATACGTACTTAATGGTGCTAGATCTATTGCATCATTCAATATTGATGTGTGCATTGTACCTGTTAGAATGAAACGTCAATAGTTGTATAATTTATTATGTTTGTTAAATTTTAATATACTTGTATTTGTTGTTTCCCCGTGCATGGAGCGTTAAGGATTTGGTGATGCTGATGGTACTGATGCAAATGTTGTTGAGGATCATACTTGAGCAACAAGTATCGATTGTAAGGTACGACAAATCTGTTGTCCAAGCTCTTCTTCCCCTTATGGAGGTGGGTAAATATATGAAGTGTAGCTGGGTAAAAGGATTGAAAGTGTACTAGCCCGGGTCTTGCCAAAGACCTTCTTCTGAATATCGTGAATGAGATATGTGAGCTTTAGTTTGAATAACCTAGTCATTACATCTGGTCTGTGTGCTGCATTATGTCCTAGTATTTGAGATACCATATCCGCTACTTCAGGCCATTTTTGGTTGCCTGTAAAAGTTATGAACAATGATGGGTTGCCAAGAGATCTGCAAATAGTCATTGCATCCTGGTAATTTTGTACCATGTATCGGGGGGCCCCTGTAAAAGTTGTTGGCAACACAATTCTTTTGCCAATTGTTGTTGCAATGTTATCTCCTTTTGTAACTACATCATATACATTTTGATATAAATCGGCTCTCAAGTTATCTTGGTTGTGTTGCATCCACCTCAGCCTTTCTTCCTCAACTGCAGCATAGGCATCAACTAAGTATTGTTGAAACAATCGACCTCCTTGAATTAGTGTAGTCCCTTCAGATAGCCTTTGCTGAATTCTGTAGCAGTAAAACTGTCTCATTGTCATGTAAGACCGCTTTGTTTTTCTCCTGCCTTGATTGGTATGATACTCGGGTTTTTCATGTTATCCGTCTTCACCATATGGAAATAGAATTGAATATTGCTGCGGCATGTAGAGTGGATGTAGTTCTGAAGTTCTCTGCAAGCCATGTAGTTTGCTATGCATTATAATATCTCTTTTCCATCTTTTTGACCAAAATAACCAAGTATTAAAGCTTCTTTATGAGACATGTGGCCTGTCATATTGTCTTCTATTTTCTTGCCATTGGCCAAGGAGTGTAAGCTTGAAGTCATAGGAGTTATTGGTAATGCACCAATCCCGATCCATTCTAAAAGTTTTAGCAACACAACTATGATTGTCAACTAAAAGTTTAACAATTGACTCATCCAGGTCTTTTGCATCCTGATCTATGCATGACATTTTGTTGTGCACTTCATTGGCTGTGTCATGGAAGTATAACTGAACAAACATTGGCTTATTCCCTTCGGGTGGTAATAGAGAGCCAAAATTTGATAGTTTTACCCTGGCATCCTACAAGTGTAAGGCCTTTTTGTTTTATTGATTGAATTGTCAATTTTTCCTCCAAATGAAGTGAAGCTGAAAATACCATTGTAAACCCGAATCAACTGCCTGAACTTTGCTGCAACAGGATTGTCGGTAGAATGCAATAGTTGCTTCAAGGGTTCGGGTGTTTCATGTAGCTTATTCAATCCTACTTATCCTTCTTGGCAGCATATTGAGAATCTCGGCTGCTCACCAATCTTGCAATCACCGGTTTTTTCTTAAAACAAAAAATGGCGTCGCAAAACATGCACTTGTACTTTGGGTAATTCAGCTTTTTGTTTATTACCTGCATATCTACATAATATATATGTTATATTTGTTTAGTTTGGAACATAATTCGAGGATTATAGGTTAAATTTAAGGGTTTTTGCAGCAAACCACCCGTTATATGTCACTATTTGCACGAAATCACCCGTTATATCGATATTTATTTTAAACCACCCAATTATCTATCTCCGTTAACGCAAAACCACCCAGATCCATCTGTCGTTCACTTTGCCGTTAAATGTGTAAAATGTCCCTTTTGCCCTCGCTTTTTTTTTTAAAAATCTCTATTATTTCTTACATCCAAAATTTGGCTAAGCTATGTAAATAACTTAAATTTTATTTATATAAACTAATGGGAATTTTATATATTAATTTAATTTAATTTTTTTAGATTTTAGGGGCAAATTTTACACTTTTGGAAAAACAAGGATGTTTTTGTAATTAGGACCAAAAGAGATCTAAATCATGTTCAGGCCAAGAACACGAAGAACATCTTGTGAACATCATCTCGTGTGAGGTAATCGGCGGTCTTGAACAGCATCTCGTGAACGTCCACCGTCCCTTTGGGCGCGAGTCCCAGCGCCGACAGCACCACCGTCTCGTTCCCCAATGGACGAGCCCAGCCCCTCTCGCCTCGAACCTCGAACTCTTGGCTCACCATTAAAACAAAGGCTCCATTTTAATGGAGATTTCACGCCCAACTTCGACTCGAATCTTCGAATCAAACATCGGGCATTGAAGAGGAAGATTTGGGGAATTCAATTCCTCAATCAATTTGGATTAAATGTGGGCAAGATCTCCGAGATTTGTCCGAGAATCCAAAGCTCCATCGCGAACATCGAATTGAATTTCTTCGAAATTCAATTACACCGGATTGAATTGGGAGGAGTGGATCACGTGATTGTGTCGAGGGCTGTTAGTGTTTCAAAAGCCCTATATATACCCCTTCGATTGACCTCCCAATTCATCCAATTTCAACCGAGAATCCACGAACCCTAGAAAACCTCGACAACGGCTATTCTTAGCGTTTTCCGGCCACCATCGTGCCCCACCGCCAAAATTGATGCCACCATTGGAACCATCTTCTCGTCCCCTTCAAAAGCCCCATAGTCTCGCACCCGGAGTCGCACCGGCGAGCCACCATCGATCCGAATTGCGTCCGCGTGAATAGTGCCAGCCCAAGGTTAAAGACAATGGCAATTTCATAATATTTGCCACGAGGGCAAAATGGACATTTTACACATTTAACGGCAAAGTGGACGACAAATGACTCTGGGTGGCTTTGCGTTAACGGAGATAGATAATTGGGTGGTTTAAAATAAATATCGATATAACGGGTGATTTCATGCAAAATCGGCCATATAACGGGTGATTTCCTACAAAAACCCCTTAAATTTACTTACTATTAATTCCAATCGTCGCTCCTGTTTTTCCCCTTCTGCATAACAACAATAACGGATTTAGAATATGCTTATCATGATTAATACCTTTTGCATCTTGCTATTTGAATGTACAAAATGGTTGATGGTTATTTCACATGTGCTGCTATATGTTGCAGGACATGTTAGGCTCACTTTTTTTGGGTGGGATCTTTGCTGGTTCAGTTGCTACAGAAGTAGAACCTACGATAAAAGTGATGTTTTTTGGTTTTACAAAGGAACGTATGGAAAAAGTGGGTCCAACTTAAATGCATGCAAATCAGTACACATAACAGTATTATTTCAGTTCAGCGTATGGTAAGTGCATAACCTGTTGTTGAATTTGTTGTTTCTAACAGTCGCAGTCCACAATACCATTACGTCCTTCCATCTGTCTGTAATTATGATATTGGCTCCCACAATAATGTTGTTGTGGATACATGGAATGGTTGCTTGGACTTTTTTGATGGTAATGTTCTTTCTGATGTATTTGTGGCAGGAGGAAACTGTATGCCAAACCTTAGTTCTCATGGGATGAGAAGAGGCATTGAATTGAAAGCGTTATTAAATAGCATGGGTAATATAGTTACGGGATAGTTGGAGTATGCCTACTAATTGGTGCTTCTAAATAGCATGTCCATTCATTATGTTTGATGAACTTAAGACAATCCAACCTGTTAATCTTTAACTTTCTCATACATCATAAACATGCATTGATTTCAAAGTGTTGCCAAATAGCATGTATCCACAGTAACATAGAAATGGGCATAAAGCTTACAGTTTAGCAGATCCAGTTATGTTATATAATAAAAGGCTTGGCCTAATATAGAGTTGGGAATTTGTGATAGTATGTTGACAGGAATCGTCAAGAGTGCCTAATTCTGAATGATGTATTTACAGAACACTATTTTTGTTTTGAATAAAACCGTTGTTGATGCTCCATTATATTGATATTGTAAAAGGGGAAAATGCACTATTGTTGAACGCAAAACCTGAGTTGGAGTTTATAGGCTCTGATAGGCGCAGGCCACAAAAGCTTTGCACCCTTCCATCTGCTCTTACTTTTGTCCTGGATTCCAATGGTGATGTTGATTGACCCGATGGACGTGTAAAGAATTGAAGTAAATTTGCAATATTTGTATACTATTAGTGTTTGTCATATGTGGAGACTATGTTGTTTGATAATAGAAATCAACATACTTGTTGAGTAAGGTCGTTTCTTGCCCATCTTTTTTTTGATGACTGCTGCTTGGATAAGTATAATCTAAATTGGTGTTAGTCGTATAAGAACTGTCAATATGAGCTGTAGGTGGGTAAATTAATGAACACAATGAGTGGATGAAGAAGATGTTTGTTCTTGTCTTTTGCTATGCCTTAAGTTATTATATATCATTGATTGAGGAGTTATGTTTGCCTTGTGTAATATAGTTGCAGGCATGTTTTATGAGTAAATAATGTAGACACACGTATATTGCTTGATATGGCAATGAATGACAAATATTAACATTACTTCTATTACATTATATGAATTCAGAATCCATGTATCTTATTATATAACCCGGTTGTTTTATTGATGGAAAATTGAAATTTTCACCACATCCACCATATGATTTGACCGTAAAAGCTGATTGCTTTAGCATTCTAAAGGGAGATGAAGGCAATCCATCTTAAGCTATTTATGAATTTATTTAGAATCTAATATTCACATTACCTATATTAGATTATATGAATTCAAAATCTATGTATCTTATCATATAAACGGATTCCTTCATTGTGGAATTATGTATAGGAACCTTCTTCTTACACATTCAACATGTAGATGAAGGTAAGGTTACTTAAATAATTAACATTTGTTTTTCCCCGATTAGTGTTTCCCATTGTTCAACTTCTTTCGCTATTGACAGTTGCTCTCGAAGGTGGACAATTACTTTTACTTGAAAAAGTAATTCAAATACATACATGATCGAGGAGCTTGAAGATACAATGAATACTTTAGAGAAAAATGTTTGTTTATTATATGTGTGTGCTTGTATACACATTGTTATTTTTTTGGCTGCATGTAGTGCAACTTTTCTTCATGATCTGGTATAGTTTCATTCCTCATTCTACTATTATCTTAATGATTTATAATTGGCCATTGCTTCAAGTAGAAGAAATAACTGAAGCGGTACAGAATCACAGGCTTTATAGAGACTCATTGGAGAATGAAATTCAAGTTTTAAGATAAAGGATGTTCACACTTGAAAACCTCACAGAAAATATGGATCAAAACGATGCCATACATGAAAACCTTGAAAATTATGTATAGGTTTATATTATGCGTTTATGATATATATAAGACATGCTTGTTCAACTACTTCCAATTATCTAATCGAAGAAATCTTTGTGGCAGGCTATTCGAGACTCAAGTCCTGGACCTTGAGCTGGCCTATGCGCGTGTCAAAGTTGTTTACAACATTATAGCAGAATAGGCATAAGAGGCAATGCAGTGGTATGTTTACATGACAATTCTTTTTAAAGGTTGTGCCAAAGTGTAGTAATGTAGTTGGGGATACTCTATTCATATTGTTAGCTAATACTGAAAAATTACAGTAACACATATCGCAAAACTATAAACTTTGTTGAGTATTTATTTTAAAAAGACTGAAGAAAACCATTGACATCAACATTAACAACCCACAAAGTGGCAGAATATGAAAAGAAGTACTGCTATTCCATTAGCCAATGAATAACTATTGATGTTATGGCCTGCAGAAGCCTAAGGAGTGACTGTCAGCGCTGGGCTTGGAAGAGTAAATCCCTCTCATGTTGTGGAGCCTAGTTTGCTAAGGTCGACCATGCTGGAATCTTCTGAAATTTGTGCCTCCCCATCATTCATGCTCCCTTGTGATGCAACATTACTAAGGCTTCTTTGATGCTTTTTAGTTCCATTCCAGTGCAATTTCAAGCTATTGACTTCTTCGGTGCATCTGTATTTTTTAGGGGAATAAGTCATTTGGTAAAGGTGGAGATTCATGCGTCGGATATGTAATTAATATTAGAAGCAACAATTTTTTTGCTTACATAAAAGCCTCCTGTGAAGCCTCGACTGCAGGGGGCAAGCTACTTGCATCCTCCTCCCTTGGGCATTTTTGAATTGATGTAAGATTTAGTCCCAGCCTTTGATTTGACTAATACGTCTTGCACATGCGTAGTGAAATTTAAAATGTAAGTTTACAAGATGGATTTACCTCTATTGATGTGGTAATTGCAGGAAGAATGTTTGTGCATGTAAAGCTCTCGGCACCAATGGAATAGTAAGCATGTGACTTGAACTCCAATATATGTAAAGTGTTGATGATGTTGGCTAACCCATTAGGTAAAACATTGTCATCATTGTCATCGTGCTAATTCATAAAGTTTGAGGGTTAATATTGTAAATGAACTTAGTTTAACGAAATTTGGATTGGGAAACTAAATTCAAATAGTGCACTGCGTAATAACTTCCTTACATTTTTTAACAAAGAGTCAGTTGTTGCACCAACCAATTTCTCAATGGTGTCATCAAACAGGGTGATTGTAGTTGTAGCTGTTGAATCTTCGACGTTTAGCCGAAGCTTAAATTTGTTATAGCATTTATAAATGTGGGTAAAACTTGTGAAACCTATGGGATTAGGTATGCATAGAGGCTTTAATAGTTGTGCTAATAAATACCTAGCCTTTGGGAAGCTAACTGGCATTTCACATGAAGTGCAGAAAAAATTCCCGTTGCGGCGAGTCACACCTTTCTTGCATTTTCCACTTGTACATGCAAATTAGTACCATGGTGTTTGAGTTGCAATTTCTAGAATTCTGACCTTACAATGAAATACCATATCCTGTAAGCAAATATGCAATTGTGGATTAAAAAGTTCTATGTGGCCACTTTATTCAATCTAGACAATGCATGAGTGCAATAATTAAAAATACCCTTTTTTCTCTCTACACCAATGAAGCACCTGTAGAATAGTCATGTTCATTGTTGCTGGACCTTGATCTGCAGGAAGGCCATTCAGGACAACATCCTCTCTACAGAGGGTAATAATCATGGAAGAATGGTGAGTAATTATTTATGTCAGTCGTACACTTACAATCATGGTAATATATGAGGCAGTAATAAGGTGGTTGGATATTTACATATTGTGGTTTATAAACTCCACCAATTGGGGGATATCTTTAAAATCATAAAGGATTGTGGATGGAGTGCTTGATATGTAGACCTCATCTGCATGGAACTCATAGCAGCATTAGCCAACAAAACTTTATGCATTATTATGTAAGGTAAAGTAGAAATGTTTAATACTCCCTAGTATTTTTGAATTCTTTCACATGCATAGTAACCAATATGATAGGGTATAAGCCTTCCTATGTGACTTTCCTTTCTAGCAGTTCATCTCCTAGCTTGTCCCACAATGTGACTCTTATGTTTTCACCCCTGTCGTTGACATTACACAAACATGTTTGAACTTTATTTCATGCAGAAATTCAATAGAACTTAGGTTAACACATGAACTGGACTGGATATAAATATTGTAGTAATTGGTAATAAGTAGTAGCAGTTTCATGTGTTGGACTGTAGGTGGAAATCAAGGGTTTTTGCTACTCCCCTTTGCTTAGTGGGTGTCCCTACCGTCTTTTGCAACCTACACATGTGACATATCCAATGACCTCTGCACATAGAGAACTTGACTCATTAGTGGTGTACATAGTAGCTCTTGGGAAAATAAACAAAAGGGCAGAAAAGCATTTACCTATAAGATTATTATTTTTAGACAATCATATCTCTTCAATTTCAGTAACATCAAAAGGGTATAGAGGAAACCCTTGATTGCTATGATGTGTTTTCTTAACAACGGAACCTCCATGAAGTTCAATCATGTTATTGTTATTTCTGACAATAGAAAACTCTTTCTTATTAGGCAGCACATTAAAGCCTTTTATATATGTTGTACACAAATCCCTCTTCTAAGTTGTTTATGAAACAATGAGCAACATTGCTTTTCGTTGGGCAGTGTTAGACATTTCCCTAATTGTAAAAGGAGAAAACAATTAGATATACGCAATGACAGAGTATGATATTAAGTAGGAGAAACATCAAAACATAGATGGGATGTATGCATACCATGTCATCATATAAAATGAAATCAGTACTGATGTATGATCCCATCCTAGTAAAGACATCCCATTTTCGACAAACCATTACCTCAATGTTTGAAGTAACAGCATCACTCAACTGATTTAGCCTTGCAACACTAATATTCATAATCTATATTCTATGTGTGCATATGAGACAACTGGAGTGGAGAGATGGATACAGAATGCCGACCTTTTATAGACAAAACCATAAGAACGTTTCACTCTTGTAGCACTTGCAAGAAAATGAGTATAGCGTCTTTTGGAGGAAGACCACTAATCTATGTCATTCATACTGAATTGGACCATTATTATGCACTGTATGGAGCGGGAAAGGCGTTTGACTAGGGGCAGTTTTCACCTCTAGTAGTCTGGGCGTTTTTGCGGGCCAAACAGCATTAAGTTGGGTCAATATCACAGAGATAAATACCCTTCACGACCGTTTGAATGGCTGCACTTTATGACTGGCCATAACTTCGCATGCTGAATTGGCAATGCACGGTCGGTTGAATGGGTACAATTTAATTCCATTCAACCGCATAGAATGGGAATTCAGAGAGTTTTTGGGCCTTTCTCCATACGAAATGGACTCTTGCCTGGCGAAGGGAGATATGGCCCAAAGATTGGCCCGTTGTTCCACTACTGAACGACTATACACATGACAATAAATGTTGGACATTAGTGGACAATTCGTCTACTTTATATATTTATATATTTATAGATAGATTTTATCTTCTAAACCTCTATTCATATGGTGTTTATAAAATGTTAAAATGTTTGATTAAGGTTAATATACCATTATTTTGTAATCCCTCATTTTATGTGATGTCCAATCTGTTAAGAAAAACTAACTCGAAAACAAATATAAGAAGAAAGGATAGTCAATAGTGGATTAAATTGCATCAGACATGGTAATATGGCATAGATTAATCAACTCGAATTTTAATTGGTCATTCAATCAAAACGACATATGGAATTACATTAACCATATTATAGTGTTATAATTGAATCGAAACGAATAATCCACTATTGACTATACCGTATCTTGCATATGTCGTTTTAATTGATAAGCTCGTCGATACAGGGCTCGGCCGCTAATAATTATATAGGGTCGTTAATTTTGCAACTTTTCCCCTAAATTTTGTATCTATTTTATTTTCTTGATTTATAAATTTTAAGTCTCTATTTAGATCTATTAATATTGTTCGTATTGACTTTTAGATTTTAAGTCATATTATATAATTTTTTTTTATATGAGACACTAAGTCATTACAAATTTACAACAAAGGATAGTAGATTCGAATTTGTGACATTGTGATCACGAAATGTCATATTTGTCAACTAAGTTAAAAAGAAAGACATTACTTTTTTAAATAATGATAAAGTGAACATTTGTTTAAAAATTAAAAGATTTATACTTTAAATTTTAACTTAATTTAACTTATAAAATAAATGTTTTTTTTTCTCTAAACCACCCTTTATATGGCCGATATTGCGTGGCACCACCCCTTATATCGAATTTTTCAAAAAACCACCCAAATATCTTCCTCCGTTAACCAAAAGCCACCCATGCACTGTTATCGTCAACTTTTTCGTTTTAAAGTGGCATAATTACACTCATGCCCCTCAAGTTTTTGATTCGTGGCAAAAATGCCCTCTTCCACTTTTAACAAATTGCAAAAGTTGTCCAAATTAATATATTAAATTTATAATATTTATTTTAACCCAAAATTAAATTATATAAAATTTAACATATGCTAAAATAAGCTTAGGTTATTTTTCTTATCAATTTAGCCCTACTTGTTTCATGGAAAAAATGCCCTCTTCCACTTTTAACAAATTTCAAAAGTTGTCCAAATTAATATATTAAATTTATAATATTTATTTTAACCCAAAATTAAATTATATAAAATCTGACATATGCTAAAATAAGCTTAGGTAATTTTTCTTATCAATTTAGCCCTAATTTATCGTTAGTATCATATAACTAATTACTTTATCAAAAAACCTTGAAATTGATTTATTTAAAGTTAAATAAAGTAGGGCTAAATTGATAAGAAAAAGTGGAAGAGGGCATTTTTTTCACGAATCAAGTAGGGCTAAATTGATAAGAAAAATAACCTAAGCTTATTTTAGCATATGTCAGATTTTATATAATTTAATTTTGGGTTAAAATAAATATTATAAATTTAATATATTAATTTGGACAACTTTTGCAATTTGTTAAAAGTGGAAGAGGACATTTTTGCCACGAATCAAAAACTTGAGGGGCACGAGTGTAAGTTCTTTAAGATAATGGCAATTTCGTAATATTTGCATGAGGGCAAAAGGGTAATTTTGCCACTTTAAAACGGAAAAGTTGACGATAACAGTGCATGGGTGGCTTTTGGCTAACGGAGGAAGATATTTGGGTGGTTTTTTGAAAAATTAGATATAAGGGGTGGTTCCACGCAATATCGGCCATATAAGGGGTGGTTTGGCAAAAAAAACCCTAAAATAAATTGACAGAAATATAGGGACGCTCATGTAAAACGACTCCTATGGTGAAACGAGTGAATAAATGAGGAGCATTGGATGAAAGAAGATGGATGGATGGATGGATTGATAGGTTGTAGAGATTTTATGGTGGGTGTGTTACCATAAAACAAGGGTCACAATATGCATTTATCTAAAAAAATGTTTGAAAAAAGAAAAGAAAATCTAATTTAGGAGAGAGAATATCAAATCTTACTCCTTGAACGACGGTCGTCCCCCAATTGTGGTTTCTACGTCTTCTTCGTCTGCTTCCCCTGCTCTACTCCATAGCCTTCCACCATAACTAAAGGCGAAAAATATCATTCTCAATTGTCGGTCTTGAACATGGAAGAAGGTTAGTTCATGTTAGTTCATTGTTTAATGATATTCAAACTGTTCTTTTTTATTTTTATGAATGATTTGATTTTGATGTGATTTTTAGGGTTCTTTTTTGAGTTCTTGTTAGTTCATTGATTATTGATTTTGACGAGCATATATGATTTAGGGGATTTAGGGTCTCCCTTGAAACGACTTTGTTTTTTCATTGATAAGCATTCAATTGGTTTCGATTTTCTGATGCCATTGTGATTAGATAATACGCATATTTAGTGGAAGTTCATGCATATCAATATATTCAATGAATTGAAACATTCTGCATATCGACACGAAAAAAGATGAATATTGTTATAAATAATTTGCATATCTGTTAATCTTGTTCATGTTCCATCGTATATAATGCATCGAGTGAATTGAAAATTAAATCTATGAATATCAAAGCACATCATTTGAATATCGTTCAAGTATTATTGAATAAATGTTATTCGTGATCATGGTCAATCGTATATATACTGATATTCATAAACACTGAATAGATATGTACTATGTGGTAATTGATATTCCAATTTATAACATCATATTCACAATCTCCGAAAGTTAACAGTATGCATATCGACACGTAAACTATGAATATTGTAATATATAATTTGCATAATTGTTAATCTTAGGGGATTTAGGGCTTCCATCGCCGCCTTCATCGTACTAGTCTCCCTTGAAGCGACTTTGTTTTTTCATTGATATGCATTCAATTGGTCTCGATTTTCTGATGCCATTGTGATTAGATAATACACATATTCAGTGGAAGTTCATGCATATCAATATATTCATTGAATTGAAAGTGAACATTCTGCATATCGACACGAAAAAAGATGAATATTGTTATATATTTTGCATATTTGTTAATCTTGTTCATGTTCCATCGTATATAATGCATTGACTGAATTGAAAATAAAATCTGTGAATATCAAAGCACATTATCTGAATATCGTTCAAGTATTATTACATAAATGTTATTCATGATCATGGTCAATCATATATATATATTGATATTCATAAAAACTGAATAGATATGCAATATGTGGTAATTCTTACTCATATTGGATCGAGCGTTCCTCTGTACATGATATTCACTTTTTTATCTCTGAATAGATATGCGTTCCTCTTCATCGAACAATGATGTTGATGTATCTGATGATGGGCTGTCAGACGAAGAAGAGGCTGATTTCGTGTATGGTACAGAGTATGTTATTGACCCCGATGACAGAAACACAAAGCATTGGGTTCCGCTATGTCCCCTTCTCATGAAACCGGTGCTTGGAAAAAACTTCAATTCCTTGGATGAAGGAGAGGCATTCTATCGTGAATATGCATCCACAGTTGGTTTTGATGTTAGATCAAGCACCTCGCACAAGTTCATCCACTCAGATGTTGTTAAGATCAAATACTTTATGTGCAATAGGACATGATTCAAGAATGTAGCTAATAGTACGGGCAAACGCAAGACAACATCTAACAGAATAGGGTGTGATGCAAAAATCTCTCTGAAATCTAGTGATGGCATTGCCTACGTGGTTGACAAATTTACATAGAGACACAACCACGATATGATACCGAATACAGCAAGGCATTTCCTCAAAAGTAGTAGGAAGAAGGACATTGGACATCAAAAATTTATGATGAGTTGTGCAAAGGCGAACTTGGGGCCAATAAGGTCTTTTAATCTCTTAAAAGAGATGGTTGAGAGTTTTGCAGGAATTAGTGCACCGGATGAGGTTTACGTTCAACCTCTAGGACAAGCGAAGAACAAAGGCAGCGGGAAGAGGTACAAAGATGGAAAGGAGAAGGCTATAGCCAAAGTTGGAAAGAAGAAGGTTGTAGCCGAAAATGCAAAGAAAGGCATGAGGAAATGCAAAAGGTGCAACAAGTATGCCGGTCATGACAGCAGAAATTGCAAAGAAGATGTCTAGTTTACTAATATGCAAAACTGTTATTTTGATATTCACATTATGTATTGCAATATTCGTTAGCTATCCGTATTAGTAATTTGGGATTTGGGCATTTGTTTCACAGATTTATTAATATTATTCAATCGTATGTTTTGGCAATAAAGGTGAAGTGATTAAATATTGTTGCGTATTTCATACTTTCATATAGTCTACTTAACTTGTTTAATCGAAATTCCCAATCTATACCGTTATACAATTCTTGTATCGTGAATACCATAACATAGAAATTGCTTACCGACAAAGATTCATGAATATCAATAACTTGGTAATGCAAAGTTGTACCTGAGTAGTCAAATACATTGCTAGGTAGTTTAATAAAATGTCTAAGTAGTCCTACAAAACAAGAACAAATTATACTTTCATAAACTATAAGTTGATAATCTAAACGCCCCACTACTTTCTATTCTTCCTTTCCATTTGATTTGCTTTCTTGAGATTATGCTTGAAATGATCCATAAAATTTGTAGCATCTTCGATGATGACGTCTTTCAGATTGTTCATCTTAGACGTAATAAGGGCATAGAGATACATATGGCGCAATGGAATCATACACTTCGAAGAGTTAGGCTTAAATCTAGTTTCCCAATTCTTCACCCCCTGTCCAAAATATGTCTCCATATGGCGCATTAAATATACTCCGCAGTCGACCATGTTTGTGTTATCATGCCACATCATTTTCAGAATGGACATACGACCTCTGGTAAAACCATTGCACCTTGTGCCGAGATTCATCAAAGCCATGTATTCAAAGAACATCTTGGACTGTGGACGAACATAACAAATAGTAGTTGTAGCATACCATATACGTTATAGTGGAAAAACAATTCAAAATTCTCTGATTAGAGTGATATCTTATTACTAGTAAGGGAATTGTGTCACCATATTTTGCTATCGGGTCCTCATCGCCAGTTGTGGAATTATTAATAATCTCTATTTTCGAACACATGAAGTTGAAGCATACCAAATAAAAATGCTCATGTTTCAGTATGGGGAAGAAGACATGTTATTGCAACAAAATGTTAATTGACGAATAACAATAAATCATTTGTAAATACGCTAATGGGAAATAAATATCGTGGGATGAGTGATTACCAAATTTGCATCCTCCAGAGATGAATGGTTGAGACTCACTACCAATTCATCCATCTCAAATTTGAATATGGAGAAATTTGAGGCATATTCACCTTTGTTCGGGTTGGCGAGGGGGCCAATCTGCTATGCAAAATGAATGTGTAAAACATTTATAGGTGGGTAAAACTAATACTACGGTTAATATCAATAAGGATTCAGTGAATATCATTGAACAACATGTGAATATCACATTGTAAAAACTGAATACATACCAAAGTTGATGGATAAACGAACAACCGTGATGCAGTTGTATGGTTTCAAGCCTCTTCTAAATCATTTAAATATATGCCCCATAAGTCGACAATGTTAATTGAGACAAAGGTGGATTCTTCAAGTGACTTGAATTCGCTCGCATCAAGTGTTCTACCATTGCACTCAAATAGGACTTCCCTGATAACGGGGAGACAATAGAAAAATCAAAATAGAAGTGTAATCATTGAATGCAACATACTTCAGTAGTAAACACCAACCCTTCTGCAACATGAGTAGCAACATACGCATATAATACATGATGTTCTTTAGTGATCGTTTTTCTTGCGTTTATAATCCTATTGAACCATGGGCTCTTTCTTGTAGCCGGTAACTTAATGTTCCTTTTCGAATTTTGTTGGACACATTTCATCGGTGTTACAAAATCATCGTCGTCCTCTTTGCCGTCCATTTGTGCCTGAATTGGAAATAAAATTTTGGTAAATGAATACGTAACGAATATGAAATACTATTGCAAGAGTATCAAACTACATAAAAGTTGAATATTGTCAAAGCAATTATGAATATCATTTTTTCATACAATGAATACCAGAACATCTAATTTGCATACGGACATAGAAAAGGTGAATATCAGTTAAGGTCTGCTGAACATTACATATATTAAACCGTTACAAAATTTGTAATGTTGTCCACAATACCACCCAATCTAAGTTTGTTGAACATTGCATATATTAAGACGTTATAAAATACGTGAAGATGTTCACAATACCACCCCAACTAGATCTATAATGGTTATATTATATGGACAAAAAAATTTGGCTTTAAAGCCATCCAACCATAATATTTACCCTTGACACCCACCTTAATTCACCCTAAAATACAACTTCACGAATTTAGACCTTAAGTGAGAGCATCATCATTTGCTTCTAACCCTATTACTCCTCCTCAAGCTTACCAGATCAGTTTGTTGAACGGTGGGCTGCTTTCCTAGACGACCACATATTTTCTTCTTAGCCACAACCTTCTTAACACTGATCTCAACAACATTAGGTTGAGCTAGAGTGACGACTTCAACATGGGGATGCTCAACAACGATGTCATTTAACACCTCCATGACCACATCTTTTGGATTCGGTTGGCCCTGTTTAATTTGCATATATATGTTAAATAATATTAGCAACTCTAAATAAGGATCATTCACACCCACACAAATGAACACCACATGAATATCAATGTAGCATGCATATATACGTTGAGTAATAATAGCCTCAATATGCTTACATTAGTACAATATGGTTATATAAACACTATGCATATCCATGTATGCATCATTAATATCACACTAACGTAATAGAATATCACAAGAACGGTCAACAAATACTTACATCACATCACAAATAATCGTATAGCCTGCATATCAATGTGTGAAGTATGCATATTACACCCATTAAAATGAATATCACATGAACGGTCAATAGATTCTTAGATCATGAATACATAAACATACAATTTGCATATCAATGTGTGAAGCATGCATATCACATGAACGGTCAACAACTTCTTAGATCATGATTACCTAAACATACAATCTGCATATCATTGAAGGAATCATGAATATCACACCAGTCAAACAAATGTGAACATAGTATGCAAACTGCAAATTTAAATGATTGGATGTATAAAGAACCTCAAACGTATCAGTCGTGCCAACATTCTTCGGTCCCTTATTTCCTGAGGTTGCTTCAGAAACCTACATATTCGGAATTTAGTATGCAAATCAGGAATTTTAAAGATTGAATGTGACTTCAAACATTTCATTTGTACAGACCTTGTCCGTTGCCTCCTCTCCTGTGGTGGCTTCAAGAATCCTAGATTGATCCTCAACAGTTAGAATATCACTTTCATGGAGCTGGACATGTGGGTCAACTTCGCTCGTTCCCGTATCAACCTATGGAAATTTTGCAACTAATATTATGCAAACATTCAATAAAATAAACAAGTTGGCTTTGCATGAAAAATAAATGTGCATGAACCTGAGGCCTATGAACATCCACTACAACTGTTGGGCTGGACTAATGCACTTCTTCGGCATGGCCTGTATCTGCCTGGAAAAAGGGAAGATCGTCATTAAACCTACAGTCATCATTCTCGCGCTTGATGATGTCATTCTGCCTAGACATCACAGCCTCGATCTCTTCAACCACCTTCATCAGCTCCGGACTAGTCCAAAAAGGGTCTTGAGATTGCGATAGCACGTTCCCTACTTGAGTGCATACATCAAAAGGAGCCTCGTGCAAAAAATCAGATCTGGAACCCAACAATGCCCTCGCCGACTCAGTGAGTGCAATTGACACCTCATCGTCCTTGCACTCAATATGAATGTTCTTGGTCTTGTCGGCTATCCTAACAATGGCATTTGCCACAATCTTCAAATCCTTCACCGTAACTTTGTTGAACTCTTGTAAAATTTGATAAAGAATATTTATAAACGAAATTATCGTATAAGTAAACAATATACAAAACTGAATTAAATAGACAACTATTACCACCACTCAAACATGTTAAAATATGCATATCAACATGTATATTTTGCATATCAATATTATTATCATCAACATCATCAAAACTATAAAGTATACACAATAATATAATTATGTTAGATAAAACTATAACATCCTTATTCAACATGATATTATGCATAATAACCTATGTATTTTTAGCATTATTAAATCAAGAACATATGTGACATATACATATATTCAGTTTTGTATATTCGATATAACTCATAAGTTAGGCATGGAAATTAACCTTTTTGGGATTTGATTCCTGTACCGGGCATGCATCATCTAGCCTCTTTTTGATAGACAACTGGGCTCCAAATTACCATCCCCGAACACCCTGTGACTCATCTCAATCTCGTCTCTCTCAGCTACAAGCTCCTCAGTTCATCCGACAAATGTGGGGAATTTTCTTGGAATGGTTCGCTTTGAGTACAAGACCACACAGTCCAAGTATAGAACCTGGAGAAAAAAAAAGTTATGCATATCAATGTAGGGATAATGTATCCAACCCAAATAATTGAATATTACATACACGGCCAAAAGAAATAACCCATTAGATCCATTGCATGTCATAAAAGGATATTTGAATATCATACATAGGAAACAACTACACATTTATTTTGTATATCAACACATTAAAACTAAGGTATATATCAAACTCATACAAATGAATAACACATACATGAAAATGATATTCATTATCAAGAACATTAAATAAAATCAATCAAAATTCAATATTATTCCCGCAATGTATATATGCAACCCACATACCGTCAAGAAGTAGAGTGGGCTAGTAAAGTAGGCGTCAGGATTCATATCCCACTTCTTCTTGGCCTTGATAAGACAACTTATAACGAGACCACACAAGTTCATTGTCCTCACGCCATTGAGCTGCTCTAAGCCACGGATGAGGGACTGGTTTACAGCACCGCTTTACGTCGGCTCGACTATGCAAGAGTGGAACATGCCAATAAAATCCCGTATGAAGTCTTCGCCTCCTTTCTCGATCGACAACATATGGGCACCAACATGATTATATTTGATGTTGTACAACTTCATGTCAATTTTCTTCCTCTATTTCTCTACCACATCCATCTTAACCAAAGGGTCGAGCTTGATTATTTCAACGAGGCCACGTGGAATGCCAAGGCAAATCTCCATATCACTATCTGTGACATCTAACACAGAACCATCTGGGAGCAAGATCTTTCCCTTCATTGCATTGTAACTCTGAACCAACCACCTACATAGAAAACTGAAGAAGACACAATTAATATTTTATTAGAACGCTTAAAAACAACTCAAAATATATGCTCGAATCATGAAAATATATGTATCCATAATCATGATTGAAGCATGCATATCACACCCACAAAAATGTATACATAATCAACAATATGCTTATGTTAGTACAATTTGGTTATACAAAATTTCTGCAAATCAATGTATGAATCATGCATATTACACCCACAAAACTGAATATCACATGCACGGTGAACAAAATGTTAGATCATTGCACAATTAAACGTACAATCTGCATATCAATATAGGAAGTATGAATATCACAACCACACAAATGAATATCACATACACAATCGACAACTTCTTAGATCATGAATGCCTAAATATATAATCTGCATATCAATGTAGGAAGTATGAATATCACAACCACACAAATGAATATCACATACACAATCGACAACTTCTTAGATCATGAATACCTAAATATATAGTATGCGTATCAATGTAGGAAGTATGAATATCACAACCACACAAATGAATATCACATAAACAATCGACAACTTCTTATATCATGAATACCTAAATATATAGTATGCATATTAATGTACGGAAAATGCATATCTCACCCACAAAAATGAATTTCACATGCACAGCCAAGGAAATAATCCATTATTACAAATTGCATATCAAAAAGTATATATGGATATCATACATAGACATTTTACATATCTACTGAACAAAATATTAGTATAAAAACCGTGTACCTCGGTAACTCAAACGATGCCATCCTTAAAAGTCTCCCAAATCCAAACTCCTCTACATTTCTCTTTTGCACGTCGTTCATTTCCCCGATGGTCCAAATGAAATATTCAAGCTGTCCACGGTGTTTGATACCCTTAAAACCGTCATTTTCCTTGACTTTCATACGAGGGTGTGCAACTTCTTCAGATTCTTCCTCAACCATCTTAGCCTTGCCCTTATCCAACCTCTTTTTTGATTTTAAACCTGATACATGACAAATATGATGTATTAGTCAATGTTTATTAATCAAAGATATCATTTAAAAATAAGAATCATATCATTCAACTTGTAAATATAATGTACCAACATCATCTTGTGTAGATGATTTAGAGGTTGCAACATTTTCCTTCGACGTCTTTAACCTGGCCTTTTGTATGCTGGCCAATGTTTCATCTTCATCATCGTCAGGTGCTTCTACAATGAATTAGAAAAGGATTAATATATTGACGTATAAAAATATGACTTTATGGTACAAATGAACATTGGAATTGAAAAAGAAAAACATATATACACTAAACACCTAAAATCCTCATACCTCTTGCTTTTCTCTTAGCCTTGTTCTTCTTGGATTTTTTTGACGACATCCTTAGTTGGTTCGTCCTCCCCATCAGATTTATCGGATATTTCTTTTCTGGTGGTCTTGCCCTTATCACGACAAGCCACGATCTTCAACCGTGTCTTTGCCTGTGGACTGGTTCCAATTGGTGAAGAGCCATGAGCTTCTTGTGATCCAGTATCCACAACTGGTTCAATAACTTGTTCGGCAAATGTGTCATGAGCATCCTTTGTGGATTCCTCATCCGACTTCCTGGAGGGCAATCCTGTACAAATCATATTAATAAGATTAATTGTATATAACAGATAAGAAGGAATGACTATGGCTTAGACAAAAGTGCAAATGTCATAGTTAGAACTACATTGCATATTTGTCCGGATATAGTGCATATCAATTAGAATACAATGAATATCAATTTTAAAAAAGATGAACAACACATTGATCTAAGATGGTTGCTAATCATATGAATACCAAACATTAAACAATGAATATCAATGAATTGTTAGGTAATAACAATGGATCCCATGATAAACACTAAAATATCAAATATGATCAGAACCATACATATCACAACATTAAATCCCTTATTATTGCATATAATAAATTATCTCATCTCTTTAAAGAAACTTAAAAAATATGCTAATTGTACTAGCACTCATGATAAACACTAAAATATCAAAAATGATCAGAACCATTCATCCCATTTAATATCAATATATCTAACATGAATAAATCGGCTAATAAATATGATACAACAACTACATCAAATACATTACTTCGAAACTATACAAATAAAAAGATATTTGAATGGCAACAA
Organism: Rheum nobile; assembly: GCA_027886185.1. Lineage (NCBI taxonomy): Eukaryota > Viridiplantae > Streptophyta > Magnoliopsida > Caryophyllales > Polygonaceae > Rheum > Rheum nobile. The sequence continues at coordinate 406,375 of WOAB01000044.1, read as the reverse complement.
ATTACCTTTAACAAGCCTTCTTCTCTTGCCACTAGACCTATCAACTGGGTCGGGCGGGTCGGGTTCGGGTTCGGGTCATATCGGGTTCGGGTCAAATCGGGTTCGGGTCGATCGGATTGATAAAATTTTCGGGTCGGGCGGGTCGGGTTCGGGTTGACCCAGCGGGTCGAACATGCCCTTTTTTATGATTATTATTATGATTTTTAACTTTAATAAAATAATTATAATATTATAATTAATATTATATTATTATTTAATAAAGTATATTAAAATATTTAATATAAATGAAATGAAATATACAAAATAAAGGGGACCCGCGAGCTCGGATTTGCGTTCGGGTCGAGTCGGGTCGGGTCGGGTTTGGGTTCGGGTCCTTCGGGTTCGAGTCCTTCTTGACCCAGTGACGTTCGGGTCGGGTTCGGGTTCGGGTCCTTTCGGGTCGGGTCGGGTCTTCGGGTTGGGTCGGTTTTTGACAGGTCTACTTGCCACCCTTTGGTTTTAGAGACATTGATTCTCTACCCAACAAGCCTCTTACCATGAATAGAAACCTAAACAGTGTATGAATGCAACATTGAAGAAACTGAGAAATTGAAGCATGTAATTAAACTTTTTGAATAAGTAAATGACGAATCAACATATTTTCTGCGGTAATGGAGGACGGTGACAATCCTAAGGAACCACGAATTTAAAGTATTGTTTCCTACAGACACAAAGTGCTTGTTGCTATTACATGTCTCATCTAGATGTTCAAATTGATGAAAATAATTGTCACGCAGAATCATCATATCCAATGTTACACAACTCAACAAATATTTGGCATAATCATTATACATGAGGATGAGTAAAATTAAAAATCAACCTCCAAATCCAACAAAAAATGAATCAACTTGAAGGTTTCAAAATCCAATACACATGTTGAGCATGAATGTAACGATTAAGAAGACGATGATGATGATATAGGGGGAAACCAATATATACACTGCACATATTCTGCATATCAATGTATAGAAAATGTATATCTCATCCACACAAGTGAATATCACATTCACGGCCAAGAAAATAATCCAAAATTACAAATTGCATATCATACAAGTATATTTTGCATATCAATGTATGGATAATGCACATCCCATCCACACAAATGAATATCACATTCACGGCCAAGGAAATAATCCATAATTACAAATTGCATATCATACAAGTACATTCTGTATATCAATGTATGGAAAATGCATATCCCATCCACACAAATGAATATCACATTCACGGCCAAGGAAATAATCCATAATTACAAATTACATATCATACAAGTATATCTTAATATCATACATAGACACTGAACATATCTATTGAACAATGAATGTAACGATTAAGAAGACGAGCACTTTTGTTAATAGGGCGAAATACATGAGAACGAAATAGGGCACAAGGACTGTGAAATCAGCCGACGGTAATGAAGGATGCCAATAATCCACGAGTGAATAAATTACACAAGCAAAATCGAATGAAAACCCTAAATTAGAACTCCAAATTGAAGAACACATTTGAAAATTTGAACCAAAATTGAAGACGATGGAGAAATTTGAAGGCTGCGGACAAGGAATATCAGTGGGGCACTGATTTTAGGGTTACCTTTAGAGCCAGTTGACGGCGGCGTTCGACAGTCGAAGATGGAGAGTAGCGCGACTGAAAGTGACAATGGAGAACACGACAACGAAAAACCACCTTGGCTCAGTCGACGATGGAGAGTTGCACAAGAGAAGAGACGATGAGTGCACTGCGAGAGAGACGCAAGAGAGATGAGACGCGAGGGAGGAAACAATGGAGTCGAGGATGGAGATGACGCGAGAAAGGAAACGATGGAGTCGGAGATGGAGATGAGTGCACTGCGAGAGAGAGAGAACAGAAAAGAGAATCGGAGAGACGATATCAGAATGGAAGTTGAAAGGGCGTGGATTTTGGAAAGCAGTAAAAAGAGATCCCAAAAATAACGCAAATGAGATATATAAGATGTGTGTGATTTCACCCTCTAAATTTGTGTCTCTTTAAAATAAATCCTAGCCATTCATCTTCAATTAATTCAATGCTCCTCATTTATTCACACGTTTCACTATAAGATGTTGTTTCACTATAGCATTATATATATATATATTGATCGGTTTTAGGTTTTTCCAAACCGAAATTGAAAGTAGATATAGGAGGTTTATCCAGTTTCGGTTCTAGTCGGTTTAAGTTTTTTCCGTTTTCGGATTCAGAAGTTCTTCAGTCTCACCGAACCACGGGCCATCTCTACAACTAAGTGACTTAAATAAAAATTGACTTACAGTTTGTTGATGGAAGAATACATTTCAAAAAAATTGAAACCAAAATAGATCAACTAAAAGTTTAAGACTAATAAGAAATAATTGTAAAGTTAAAAACCTAATGTAATGAAATATTAAAGTTTAAGTATATAGGGGGTTGGTGAAACGACTTGATGGTGAGAACAAAAGAACATATACATACATGACATTATGGTAAATATCTCAACAGGATTTACTACTGAGTAAATAAGAAATGAACTGATGAGCAATTTTACTTAATGCACCTATTTTTATAAACTTGTAAGAAATTACAAAAATGTCGTTGCATGACAATTCTATTTAAAGTTTACTTTTAGTATAAATTGACACCGTGTCCCTCTTTCTCCAGATTAAATTTTGCGCGTTCGTCCATGAGATCTAAAACAATGCTCTCGTACGGGGGGTGTGGTTCTCGCCGGAACCGTTCCTAAGTATATAAGACTATTACAAAGTGTGGGGTAATCTACCCAATTTGTTAAGAAAAATGATCCACAAACGTACAGACATAACAAACAAAGATAGTGGATTAATGCATCATACATGATTTAGATCAATCTAATTCCATTTCTAATTGATCTTTCAATTCAAACAAAATATGAACATCGATAAGCCACTGATAATAAAATAACATGGGAGTGTGAGAGTTGGGGCGAAATTGCTGGGTAAAGCAAGTGAACGCACGCGCGTGGTGGGTGCGAGTGTTTATAATACTCGGAATTTGAGAACTACGGAGTATTATTCTTGGAACGTTCAAACATCAGCCTCCTTTTTTGTTAGTTTCCTCTGTTCACAGCTTCACCTACAAATCCTCTCTCTCCTGCCCTGTTTCTGCACATCAAAAACTGCTACGGAGAACAGAGCATCTAGCCATTGAAAAATGAGTCGTTTAGCTCCTCTGTCTGAAGAGCCCGTGAACGAAGAAGACCTGAAACAGCTCTCCAAGAAGACTCACCACTGGAAGAACTGGGTCAAGTCTCATTTCTCCATCTTCTTTCACAAGAGGTCTGATCTCAAGATCCTCTTGAGCGTTCTGGGTTGCCCTCTTTTCCCAATCTCTTCTTCTCCCCACCTCCAAAATCCCGCGCAATCGCTCCTTGAGGTCAGTATCGGTCTCAACTGGCTTTTCAAGCTTGAATTTTTGTCATTTCCCGCGAAATTCTCCATTTATGAATTAAGTTTGATACTCCATTATTTTCCTGTTAACCCATATCATATGTGTTAGAGTTCAATCATCATTCATCATTCATCAATCATCAATCATCAATCATGGGTTGTTTCAGCTTGGCTTGTTTTGTTGTACATCTTCCTATTCAAGGTTTCAATCTGCAAAAATTCCCCATGTCACAAAAAAAGAGGGTATTCTTGATTTGGTTTTGTGCAGGTTTCATCCTCAGCTAGGTACATAATTGAACAGTTTAGGGCAGCCACGGGGTGCAAGAAGCTAGAAGGCAACGTGAAGAACATATTTGCAACTGGCAAAGTGAGCATGGCAATGGTGGAAGACCCTAATTCCAGCAGCCCACTTGCGTTGACTCACAAAGGGTGCTTTGTGGTGTGGGAAATGGTCCCTAACAAGTGGTCGATCGAGCTCGTTGTAGACGGCCACAAGGTTGTAGCCGGAAGTGATGGGAAGGTGGCTTGGCGTCACACCCCATGGCTCGGCTCCCATGCTGCAAAAGGCGCTGTTCGCCCTCTAAGACGCGCTCTTCAGGTTTGTTTAACCCAATTTGTAGACGATGATGAAATTTTGAGCTTTTTATTGTATCTTCTTGATATCTAGTGTCCTAAACTTTAGGCAATTGAAGCCATGTGCTTTAGTACTGTGTAGGGAACAATCATCTTCTTGGAGGTGGCTTTTTGTAATGATCATTTAATTGCTTTCCTGTTGGGGAAATATGAACCAAATCCCTCATTCTTGCTTTTTGTCAATGGGAATTTGGTTGTTTGCACCTGAAGATAGATAAAAGAATCATCACTAAAATTATGCCATTCTTCATGTCATCTTGTTCAATTGATTGTGCAGATTACATTGATGAGCTCATAGATCCATAGTCACAACAATGTACGTTAATGAATAAAGGTATACAGTTAGGTATCCTTTGGTGGACAACAACTTGCCAGGGGCTTCAACAATTTTTACCCACAATTGATTAGGTGACACTAAAAATGGTCCCTCTTAAGGATATAGATCCATCCGTATGAAAGATCTTCCCCAATCCCTTTCAGAAATATAAGATATCTCATTATTAGAATTGGAAATTTCTTAGCTACTCATATTCTTGATACAGATAACATGATCTTAACATGTACAATATTGTCTTTATCATATGTTCTGTCACAGGGTCTTGATCCAATGTCAGTTTCTCAAGTGTTCTCCGAAGCTCAATACACGGGCGAGAAGGAAATACACGGTGCAGACTGTTTCATCCTGAGACTGTCAGCTGAGGTGGATGACCTGGCGGATCGGAGCGACAGCTCAGCAGAGATGATCAAGCACGTGACGTTTGGGTACTTGAGCCAGAAGAGTGGGCTACTGGTTGGCCTGGAAGACTCGTACTTGACGAGGATACAGCCTCCTGGGAGTGGGCCTTTGTATTGGGAGACCACCATGAGCTCCAAGATTGAGGACTACCGCGACGTTGATGGCGTCATGATTGCGCATTCGGGGCGGACACACGCGGTCATAACGCGGTTTGGAGACGGCCTGAAGAAGCCGAGCCTTGGGGTGTTGAGGATGGAAGAGGCCTGGACGATTGATGATTTTGCCTTTAATGTAAAAGGCCTTTCAATGGACTGTTTCCTTCCTCCCCAGGAACTGTGTACAAATCGTCATTTCTCTTCAAATAATGTCAAAGTTGGTGTGATTGCATAGCACAAGTTTGATAAGGAAAATAGTGAAACAGCAAGCCAACTTCTTCTTTGAATTCAAGACTAAGTTTAATCAACAGGAACCATACAACATACTGCAAGAAAATCTTGTCCGAATTCCAAAAACTAGATACTACTACTTTCTGGGTTCAGGCTATATGATATAGTTTTGACTTTATCAATATCCATTAATTGCAATAGTACAAAGCTCACCCACAAATTGAATGACACAATGAAAACTAAGGAATTGGTGATCTCCAGACCCAAACATAAATACAGGGATACAACTTACAAGTAAGATACAGGGATGGGACCTGCAAAATCATTCTTTAGTAAAACGCCAAAGAATAGTTCCATTTGTGCTTACTGCGTCGCTGTTATAACGTAATTTCAAAATATATTTTCGGTGTACTTATTTGCATTAGACCTAAACAGAAGCAAAAACATCTTATCTTGCTCAGCTAGCAAACTTCTTCCTGGGGCTTGTCCTACTATTATAGACCACTCAATCTAAGCTTACTTCCTTCTTCCTCTGTCCTTTCATTTCGATACAACTTGAGAAACAATTTGGTTACTCCTTTTGAAAGAGCACTTCCTTTTATATTGGTGTTAAGTGAAATTTGGGAGATAATTAATTTCAGCTTAATCATTATACTGGTGTCGAGTGATGTTTTTATGTTTATAGGTGGTCAACGTACTTAATTGGTGGTTTTGTACAATTTACCGTAAGTATCGATATGCATATATTACCATACACACACATCTTCTGTTTTCTGATAAAAGGGACTCTCAAGGATAAATTAAATTGTTGCTTTTAAATTGTTACAGTCAAATTAGTCAATAACTTTGGGATAGTGACTGAATCTAGTGTGTATTTGGTTTACCAGAAAAAGATGTTGGGCCAATGGGCCCAATTAGTCCGGCTCAAACAACTCTTGCTAGGTATTTGCAAGATTGGAAGGAAATGAAAAGTGGGGTGTGCATCAGTAGCCATCACCGAGAGACAAGAAGCAATTTGTGAGCTTCTTGGAGTGCAGTCAGCCAAAGAAAGAAAAAGAGAGAAAAAAGAGAGAGCTTGGAAAAGAGAGAAAGAGAAAGGTGAAGAAAGTAACTAGTTTTGCACTTATTTAGTCTTGGAGATTGTTTCTCAGTTCCAGATTGCTCGTTATCAACAAGGGTTTGGTAAGTTCATCTCTCTTTGGAATTCCTAGTCTCATGAGCAAGGCGTTTAGTTAGTTGGAGAGAAATCCTTTCTAGATCGGGTTGTATTTAGATGGGTGTTTGTGATCTCCATGTTTGTTTCCTGTGTGTGAGACTTGTATTGCTAAACACTTGTACTGATTTGTTGATTAGTGGATTAATTGGCTTGCTTGGCCGGTCGTGGGTTTTTCCCCCTCTCGTGATTGAGGGTTTTCCCACGTTAAATTTCTGTGTTGGTTATTGTGATTATTCTGTTGCTTGAGTTTGTCTGTGATCTGGTTATCCTGAGATTCTGTATTTGTCGCTGTGAAGATGGGGAACGACAGTCATGCAGAGGTACAGAGCAAGAGTCTTTGGCACGGTGAAGATGAGGAACGACAGTCATGCAGAGGTGGTTGGTATGGGTGATGTTTCTGTGAAGACAGACATTGGTTGCACGTTGACATTGAAGAATGTGTGCCACATACCGGATTTGCGGATGAATCTGATTTCTCTAAATGTTTTGGATCAGGAGGGCTACAAGAACTTCTTTGGTGATAAGAAGTGGAAACTTGTCAAAGGTTCCATGGTGATTGCAAGGGGTAGTTTGAAAGACACCTTGTATCGGACTCAGATGTGGGATATCAAGGAAGGCTTGAGTGGAGCTCGAGATGATACTTCACTTGATTGGATGCATAGGCAGTCGACATGCTTGAGTGAAATGAGGCTGCAGGTTCAGGCAAAAAAGTCTCTCAAATCTGTTGCCGGTGTGACCTTGAGCACTTGTGATGGTAGTTTGTCTGTGAAGCAGACAAGATTCAGCGGATCTTCTCAGACGTTAGAAGAGGATGGCACAAGTGTGGAATTTACTTCAGAGGATGGTGTTGATGAGATACCCATGCCAGATGAGTGTTCGTCGGGTGTTGAGACTGATGAGGGATCTGAGCAGGGGGAGCCAACACAGATTGAAGAAACTGCCAGGAGGTCAGAGAGAGAGGAGTATGAGTCCACCGGATATCCTACCTCAGTGTACGAGAGAGTTACGGAGGAGGGGGGGCTACATGGTGGTGATGATGATATCTGGCGAGCATCGATTCCGCGCCACGATGGCGGGATGAGACTCGGATGCAAGTGAGGCCAGGATGACGACGTCTTTCCCTTGGGCTGGAGGGGGAGATTGTTGGGCCAATGGGCCCAATTAGTCCAGCCCAAACAACTCTTGCTAGGTATTTGCAAGATTGGAAGGAAATGAAAAGTGGGGTGTGTATCAGCAGCCACCACCAGAGACAAGAAGCAATTTGTGAGCTTCTTGGAGTGCAGCCAGCCAAAGAAAGAAAAAGAGAGAAAAGAGAGAGAGCTTGGAGAAGAGAGAAAGAGAAAGGTGAAGAAAGTAGCTAGTTTTGCACTTCCTTAGCCTTGGAGATTGTCTCTCGGTTCCAGATTGCTCGTTACCAACAAGGGTTTGGTAAGTTCATCTCTCTTTGGAATTCCTAGTCTCATGAGCAAGGCGTTTAGTTAGTTGGAGAAGAATTTTTTTTAGATCGGGTTGTATTTAGAGGGGTGTTTGTGATCTCCATGTTTGTTTTCTGTGTGTGAGACTTGTATTGCTAAACGCTTATACTGATTTGTTGATTAGTGGATTAATTGGCTTGGTTGGCCGGTCGTGGGTTTTTTCCCCTCTCGTGATTGAGGATTTTTTCACGTTAAATTCCTGTGTTGGTTATTGTGATTATTATGTTGCTTGAGTTTGTCTGTGATCTGGTTATCCTGAGATTCTGTGTTTGTCGCTGTTTCTGGGTGTCATTTGATTGTCAGCAGAATTGTCGTTACTCCTAGTTGGCCTCGAATTTGCGCTTTCGGGCCCAACAAAAGAGTTATTTATGAAGGGTGATTTGATGCTTTTATATTGGCTTTATTGCCAAAATATAGTCTTTTATGTAGATTAATGTTCGATGTAAGTATGTAACTCATGAGAAGCATTTACAACAATCCCTGGATTCACATTTCACATGATGCAGCAGCATTGCAGATTAGACCAACTAAACAAAAGTCTTCATTCTCCCAGAAACAAATTACACAATCTTTTACGGGTGTAAAGTACATTACACAAATACTAATTCCCAACTTCATTAATTACCTATTCAAAGACACGGCTTGATCAACAGGAACCATACAACATGGTACGCAGAATCATACTTGACAAACCAACAATACTATCATAACCACAGAATTTTCCAAGAATCATGGCAAACCTACAGATGGAAGAATTGAACAAGCTGGCCGGCTGGCTCTAGTTCCCTACTCCAGGGCTCGGGACAGAATAATCCGGTAAAACCATGCGTCCACCCTCAACACGAACAGCAAAGAGTTTCCGGTGTATGAGCATTGCTCGTAATTCGCCACTCACACTACAAGGTCCCTCACTTGCTGATGAATAAACGCCTTCCAAACAACTCACCTTCCTCTTCTCTTGCAGCGACCTTCCTGCTTCTGTAGGTGCAAGGGCAGAAGAAGTCAGTATCAGCAACAGAATCACAAAGTTTGATTGAAATCTCAACATTTTCAGTTATGACAGAATCAAATGAGAATAGGGTTAATTGTTTGTGCTATGTATGTGTGTGGTAACTGATGTTGTGTGATTCCTAGGGAGGTTTTAAGATGCTTTTATAGCCAGCTAGGCATGTAGTTTTGAAGAGGAAGAAGCGTCGGGATGAAGTTAAGCTACAAGTCAGAAAGAAGGGTTAGCAGGAACTTAATTCATGAAGGAAGGAATGTTTTGCAAGAAATGAACCCACGTAGTGGGTTATTCCAAATCGGTTCCTGTGTAAAGTTAGGTAGGAGATCAGATGTGAGGACAAAACCAGCAGCCCTCATTTCTTGGCGGCTTCATCCTTTTTCCGAGTTTCTACCCAATAACAATAGTTCCTAGCACTGTTGGATATGTAGGTTCCGATAAGCTGGGGAGTTCAAGATACGGGTCATTCACCATGCATGCATGAAATCAACCAAAAGGATCATCTTACCAAGTCAAACATATCGGTGTCAATCACCAGAAGAGCTTTTGCCCTTTGATACTTGGGATGAGGTTACCATTCCACATTTCCACTTCTAAATGTGCTCATGCAAGGCAGCCTGGAAAAGGAGTTTGGAAATGTCAAGTGTATAAAATTGAAAGTTCATTATGCATGATTAGGCGAAGAAAGAGCAAGTGTACGATGCCTCTTTCGCAATACTATTGCTATAAAGTACAAACAGGGTATTGCTTTTCTAATAGAAACACTAATCCACACGAGTTGTGCTGACGAGGTCTGAACTAGGAAAAGGAGATCATTTCTCATCCCATCTTCCGGTTGATACAAGTATTAAACCAGATGACTCCTCTTTTCTTCTCCCTTAACTTTTGTCGTCTTCCCTCCAAAAGAATTTTCCAAATGTGGTGTTAAAAATTAAAAAGACAACAAACACGTACTTGAAACATCACAATTGGGCAGACAAGCAAGTTTCGAACCCAAGAGCTGCAGTCATTTTCATCCAGAGTATTCCCCATCTTGATGCTAACTAAGATTGACCTTGGCGGATGACTTTTGAGAGTGGGGACTAAATCCAATGGATTGAGATATTGCTGTTCACCTAAACATGTCTAGTGCATGAAAGGGTTGGGGAAAGTTACCAGAAATAGTCTATTTATAGAAAAGAGCATTCAATTTGTGCAAGTTACTCCAGCAAAAACCTGTTTCAAAAGGAACTGATAACAGTGCTTATATGAGCTTTTTGGTTTGTGACTTTTCAAATATTATACATCTGTAGTGCTTTCACTGTATAGTCTCTCGCTCTTCTTATATGGAAAATGCAAATGTGATACCAATTTTCACACCTAAACTACTCCGGAAATGGCATATCGCATATATTTGAGCATGTAACTGATACTTTTTCCCTATACTCAAGTTAGGGTTTCAATGGGAAATTGAATCCAAAATTATACATAGAATTAATATGGTTATGAGTTATGACTAACCTAGTAAGGGACCGATGCATCATCCACCAAGAAATTGTTACAAATCAAATTCAAACCAATGTATATCAGTTTACCATTCCGGGCCATCTTCTCAAAGATGTAGAAGAGAACATATATCATTATAATGCCACAGCGTCAACACTCTCACACATGACTGCCAGTTTATCCCTCTCCAACACTGTAGACACTGCAGTCATCCAAGAGCTGATATCTACAAGATTCAGCTTTAGCAAACTTTTTAAGATGGAATACAACAAGTCCATATCCCCTTTCTCACACAAGGCAACTATAAATTTATTTACACTTTCTGAGTGTGGAGCATAGCCATTGAATATCATCTCATCCAGAACAAGTGCTGCTTCATTGAATTCCATTCCACGTACAAGACCATCAAGAAATATTCTATAGGACACCACATCACGTTTACAGCCTTGTCTTGGCATATCCTCGAACAAATCTATGGCGTCTTTTAGCATACCTTCTTTACAGTACCCAGAAAGAAGGGTATTATAACTAATGACGTTTGGCTTACAACCCCTTTCCTCCATCTCATCTAAGCACTTCAAAGCCAGTGTAAATTCCTTATCTCTGCAGAACCCAGCAATCATTGCATTGAAAGTTGCTGCATGAGGTTTACAAGCATTTTGCTTCATCTCTTCCAAAACCCCATTTACCTCATCCTTCCTTCCAGCCCTAAAAAGCCCATTAATAAGGGTAGTATAGATAGCCGAGTCCGGCTGCAATTTGTTCCATAACATCTTATCTTTGAGATCAAATGCCAAGCCCAACTCACCAGACTCACAGAGGCCCTTGATCAATGATGCATAAACATACACATCAGGTTCAAGTTTATAAACCCGCACCATTTCCCTCATAAGACTAAAAGCTTTTTCCAACATTGACTTCTTACAAAGCGCATTGATCAGTGTCCCGAAAGTAGCAGCATTCGGCCCAGCCCCTCTCTCACGCATTTCATCGAACAGTTTCCACGCACCATCCAAATCATCACACAAACAGCACGCATTGATCATTATATTGTAAGTACAAGCATCCGGGCAAGCGAACTGATGGGCATCCAGAAACAAATCCCGCATCTTGTCGAATTCATGGCACACAAGAAGCCCGTTCAGGAGGGAGTTGAAAGACTTCACCGTCCTTTCGCAACGGAAGGACGGAATTTCATCGAACACCTGGCGTGCTTTGGAGGGAAGCCGAGCACGGGAGTAATAGGCAATCACGTTGCAGAATATGATTTCTTTCGGGAGGAAACGAGTTTCGAGCTTCAACCTGGCGAGGATTGTGTCCAATTCATCGAACAATTTGGCGCAGCCGAGCTTGGTGATTATGAGGTCGTAGGAGAGGAGGGTGTAGCGAAAGGGCGTAGGATTTGAATTGGGATTAGGGTTCAGGAAGAGATCGAGAGCGAGCCTTGGATCCTTCTGTTGGCGGAGGAGGGATGAGAGTCTGAAAGGGGATACCATTTTCAGTGTTCTCTCCATTTCCAGGGCTATTGGCTGTACATGTGAATGACGCGGGTGACCGTTGAGCGCAAAAGGCCAACGACGATGATAGGCGGATAGCTATAGAATTTTGCAGACGAGGATATTTTTTGCAAATTCTCAAAATTTGGCATCACGTTTTATTTAACTAGGTACATTACACAACCCCCCCTAATTCGAGGGGGTTTCACAAAATTGCCCATCTCGTAGAAAATTAAACAAAATCATCAATAAAATTAGGTTATTCTTATATAGAACTACCATAACACTTGTTATACTTCAATATTTTTTTAAATGTAGAAATACCTCTCACTTACTAGAACCAACTTTATATTTATATATATAGAGTTTGGATCATATGCGGAGCACTCTTCCCGTGCGGACGTGCGGAGCATGCACTTTAGGGTCTTATTTGTGCACTTTAATGTCTTATTTGTGCACTTTTTCAAAAAAAAAAAATTCTTTTACAAATTGTTTTTCAAGCATTTTTCAAAATTTTTGCAAAAGTGCACAAATAAGGCTCTAAAGTGCACAAATAAGGCCCTATAGTGCATGTCCGTACGTCCGCACGGGAAGAGTGCTCCGCACCGGAACCGCACTCTATATATATAATATAGTAGTAAAACCAAACTAATTTCGTGTCATCCATTAGTTATAACATATAAATAAATTTTGTCCAATAATTTTTTGGACTTTCACTACGTAATATTTTTATATTTATTTCAAATTGAAATTAGTTTTATCTTACAGAGGGAGTTTCACATACATTTGACCCTTAACATACAATATGAGAAGTATTTTAAGCCCTTGGATGAAGGGGGGAGGAGGGAGATTAAAAGTGACACGGTGACATTTTCGTAAATATTGCGTACTTTTTTTTTGTCTAATAGTTTTTTTTGTCCCTGGTCGTTCTAAAATATTATATTTACGTTCACATATAAACACTAAACGTTCATTTATTTATACTGCAAAGTTCATATATTAATATTAAATCTTCATACAATTTGTACCAAAAGTTTACAAATTAAAATGAACTAGAGATGTACAAACACACTTTATACCAGAGATCATTAAGTATATCAAGTAAGGACTTATATTGTGTTAAATCCTAAACCATTAAACCCTAAATCCCTAAACCCAAGACCCTAAAATATTAAACCCTAAATCCCTAAACCCAAGATCCTAAACCCATAAACCTTAAGCATAAAGTATAGTTATTAACTCATCATGCTTTATGTTTATTAATTTTTACTTGGTCTTTGAGGTTCATATGTAATAATCACATGTTCATATATTAGTACTGTAATGTTCATGTGTAACATGCACATGCATGTTCATGTTTGAAATTCTTTTTACTTGGTCTTTGATGTTCATATGCAACATGCACATGTTCATATATTTGTTCTGTAAGGTTCATATGTAACATGCATATGTTCGTATGTTTAAAATTCTTTTTAGCTGGTCATTATGTGTCGATGTTCATATCTAATAACGTCAAAGTTCATATGTAACATGCACATGTTTATATATTAGTCGTATAAGGTTCACGAACTAGAAATTTGTATGTTGTGTGTTGATGTTCATATATTGTCATTTAATGTTCATATATGATAACGTCTCCTATCTCCTAGATTTTATTTAAAACAATTTAAAATTATTTTTGGTGCATGAAATTAAGAAAAAAGTGAAAAAAAATTCAAAAATTACAAAGGAGTGTTGTTTGGGGGGCGGAGTTGAACCGAAGACCTCATGGTATCCCCCGCCCACTCCACTACCAGTTGTGCTATGAGGCTCTAGTGTTTTATTAAGAGAAAAAGTTGAAATAAACTCACGCGCATCAGAGACAAATCCGCGCATCCGAAACGAACGGCCATAATTGGTTCGCAAATTAGGAAAGGGTCGTTTCACGCGAACCCAAATCTTATCTTATATATTAGATATTTTCAAAAGTTCTAAGTTTTTTATGGTAGTTGATAAGAAATATATTTTATTATAAAATTAAGAGTGTGAATCAAACAAGGAGGGGATGCTCCTATGATGAAAAAGGAACATCCTCCATCCTTGGATGGGGTTTGAATGAAGGGCATAAATTAAAAGATCATTGGCACATGAACTCAGTTATGACCGGTCAAACCAATGTCCATCGGTCAAGTTTTTTTTTTCGGGTCAAATTGTTTTTCCCGACCAATTTTTTTTCAAACTTTTTCATGGCCAATTTTTTATCGCCGTGTTCATAAAACTTGTACAGTGTATTCATACAACTTGTATTGCGTGTTCATAAAACATCAACTGCGTGTTCTTCATATTATTAGAAATTCGTCTTTTGGTTTGCTTCAAAATTTATGAACACATAGATGTAATCCCATGAACACCCAATAGAAAATATTTGAACTCGATGGAAAATACATAGAGATATTACTATAAACCCATGATGTAAAACATTAATGTCAAGCATATAAACACATATGCATATCAATATAAACACATAGACAAACTGATATGAACACATATGCAAAACATGTATTAACATAGAAACACATTGATTGACAAATAGTAACTTGTTCATAAAACTTGTACCGTATGTTCTTAAAACTTGTATTGTGTGTTCATAAAACTTATATTGGATGTTCATATAACATGTATTGTGTGTTCATAAAACTTATTCTTTGTGTTCATAAGACTTGTAAAGTATAAATATGGTCACTTGGATAGTTGGATGAGAATGAAAGATATGTGCGTAAATATGGTCACTTTTTTACAAAATTTTCTTAGATTTTGACAATTTCGCATGATAATCTTGAGTTTTAAATTTTTTTCACCGTATACCCCTCCGTTAATTTCAGTTAACTAAAAGTTAACTTTAATTAAAAAAAGGGACAGTTTCACACATTTTCATTTTGCTTTCTCATTTACCCTGACTCCCTGCCCCTCCAATCAGCCCCAACGTCTGGACGACTAAGACGAGTCAAATGAAGCAATATTCGAGCTTTTATTAATATGCAAAAAATGTGCTTTAAGTAGCAACTAAACGGGAAAGAATCCTACCTCTAACATCATCAAACAACAATGAAGCAATATTCGAAGAAGGTTCGTCAAACACATGAAATCATAAAGAAAAAGAATAAGCAAAACTAGTTAAGCGGTCAGCGACATCATTTGCCTCCTGATAAATGTGACGAGACTGGACATACCAGTTTCTACAAAGAAAGCCTTGACATTAGAAACCAGACTAGAAAGAGGGTCACTATGCGCGAGAAGAGCCTCTAGGTTTCTTTGGCCTGTTTTTAGCTACGACAGTTCTTGAGAATGATTGCGCTATATAGAGAACTTAAAATCTGACCAGGTCCGACCTTTTGGGTTGTTTGGGTAGGGCGGTCGCCTACGGCCCATGAGAATAAGGGGTCCAACCCAAAAATACTAGTATTATTATGTATTTATAAGCCATGGCCAGATATAACTACTTATGCAATAAAAGGCCCATAAAAACAACTGCCCATCTATATTATTATGTACGTAGCAACAACTAGTGTAATACCCGTGCCTTGCATGAGATTTTTTTATTTTATTGTACATTTGTAAAAATCGTATATTATTATTATCGAATAATCATTGTTTTAATATATATTTGATTAGTTATTTTAATTAAAAATGACAAATTGACTAAACAAATTAAAGATATAAAAAATTATATTATATAAAGATAGACGAAACTCTCCATAACTTTATTAATCATAAAAATTGGTTAAGTAGTCTTACAAACACATATAGTTACACTCTTTTACATCAATACATGTAAAACGATAAAACATAATAAAAAAGTTCATTTAACTCTAATACATGAAAATGACACGCTAAACATAAAAGATGGTATGATGTTCAAAATTGCTACAAATTATCAAAAACTTCCTTGTATACTACATTGGTTGTAGTATTATTTTTCTTCTTGTCTTTGTTGCAAATCAAGATCTTTAAACCTTTCTTGCTAGTTACCCTTGATAAAACAACATAAAATTGACCATGACTGAAAACAGGGCGTGGAAGATACAAACCGACATTGGCAAGAGATTGTCCTTGGCTATTGTTTATGGTCATAGCAAAACAGACAGTCAAGGGAAATTGTCTTCGTTGAAACTTAAAAGGAAATGATGTGTCTGACGGTGACATTATCATGCGAGGAATCAAAACCGTATGTCCAATATTGTTGCCTGAAATAATTCTCCCTTGTATGACTGCCAAGCTGCGTGGTTATCAATCTCGTCCCGTTGCATAAACCTGAAAACTGATCAATATTTCAAAGCAGCATAATGTGCTTTAAGGACCAATTAGAATAAATACATAACTGAAATAGAGGCCAAACTAAAAAATCCCAATTTATGTAAAAAATTATTATTTATATTAACAATAATTTATCCCTTATCATGTATATCTAATATCACCAAATGTCAACATTATATTATTTTTGTTTTTATTCATACATACAATAGTCAATGGAACTTTGCAGATATATTTTAGTAACAAAATAAATAAAAATACAAACTTAACATTTAATATAATTATTTAATTATATGTGCACTATAATAAAAATACAAAATTAACAACAAATTTGTTAACCTCGGCCAAGTCCGTAACATTAACCTCGGCCATATATAAACGAAGCCCATCATTTGATTCAAGTAATTGGGCCAAGCCCAATAAATGCATAACTCAAATCTCGTGCTCATCACCGTAGCCAAAACCCTACCTCACTCTCATTTTCATTTCACTTCGGCGCCGCTTTTGATTTCACTCTCATATTCTTGAAGTTTTAAGAATTTTCTTTCCCCTTTCAATCTTTCCAGTTAGATCCACATAGTTTCTTTCCTCTTTCAATCTTTCCAGTTCTAGATCGAAAATCGTTTCTCACAGATCCACAAAAAAAGATTATTCTCGAAACTCATTCACATCCAGAGGATATCTGAGATTATTGTCGAAACTCATTCAAATCCAAAGGATTTCTGTTTTAGATCCAAATAAAAGTTCCATTCTCCAGATCTGTGTAGTATGCAAAGGCCGATGAAGAATGCAAACGGAGATCTGGAAACTGCTAAATTAGGGTTACCGAAACCCTCCGTTGTACTCCTCCGAGCTCCTCGTTCTCCCTCTCCTCTCTCCGATCACCAATGGCGGACTCGAAAGCTCATGGCCTCCTCTCTGTTACTCCTCCTAGTCAGATCTCCAAAGGTATCCGCTTCTTTCTTTCCCCCTTTCGCTGCATATCCCTCTCTAATTCTCAATCCGCGTTTATCGTCCCCATTCTTCTAAGATTTGGTTCCTTCGATGTTTTTTTGTGAGTTCTGTTCACTTAATCAAGATTTCCAAGCTCGATACGGTGCAAGCTTGTGTTTTATTTTCGGATTTGGGTAAACCCTAGTTTGTCGGTAGGGTTTCGGCGCCGTCAATTTTTTTATCCTGCAGGCGATATTTTCCTTAGGCAGTTGTTTTAATTGGTTGCTTATCCAAGTTTCGCTAGGGTTCTTTGGTGTATTGTAGCGGTTAGGAGTTACGTGTTTGTTCGCTGGGAAATTTCATGCTTGATATTTGCTAATGTTCGAGTCTGTAGTATTTGTGTGGAGCATTTGCTCTGTTAAGTTTCGTTCACCAAAAAAATGCACATGTACTGTTAAGGCTTTTAAATTTGTGTGGTTCTCTTCAATGGAAATGCGTCCAGTTGGGCTGGGTTGACTTTTGTGCTTCATTTCTTGTGTTTTGATTCAGTTTGAATATCACACTTCTTATTTTGTGATTTTAAATTAATTGTTTGTCTTGTGTTGTGGCCTCCAATGTTTGAAAGTTTATCTTCGCATTCTCAGTGCCTCTTCCTCCTCTGAGGGGTTCTTTACTGTAGGCCACACTTTGATCAGAACTTGAAGAGAACTGGGAACCTTGACAAGAGTTTTGAAGGTAACCCACCATAGCCATCATCTCTTTCCTGATCTTGATCTCTTTGTAAAATGACAACAAAATTAATATGATTTGTCTTCTCTCAAATAAATCTTTCAGGCACACCCAAAATCTCCAAACCGGAGAAGCCTACCAACAATGAGGTATAAACATATCGTCTTCTTTTTTTTTAACATGAATCTGCTTTTGAAGTTGGTTGAGTTTTTAACTTGTTTTTTTTTATGTGATTCTTTTTAGAATAAGGATGGATCTAAGGCTGCAGGGCATAGAAGAAAATCATCAGCCATTTCACAGAAACTTCAGCTTACTGAGTACATAGGAGGGATGGATTCTGTCACCAATGGTGCCTCAGTTTAGGTATTAGTTTCTTGCTCCATAAAATTGGCTTCATTTATTCATTGGAAAGAGTTTTCTTTGCAGGAGTCTTTTTTTTTTTTTTTCCTGTTTCCTTATAATGGACAGTCTTAAGGTGTGAGGTGACCATACTATGTAGTAGTAGCATAGCTTTAATTTATGGCAAAATTCATTTCATAATCTGCACCTTTTGGGACCACAAATCACAAAAATGTATACATACAACAATCCACTTGCTCTGAATTGTAGTAGTAGCATAGTCTTTTGGTTATGTATCTTCGCTGAATAATAAGGTTAAGAGGTTAACACTTCTATGTAATTATCTCCTTCCTTAGTAATTTGACTATTCGTATTAAAAAAAGCAGGTAAACTATTTCACCCAGCAAAGCATGATCTCTCGGCTTTTAATGGATTATGCTAACCTGCAAGCATCTTGTCTGCCTTGTTTATTAAGTCCAGTAGTTTTGAGATTCAATCTTTGTGTTTTTGGAAGATTTTTCTGACCTCAGGATGTTGATGTATATGCCAATTATCTGTGACCTTTGTTAGCTAGTGATCTGGGTGATGTAATTTTCCCTTTTAGCTTTTAAGTACTTAAATGTTGTGAAAAGCTTGCTCTTTTTTTGGTTTCTTATTACAATTGCACTATTAATGATAACAATGAAACAATTTTATGAATTAGATAAAGTTAAAATTGCAAGACCATATGTGATGCTGAGATATTCTGATGACGAACGTGTCTATAATGAATAGTTTCTATTATATATGTTTTTGTTTGATAGTAGACAGTTTAGCTTCTTAGCATTTACTTGATAATTTAATCATCTTGCTTATCATGTGGCTGTTGCTATGTTCTGTATTTATTTTTGAACTTAGCCAAGAATAGGGTTCATATTGATCTTTATTTATATAGTGGAAGTAGGTGTCCCCTGCTCCCTTGGATGTTAAACTTATATTTGACTATTCGTATTAACATATCTCAAGTTTTTGTGTAGTTAACATGCCCGACCTGCCTTTCTATGCAGGTCACTTATCACTTCTTCCATTGGAAGAAGGGAACTCCATTTTCTGAGGATCAAGGAATATATAATCGTTTGAATTCGTGGGAGCAAATTGACAATGGGAAACAGCTGACATGCAACAGAAAATTTCTCACCTGAAGTATGTCTCTAGAAGTTCCTTTTTACAGTGTTTCCCTCTTCAATCTTTCTGATCTTGTAGCTATTATTTATCTTCCTTTTTAAACTTGCAATTATTTGATGGTTTATGGTACTATATGGACATTTCTACTTGTTGCATTGTCGTAAGTCATATATGTAGGCTTCTCGTCTCTTTTTGATTATTTTGAAACAAATTTAATATGATTGAACCAAAAAATGTACAGGTTCCATTTGAAGGTCTTGTCTCAGATTATAATATAGATTATAACATAGGTCGATTGTCTGTGATTATACTTAGATTATTTAATTTAAAAGTTGTGCACTATATTATGTAACCTCCAGACATCCTTATTTGTCCAAGCATTTCATAAATTGTATGGTAAAAATGTGGTTTTGTAATTTCTGTGCAGGCTTGATTCAAATCCATGGTCTGAGAAATGTGGTTTTGTAATTTTAATACAGGTTGTGCATTATTTTATCACATTTGTGGTTTGTGCAATTATGTAAAGCTTATGTAATTATTTTTATGCTTTATATTTAGGTTAATGTGTGTGTGCTCTTTTGTAAGAGGCTGGGCAGCTTTTGGTGCATTGTGTTTTATTTGATTACATGCTTTATATTTAGGTTAATGTGTGTGTGCTCTTTTGTAAGAGTTGGGCAACTTTTGGTGCATTGTGTTTTATTTGATTACATGCTTTATATTTAGGTTAATGTGTGTGTGCTCTTTTGTAATAGTTGGGCAGGTTTTGGTGCATTGTGTTTTATTTGATTTCATGCTTTATATTTAGGTTAATGTGTGTTCTCTTTTGTAAGAGCTGGGCAGGTTTTGATGCATTGTTTTATCTTATTTGTGGTTGATTTTATGTTTAATTTTTGGGTTGTCTTTATCATAAATAATTTTATATGTATGATCATTAACTGGTAATGTGATTACTGAAAGAGCTCTAAAGATACGACTAATATACTAAAGCTTTAAAGGTATGACTAATATGAAAGAGCTCTAAAGCTCTAAGTATATGGATATGTTCAATAAAGTATAGTGTTGTTACTGATCAGAAAAATTGTGCCATTATAGGTTGCAACATATAATATCTAAAATGCATATGTTAAACCGATTCAATCTATACAATCAGGTCTTGATTTCATCAATTGACTAATTCTATACTTAAATGATTTACTTGCTCATTATGTACTTAACTAATCTGTTCATGGTATAGGAAACATATGGGAGCTCGAATTGAAGTCAAAAGGAAAATTGGATTATAAATACATACAAAAGAAGACCTAAAGGTATGTTTTCTATACTAACTTTTAGTGTGGTATGTAATTTAGTTGGAAATAGTGTATTAAATAGGTTAGTTGTAAACTAAATAGTATGAGTTGTAAGTAAATGCTTCTCTTATAAACTAATTCATGTAAGTGACAACAAAAATTTAATACTTGTAAAATAAATATTAATAGTACACAACTGCACTGCACATGTATTAAATAGGTTAGTTGTAAACTAAATAGTATGAGTTTTAAGTAAATGCTTCACTTATAAACTAATTCATGTAAGTGACAACAAAAAAAGCGTATTAAATAGGTTAGTTGTAAACTACATAGTATGAGTTGTAAGTAAATGCTCCACTTATAAACTAATTCATGTAAGTGACAACAAAAATTATATACTTGTAAAATAAATATTAGTAGTCTTTAAATTAGGTTTATATACCTTAGCTCTCCTCACTATGCCCTTTTCAGTCTCTTGTTAAGTTAAGACACTGATTTGCTTCCTGAAACTAAACCTGAAAATGGAATTCTCTACTCTTCTTTCGTTTTTAATCATGATAGACAATAATACCACTTTTGTTATTGATATATTGATAATATAGGTCCTTGCAATCATAATATGATGAATATGCATTTGATGATTGAGTCATATCAGTACTGAACAAACAAACTGAGATATACTTTAAATCACAACTGAACAAACTAAATCATTTCTGAACAAACAAAATTGTAAATCACTACTGAACAAACGAATTGAGATTCAAGTTTTACGATTGCCTTATGTTTAAATAACTGTTGAATTAAAAACAAACAAAATTGTAAAATCAAGAACAATTATTTATATTTTATAGTTCAGTTTAATGAATTCACTGTGAACGTACCTGCTAAATGTCGAAAACTGCTTTGCTATTACTCCTGTGCAAGACCAGTTTTTTGTACTATAATGTGGGAGGCGCTCTAGTTTTATATCCATGTTGCATGATCATGCTAAATATAAGGCAATTATAATAATATTGATTTGATTTGATTATGCAGATATTACATTGCCATAATACTGCCATATCATGCTTAATATTTGATTTAACTGTGCATATATTACATTGAATTTATACTGCCATATCATACTGAATATTTCATTTTATTCTGTAGATATTACATTGCCTTTATGGATTGTAGATTCAAAAAAATCGTGATTGCATAATATTGAAAATGCTGAAAGTGGATAAAAATCGTTATTGCAGAATGTTTCATTTTATTTGATTCTGCAGGTTTTATTGTAAGAAATTTCGCGATTGCATGATATTTTCTTTGATTCCGCATATGATACATGGCCTGTTATTTTTATGTATGTCTTGTATCATTTCTTTTAGCTTTGAGGCATTTATTTTAATTTGTGTTGTCAATGCAGTTTTTTTTTTTATTTGTTAGCCAATTGTGCAGCAGCAATTATTTGTTTTGTGTTAATTTAATTGTTTTTAGAATTTTCTTTGTATTTTTGTAAGCACAACATGTTGTTTTTTTTTTCTTAGTTGTCATAGCTGATCATATTTAGGGTTGGTTTTCTGTTTTAATGTTGTGCAGGTTATGTCATTTTTTTTTTTTGCGATTTGTTCTATTTACTGGGAATTAAATATATATCGTAAAACAGGTTTGAAAAAATATTTACATCCTTTTTTTTTGTTTAATTCTCAAATATTGGATATTATTCAATTAAAACTTAGCTCGTAATTTTATTTGCTTCGTTTTTTTGGAAAGATTAAACATACCTAAAAAAAGTATAAAGATATTCTCTACAACAAATATGCCAGAATGGAAGATTTCAAAAAAAATAACCACGTTAATCGGACTGATGACACGTGTCACAATTAATTCAGCAATGACACGTGTCAGCGAGAATTACGAGTGTAATGTAGGGGCGCGTACTGTTCAATTGCGATTCTGCTTTAGTTATTATATAGTAGATTACTCTTACATACATTAACTATTATTTAATTTGGTAAAAGAAAATCAAAACTAAATCTTGGAAATTGTAGAAGATTGATTACGTTGTGGAAAATTCATTGTAGCAGCCTATTTCCCTAGAACAGACGAACAATCCCAAGCGATTCATCTCCTTCACTCCATTCGATGATTCTCAACGGGAAATTAAATCTCTAATCTACTCTATCAAGGGTTACTCTTTTCACTTTTCATCAATCATCATCTTCCTCCTTCACCTTGAATCATCATCAAGCGCAACCATTTCGTGGTTCCGCCACGGCTCCGGCGCTCCGCGGTCCGACCAAGTCTCCGCCACCACGGCTCCATTGTCCTCGGCGGTCTGGCTGTCCGAACTGAGTCAACTGGCTACCAGCTTACCAACCACCACTGCACATTCAAGATTTTGGTCGATCCTCCCAATTGAAGGAATTGTGTCCTTTAATCAAAGGTGCAATTACTGATTATGAAGTGGGACCATTTATGGAGATATTTAATCTGGTAATTTTAGGTAGTCATAGTGTTTTGCTAGAAGCCAACTATGATTTATAGACTATATGTTATAAAGTATGTCATAAAGTCTATTGCTATTATTACCGGGTCCTACGAGGTCACACCCTTAGAGTTTGGACTGGATCAGTTTAATGGGGGACATATTATATAAGTTATATGATATAAAGTTATATATGATATAAAGTTATATATGATATAACTTGGGAGATAAAGTTTGTTAATAATAAAGAGTTATTATTAATAATAAAAGGCATACTTATTTAGGAAATAAGATATCTACACCTGATATTATGAAAGGAGGGCTTTTAGGAAAAGCCCATAACCCTAATTCACTTGAGAAGTACGGCTGCCTCTTTCTCCCTCTCTCTCCCTTCGTTCGCCTTCGATCCTCGCTCTAGCAACCGAGTCCTAGGTGATCCAGATTCAAGCTCGGGTGGACCAAATAGAGGAGTCACACGTGAGGCTCTTTCTCTCCATTCCAGCAGATTGAAACACGCATCAAGAGGTATTTGATTCTTCCCATCTATGATCTATTTGATTTATGCATGAGATCCTTGGTTAGATGTTAGGAAATCGTTTCCTGAAATTCCGCTTTACGCATCTAAAATCCCTACAGTGGTATCAGTTGCCTCTTGCATAAATTGATTAGATCAAGTTCAAAGTTATAAATTTTGATGCATGTTCATGATTATCTTAATTCGAATTAAGTGGAAAATTAATATATAGGTTAATTTGCATGATTAAAATTCTGATTTTAATTGATTGGATTAGTAAAGTTGAAGAACTTTATGAACATATGCATGTAAAATTGTTTTACCCATACTTGATTCATGTGATTTAATTATGCAAGAGATATGATTTTTTGGCATGTTTAAATCATTGGATGAAGCTTTGATTTTCACAAGATGAATCAATTACCCAAAATCTACTTTAAATTGTTAACAAATTAATTATGCGGTATGTTCCGCTTTGAATTGTTCAAGAATTGCTAATTGATTTAATCATTGCCATGTTCAAATTGTTAACGAATTAATTGTTAATTCATTGGCACGCCGTGGCGTTGCTTTCTTGGTAATCTGCTGCATGGTTTATGACTTCGAATTGCTTGCAATGGAAATTAATTGTTAATTCATTGTTCTCAATTCAAATTGCTTGCAATGGAGCATATGACATGCAGGTTGATCCGGGCTGGGCTCGGTGTTGCTCAGCAGAGCGAGCGGTGGTTCGGGTGGGCTTTGGTCGATTCGAGTTTGACTCGGACGCGACTCGGTCCGGTTGTGTAGATTTGGCGTTTTAGGACAATTTCCTAAACTATAAGATAAGATCTTATTTATTTAGTTGGATAATATTTGATATTATTTAAATTATATAATTTCCTAAAAGTTGTTAGGATAGATTCCCACTAGATTTAGATAAGGATATTTGATATCTTATCTTGTTCATGCATATCTTATCCAATAATGTATTTTAATGATTAATAATGATTAATGCTATATATTGATTTTAATTTAAATTAAGAATTTGATATTAACTTATTTATGTCATGAGATGATTTATTTAATTTAATATGGTTTTATTTAAATTAGTTAAATTGGTTGTTACTATTAATTAGATTAATATTATTGATAATATTTGATATTATCATTGCATGCATGTGTTATTATATTATGATATTATTGCTTGCATGAGGTGACTAGTATGGCCCACATTAGGATAGATAAATACGGTCTGCGTACCGTTATGTTTTTCTTGTACACGATCTGCGTATCGTTATGTATTTTTGTAATTTAAATTTCTGCAAGAGAGTTTATTCCAATTATATGTAAGACAAGAAGAAGAAGATCCTAAGAA
The DNA here is from genome assembly GCA_027886185.1 of Rheum nobile. NCBI lineage: Eukaryota > Viridiplantae > Streptophyta > Magnoliopsida > Caryophyllales > Polygonaceae > Rheum > Rheum nobile. The sequence goes on along the minus strand of WOAB01000044.1, from coordinate 381,405 downwards.
GACCAAAGGATGGAGATCCATGCAGGGTACTAAGGATGGAGATCCAAGAGTAACAAGACCCATGAAGATTAGATCTTTAATTTTGGTTTTTAGGGGCCATACTAGGATCACATTTATTACTGCATTACTTGAATGCTTTATTTCCCACTTTGCATGCTTGCTTGTTTGTTTATGCTATTTTGTTCACTAGTAAATAAACAACCATTGCATGCTTAAGTCCCTTAACAGAATATTGAGATCATGTCTTTCCATATCATAACCATGAGGCCCTTGGGATTCGTTGGATAGTTTTCGCCCTAGCGAGGTGTCCTTCCTTGACCTTGGGATAGTGCGGGTATGTCTAATAGGGGCATGCTGCCTTGGTATGGTTACACTCAACAAGAGACCAAAAGGCTCAGTTTTGGATCTTGAGGCATAAGGATGAGTCTTACATAAGATGTGACCATCAACTAAGAGTTATAAGGTGTTATAATTAGTAAAGGAGTTTACTTACCTTGATTACATGAGACTTGGGGAAGTGTCCTAGTACGCTCGAGTTTCATCTAAGATAGGATCTTGGAATCATTTTACTCACAAGGGACAATTTAATTGAGTAGAATGTGCAATAACTTATTGTTTATAGTTTGTCTAAATTTTAAGTTCTTGCATGTCAAGCATAATTTATCTGTATGTTTTTATTCCGTTTTGTAGTTACTATGTCTTCTGAACACCTCAAATTCACTCTCCGCTCAATAGTTGAGAAAAACCGTTTGAACGACACAAATTTCCTTGATCGGGAAAGACATATGAGAATCAGTCTCAGGTCTGAGGGACAGGAGGATGTCCTTGAAACCCCCATCCCAGAGTTGACTGCCACCTCATCTGATGAGGAGAAGGCAAGTCACAAAAACCTGGAAGAAAAGAAGAGGGGAATAGTCTCCACTTCAGGTATTTACGTTACTGAAATCCTATCAACCAAGTCTCATTCTTGGATATTAGATTCAGGATGTGGTTCTCACATTATTTCGAATGTGCAAGGACTAAGAAATAGGAGACAGTTGCAGAAGGGTGAGATAGATCTCCGTGTTGGAAATGGAGCAAGAGTTGTTGCACTTGCCATTGGAGATTATAGTCTACCTCTACCTTCTGGCTTAGTTTTAGAACTTTATAATTGTTATTTTGTTCCATCTATTACTAAGAATTTGATTTCAATTTCAGTTTTGAACCTTGAGGGTTATGAATTTGTCATTAAGGATTGTTTTTCCATTTATAAGAATGACACTTTCTATGCTCGAGCCCATGTGAGTAGTAGTGGACTATACATGTTGGACCTCAAATCTGAAATTTATAACGTTGATACAAAGAGGCAAAAGTCGAATATAAGTGAAACCAATCTATGGCACTGTCGCTTGGGTCACATTAGCATCAAATGCATGAAGAAACTCCAAACAGTTGGTAGCCTAAAGTCATTTGATTTAGAATCATTTGAAACATACGAGTCATGTCTGATAGACAAGATGACAAGGTCACCTTTCACTGGTATGCGTGATAGGACTACTGAGCTCTTAGCTCTCATACATACCGATGTATGTGGACCTATGAGCACAAAAGCTAGGAGAGGCTATCGATACTTTATTACATTTACTGATGATTTTAGTAGATATGGGTATATCTACTTAATGAAGCATAAATCTGAGTCCTTTGAAAAGTTCAAAGAATTCCAGAATGAAGTTGAGACACAAACTGGCAAGAAGATAAAGTCACTCCGATCAGATCGAGGGGGCGAATATCTGAGCCAATAATTTGACCATCACTTGAGGAGTTGTGGCATTTTGACACAACTGACTCCACCAGGCACGCCACAATTGAATGGCGTATCTGAAAGGAGGAACAGGACATTGTTAGACATGGTCCGCTCAATGATGAGTTTTGCTGATCTTCCTACATCCTTTTGGGGATATGCCCTCACCACTGCTGCGTTCACACTAAACAGGACTCCGTCACGATCAGTTGACAAGACACCACATGAAATATGGTATGGAAAGGTTCCTAGCTTGTCATTTCTGAAGGTCTGGGGATGCGAAGCTTATGTAAAGCGTTTACTATCTGATAAGCTAGCACCAAAATCAGACAAATGCTTCTTTATAGGTTATCCCAAGGAAACAAGGGGATATTATTTCTACAATCCCGCTGAGAACAAAGTGTTTGTTGCTCGAGATAGTGTCTTTTTGGAAAAAGAACTTCTTTTCCAAGAAGCCAAGTGGGAGAAATGTTCAGCTTGATGAGATTCAAGCTGAGCAACAAACCCAACAAAGTAAGGACATAGACGATGTCATTGAGGAACTTGACTTTGGGGGCGTACCTTCTCAAAGGGAAACTGCCCAGATCCAAGATGCAATTCCTCAAGTTGATGAAGCACCTGAGGTCCCGCATACAGATGTGGTCAACCCAGCAGCTGAAATCTCTCCTATTGTTGGACCACATTGGAGATCAGATAGGCTAAGGCAGCTGCCTAGGCGTTATGAGGATTACGTTTTGACTGCTAGCATTGACGTTCTACTTTTAGAGAACGGTGAGCCTGCGACCTATAAGCAAGCGATGGCGGACCCCGACTCCGAAAAATGGCTGGAAGCCATGAAATCCGAAATGGACTCCATGTCTGAGAATCAAGTATGGGACTTGATAGATTTGCCTGATGGGGTAAAACCTATTGGATGCAAATGAGTCCTTGAGATCAAGACAGACAAGGATAGAAACGTTTCTGTCTATAAGGCAAGACTAGTTGCCAAAGGATTTAGACAGGTTCATGGTACTGACTATGATGAAATGTTTGCACAGCCGTTATGATCAGGTCCATTAGGATACTCCTAGCGATTGCCGCTTATTATGATTATGAGACTTGGCAAATCCTAGGAGAATATGCAAGCTCAAGAAGTCCATCTATGGATTTAAGCAAGCATCTAGGAGTTGGAATCTTCGTTTTGATGAAATGGTCAAAAAGTTTGATTTTGTCAGATGCGAAGAAGAGCCCTGTGTCTACAAGAAGTTTAGTGGGAGCAAAGTGGCCTTTCTAGTTCTGTATGTGTATGACATACTACTCATTGGGAATGACATTCCCATGCTGGATACAGTTAAGGAGTGGCTTAAGAAGTATTTCTCAATGAGGGACTTGGGATAGACTAAGTACATATTAGGCATTAAGATCTATAGAGATAGATTTAAGAGACTTATTGGTCTGAGTCAGGGAACTTATGTAGATAAGGTCCTTGAGAGATTCAATATGTTGGACTCTAAGAAAGGGTTCCTGCCTATGCAGCATGACTTATATCTCAGCAAGAGCTAGTGTTCTGAGACATCTGGTGAGGCTGAAAGGATGAGCAGGATTCCCTATGCCTCAGCCATAGGATCCATCATGTATGCAATGACTTGTACTCACCCAGATGTTGCATATGCTTTGAGTATGTGTAGAAGATATCAATCAAACCCGGGTGATGCACATTAGTGTGCAACCAAGAACATCCTGAAGTACTTACGAAGCACTAGGGATGATCTCTTGATATTTGGAGGTGATAACGAGCTGGTCGTCAATGGCTATATTGATGCAAGTTTTCAGACAGACATAAATGATTTTGAATCTCAGTCTGGATATGTCTTCATTCTGAATGAAGGAGCCATCAGTTGGAAGAGTTCCAAATCCATACATGTTCTACGGAAGTACCATATGATCAAACACTATGTTGATAGTGGAGATGTGAGGATGTGCAAAGTGCACACAAACGACAACATTGCAGATCCTTTTGACCAAGCCCATGTCTAGGCCCAAGCATGACAGTCACACTCGGGCCAAAGGACTCAAGCACATTAGAGAGTTCTTTCGAGACATTGTTTGTTTTATGATAAACCTTGTTTATTGTTATCACGGACATTTATGCTTGACTTATATATGAGTTTCATATTATTATTTAATCATTGCTTGGGATTAGATAAAGTATCCAAACAATTTAATAGTTATCAAATGGGCTCATCAAAACTGTTTTGGTGAATGAAACCTCATTAAGTGAACTGAAATTATAAAATTATTAGAAGTCCATGGTCTAAGTTGTTAACTTGGATACAAATGACTTAATCAAAAGACCATATGTGAGATTGATTGATAACACCGGGTTTCATGTGTTATAGGGACATGGAGATGTCTAATCAATTACATAGATGTGTATACTAATACACATCGGACAGACCGATCTTAGGATTTCTTGGGACTTTACTGCGGAGTTCTAGGATTATTCATGATTAGTGAGTTCCTTAGACATGAGTATGATATAGTTATCATTTGACTGCTGGTATGTCTTTGACGCTGTCAAACGCTGACCGTAACAGGCAGTTATAAAGGCAGTGATTGGGATTGCCAAAAGTTGAGTGGGAGCTGTAGTCTTACAAGATTGAATATTTGGAAAGGATTGGTGTCTCGGCCACTTGAAGAGTGAGAACTGTGAAAAGGCATGGCCATGCTCAGATGGATTATTAGTAATCATCTATACTGACAGTTTGATCTCAAGAGTTCAAGAAACGTATTTGGCGGTAAAGATGAGTTTCATCATATAGTCAAATAAGACACTAAGTGACAAAGGAATTTTAACATTGCACACTTGTTTTAAGGACAAGTGGGAGATTGAAGGAATTGTGTCCTTTAATCAAAGGTGCAATTACTGATTATGAAGTGGGACCATTTATGGAGATATTTAATCTGGTGATTTTAGGTAGTCATAGTGTTTTGCTAGAAGCCAACTATGATTTATAGACTATATGTTATAAAGTATGTCATAAAGTCTATTGCTATTATTACCGGATCCTACGAGGTCACACCCTTAGAGTTTGGACTGGATCAGTTTAATGGGGGACATATTATATAAGGTATATGATATAAAGTTATATATGATATAACTTGGGAGATAAGGTTTGTTAATAATAAAGAGTTATTATTAATAATAAAAGACATACTTATTTAGGAAATAAGATATCTACACCTGATATTATGAAAGGAGGGCTTTTAGGAAAAGCCCATAACCCTAATTCACTTGAGAAGTACGGCTGCCTCCTTCTCCCTCTCTCTCCCTTCGTTCGCCTTCGATCCTCGCTCTAGCAACCGAGTCCTAGGTGATCCAGATTCAAGCTCGGGTGGACCAAATAGAGGAGTCACACGTGAGGCTCTTTCTCTCCATTCCAGCAGATTGAAACACGCATCAAGAAGTATTTGATTCTTCTCATCTATGATCTATTTGGTTTATGCATGAGATCCTTGGTTAGATGTTAGGAAATCATTTCCTCAAATTTCGCTTTACGCATCTAAAATCCCTACACCAGTATGACTCAAAAACTATATTTTCTATTCAATTCTTTTCATTCTTTGTAAAATAAAATTTGCTCACTCTTTATTTAGTGTTCGTGAATTGGGCATTTGAAAGGATGGACAGAAGTTTTGAATTTGGAATTAGAAGTTGATATAAAGTATAATTGTATATTTTGATGGAAATTTGGATTTTGGAGTTAGACGCACACTTGCAGTACAATTGGATGGATCTTGGGCAATTGAATTGAAAATTGGAACTGATATGTCATATGGTGCGCATACCAGATTTGGTAAATAGAAGTAGAAATTATTGCCTATTGAATCGAATAGACAATAGTCTGCAGTAGACAGTAGTGTAGTGTATGGGTGTGGGATGTGTCATTTGTGCTGTAAATTTGTAATGTTCATGTTCACTGATATGTTTAAAAGGTATTTGTGATGTACTGGACGAACATGAAATTTAAAAGCTAGTTTATTTACTTATTTTAGCCTGACGAATGACAATAAACCAGGCAAACAGTAGTTACAAAATGCAACCATATTCATATCATAACTCGTTGCGTTGAAAGATGAATCATATGTAGATATTTTGATATGTTTAACTGTGGAAACGTCTATTTGATCTTGCCCTATGGGCAGCTGATCAGCAAAGAAAATTTCTCAAGTAAACCAAATTTGAGGATTTAGACTACTATATAATATATAGTTTGATCCTAGACAGTGAGCTTAGAAAATGGACAGCTTTGTTGAGCCGGAGAGTTCAGAAGCCCTGCAAACAGCTCTGCTGGATCATAGTATATCTCCACATCTTCTGCCCTCAGACTTTCATCAACCTACACGACAAAATTAATTACGTACTCATTAATTTTATAATTTGATTGACAATACAGTTTTACCTTCATAATCCCAATTCCATAGAACTGCAGCATTTGACCAGTAGGGGCATGGGCCCTCAAAGAAACCCCAGTGCCTGAACTTGTAGGCGATCTTGGGCGGGCCCGAGTACACATCCGTCACTTCCCATGCGAACCCTCTCGGGAAAGCGTCGTGTGAGGACTCGAAGCTCTCTTCGTCGGCCTTCTAGTACTTGAACTCTTCTGGCAGCGAAGATTTCAGCAACCCTAGCCTCAGAGTCTCTTCTCCTGATACCCCTTCTCTTCCTACACTCAATCATCAATCAAAAATTCAACGAAGATTCACTCTGTTTTTCTAGTGTGTGGATTTACCATTGACAATAAGCTTGAACTTTCCCGGGTTTATGGTCTTGAAGTCTTGGATTCTAGTCTTGTGTGACAGCTCCATTTCCCACGCCTTGACTGCATTTTGAACAGTTTCTTCTAAGGACCCTTTTCGCCATACCTGAACATACATATCCCACAATGATTTATGCACTTCACAAAGTTACATAGATAGAGACAGAGGGGTAGATCCGTCTTTTAACATGTTACCTTGGTCCGACCTTCTTCAAAGAGCTTGTTAACGCTATCAAAGATAGGAGGGCCACCGTGCCTCCAATGGATGCTCTTGTTGTGTCTCTCTTCATTCAGGAGAGACCTGTACTTATCACCTGCAACTTCCATACCGCTCTTATATTATGCTTCTGCCTATGTTATGTTGTGGGATCCAAACACACATTTATATGGACAAACAAAATGGGCCGGGTTTTAGGATGTGTATGTGTATTTTTGTAAGGGGATTTTTTTTTTTGAAAAGGCCTCATCGGCCGCTCCGAATCCTCTGCAACACTTTGGAAATGAGCATTTTTATAAATTTAATTATTATATTTTGGAACAATGAAAAATCATCTTTTCTGCAACAATCTTATCTAGAAAGATTAATGTTTTATATTGCGAGTATTTTATTAAAAATATGATTATTCATCTAATTCATTTTTTCTATTCAATAAATCCTAGAGAGTACTCAATTACAAAAAAAATATATGATTATTCATATATGTTTGTATGTATAAATGGTTATTTAATTATTTTTTTCATGAGAATAAATGGTTATTTATAATTTAAATTAAAAAAAACGATTTTTCGCCTGGTACCCCTAAGGTAAGGCGAAAGTCGCGAGGTGTTCCAAAGTTTTACCTATTTCGCGTGGTATCCCGAGTTTTTTTTTTTTCGCCAAATGCCAGTTGCTAATTGTTTAATTAAAAAACCCAAAAAAAAACAACAAAAAAAAAATCCAAAAAAACCCCAAAAAGTAGGGGTGTTCAAAAATGAACCGGACCGAACCGAAAAAGACCGGACCAGTGAAATTACGATCCGATCTCCGGTCCATGTTTTCCCCTTAATCCGGGTCCGGTCCAAACCCGGAAAAAAATCGGTCCGAAAGACCGTTTTTTTTAAAAAAAAATTAAAAATAATAAATTAAGAGTTTAAATATTTTTTTATATATATTTTTCTTAATTTAATAAGTAAGGAGTATAAATATTTTTTTTATATATTTTTTTAAGATATTAAATAAAATTTTTATTTTTTATCTTTTTAAAATAAAGACCAGTCTAAACCGGACCGGACTAATCCGGTCTCCCGTTCGGCCTTTTGAAAAAATCCGGTCCATGAACACCCCCTACCAAAAAGAGTCATCTACTTTTCACCTTCCTCTCAAAGTTAACCACCACGATCAATCCGGTCCATGAACACCCCCTACCAAAAAAACCTCTCCAACCATACCTCCATCACCAGCGCCGCCGCCGCATCCACCACGTCTCCGCCCCCTCCCGAAGAACGCCGATACGAGCGCTGCAAGCGGCGCCGATTTCGCCCCCAGGAGCCCCGAGATGGAGACTCCGGCCAAGTGGCACGCGATTTCCGACGCCGAGAGCTCGATTACGCAGACGACGAGGTTGAGCGCGAGGAAGCCATGGCGTCGTGTAGATTGATTTTGGTGATGATATGCTCTGTTTTGGGTGTTGTTTATGGGAAATTAATATGGACTTGGAAATCTGCCCATACTCTCATTTGATGAGGGCTATTCTCATCTGTTTGGGGATGGGAATATGATGGTTCTTGGGGATGGAAAATCTGTGCATCTCTCTTGATGAAAGAACAGGTTTTAATCTCTCTTTGTGTGTTTTTCTTTTTCAAATCTGTGCATCTCGCCGTGTAGATTGATTTTGGTGATGATTCTTTTTGGGTTTTTAATAAAAAAATTAATAGATGGATATTTGGCTAAAAAGAAAATAAAACTCGAGGATACCACGCGAAATAGGTAAAACTTTGGGGTATTTCACGAATTTTACCTTATCTCAGGGGTATCAGGCGAAAAATCCATTAAAAAAATTATACAACGGTTTACATAATTAAACACGATTATTTTTCGGCGCATACCCAAAATTGCTTTTCAGCGCATAGGGTCCACACGTTACGTGTGGAATGTCTCCCCACGTTACGTGTGAGAGCAGACCCTTTCAAAGTTTCACACGTTACGTGTGTTGTGTCTCCACACGTTACGTGTGGGTGTGTATCACACGTAACGTGTGGTGTTTTTAGGGTATTATAATGTTGAGTTATATAGTATAATTTAGTATAATGTTGTTTATGAATGTTGATTATCTAAAATTAATAAAAGAAATACCCCAAAATATACAACCTAGAAGACGAAATAGAATTGTTCATTACGCTGGATGACTACAACCACATTTAGCTCACAATACAGGAAATAATACAAGTTCTTCATAAACTTAGAAACCCTAACACAAAATAAATGACATCGTCTAGTTACGTTTGAAGAAATTAGGATAGTCTCTGGTAAAAGTTCGCTTCCTATCATATCTATGCTTTGATAAAATTGCTTGCTCCCTACAAAGGTTGATAGTACGTAAACAACATTACACAAAAGATACGACATCAAGGCAGTATACGATGTACATCATTACATAGTTTGAGATTATACCTACGCATCTTATCCACATCTTGTAAAAGTTTTTGATTTTTCTTAACAAGATCTTGATTCTCCTTAACAAGATCTTGTTTTTCCCGCCATTGTTGTCGAATAATCGCGTGTGCCCTGTCCTCGTATATAGGATCAATCCACTTCCTGTAAAAACACCCCAGTCTTGGGCATCCCCAATACCTTCTTCCGTAGTTCCACTGCAAATCCCAAGTACGGACAATGACTTTCAAATTACAAGCGCATAGTTGGTTTGTTGATGATTCGGATGAAGATGCCAATATTTGTTGTAGTGCTTGGTTTCCTATAAATATCATGAATCCATTAATATAAAAAATTGGGGATAATAAATCAAAAGAAACTGGAAGAAGAAGTTTACCCACAATTGAATCTTCAAGCGTTGCTTGTGTTGGACTTGTTGTAGAGAACAAACAACCCTAATGCCTCTTATATAGTGAAAAACAATGTGTTTGATAGCCAATATACATCTGTATATAACTGTAGTATATAATGACCTCAACCACTAGCATTAATGAATTCAACCACTAGCATTAATAACTTCTAACCAATCATTTACCACCCTAAACCCTAATTAAAAGTTCATCTCCTCAATCTCACAAACAAGGTAATTAAAATACCCGATTCACCCTTATTAATTAAAGATAAATAGTTAACCCTAACTTTAACCTTAACCCTAAACCCTAACCCTACCCCTACCCTAAACCCTAACAAAAAACCTCATACGCCTAAACCTTGATCCACACGTAACGTTTGGATCAAGGTTTCACGTTACGTGTGGATGGGGCTCACACGTAACGTGTGGTTAAGTCTGTGGCAAAACGCATTGAATTAACCGTCTTGTCCCCACCTAACTGTAATAATGACCCGTCTTCTTCCCCGGCTAACGATCCATTTCGACCCTAAACCCTCATTTGAAACACTCACAAATGCTTGTTTTGCACTCTAAATTTTTGTTAAAAAAATGGACAATCCGAACAACAACGAGTATTGGAGCAACAGTGGGGAAGATATTCCACTTTCGAACGAGGTAATTTCTATTATGTAACCCTAAAGTTTTTTTTTTTTTTTGAACTTGTTTAAAGTTTGTAGCTTGATGGTTAGGGTTTTGAAAGGTATGATATTTGTTATTTAGGGTTTAACCAAGCTAGACATTTACCACCCTAAACCCTAATTAAAAGTTCATCTCCTCAATCTCACAAACAGGGTAATTAAAATACCCGATTCACCCTTATTAATTAAAGATAAATAGTTAACCCTAACTTTAACCTTAACCCTAAACCCTAACCCTACCCCTACCCTAAACCCTAACAAAAAACCTCATACGCCTAAACCTTGATCCACACGTAACGTTTGGATCAAGGTTTCACGTTACGTGTGGATGGGGCTCACACGTAACGTGTGGTTAAGTCTGTGGCAAAACGCATTGAATTAACCGTCTTGTCCCCACCTAACTGTAATAATGACCCGTCTTCTTCCCCGGCTAACGATCCATTTCGACCCTAAACCCTCATTTGAAACACTCACAAATGCTTGTTTTGCACTCTAAATTTTTGTTAAAAAAATGGACAATCCGAACAACAACGAGTATTGGAGCAACAGTGGGGAAGATATTCCACTTTCGAACGAGGTAATTTCTATTATGTAACCCTAAAGTTCTTTTTTTTTTTGAACTTGTTTAAAGTTTGTAGCTTGATGGTTAGGGTTTTGAAAGGTATGATATTTGTTATTTAGGGTTTAACCAAGCTAGACATTTACCACCCTAAACCCTAATTAAAAGTTCATCTCCTCAATCTCACAAACAGGGTAGTTAAAATACCCGATTCACCCTTATTAATTAAAGATAAATAGTTAACCCTAACTTTAACCTTAACCCTAAACCCTAACCCTACCCCTACCCCTACCCCTACCCTAAACCCTAACAAAAAACCTCATACGCCTAAACCTTGATCCACACGTAACGTTTGGATCAAGGTTTCACGTTACGTGTGGATGGGGCTCACACGTAACGTGTGGTTAAATCTGTGGCAAAACGCATTGAATTAACCGTCTTGTCCCCACCTAACTGTAATAATGACCCGTCTTCTTCCCCGGCTAACGATCCATTTCGACCCTAAACCCTCATTTGAAACACTCACAAATGCTTGTTTTGCACTCTAAATTTTTGTTAAAAAAATGGACAATCCGAACAACAACGAGTATTGGAGCAACAGTGGGGAAGATATTCCACTTTCGAACGAGGTAATTTCTATTATGTAACCCTAAAGTTTTTTTTTTTTTTTGAACTTGTTTAAAGTTTGTAGCTTGATGGTTAGGGTTTTGAAAGGTATGATATTTGTTATTTAGGGTTTAACCAAGCTAGACATTTACCACCCTAAACCCTAATTAAAAGTTCATCTCCTCAATCTCACAAACAGGGTAATTAAAATACCCGATTCACCCTTATTAATTAAAGATAAATAGTTAACCCTAACTTTAACCTTAACCCTAAACCCTAACCCTACCCCTACCCTAAACCCTAACAAAAAACCTCATACGCCTAAACCTTGATCCACACGTAACGTTTGGATCAAGGTTTCACGTTACGTGTGGATGGGGCTCACACGTAACGTGTGGTTAAGTCTGTGGCAAAACGCATTGAATTAACCGTCTTGTCCCCACCTAACTGTAATAATGACCCGTCTTCTTCCCCGGCTAACGATCCATTTCGACCCTAAACCCTCATTTGAAACACTCACAAATGCTTGTTTTGCACTCTAAATTTTTGTTAAAAAAATGGACAATCCGAACAACAACGAGTATTGGAGCAACAGTGGGGAAGATATTCCACTTTCGAACGAGGTAATTTCTATTATGTAACCCTAAAGTTCTTTTTTTTTTTGAACTTGTTTAAAGTTTGTAGCTTGATGGTTAGGGTTTTGAAAGGTATGATATTTGTTATTTAGGGTTTAACCAAGCTAGACATTTACCACCCTAAACCCTAATTAAAAGTTCATCTCCTCAATCTCACAAACAGGGTAGTTAAAATACCCGATTCACCCTTATTAATTAAAGATAAATAGTTAACCCTAACTTTAACCTTAACCCTAAACCCTAACCCTACCCCTACCCCTACCCCTACCCTAAACCCTAACAAAAAACCTCATACGCCTAAACCTTGATCCACACGTAACGTTTGGATCAAGGTTTCACGTTACGTGTGGATGGGGCTCACACGTAACGTGTGGTTAAGTCTGTGGCAAAACGCATTGAATTAACCGTCTTGTCCCCACCTAACTGTAATAATGACCCGTCTTCTTCCCCGGCTAACGATCCATTTCGACCCTAAACCCTCATTTGAAACACTCACAAATGCTTGTTTTGCACTCTAAATTTTTGTTAAAAAAATGGACAATCCGAACAACAACGAGTATTGGAGCAACAGTGGGGAAGATATTCCACTTTCGAACGAGGTAATTTCTATTATGTAACCCTAAAGTTCTTTTTTTTTTTGAACTTGTTTAAAGTTTGTAGCTTGATGGTTAGGGTTTTGAAAGGTATGATATTTGTTATTTAGGGTTTAACCAAGCTAGACATTTACCACCCTAAACCCTAATTAAAAGTTCATCTCCTCAATCTCACAAACAGGGTAGTTAAAATACCCGATTCACCCTTATTAATTAAAGATAAATAGTTAACCCTAACTTTAACCTTAACCCTAAACCCTAACCCTACCCCTACCCCTACCCCTACCCTAAACCCTAACAAAAAACCTCATACGCCTAAACCTTGATCCACACGTAACGTTTGGATCAAGGTTTCACGTTACGTGTGGATGGGGCTCACACGTAACGTGTGGTTAAGTCTGTGGCAAAACGCATTGAATTAACCGTCTTGTCCCCACCTAACTGTAATAATGACCCGTCTTCTTACCCGGCTAACGATCCATTTCGACCCTAAACCCTCATTTGAAACACTCACAAATGCTTGTTTTGCACTCTAAATTTTTGTTAAAAAAAATGGACAATCCGAACAACAACGAGTATTGGAGCAACAGTGGGGAAGATATTCCACTTTCGAACGAGGTAATTTCTATTATGTAACCCTAAAGTTCTCTTTTTTTTTTGAACTTGTTTAAAGTTTATAGCTTGATGGTTAGGGTTTTGAAAGGTATGATATTTGTTATTTAGGGTTTAACCAAGCTAGACATGATATTTGTTGTTTAATATTAAAGATCTCATTTTATTGTTTAGGGGATTAGAAACAGAGATTTAGAATTGTTTTGTGTTTATGGCTGCGAAATGGCTGTTATATTGAAGAACAGTTCCACATGTTATGTGGTAAGATAGTGAACACGTAACGTGTGGAACGCTTCTACACGTAACGTGTGGGAGCGTTACCCACGTTACGTGTAAAACGCTCCCACACGTTACGTGTGGAATCACCACCAGAAACCGGTTGTAGGTTCATTTTGTAAAATAGCACGGTTTGTCACTAACCGTGCCATTTTACAGAATCCGCTCTTTCAAAGAAAAATTTGAGTTTAGGTTTATAATTTGTGCACTACTTGATGAGATGATTTCATGTGTATGTAGACGAACTATTATTTATACGAGGGGTTACACAATATCTCCCTCAATGACTAGAGCACCCCACAGAAGACATTTGCGGTTTGGGAAACGCCTCAAAAGTTACAGGATTGGAACACGCCTCAACCAGATATTGAGATACCATCCTTCTCACTTGGGATACCGTTTCCTCCAGAAGCATCTTCATCTCATGCTACCCCACAGTTTTGCTTTCCATCCCTACACACACAGCCTCAGTTTAGTGTACCACCGGAGGAGGATGTTTACGTCTCTGTTGATTACTCAAGGTTCTTTACAACTGATCAAAGCTGGGAGTCTAGAGAAGAAGCATTTTTGTAGGCGCGGGAGATGGCTAAGTGTAAACACTTCTGCATCAAAAAGTGGAGGAATAAACCTTCCACCCCTTCGACCCTTGGGGGGACTTGGTTACCGTGTGATAGGCATGGACAAAACGTGCCTAAACAAGCTGACCAAGTGAGAGACATTACAAGGTCGAAGAAGTGTGGGTGTCCCTTCATGTTGAGGCTGAAAGAAGGGCCGAAGGGATTGTTGAGGATCATTGTACAACATGGAACTCACAATCATGTCATAGCAGATTATTTGTATGGTAGTGCATTAGCTGGGCGGCCAAGCGCTGAAGAGAAGGAGATTATTAGGGTGATGACAGTCAATCATTGCAAGCCTCAAAAGATTCATACTACAATCCATTCATCCCCTGGCAATTTGACCAAGATGAAGCAAGTGTACAACATCATGCATGAGATACGAAAGAAGGGCATGGAAGGAAGAACAGTTGTGCAACAGTTCTTCTATGAGTGCAATGAGAAGAGATACTTCATGGAGCATAGATTCAACAAGGAGACCAACAAGATAACGGATATCTTCTTCGCAAGCCAGGAACAGTTGTCGTTGCTGAAGGCATTTCCGTACATTGTGCTGCTGTACTCTACATATGCAACTAACCGGTTAGTAACATACATATCTATTATACTCTTCATTTGTTCATGTCAAGGTTAGGTTGCCATCATATTTTATATATGATTATGTGTGCAGTTACAATTTGCCCTTCCTTGAAATTGTTGGCATCACATCTGTTTGGAAAAACTACAATATTGCCGGGGCATTTCTGGAGAAGGAGGACGAAGACAGTTACAAGTGGGCCATAGAGCAACTTGCAAAGATGTTTGTCAAGGTGCAACGAGCACCCACATGTTTGGTCACTGATCGGGAGAAGGCGTTGATGAACGCCTTAGAGAAGCAGTTTCCAGAAGCAAAATCCCTTCTATGTAGGCGGCATGTGAGGAAGAATATTGAAGACTTCTGTAACACCCCGGGCCAGAGGTGCTACAGTGCCATAGTCCCGAAGGACTATAAGGCGGTTTTTAAAAGAAAAGAAATCCAAAACTCTTCCAAATACACAAAAGTTATCAACATCAAAATCCCTGTTCAAGTTTGAAACAACATTTAAACATTTCATCAAGCTCAATATCTCATTTTACACCAAAACAATGGTAGTTAATACAACCTTTTCAAATTCGCTGCAAAACCAAATCTTTAACTGTGAAGACCAATCTGCGATCCAGAACCCGCTTGTTGCTGCAAACCTGCAAAGCTTGGTTGACTGGGGGACCCGATACCCCAGCCAACCGCGGCACGTAAACCGAAGTTAGTCAGTCTTCCATCAAGACTGGCAAGACTCCTCAAGCCAAAACAGTTTCAAACACATATAATTATCACCCATCAACTCATATCAAAAGACAACACACACACAATAGATACATATATATATAATATCATAACTACACTATCATATCAACCAACCAATATCGACCACACATCAAAACATAAACACACACTATCACATAACCATTCATTACCCCTCTTATCCAACTCTTCAATATACTAACATCACTTAATCCAACCTCAACCTCACCACAAGTATAGACGACTAAAATGATCCAATCCAACTTTTCTAACACATCCAATCCATCTTTCTCTCTACTACTAACACCTTAATTATTAACTTTACAAAACATATATATATATACATATATTACGATCAACACGTAACCAAGGCTAATCAAACACAACTCACTACTGTACTAACACATCCAACTAATCTTCGCATCAACAACACTTAAGCATAAGCAAGACAATCATCACATATATAAACATGACAAAAATAACGACCCAGGCCAGCCACCCTTCCGGTGCCGCCTGTTCGTTAACATGGACCGCAACCCATACACCTCAACCCAACCCATATTGGCCCACACCCTCAAGATGGGAAACCAACCTTCACAAACATCCACATAACCAACCTTCATAATCAATCAACATAACCATATTTCCTCAACTAGCTGCCACCAACAACCACACCAACAGAAATTCACAACTCCATTAGCTAAAAATAGATAATATTTAACAAGTCAAACTAGCCAACAATCAATAACCAACATAAAACCAATTATCAAGCACACAACCAAAATTACCAACACAACCACTTAATCAAGTACATAATTAATATCACCAACACAACCACTTAATCAAGTACACCACCAATATCATCAACACGACCACTTAATCAAGTACACAACCAATATTCATCACAAAACCACTTAATCAGGTACACAACCAATATCATCAACAAAACCACTTAATCAAGTACATAACCAACATTCAACACAACCACTTAATCAAGTACACAACCAATATTCATCACATAACCAACACACACAACCGCCAACACCTCCAATTCAATTCCAATCCTTGGCCCTTAACGACGTAGGCGTATACCCTACGCGGTTTGGTGAGGCTATCATCACCTGGCCCTGAATCACCACTCTTCCGGATGGGACTTTCACCATCCAACCCTTGGCCCTTAACGACGTAGGCGTGCACCCTACGCGGTTTGGTGAGGCTATCATCACCTGGCCCTTTGACTCTAAATTAACACTGGCCCTTAACAACGTAGGCGATACCCTACGATGTTTGGTGATGCTATCATCACCTAGCCCTTGGAATCTCAATCAACAACAATCCATCATCACACCGACACTCAATCAATTATCACATACGACAATATCACCAATCGTCTCTTCATCCATAATTACTTACAAACGACTACTACATCAACATTTAATCAGACACAACCCGAGACAAATACTAACACACGCACACACACATATTCACACACTTTCAAACAATCACAATTAATCACCATTAGTCACGATTGACCACCACGTCAACATTTAATCAAACACAACACGAGACAAATACTAACACACACACATTCAACCAAGTAACTCCACAATCGATAATCCAAATTAACATAATCAGACAAGGATAAAATCAATTACTGAATCAAGATAGGAACAAAAGTACTTTTATAAAAATATACGGAGGGTTAGCAAGAATCATCTTGCCTTAAACTCAATCACAACGACCTCAGAAATTGCCAACTTCGCCAACCAATCCGGAACGAACCTGCAATGACAAACCGAACGATTTTCTGTATTAAACAACTCATACCAAGCCATTACTTACAACCTCTCATTCAGCCTCTAAATTAGCATAAGAACAGCCCATCTCAGTCCATAACTTCAAAGTTGAAATCACACCCAAAATCACATACCCACACCTTGGCTAATTCAAAATTTGTGGATGTTCCCAACTCGTCTTCAATTCCTGAACCGAATCTGCCCAATTGAGATCAATTAATTACTAACCTAACAACCCAAAATAGATTAAGGCTGCACAAAATCAACACAATCAACAAAACATAGATTTATGGCTGTCCTCAACCCTTGTAATTCATCCAAATCTGTCCAATTTTATCGAACAAACAACAACTGATTCAACCCTTCAATTCAGATTAAATTCAGCCAATCAAAACACGCAACAACTGAGATACCTCACCGGTGGTGTCTTCGTCGCCGGGACTGGCTTCTTGTCGCCGGAGGAGTAGCACCAGCAGCAGCACAGAGGCAGTCGGCGCCCTACAGGCCACGCAGACGACCGGAGCTCAACACGTCTGTCAAGCAGCACTCGAACCTTTGCATCAGCAGCGACCGCGACTTGCCTTCGTCGTCGGGACCGGGCTTCACGTCGCCGGGAAGTAGAGCCACCAATGACAACTCTTGCGGCCTCGCTCAACAACAACTCACAGCTTCAGACAGCTCTTGCGGCCTACAACTGGTTCGCGGCTTCGGACGGCAGTGGCTCACAGCTTCCGACAGCAGCAGCTCACGGGATCTAGGTCATTTTTCGGTGGAAATCCGAACAGCAGTCAGGGAGAGGTAGGAGGAGAGGTGGGTTCTCCTAGCTGTGTTCTTACGCAGCCAAGGGTTTGGTCTCTTCTGCCCCTTTTCTTGATTTTTCTTCCCCAATTTTTGTTTTTAAGAGATCCAAAAATTTTATTTACCCTTTTGCCATTTTTATAACCTTTGGGGTATTTCAACTTCGGGAAGAAGAACATGGACAAGTTTAGGGGCACAGCGTTTTCCAACGACTGCATGAAACTCTTCAAGGAAACGACCATACAAGGGTATGAAGCAACACTGAAGAAGCTGAAGTGTGATTGGAGGAAATCTCCAAAATGTCTCCAATACCTACAAAAGAACTGGCTTGACCCCTACAAGGAAAGAATCGTATCCGTATGGACAGATACAGTGTTCACGCTCGGTACTACCACTACTAACAGGTATGTGCATTATGTTTTTTTTTTCTAAATTTAGTTATTTATTTGAACTTAGTTAGACCTTTACAGCAACATACTGATTTTGGATTCTTGATTGTAATACAGGGTTGAAGGGGCCCATTCCAGTCTGAAAAGCTTCTTCACAAGCAATGATGACAACCTTTGCACTGTGTTCGATCAATATCATACACGGTTGCGCAGTCATATTGGTGAGATAAAGGGGGCATTGAATGAGAGAATTGGAAAGAGATATACGCTGCTAACGAACGCACATCTTTTCTGCAAGCTGCACTTCAAGGTCTTTGCGATTGCACTAGCTCGTTTGATTGAGGAATACAGGAAAGGAGAAGCTCCATTGTGGAGCACTATATGCAGATGCCAGATGAGGGTCAGAGATGGATTGCCTTGCATGCATGACATGGTGCTAAATGTGAGGAGCCAGGCCCCAATTGAACCTAGCTCATTGCATCCGTTCTGGAGGCAATTGACCTTGTCAGAAGTGAAGACAGAAGAAGAGGAAGAAGCCAGAGAACGCAAAGTGAATAGATCGTTGCTTGCAGAATTTGCCCAAAGCGTCTTCCCCACATTGCCAGTGCAGGTTCAACAAAGAGCAGTCTCAACACTAACAAGTATTGTGCATCCAGAGCGGACTGCTCTGCAAGAGCCAGCTAAAGTCAAGCATAAGGGTCGGCCTCAATGAGCTCTAAACTTTGCCACCAAAAGACAACCATCATCATGGGAGTACAGTGACCAACAGATGGACGAAACGCCTCCGAAAAAGCAAAAAGGAAGACCACCGAAGACGCTTGCAGCAAAGCCTTCGTGTGACACATCTTTGATCAAGAACCCGTGGCGATATCGTACCCAGTTTCACATGTGTATGAGACCACACGTGGGAGGATGGTATGAGATAGTGGGTGATGGAAACTGCGGGTACAGAGCAATTGCGCATGGTCTGGGTTTAGGGCAAGATCAGTGGGCTTTTGTTCGACGTACCATGATCGCTACGTTGAGAAAAGAGTATGAGCTACTCGCGCCACTTTGGGTGTCTACGATGACACTTGAGGCAATGGAGGCGAAGCTAGCATGGTTTCCTTCCCCGAACAGGCCGGCCCCACCAGAGACGTGGTTGGACCTTCCGGATATAGGATGTTTGGTGGCAACGACATTCACATGTGTGTTCGTTACCGTCGGTGGTGGTGTGGGAACGACATACCTGCCTATGAGGGGGAAGCCAAACGAAGCATCAGTTGGCGAGAAGTTGAAGACGATATGCATTTGCCATGTCCAGGAAGAGCAACATTTTATTGCGGTACGTTAATACAATCACATCTGTTCATACTATCTTGTGCTAAAACATATGTATGATGCATTGACTTTGTGTAGATTGGCCTTGCCGAGACATCGCATAGCTTACGCGCACCATACTATAAAATAATAATAAAAAATTGCATTTTTTTCCATAATCATGTAGAGAATTTCAATACGAGTCCGTACATATAAAATTCGTCCAAAACGGACATCGTTTGCCCCTCCAAAAGCCCAAAAAACGAAGTCTTTCTACCCATTTCTTTTACAATTTGGTGTCCGGCATATAGCGTATTGTAGTGATTTTTTTTTGTATTTTTTGCATTTTTCTATTATAATTTTGTATAAAATTTTAATATGAGTCCGTACATATAAAATTCATCCAAAACGGATATCGTTTTCCCCTCCAAAAGCCAAAAAACGATAATAAAAACCTTAGCAACTATAGTATATAAGTAATAAGTTCATAATACTTAACTATAATACATAGTTATACTTTATAAGTAATAAGTTCATAACACTTAACCATAATGTGTAACTATAGTATATAATTAATAAGTACGTAATACTTAATTATAATGCATAACTATACTTTATAACTAATATATTTTGTAATACTTGACTATAATGCATAACTATAGTATATAAGTAATAAGTTCATAATACTTAACTATAATGTTTAACTATACTATATAAGAAATAAGTTCATAATACTTAACCATAATGTGTAACTATAATATATAAGTAATAAGTTCCTAATACTTAACTATAATACATAGCTATACTTTATAAGTATTAAGTTCATAATACTTAACCATAATGTGTAACTATAGTGTGTAAGTAATAAGTTTATAATACTTAACTATAATACATTACTATAGTATATAAGTAATAAATTCATAAATATTTAACCATAATGTTTAACTATAGTATATAAGTAATAAGTACGTAATACTTAGATATAATGCATAACTATACTTTATAACTAATATATTTTGTAATACTTAACTATAATACATAACTATAGTATATAAGTAATAAGTTCATAATACTTAACCATAATGTGTAACTATAGTATATAAGTAATAAGTTTATAATACTTAATTATAATACATAGCTATAGTATATAAGTAATATTTATAATACTTAACCATAATGTGTAACTATAATATATAAGTAATAAGTTCATAATACTTAACTGTAATACATAGCTATAGTATATAAATAATATTTATAATACTTAACCATAATGTGTAACTATAGTCTATAAGTAATAAGTTCATAATACTTAACTGTAATACATAACTATAGTATATAAGTAATAAGTTCATAATACTTAGTACATAAGTAATAAGTTCATAATACTTAATTATAATGTTTAACTATACTATATAAGAAATAAGTTCATAATACTTAACCATAACGTGTAACTATAATATATAAGTAATAAGTTCGTAATACTTAACTATAATGCATAGCTATACTTTATAAGTATTAAGTTCATAATACTTAACCATAATGTGTAACTATAGTGTATAAGTAATAAGTTTATAATACTTAACTATAATACATTACTATAGTATATAAGTAATAAATTCATAAATATTTAACCATAATGTTTAACTATAGTATATAAGTAATAAGTACGTAATACTTAATTATAATGCATAACTATACTTTTATAGCTAATATATTTTGTAATACATAACTATAACATAACTATAGTATATAAGTAATAAGTTCATAATACTTAACCATAATGTATAACTATAGTATATAAGTAATAAATTCATAATACTTAACTATAATGCATAACTATACTTTATAACTAATATATTTTGTAATACTTAACTATATTACATAACTATAGTATATAAGTAATAAGTTCATAATACTTAACCATAATGTGTAACTATAGTATATAAGTAATAAGTTCATAATACTTAATTATAATGCATAACTATATTTTATAGCTAATATATTTTATAATACTTAACTATAACATAACTATAGTATATAAGTAATAAGTTCATAATACTTAACCATAATGTGTAACTATAGTATATAAGTAATAAGTTCGTAATACTTAACTATAATGCATAGCTATACTTTATAAGTAATAAGTTCATAATACTTAACCAGAATGTGTAACTATTGTATATAAGTAATAAGTTTATAATACTTAACTATAATACACAACTATAGTATATAAGTAATAAGTTCATAATACTTAACCATAATGTATAACTATAGTATATAAGTAATAAGTTTATAATACTTAATTATAATACATAGCTATGGTATATAAGTAATATTTATAATACTTAACCATAATGTGTAATTGTAATATATAAGTAATAAGTTCATAATACTTAACTGTAATACATAGCTATAGTATATAAATAATATTTATAATACTTAACCATAATGTGTAACTATAGTCTATAAGTAATAATTTCATAATACTTAACTGTAATACATAACTATAGTATATAAGTAATAAGTTCATAATACTTAACCATAATGTGTAACTATAGTATATAAGTAATAAGTTCATAATACTTAACTATATAATACATAGCTATACTTTATAAGTAATAAGTTCATAACATTAACCATAATGTGTAACTATAGTATATAAGTAATAAGTACGTAATACTTAATTATAATACATAACTATACTTTATAACTAATATATTTTGTAATACTTGACTATAATGCATAACTTTAGTATATAAGTAATAAGTTCATAATACTTAACTATAATGTTTAACTATACGATATAAGAAATAAGTTCATAATACTTAACCATAATGTGTAACTATAATATATAAGTAATAAGTACGTAATACTTAATTATAATGCATAACTATACTTTATAACTAATATATTTTATAATACTTAACTATAATACATAACTATAGTATATAAGTAATAAGTTCATAATACTTAACCATAATGTGTAACTATAGTATATAAGTAATAAGTTCATAATACTTAATTATAATGCATAACTATATTTTATAGCTAATATATTTTGTAATACTTAACTATAACATAACTATAGTATATAAGTAATAAGTATGTAATACTTAATTATAATGCATAACTATACTTTATAACTAATATATTTTGTAATACTTAACTATAATACATAACTATAGTATATAAGTAATAAGTTCATAATACTTAACCATAATGTGTAACTATAGTATATAAGTAATAAGTTCATAATACTTAATTATAATGCATAACTATATTTTATAGCTAATATATTTTGTAATACTTAACTATAACATAACTATAGTATATAAGTATAAAGTTCATAATACTTAACCATAATGTGTAACTATAGTATATAAGTAATAAGTTCGTAATATTTAACTATAATGCATAGCTATACTTTATAAGTAATAAGTTCATAATACTTAACCATAATATATAACTATAGTATATAAGTAATAAGTTCATAATACTTAACTATAATACATAGCTATACTTTATAAATAATAAGTTCGTAATACTTAATTATAATACATAGCTATAGTATATAAGTAATATTCCTAATACTTAACCAGAATGTATAACTATTGTATATAAGTAATAAGTTCATTATACTTAACTATAATACATAACTATAGTATATAAGTAATAAGTTCATAATACTTAACCATAATGTGTAACTATAGTATATAAGTAATAAGTTTATAATACTTAACTATAATGCATAGCTATAGTATATAAGTAATATTTATAATACTTAACCATAATGTATAACTATAATATATAAGTAATAAGTTCATAATACTTAACTGTAATACATAGCTATAGTATATAAGTAATAAGCTCGTAATACTTAATTATAATACATAGCTATAGTATATAAGTAATATTCATAATACTTAACCATAATATGTAACTATTGTATATAAGTAATAAGTTCATAATACTTAACTATAATACATAACTATAGTATATAAGTGATATTAATAATACTTAACCATAATATGTAACTATAGTACATAAGTAATAAGTTCATAATACTTAACTATAATACATAACAATAGTATATAAGTAATAAGTTCATAATACTTAACTATAATACATAACTATAGTATATAAGTAATATTAATAATACTTAACCATAATATGTAACTATAGTACATAAGTAATAAGTTCATAATACTTAACTATAATACATAACAATAGTATATAAGTAATAAGTGCATAATACTTAACCATAATGTGTAACTATAGTATATAAGTAATAAGTTCGTAATACTTAACTATAATGCATAGCTATACTTTATAAGTAATAAGTTAATAATACTTAACCATAATATGTAACTTATATACTATACTATATGTATTATAGTTAAGTATTACAAAATATATTACTTATATACTATAGTTTCTAAAGTTTTTAGTCTCGTTTTTTGGCTTTTTGGAGGGGAAAACGATATCCGTTTTGGATGAATTTTATATGTACGGACTCGTATTAAAATTTTATACAAAATTATAGTAGAAACATGCAAAAAATACAAAAAAAAAATCACTACAATGCGCTAAATGCCGGACACTAAATTGTAAAAAAAATGGGTAGAAAGGCTTCGTTTTTTGGGCTTTTGGAGGGGAAAACGATGTCCATTTTGGACGAATTTTATATGTACGGACTCGTACTGAAATTCTCTACATGATTCTGGAAAAAAGTGCAATTTTTTATTATTATTTTATAGTATGGTGCGCGTAAGCTATGCGCACGGGTTGATGGGCCGGCCCATTATCCGTGCGCGTAAGCTATGCGCACGTGCTACGCCTTTGAAAAAGTCACGCGCGTAAGCAACGCGCATGCCTTTTACCCTCACTTTTCGAAAATGCCCATTATATCCCTGTGCGCGTAGCTTAAGCACATCAGATCATGCTGCTAAGCTACGCGCATGAAATCGCGTCCATTTAGATAAAAAAACGCGTGTATTTAGCCTTTTCGTTTTTTTTATAAAGGCAAACAATAGGACCCTTTCAAACGGAAATGCTATCCTAAATCATCCATTTATAAGTTGAGTATCGAAACTATCAAAAGTAGAGTTCAAACTGATGAACTCATATCTGATGTGAAGAAGACGTTCCGCAATAAGAGCAGAATTAAGTGGAGAAAGAAGACGCTGAAAAGCTTGAAGAGCAGTCGGAGGAATGGGATGAGTAGCTAGAAAGTCAGCATCCGAATGAACCCATAGGGTGTTTCTTTCTAACAAAGAAAACACGTGTTTCTTGAATGCAATGAAATTAAAAAATATATATATATATGTTACTAGAGGGCACACTTGTGCTACGCACGGTTCATAGGTTATATATATATATATATATTAATTTTATTGTTTTTTTTTAAATGAGAAAAGAAATTAAAAAATTTATTTTAAACATTTTCAGCTTTAACAACATAAACATTTACATAAATTTGGACATTTTAGTATAACAGGTACACAAATAACAACTCACTTTTGTTCATCAAGCTAAGATGAAGAATTTGTCATTTTTATGGACAATGACACACTTATATGCTATTGTAGAGAATAAATAACAAATTAGAATATGTTGCCTTCTTATTTTGTCAATCACCATGTTTAAGACATTTTTAAGTAGATCAAACATCTTATCTGCACTCTTAGATGGATCTCAAATATCATACGAAACTAATAAATTTATTTGCTCGTGATAACATTGTCTCACTTTGATTGTGCATAGTAATAAGCTTTAGTGGGTCATGATCAATTATATTTGATTTTGTATGTCTTCATATTATCCACACCATGTACAAAGTATTTTTTTTAGAAATGAACATGCATTTGAAAGGGTTATCGAATGGTTAAGTTATATGACAATTAATTGACAGATAGAATGTTGTTAAAAATTTATGATCATAGTTTTAATTACTTATATCTATTTATTAGAAGTGGGTTACATGTTTCAAAAGTAACAAATGAGTCACAAAGATAGAGGATATTATAACAATCATTGATGACCAATTATATATATATATATATGAATACAAACTTGTACTCCTATAGAGTATATAGTAAACATATAGCAAGCAAAAATGCTTATTGCTTAAGCTATTATTCAATGAATATCTTATTTTACATCAAAATTTTAGATAATTAAATAATATTATAATATAAGTTAAACTTAACTTTTTTATAGTACATATATTGCAAAAAAAAACTTCATTTATAGTGGACAATACCATTGACCATGATAATCATATATAAACTCATGATCTCAATTATTTATGTCACTTTAGTAAATTAATTATAGTTATTGCATGTAGCCATGTAAATAATTTAGCGATCTGTTAAAACTTTCTCATTTAAGAATAAAAATATATTGCTCTTTTCTTTACTAATAGAAGTTTATCAATTGATCACATGTACAACTTTGTGATACTAATAGAAGTTTTAAAGTTGTAAAAGAGTAGTAATAATTGGCTTAGTTATTATTACACAAAAAATTAAAAAAATAATTAATTAAATATTATCACTGTGGCTTGCAGTTAAAAAAATTATGGGAAAAAGTGTTCTAAAAAAAAGAACAAGGCTAATAAAACAGATTAAGCTTTCAATTTGGCTCATGTGAATGAGCATCAGTAGTCTAGGAGGATTGTGATAATGTGCTCAAGAGATCGAGAGTATACTTACCACTGAACAAAATATCAACAAAAAATACACAAATATCAATTCAAATTCCAATTCATAAAATGTGGAACAACAAAATATACAAAATGTCAATTACAACTCATAAAATAGATATCAATTAACTAACCATATAAAAATCTAATCCAATTATCCAAGCAATTATAGGAATAAAGTACGTGTAAGAAAATCATAAGAAAATGGAGATGTGGATTGAGATCTTTTATTTTTTGGAATGAATGTCTTGTATCCGTATGACCTTTATATAGAGGTAAAATTTCTCTTTATGATCACATTCATTTATCATCTACATTAAACCAGCCTCTAATCAATTAGGAGTTTGAAATGTGAAAAGAAGAAGTTACGATCTATAATCTAAATGTGATTAATTGACATTAAAAACATGTAATGAAGATGTAACAGTCACAATAAAATATATTACTATAAATTGAAATAATGTTTTAATCTAATATCTTAAATGAATTCATTTCTCTAAAAAATGAAATAAATTTCCGTATAAAAGCTATGTGCAAGTGAGTTTGAACTACCATGCAAGCGTTTTTAAATATATTTTTTTCCGTCAAAGTTGACGTCCAAGTGAGTTTGAATGACCTGGACGTTACTAAGGTTGACATAATAATCATTGATATAAGTATATCACCAATTAGTATAATGAACTTTTCAATTTCTTGATGTTGTAACTCGATGGTAAATTTTTCATGTTCTAATCCTCTTCTTAATTATTTCTTCCAAAATGTATACTTTTATTGATGATATTTTTTCTTAAGTGATACATTAATTATTATTCATTACAAACAATTTAATAGGGGCATATGCTATACGTTTTTCAAATCAGTTACATTTCTAAGATAACGTTTGCGACAAACTTATCCTGCCAAATAATCTTCCATTAACTTGGTTTTCTCCCTATATTGAATTTGATAGTTGATGACTATTCGTTAATTTTAGTTTTATAAATTATTCCGATTTACACAAAAACAATTGAAGGGTTTTAGAGCTAAATTGGGTTTGTAACGTCAAAATTAAAAAGTAGGTGTTTAGAGTTATGGAAAAAAACATTACAATAAGTATGAAAAGTTCAATATATGCATTAAAATTAGGTGTTTAAGTTTGAATGTTGGTAGTGGATTTGAGAGTTTTATGAAGATTATATTGGCCTGTTTTAACTTGAATGAGGTAAGCAGTATTTTAATTTTTAAGTGATTAGTTAAATTATTACTTTAAAATAATTTGTAATCTAATCCTAATAAGGTGGATACAATATTTGTTTTGGTACTCAAGTGGATACAATTTTGTATATTCGAATTATGTTAGTTGGATTTGTAATGTCTTAATTTTGATATATTATTTTACATTTAATTATGTATTTTTATGTTATGGAGATTTTGATTTATATATGTAACTATGAGTAGTAAAAAAAGAAATTGTTTAGCTAGGCATGAAGAAGACCATAAAAGAAATAAAAATATATATTCTAATTGTGATTTGAATTTTTCAATTGCATTTACCAAACCACCTCAAATTGTCTATTTTTTGGTAGAAATCTCACATTGTTTCCTTAGGTATGAAGAAGACACTAAATGTATTCGTATTTCCTTTTTAGGTTTGTTTTCTCTTTTTCGGTTTTTTAGTTTTACTTTTAGGTTTACTTATTGAGATAATTGTCACGTACTATAGATTTTAGTGGGTGATTTAAAAAATTAAATAACTTCTTAGGTTAAGGAAAAAATATCGAAAATCAAATTGTTTCTAAGAATAATTGAATTTTCAACTTTTTGTTTTATGAAATTCCTTCACTAAACCATTGAGATAAAATAGAATATATGACTTCTAGTGAAATGTAAAAATAAAATGAGGGAATTTATGAGGCATTAAATGGGCAAAAGGTCTACTTTATATATTTATAGATATTTATAAGAGACATTAGGTCATTATAACGAGCCAAATGTAACAAACTTATAAAATTAGAGAAAGGTTCACGTGAGAAAGCCTTCTTGTGTGAGAAGGGAGAAATATTGTCCACCGTTTGATTTAAGTGTATCATGTGGCTGGGAGATAGGAGCGTGTATAAGCGCATGAGAAAGGTTCTCGTTATTTCTTTCTTGCAGAAGATCGTGTTTGCAGAGATTTCGTTCGTCTTGTTCTTCGCGATTTCGTTTGTTCTTCTTCTTCTTCGCGCTTGTAGAGATTTTGTTTGCAGTGAAATCGTACATGCTTAATTGTTCGTTCTTCTTCTCGTTATTCCATCCTTTCTCTATTGTTCCATTCCTTGTTTCATCGTATTCGTTCAAAATTCAGTTTTTTGCTTTGTTTGTATTTTACAGGTTTTGATTCTTCCTTCTACTGAAATATATGTCATGGATCCGGGTTCTTTTGCTTTCAATTCTACATCTGTGTTGTGAATTGCTTTGTTACTATTTTGTAATGTCGATTTTCCATATGTACATGAGGTATGCTATGTGAATTAGCTTTTGATTTTGTGGTTTGGTAATTTTTCTCGTTAGGTTTAGAAGTCTTTTAACATATACACACAAGAGAAATAGTGATGTACATTATACGTTATAATAGGAGTAGAAACTGAAAGCACATACATATTATGATACAAGCACATGGAGGCTTTTGAATATGCACATACGGTATACTATAGTTGTACATTATAGCTCATAAGGTTATATGGGTTTTATGTGAAGTAGATTAGTATATGCACATGCAAAATACAATCAGAGAACATGTAGGCTTTTGATTATGCACACACAGAGAATAAATAATGCACGTGCAGTGTATTTTGTTATGTATATACCTTTAATGTATTTGCTTTGTTGTTTCCCTTTTGTTTTGTATAGAAAATTCAAAATTTGATGACAATATGATGGTTAGCATTTCCCCTGGAAATACCAAGTATTATATTCCAATATCTAAAGTTGGTATGAAGCCGTTTGTTGGACAACTATTTGCAACACTTAAAGAAGGTATTTATTTTTATCATAATTATTCAAATGATGATGGGTTTGATGTGCGTCATGGCATGAATACAAAGTCTGTTGATGGCACCAATACCATTGTTTGGAAGTACCTCCTTTGTAGCAGGCAAGGATATAAACGTTAATGTGTTGCTACTTTTGCTGAGGAAAGCTCATCTAAAAGGAGGAGGAATTCAAATAGGTGTGGATGTATTGCTAAAATAGCTCTTAAATATGAGGGATGTGATGGTTATCGTGTGAAGATTTTTGAGGAGCGCCACACGCATATGATGGTACATGATTCACAAAAACATTTAACAAAGAACAGTAGGAAATTGACTCCTTTTCATCAGGATTTTATTATGAATTGCTTGAAATCAAATATTGGTACGTGCAAGTCTTACAAGATGTACAAGAATCATGTTGGATCATATGCCAATGTAAGTGCTACAATTCAAGATTTCAAGAGGGATTTGAACTCATATATGATTGGGTATGATGTACAAATGGTAGTTGACAACTTGTTCCATAAGAAGGAAAGATGTGAGGCATTCTATTTTGATTATAAGGTTGACGATGAGAATCAACTAAGCCACTTATTCTGGAGTGATGTTATTGCTCGCAAGAGTTTTTCTTTTTTTGGGATGTTGTTTCAGCCTTTCAGCAGATGCGACATACAAATGCAACAAGTAATTACTATTACATTAGTATACAATATCTAAAAAAAAATCTTATGTATATGTATACTTATGCACATGTATCAGTAAATTATTGCACACACAACATTCAACCTATGCACACAACATTAACGTTTATGCACATAAGTGTATTATTTGTTGTCATATTATTTTTGTTCATATTTTTAGGTATGGTATGGTGTTTGTACTGTTCACTGGAGTTGATAATCACAAGAGGTCAATCACATTTGTTGTTGCTTTATTGTTGAATGAAGAGATCAGATCTTATGTTTGGTTGTTTGAAAACTTCAAGAAGGCAATGGGCCATGAACCATATGTGATACTAACTGACCAAGATCTCGCTGTTAAGTCTATAGTTGAAAAAGCGCACAACTGTTCATCGTTTTTGTATGTGGCATATTATGTTCAAGGTCCTTGTGAAGGTTAAACTTGATGAATTCGAGACGGAGGAGTTCAGACGTAGATTCAATGGCATTGTTTAGAGTAATGAATTGAATCAAAATGAGTTTGATGTGGCATGGTGTTTTGTTATTTGTGACATCAAACTTGAGTCGAACAATTGGTTGCAATCATTGTTTGATCTACGTCATTACTGGATTCCTGCGTTCTTCCAGCACATCGACATGGGTGGTTTGCTTAGGAAAACTGTAAGGTCTGAAAGTCAAAATAGCTTCTTCTCTAACTTCATAGGGTCAACATCATCATTGGTTGTGTTTCTAATGCAGTTTGACAATGCAATTGATTCACAACGACACAATCAACGGAAACTCAACTTAGATTCAACTACTTATTATCCTTCAATGAAGATACCATTGCAGTTGGAGAAGCAATGTGCGTCAGTGTTTACACTTAATGTCTTTTATGATATGCAGGAGGAAATCTATCATTCTGTTTTTGAGTGTGTGCTTGTTGATCTGATCAGAGATGCTGATGTTCATCATTACCATGTACGATGTGGGAATGCTAAAATGTTTGTTGTGAAACATCTCATATCCAGTGAAGATTTCTACTGCTCATGTAATAAGTTTCTAAATGTTGGTATTCCACGTTCTCACATGTTCATGGTGTTCAGAAATATTGATAAGAAAATGTTACCTAGTAAATTTATTAAAGCTCGCTGGACGAAGAAGTCAATACTGAAACCGAAATTTGAGATAGATGGTTCAGTATTGAAGGAAAGTGCAGAGTTGGATGAGAAGAAATGCTGGTTTCCGAACTTCTTTATGAGATGCATTGTTGCATCAACATTATAAAGGACAATGTTGATCACATAAAAACTTGCTGAATGTTTTACAGCAACAGAAGGCATTGTTCCTTAGTTCAATTTAGTGTGACTCAACCTTTACTGTCCAAAATAAGGAGAGTATATTTGAGAAGTTTATGGGTCCTATACCCGAGAAAGTTGATGTTCGACAACCTGCACAATGCAAGAACAAGGGAAGGCCAAGAACAACCCGTTTTAAAGGTGGTTTTGAGATTGGAATAAGTAAAGCATCCAAGGAGAAGAGGGCATGCCAAAACTGTAACCAGTCAGGCCACAACAACAAATAATGCAAGAAATTGAAAAGTGGAGCTTGATTCAACTCTTTTTTAAAGACAATGTTAAATGTTTTTAATTCTTCAAGATTTCATATACTTTCTTCATGGTTATACTGAAAATTTAATTGAATGCAATTTTTTGTTTGGATTTATTTTGTATTTAAGTGTAGCATGCACACAAAGACAAATATGTGCATCCAGTACTATACATGCACATCTAGTAATATAAGCAAGAACTCACCCATAAATAAATGCAAGAACTCGCCTAGATATAAGTATCAAAGGTAAAATACACTCACAGGCAAGATCACACGCACATATTGTTAAAACACGTTTGTGCAACATGGGCCAAATCTAATGCACTGACGACTTCATATACATGCACACCTAGAAATATAAGCAAGAACTCACACATAAATAAATGCAAGAACTCGTCTATAAATAAGTATCAAAGGTATTATTCCAAACACATGCACTCAAAGATATATGTAAAATCACTCACTGATAAAATTACATGCACACATATTGTAAAACAATTGGATACGGAGTCTAAAATACACGCATATTTGCACATTAACCAAAATATTACAAAAGCCATTGTTCAACAAGTGCTGCGAATACACATAAGCTATTGTCTATTGTTTTAACAAGTGTTGCGAATACACATAAGCTAGTAAGCTGATCACTAAAAGTATCTCTTGTTTGTTGTTAAACTATTACAAAACCCATTGTTCAACTACTTCCTCATTGTCGTCTGTGTTGCCATTGCAAGTACTTTCTTGCCGATCTCATTATTCTTGTTGTCAATTATGGTAGAACAATACTTAATCCTCGTATTTGCCAATTGCTTCTTATCTCATTTCTTGATGTTAGATTTC
This sequence comes from Rheum nobile, assembly GCA_027886185.1. Taxonomy (NCBI): domain Eukaryota; kingdom Viridiplantae; phylum Streptophyta; class Magnoliopsida; order Caryophyllales; family Polygonaceae; genus Rheum; species Rheum nobile. Next base: position 348,804 of record WOAB01000044.1, on the reverse strand, counting down.
CAACCAGCTAATCCATTTCCAAAATAAGACTCAATGTGTCTCATTGCAAAAATCCCACAATCAATCTTGTTTTCATTGTCTCTCCAAGGCATTTGTAGTCTTTCAGTTGGCACCTTTTTCTCATCCTTGAAGGATGAGGCTTTATATGCCATGTCATGGATATTTAGATAGTTCACAAAGAAACCTCTCTGCACCAGACCAAAGATGATGTATATAAGATGCACATGCATTTAAAAATACAATGTACTTCGAGAATTAAAAATATGCACTTATACAAATTTTGATGGACAAAACTTACCAAGTCTGATGGAATACTTCCATACTTCTCTTCTATCCCAACATCAGCACTAGAGTTGTCAAGGATATAAAACCTTGGGGTCTTTATGTTTACGAAAATCATATAGTAGTGGTACGAATAGCATATTGGAAACACAAACTGTATAGTGAAAAAAGAAAGAAATTTCAATTCAATAAGATGAGGTCATTAATGACTTTATATTAAAATGATGCATGTACAGTAATGAAATTATGCAGATGCAGGTTGAAACAAATGCACACGCATACACATATCAATAGACGGACTTCATTTTTCAATAGACGGTGCTTAGTTTTTTTTTTTAGATCAGGGGACTTACAGTGATATTTCCGCGACTGCGGAAAAGTTACTGGTGCGACATTAACACCGTCTTCAATTTGGCCCGAGTCTCCTACCTGCATGTTAGTCTAAAGCAAAAACGAAACAAAACAAAACAAACAAAGCAAAACAAAACGAAAACAATAATAATAAAGACTAGAAAAAAAAACAAGAAAATAATTTCATACCTCGGGTTGCCTCCCGAGCAACGCCTTAGTTATTGTCGTGGCTCGACTTGGTGCTCTCCCATCAACTTGAGTTACTCACATCAATTGAACACTTGGGGTCTCCATCAGGAGGGTGTCTCTTTGAATCGTCTATGCTGAATCCGACCCTCACCCCATCAAATTCCATTGTGAGTGAACCGCTGCTCACATCAATCTTCACACCTGCCGTGTTCATAAACGGCCTTCCCAGCATCACAGGGGCTGCGGTTTTATCTTGCCCCGTATCCATCACAAAGAAGTCCACAGGGAAAATCAACTTGTCGACTTCTACTAGCACATCCTGCACCACTCCCTTGGGATACACATAGGAATTGTCCGCCAGTTAGATCACAATCCCTGTCTTCTCTAATGGCCCGACCTCTAAGGACTCGTACAGGGAAAGAGGCAAAACGTTGATAGAAGCACCCAAATCTAGCATAGCGTTTTCAAACATGGTGCCACCTATCTTGCAGGGAATAGTGAACATGCCTGGATCACTGCGCTTCTTGGGCAACCGCTTTTGTAGCATAGCGGAAACGTTCTCACTGACCTGGACCTTCTTTTTTCTCTTTCATAGCTTTCTTCCTCTTTATTTTGCATAGCACCTTCAAGAATTTTGCATAGCGAGGAATGTTGTTGACAAGTTTGAGCAAATGAATATTTACCTCGCAGTTGCTGAAGGTTTCAAATAAATCTTTGTCGTTCTCCACCCTTCTGGTGTCCTTGAACGCCTCGGGAAAGCGAGCGGGAGGCTTCAATGTACTGAGCGGAGGAAAGTTGGGGCGCACGTATTCATCGCGGATAGCTTCGAACGCGTTTGGGACTCCAGGGGATTTTCCGCGGTCGCGGACTTCCTCTCCGCGGTCGCGGAAATCTTCGATCATGTCCTCTTCAGCACAGACTTTTCCGCGATCGCGGAAATCTGTCCGCGGTCGCGGAAAAGCGTCGATTTTTTTCTCTTCGTCAATAGAAAATCCGCGACCGCGGCCTTCTTTTCCGTGGTCGTGGAAATCTTTCTGTTGAGCTCGACTGTCTTCCACTTGTGTTCCGCTCCTTAGCGTCATAGCGTAGACGTTCTCCCTCGGGTTTACTACCGTTTGAGATGGTAGTTTTCCCGAGTCTCGGGCTTCCAGTTTACTCACTGCGATAGAGATTTGCCCCACTTTCTTCTCCAAGTTCTGAATACTGGACCACATCTCTTGATTTTGTTGGACCATGGTATTTCCCAACGTTGAAACAGTCTGAGCTAGGGACTGAATTTGTTGGGCTGTATTGCTTGTCAACGTTGATACGCTCTGGATGAGGGTTCGGATCATGTCGTCGCTGGACATAGATGAACTAGAGCTCTGGCCTTGGGGTCTTTGGTCATATGGAGCTCGAAATTATTGTTGTTGACCCCCATGCTGCTGATATTGTTGTGGGCGTGGTAAAAACTGTGGTGGCCTCTGTTGATATTCTTGATTTTCCTGGCCTTAAGGAGTGCTCTGCTGATTCCCGTATCTCAGATTGGGGTGATCTCTCCACCCTGGATTATATGTGTTGGAATGTGGGTCATATCTTGGCCTTGGAGGGCCGTATCCTCCAATAGCGTTCACCTCAACAGTGGGCTCCTGCAGCATGGGACAGGCATCGGTCAGATGCATCGTGTCATAGCATATCCCACAAGACTTGACTTGCTGCTGGCCACCCTTCATCATGTACCTCCTCATCATCTCCTTCATCTCAGCCAACTCAGAAATTAGTGAGGAATTTGGCTGGGAGTCTGCAACCTTGACTGATTGGGCGCCTGCCCTCCTACTGAATTGTCTTGAGCCCTCAGATAGCTCAAAGAAGACCTCATATGCTTTAGATGGCGTCTTGTTCAAGATGTTGCCTCCACATGCTGTGTTCACCATTCGACGCTCGTCGTCAAGTAGACCACCGTACAAATAAAGTACGAGGTCTTGGTCTGAATACCCATGGTAGGGACAGCTAGAAATCAGCCTCTTGAATCTTTCGTAGTACTCGTACAACGACTCAGCAGCCTGCTGTTCAATATTGCTGATGCTCATCTTCAGGTTGTTGAGCTTAGTCGCAGGGAAGTACTTCTCCAGGAAGGCTTTCTTCATCTTAGCCCATGTATCAATGCTCCCTAGAGTCAAATAGTAGAACCAATCATTGGCCGAATCCTTCAAAGAGAAAGGAAAGGCCCTCAACTTGATCTGGTCTTCAGTAACGCCTCTTGGCTTCATGTTGGTGCAGACGGCATGGAACTCCGAAAAATGTTTGTTGGGGTCTTCTCCACTCATCCCAGGGAAGTGGAGGAGTAAGTGGATCAACCTTGAATTCAACTCAAAATTTACGCCATCTGCCAGCTCAGGGAACTGCACAGCCAGCGGTTGTTGTTGCAGATTCAGGGCAGTCAACTGCCTCAACGTCGGTGCTTCGTCAGCCATCTCTTGTTGTGTACGGGATGCCACACAATTTCTTTAAATTGTTCTCTTAATCTCTGAATCAAAATCTAACAATGGAATGCCAGTAGCACGGGTGTGGACCATAAGATAGGTCCACACAAAAATTGACACACAAACACACACAAAGAAAAAACAAAACTTGCCTCCCCGGCAACGGCGCCAATTTGACAGGGACTAAATGTCGTGATGCCCAATCAAAGTAAATCCTTAAAAACCTAACTTAGTAGAATAGGCAAGCAAGGGTCGAATCCCACAGGGATGAGTTATCTTTCTTAATGCAGATTAGTATGTCAAAGTAACAAAGGGGGGGCTTTGTTGGTTGTTTGATTGCAAATAAACAAAGTAAGTAAAACAAAGGTTGTAATCAATTAGGAAAAAGTACTTAGCCAGACAAATATCCACCATTCATTTGATTGATTGGTCCTAGATTATCTCTATTCCTTCCTGTTGGATCGTTAGAGTTACGTCTGAGGGAACAAAGTCTGTGTTCCCATAGAAGGTGCAGCGGAATAATATAACAAGAAAGATAAGAAACGAACTCACGATGTATAGTGTAAACCCTAATTAGCCAACTAGCTAATCAAAGAAAAACCACTACCTTCAAGCTTCTCGCTTGAGAGGATTTTGAAGCGTCTACTCGTCTTATTGATTTCTTGTTCGATTACACTTGTAGCATGGACTCCAAACCCTAGACTACCCAGCTAGATTCGAAGATCACTCCTACAACGATGAATACGAACTCAACCCTCTAAGACTCACACACAGCTTCACTCTCCCTTTTCTTTTCTCAGTTTAATGCTCTTCGTTCTTCGTCGTCGATGCTTACATAGAAATGAATCCACACTTCTATAAATACAACTCGACTAAACCCTAATCGTAACAAGATAAAAATCTTTTCTAAACTTGGTAACAAGAAAATATTTAAATGATTTGAAGAATATTATCTTATCAGCCGATATTATCTAAGGAAGAATTTTCCTAAGATAACAAAATCGGATAAAGATAAAATCCTTCTCTCTCCAAATATATTATCTTAGGAAAGATTTCCTAAGATAACACATTCGGATTCTCTCTCCAAATCTTCTCTTCGGCGAGATCCTTCCAGCCGAAATCCTTTTCCTTGACCGCGTGATCTTCCAAGATTGTTTCCATAATCTTCACGCTGGAAACCCTTCACTCCATTCGCAACTTCGTCTTGTTCGTCATTGATGTTCCTTGAGAGGTAACAAAGCATATGAACAGAGCTTTGTTCCCTCTGCGACCCTTTGCTGCAATGGTTCCCTGTGACAATTGTCTTTGTTCCTGAAACACTTAGTTACCAGATTAGCTGAATGTTTGTTACTATCAAAACCTAAGAAATTCAACAAATTCCCCCTTTTTGATGGTGACAAACATCCTTGACAATAAAACATATACATGAGATAAAGACAGTTGTGAAGAGAAAGTTTTCCACACTTAGGCATAATAGTTCCCCCTCAGTCTAGCAACATATGAAACCATGTTAGTTCCCCCTCAACTAAAGCTACCTGTCATTTTTCCCCTTTTGGCATCATCAAAAACATAGGGAAAGAGCGAGAGAAAATGAGCATAGCAAGATAAGCAAACATCCCCTTTTGCATTAGATTGAGACACACAAACATAGACCACATGCAAAGACAACACAAGATACGCAAAAATATCACAAATGATGAATATGCCAATCAAGACAACCATGTGAAACAGAAAAGAAAAACAAGGCAGTACGGAGATAGATGTGCTGGGAACAAGAGATGGGTTTGGAAGGCAGAGAAAGACGAATCAGGCGCCACTGATACCAGGAGCCAAAATTGAAGAGTACCTCAGATATGATGAGTATGCATACCCTTCAAAGGATATCTTTGTTGTTCCTCCAGTGTACGCGAGTGTGAGACGACCTTCTTGGTGCCTACCTCCGATCTGGTTCCTCCTTTTGTTCCCCAGAGTTTACACCTTCAATATTTTTTTTCAAAATCACAACTGATAAGATATCTTCCAAAAATACATCATGTAGAAGATTCTTACCAAATGCATCAAATCCACAAACATCTCAACCGCCACAAACGATACTTCAATCTTGAATGCTCATAACACTTCCAAAGTAGTTGCATGCTATCAATACACACCATAATGATCAAGTACCAGCCCCTAGCCACATAGGCGATGATTCATTTTCTCGACTTCCCAAAGAAAATAGAAGAGTGTGATGCGGGGGTAACGTTACCAGAGAGGGTACAAAGAACATCACTCAAGAATATACGAGAATTTATTCAGTGTTTAATCATGAATGAGAGGATCCCATATGTGGATGTTAAGAGGGGCTCATAGGAAGCATCAAGCATGATGGCTAGGGTAAGCTAGAGAGTCAACAATCATTTGGGCTTGTAGTGAGGGATCAATGCATCAAGTTGACTCTTTTGGGCCGAAAGAAAACTGTTTCATATATCATTATGATAGCATAGATCATCATGCATAAATGTTTGCACATAAGTGAAGTAGTAGCATGAGTCTAAGTAGGTAGTTCAATTAATGTTCAAGAGAATGAATACGAATCAAGACATGATGATTAAACTTCCACACTTTACCATGTAATTTAGCCAATCATCGAGGGAATATAACAGATAGACAGTTAGTTTAGAGAGATCATACCTAGTTCCATACGAAACTGTTCAAAGGGTTCCCTGTTTAGTGTCTTGGTGAAAATGTCGGCGATCTAATCCTTGGTGCCGCAGAAGTCCATGGTCACCAACCCTTTTTCCACACAGTCACGTAAGAAGTGATGTCTTATCTCGATGTGCTTGGTACGTGAGTGTTGCACATGATTCTTGGTGATATTTATGGCACTAGTATTGTCACAAAGAATAGGAATAGAGTCAAGAAGAATACCATAGTCGCTGAGTTGTTGTTTGAGCCATAGTAGTTGAGTGCAACAAGCGGCAGCGGCTATGTATTCAGCTTCTGCAGTGGATAGGGCAACCGAGTTCTGCTTCTTTGATCCCCAAGAGACCAAGCATAGCCCAAGGAACTGAGCCATTCCAGACGTGAACTTTCTATCTACTTTGTTCCCTGCGAAGTCCGCATCTGTGTATCCAACTAGATTCAAGTTTCCACCCCTTGGATACCACATACATAGATCATCTGTTCCCTTCAGGTATCTCAGAATCCTCTTTACTGCTTTGAGGTGTGTTTCTTTGGGATCAGCCTGAAAGCGAGCACAGAGACACACACTATACATAATATCAGGTCTACTTGCAGTGAGATAGAGAAACGAACCTATGATTCCTCGATAGAGAGATGGATCAACTCCTTGTTCATGTTCGTCCTTTCCCATTGGATTGTTTGGGGAGATATGAGTAGTGAAGGGCTTTGCATCAGACATTCCGAACTTCTTGACACATTCTCTGAGGTACTTCTGCTGATGTACTTTAGTTCCCTCATTCCCTTGAGAGACATGAAGACCCAAGAAGAACTTGAGTTCCCCTACCATGCTCATCTCGAATTCACTGAACATCAACTTTGACAATTTTTGAACTAGTTTATCATCTATAGAGCCAAAGATGATGTCATCCACATAGACTTGTACAACCAGAATGTGTTTTCCCTCCTTTAGAAGGAACATAGTCTTGTCGACCTTTCCACGAACATATCCAGCCAGAAGGAACTGTGAGAGCCTTTCGTACCAGGCCCTTGGAGCTTGTTTGAGACCGTATAATGCTTTATCGAGAGCATAGATATGGTCAAGTTGGGAGGCGTCCTCAAAACCAGGTGTTTGCTCCACATAGACCTCCTCTTTGAGAACTCCATTCAAGAAGGCGGTTTTGACATCCATTTGTTGTAGTTTGAAGCCGTGGAAAGAGGAGTAAGCAATCAATAATCTTATGGCTTCTAACCTGGCAACTAGAGCAAATGTCTCGTCATAGTCGATTCCTTCCTGTTGGTTGTACCATTTCACCACCAGTCTTGCTTTGTTCCTTGTGACCTGAACTTGATCATCCAGCTTGTTTTTGAACACCCACTTTGTTCCTATCATTGTCCTATTCCTTGGTCGAGGAACCAACCGCCATACCTTATTCCTTTCGAACTGATGAAGTTCTTCTTGCATGGCATTAATCCAGTCGGGATCCTTCAATGCTTCTCCTACAGTTTTAGGTTCTTGTAGAGAGAGAAAAGCATTGAAAGCACAAAAATTATGTAGAGAAGAGAGATTGCTGTGAGGAGTTCCTTTTCTGTAATCTATGAAGATTTGATGGACGGGATGAGCCCACTTCTGCTGGTAGTTTCTGATTTGTAGGTTGTTGATGTCAAACTCCTCGGAATCGTCGTTACCAGTATTAGAGCTTTCACCACCATTTCCTACAACATCATGACCTTCTTCATTGCTTTCTTCATTAGCTGGACTTTCCTCGGAGGATTCCACAGAATCAGGACTGGCTTTGTTCCCCATGAGGAACCTGAGGAGAATCCGATGGTTGAGCACCTTCGTTTGTTGTTGATGGATCATCTTGAGTGTCTTGATCTGACTGGTCCCCATCACTGACACTGGTTTCCACAAGCTGAAAGCAATCATCTCTAGTTGAGACAGTGTTTGAGGGAACACTTGCTGATTGTTCCTGCACATTGTTACCAGCCATAAAAGATTCATCGAACACTACATGAATGCTTTCCTCTACCTTTCTAGTTCTCTTGTTGAACACTTTGTAGGCTTTGCTGTGAAGAGAATATCCTACTGATCATCACTATTTTATAGTGTTTATCTAGGAGTTGTTACCGGTGTTTAGGGTGCCATTTGTAGGGATTTAGAGCACAATTGTGGAATATGGAGATGGAGAGAAGAATGTGGATATGGTGGTTTGGAGGAGCTAATTGAAGACATCCAAGAGACGAGGAGTAGACCACCTGAGGAGATAAGAAGAATAAGAGGAAGAACCACACAAATGAAGAAGAGAAGAGGCTGCCGCGGCCAACCGCGATCAAGAGGAGAGCCAAGGAGCGTCCGCGGTGAAGAACGAGACGCGGAGCGAAGGAAGGCCACGCCCGCGACCGCGGAATTCCCACCGCACCCGCGGAAAATTCGGAGCTGAAAGTCGAGAGCGAGGAATCAATTTCTGCGACCGCGGATTTCTGGCCGCGGTCGCGGAAGCACGGGAGGCGAGCCGCTGGAGATTTTTCGAAGTTTTATTTATTTTTCCTTTTTCGATTTCTTTTCTATTATTTTATTCCGGACTTTATGTTATTTCCTTTCTAGATTACTTTTGTTATCTTTTTCCTTTCGTTTTAGGGTTAGCTTATTTAACATAGTTTTCCCATTCATTATTCATCATCACGTTTTAGCATTCAACAGTTTTTCCCTTTGAAGTTTATTTGTTTCCAAGAACTATGAGGAGCTAAGCACCCTTTGCTTAGTCCGACAATTGAAGCCTTTCGTATAATTTAATTGTGAGGTTATATCTCTATTTCCTATTCCTTTGGATTATATCTTTTTTCTTGAGCATATTTTTATTGATTGTTATTGATTTGACTAGATTGATCACCTAGTTGATATTAGTAATTGTCTATTGCTAGGGTTTGGATATTTCGGGTTGAGGTTCCTTATCTGTTGTAACATCCATGATATTCTAGGACTGGTAGGACTAGTTTATTATGAAAGAGATTTGATTATATGTTAAATACTACGGGTTGTGGTGTTGCATGTATCCTGTGTAATTCCTATGCTTCTTGCTGCTATTGAATTAAATCTTGAAGGTTGGTAGGGATTGTTTAATAGTTAGGGTTGCCTAGACTGGTAGGACTGGTAACTTATTCAGAATAGGGACATGAATAATCAAAGGAAGGAATAGAGATAACTTAGGACCAATCAATCATATGAATGGTGGATATTTGTTTGGCTAAGTGTTTTCCTTTAATTGATTGAAACCCTTTGCTTTTGTTTATTTGTTTACTTGTTCAACAATCAACCTCAAAACCCCCCTTTGTTACCATTGCATGCGAAATTACATAAAGATTGATAACTCCTCCCTGTGGGATTCGACCCTTGCTTGCCTTTGCTACTTGTTTAGGTTTGTTAGGATTTATTTTGACCAAGTAACACGACTAAAACCTGCCTATCACCTACAAATATCCCTTCATCACTTCTGGGATCAAACTTTCCAAGAGAATCCTTCCCATTGTTGTGAACGAAGCACTTGCAACCAAACGTGCACAGATGGGACACATTTGGCTTTCTTCCCCTTAGAAGTTCATAGGTTGTCTTGTTCAAGAGAGGGCGAATGGTTGCTCTGTTCAGAACATAGCAAGCATCGTTCAAAGCTTCAGCCCATAAACTCATAGGAAGACCACTTGAGATGAGGAAAGTACGCGTCATGTCTTCTAGAGTTCGGTTCTTCCTTTCCACAACACCGTTTTATTGCGGAGTTCTTGGTGCTGAGAAGTTGTGATTGATTCCTTTGTTCCTGCAGAGGGATAAGAACTGAGAGTTCTCAAATTTTGTCCCATGATCAGTGCGGATGGACCCCAGAGATTGTCTTGTGCTTATTTCAACCGACTTGAGACAAGATTCAAATTCAGCGAACACTTCATTCTTAGATGTCAGAAAAAGGGTCCATGTGTACCTGGAATAATCATCCACAATAACAAAGACATAGGCATTCCCTCCACGGCTCTTTGTGCGCATTGGCCCATAAAGATCCATGTGGATTAGTTCTAGTGGTCAAGTAGTACTTACCTCCTTCTTTGTCTTGAAGGAAGACTTGACTTGTTTGCCTTTGGTGCACGCATCACAAACTCCAATTCTCATTGCTTCGATCTTGGGAAGACCGTTCACCAGTTCTTGTCTATGAAGTTTGGACAGGAGTTGAAGACTGGCATGTCCGAACCGTTTGTGCCACAGATCTGTTGTCTCAGCAATGGAAGACAAACATAGTTCCTTCTCCGGGATGAAAGCAGGATCAACCTTGTACACATTGTTATCGCAGATACCTTTGAGTAGGACTTTCCCCGTGCTTATACACTCAACATAACAATCATCAGTAGTAAAGACTACCCTATTTTTCTTATTTTGACATAGTTGAGCCACACTGAAGAGATCAAATTTGAGATTATTTACAAGTGTCACATTGTTCACAGTAATATGGTTAGAAAGCCTTACCTTACCGATACCACATACTTCTCCCTTACTCTTGTTTCCAAAGGTTATTGAACCTCCGGAGGCTTGCTGAAGAGAGGTGAACCACCTTTTGTTCCCTGTCATGTGACTTGAGCAGGCACTATCAAGATACCAGGAACCTTTCCTTGCTTCATCTTCAGATCCCTGAGGATCTCCTTCTGATTTGTGGTGGTCATTTATGCTCATCAAACAGACGTCCCTTGAATAAGATGATTCTTCATCATTTGAGTTGGAATCACCCCATGTAGCAATCATTGCTTGTTCCCCTTCGCGAACCTGAGGTATACCTGCCTTTCTCTTGAAGCAGTTTTTGGCAAATGTCCTTTGTTCTGACAGTGGTAACAAACAACTTCTTTCATGTCTCTGTTCCCTTCGTAGGAACTCGATATGCCTTTATTTCGAGACCATATCTTCTTCATGGCTCTAGTGATGAGAGCCACGTCTTCATCACCATCCTCGTCTTCATCTTCAACTTGAGATAAGTCAAAGGCACATTCCACCTTTAAGGCAATGCTTTTAGCCTTCTCCTCTCCTTTCTTGTCCATCTTGTGATTGTAGATAGAGGCATTGCTTTCCAGCTTGGCAACCACCTCTTCCATAGTGAGAGTCTTGACATTCGTCTGGGAGTAGAGAGCGAGAGCAATTGCATCCCATTGAGAGTTGAGGCCTTGCATGAAATGATGAGTGAGCTTCCAGTCTGGCATTTCTTCATCAAGGAGCTCAAGCTGGCCTACTATCCCTTGGAATCTGGAGTAGAATTCCTGAATATGTTCATCCTTCCCCTGAGAGATCTGATCGTACTCTTTCATCAAGGAAAGAATCGTATTTTTCTTAGCATCTTCATTTCCATGATGAAGGCGTTTTAAAGCATCCCAGATCTCCTTGGTAGTCTTGTAGCCCATGATTTTCTTGAGATCCGAGGGGAGCAAGGCCATATGAAGGATCTTCTTGGCTCTGCTGTTCTTTTCCAGCTTCTTCCAGTCATCATCAGTGTAGTCAACTTTCGTCTTTGGCTTCGTAGCATCTTTATCATTCAGAATGGTTATAGGGCCAACTTCAATGACTCGCCATATCTGTCCATCGAGGGAACAAATATGGGACTCGATTTGTTCCACCCACCAGTCATATTCTCCGGCCTTTAGAGTCGGAGGCTTCCAGAATGAATCTCCAATAGCATTGCTTGACGACATCTTTCTTGCAAAGTCTGTAACGAACACAATCTAGAGCACCTGGCTCTGATACCAATTGTTGGATCGTTAGAGTTACATCTGAGGGAACAAATGCTTTGTTCCCACAGAAGGTGCAACGGAATAATATAGCAAGAAAGATAAGAAACGAACTCACGATGTATAGTGGAAACCCTAATTAGCCAACTAGCTAATCAAAGAAAAACCACTACCTTCAAGCTTCTCGCTTGAGAGGATTTTGAAGCGTCTACTCGTCTTATTGATTTCTTGTTCGATTACACTTGTAGCATGGACTCCAAACCCTAGACTACCCAGCTAGATTCGAAGATCACTCTTACAATGATGAATACGAACTCAACCCTCTAAGACTCACACACAGCTTCACTCTCCCTTTTCTTTTCTCAGTTTAATGCTCTTCGTTCTTCCTCGTCGATGCTTACATAGAAATGAACCCACACTTCTATAAATACAACTCGACTAAACACTAATCGTAACAAGATAAAAATCTTTTCTAAACTTGGTAACAAGAAAATATTTAAATGATTTGAAGAATATTATCTTATCAGCCGATATTATCTAAAGAAGAATTTTCCTAAGATAACAAAATCGGATAAAGATAAAATACTTCTCTCTCCAAATATATTATCTTAGGAAAGATTTCCTAAGATAACACATTCATATTCTCTCTCCAAATCTTCTCTTCGGCGAGATCCTTCCAGCCGAAATCCTTTTCCTTGACCGCGTGATCTTCCAAGATTGTTTCCATAATCTTCACGTTGGAAACCCTTCACTCCATTCGCAGCTTCGTCTTGTTCGTCATTGATGTTCCTTGAGAGGTAACAAAGCATATGGACAGAGCTTTGTTCCCTCTGCGATCCTTTGCTGCAATGGTTCCATGTGATAATTGTCTTTGTTCCTGAAACACTTAGTTACCAGATTAGCTGAAAGTTTGTTACTATCAAAACCTAAGGAATTCAACAAATTCCCCCTTTTTGATGGTGACAAACATCCTTGACAATAAAACATATACATGAGATAAAGACAGTTGTGAAGAGAAAATTTTCCACACTTAGGCATAATAGTTCCCCCTCAGTCTAGCAACATATGAAACCATGTTAGTTCCCCCTCAACTAAAGCTACCTGTCATTTACCCCCTTTTGGCATCATCAAAAACATAGGGAAAGAGCGAGAGAAAATGAGCATAGCAAGATAAGCAAACAGCCCCTTTTGCATTAGATTGAGACACACAAACATAGACCACATGCAAAGACAGCACAAGATACGCAAAAATATCACAAATGATGAATATGCCAATCAAGACAACCATGTGAAACAGAAAAGAAAAACAAGGCAGTACGGAGATAGATGTGCTGGGAACAAGAGATGGGTTTGGAAGGCAGAGAAAGACGAATCAGGCGCCACTGATACCAGGAGCCAGAATTGAAGAGTACCTCAGATATGATGAGTATGCATACCCTTCAAAGGATATCTTTGTTGTTCCTCCAGTGTACGCGAGTGTGAGATGACCTTCTTGGTGCCTACCTCCGATCTGGTTCCTCCTTTTGTTCCCCAGAGTTTACACCTTCAATTTTTATTTTTATTTCAAAATCACAACTGATAAGATATCTTCCAAAAATACATCATGTAGAAGATTCTTACCAAATGCATCAAATCCACAAACATCTCAACCGCCACAAACGATACTTCAATCTTGAATGCTCATAACACTTCCAAAGTAGTTGCATGCTATCAATACACACCATACTGATAAAGTACCAGCCCCTAGCCACATAGGCGATGATTCGTTTTCTCGACTTCCCAAAGAAATTAGAAGAGTGTGATGTGGGGGTAACGTTACCAGAGAGGGTACAAAGAACATCACTCAAGAATATACGAGAATTTATTCAGTGTTTAATCATGAATGAGAGGCTCCCAGATGTGGATGTTAAGAGGGGCTCATAGGAAGCATCAAGCATGATGGCTAGGATAAGCTGGAGAGTCAACAATCATTTGGGCTTGTAGTGAGGGATCAATGCATCAAGTTGACTCTTTTGGGCCGAAAGAAAACTGTTTCATATATCATTATGATAGCATAGATCATCATGCATAAATGTTTGCACATAAGTGAAGTAGTAGCATGAGTCTAAGTAGGTAGTTCAATTAATGTTCAAGAGAATGAATACGAATCAAGACATGATGATTAAACTTCCATACTTTACCATGTAATTTAGCCAATCATCGAGGGAATATAACAGATAGACAGTTAGTTTAGAGAGATCATACCTAGTTCCATACGGAACTGTTCAAAGGGTTCCCTATTTAGTGCCTTGGTGAAAATGTCGGCGATCTGATCCTTGGTGCCGCAGAAGTCCATGGTCACCAACCCTTTCTCCACACAGTCACGTAAGAAGTGATGTCTTATCTCGATGTGCTTGGTACGTGAGTGTTGCACAGGATTCTTGGAGATATTTATGGCACTAGTATTGTCACAAAGAATAGGAATAGAGTCAAGAAGAATACCATAGTCGCTGAGTTGTTGTTTGAGCCATAGTAGTTGAGTGCAACAAGCGGCGGCGGCTATGTATTCAGCTTCTGCAGTAGATAGGGCAACCGAGTTCTGCTTCTTTGATCCCTAAGAGACCAAGCATAGCCCAAGGAACTGAGCCATTCCAGACGTGAACTTTCTATCTACTTTGTTCCCTGCGAAGTCCGCATCTGTGTATCCAACTAGATCCAAGTTTCCACCCCTTGGATACCACAGACATAGATCATCTGTTCCCTTCAGGTATCTCAGAATCCTCTTTACTGCTTTGAGGTGTGTTTCTTTGGGATCATCCTGAAAGCGAGCACAGAGACACACACTATACATAATATCAGGTCTACTTGCAGTGAGATAGAGAAGCGAACCTATGATTCCTCGATAGAGAGATGGATCAACTCCTTGTTCATGTTCGTCCTTTCCCATTGGATTGTTTGGGGAGATATGAGTAGTGAAGGGCTTTCATCAGACATTCCGAACTTCTTGACACATTCTCTGAGGTACTTCTACTGATGTACTTTAGTTCCCTCATTCCCTTGAGAGACATGAAGACCCAAGAAGAACTTGAGTTCCCCTACCATGCTCATCTCGAATTCACTGAACATCAACTTTGACAATTTTTGAACCAGTTTATCATCTGTAGAGCCAAAGATGATGTCATCCACATAGACTTGTACAACCAGAATGTGTTTTCCCTCCTTCAAAAGGAACAGAGTCTTGTCGACCTTTCCACGAACATATCCATGAGCCAGAAGGAACTGTGAGAGCCTTTCGTACCAGGCCCTTGGAGCTTGTTTGAGACCGTATAATGCTTTATCGAGAGCATAGATATGGTCAAGTTGGGAGGCATCCTCAAAACCAGGTGTTTGCTCCACATAGACCTCCTCTTTGAGAACTCCATTCAAGAAGGCGGTTTTGACATCCATTTGTTGCAGTTTGAAGCCATGGAAAGAGGAGTAAGCAATCAATAATCTTATGGCTTCTAACCTGGCAACTGGAGCAAATGTCTCGTCATAGTCGATTCCTTCTTGTTGGTTGTACCCTTTCACCACCAGTCTTGCTTTGTTCCTTGTGACCTGACCTTGATCATCCAGCTTGTTTTTGAACACCCACTTTGTTCCTATCACTGTCTTGTTCCTTGGTCGAGGAACCAACCGCCATACCTTATTCCTTTCGAACTGATGAAGTTCTTCTTGCATGGCATTAATCCAGTCGGGATCCTTCAATGCTTCTCCTACAGTCTTAGGTTCTTGTAGAGAGAGAAAAGCATTGAAAGCACAAAAATTATGTAGAGAAGAGAGATTGTTGTGAGGAGTTCCTTTTCTGTAATCTGTGAAGATTTGATGGACGGGATGAGCCCACTTCTACTGGTAGTTTCTAATTTGTAGGTTGTTGATGTCAAACTCCTCGGAATCGTCGTTACCAGTATTAGAGCTTTCACAACCATTTCCTACAACATCATGACCTTCTTCATTGCTTTCTTCATTAGCTGGACTTTCCTCGGAGGATTCCACAGAATCAGGACTGGCTTTGTTCCCCATGAGGAACCTGAGGAGAATCCGATGGTTGAGCACCTTCGTTTGTTGTTGATGGATCATCTTGAGTGTCTTGATCTGACTGGTCCCCATCACTGACACTGGTTTCCACAAGCTGAAAGCAATCATCTCTAGTTGAGACAGTGTTTGAGGGAACACTTGCTGATTGTTCCTGCACATTGTTACCAGCCATAAAAGATTCATCGAACACTACATGAATGCTTTCCTCTACCTTTCTAGTTCTCTTGTTGAACACTTTGTAGGCTTTGCTGTGAAGAGAATATCCTACTGATCATCACTATTTTATAGTGTTTATCTAGGAGTTGTTACCGGTGTTTAGGGTGCCATTTGTAGGGATTTAGAGCACAATTGTGGAATATGGAGATGGAGAGAAGAATGTGGATATGGTGGTTTGGAGGAGCTAATTGAAGACATCCAAGAGACGAGGAGTAGACCACCTGAGGAGATAAGAAGAATAAGAGGAAGAACCACACAAATGAAGAAGAGAAGAGGCTGCCGCGGCCAACCGCGATCAAGAGGAGAGCCAAGGAGCGTCCGCGGTGAAGAACGAGACGCGGAGCGAAGGAAGGCCACGCCCGCGACCGCGGAATTCCCACCGCGCCCACGGAAAATTCGGAGCTGAAAGTCGAGAGCGAGGAATCAATTTCCGGGACCGCGGATTTCTGGCCGCGGTCGCGGAAGCACAGGAGGCGAGCCACTGGATATTTTTCGATTTCTTTTCTATTATTTTATTCCGGACTTTATGTTATTTCCTTTCTATATTACTTTTGTTATCTTTTTCCTTTCGTTTTAGGGTTAGCTTATTTAACCTAGTTTTCCCATTCATTATTCATCATCACGTTTTAGCATTCAACAATTTTTCCCTTTGAAGTTTATTTGTTTCCAAGAACTATGAGGAGCTAAGCACCCTTTGCTTAGTCCGACAATTGAAGTCTTTCGTATGATTTGATTGTGAGGTTATATCTGTATTTCCTATTCCTTTGGATTATATCTTTTCTCTTGAGCATATTTTTATTGATTGTTATTGATTTGACTAGATTGATCACCTAGTTGATATTAGTAATTGTCTATTGCTAGGGTTTGGATATTTCGGGTTGAGATTCCTTATCTGTTGTAGCATCCATGATATTCTAGGACTGGTAGGACTAGTTTATTACGAAAGAGATTTGATTATATGTTAAATAATGCGGGTTGTGGTGTTGCTTGTATCCTGTGTAATTCCTATGCTTCTTGCTGCTATTGAATTAAATCTTGAAGGTTGGTAGGGATTGTTTAATAGTTAGGGTTGCCTGGACTGGTAGGACTGGTAACTAATTCAGAATAGGGACAGGAATAATCAAAGGAAGGAATAGAGATAACCTAGGACCAATCAATCATATGAATGGTGGATATTTGTTTGGCTAAGTGTTTTCCTTTAATTGATTGAAACCCTTTGCTTTTGTTTATTTGTTTACTTGTTCAACAATCAACCTCAAAACCCCCCTTTATTACCATTGCATGCGAAATTACATAAAGATTGATAACTCCTCCCTGTGGGATTCGACCCTTGCTTGCCTTTGCTACTTGTTTAGGTTTGTTAGGATTTATTTTGACCAGGTAACACGACTAAAACCTGCCTATCACCTACAAATGTCCCTTCATCACTTCTGGGATCAAACTTTCCAAGAGAATCCTTCCCATTGTTGTGAACGAAGCACTTGCAACCAAACGTGCGCAGATGGGACACATTTGGCTTTCTTCCCCTTAGAAGTTCATAGGCTGTCTTGTTCAAGAGAGGGCGAATGGTTGCTCTGTTCAGAACATAGCAAGCATCGTTCAAAGCTTCAGCCCATAAACTCATAGGAAGACCACTTGAGATGAGGAAAGTATGCATCATGTCTTCTAGAGTTCGGTTCTTCCTTTCCACAACACCGTTTTGCTGTGGAGTTCTTGGTGCTGAGAAGTTGTGATTGATGCCTTTGTTCCTGCAGAGGGATAGGAATTGAGAGTTCTCAAATTCTGTCCCATGATCAGTGCGGATGGACCCCAGAGATTGTCTTGTGCTTCTTTCAACCGACTTGAGCCAAGATTCAAATTCAGCGAACACTTCATTCTTAGATGTCAGAAAAAGGGTCCATGTGTACCTGGAATAATCATCCACAATAACAAAGACATAGGCATTCCCTCCACGGCTCTTTTTGCGCATTGGCCCACAAAGATCCATGTGGATTAGTTCCAGTGGTCGAGTAGTACTTACCTCCTTCTTTGTCTTGAAGGAAGACCTGACTTGTTTGCCTTTGGTGCACGCATCACAAACTCTAATTCTCATTGCTTCGATCTTGGGAAGACCGTTCACCAGTTCTTGTCTATGAAGTTTGGACAGGAGTTGAAGACTGGCATGTCCGAACCGTTTGTGCCACAGATCTGTTGTCTCAGCAATGGAAGACAAACATAGTTCCTTCTCCGGGATGAAAGCAGGATCAACCTTGTACACGTTGTTATCGCAGATACCTTTGAGTAGGACTTTCTCAACATAACAATCATCAGTAGTAAAGACTACCCTATTTTTCTTATTTTGACATAGTTGAGCCACACTGAAGAGATCAAATTTGAGATTATTTACAAGTGTCACATTGTTCACAGTAATATGGTTAGAAAGCCTTACCTTATCGATACCACATACTTCTCCCTTACTCTTGTTTCCAAAGGTTATTGAACCTCCGGAGGCTTGCTGAAGAGAGGTGAACCACCTTTTATTCCCTGTCATGTGACTTGAGCAGGCACTATCAAGATACCAGGAACCTTTCCTTGCTTCATCTTCAGATCCCTGAGGATCTCCTTCTGATTTGTGGTGGTCATTTATGCTCATCAAACAGACGTCCCTTGAATAAGATGATTCTTCATCATTTGAGTTGGAATCACCCCATGTAGCAATAATTGCTTGTTCCCCTTCGCGAACCTGAGGTATACCTGCCTTTCTCTGAAGCAGTTTTTGGCAAATGTCCTTTGTTCTGACAGTGGTAACAAACAACATCTTTCATGTCTCTGTTCCCTTCGTAGGAACTCGATATGCCTTTATTTCGAGACCATATCTTCTTCATGGCTCTAGTGATGAGAGCCACGTCTTCATCACCATCCTCGTCTTCATCTTTAACTTGAGATAAGTCAAAGGCACATTCCACCTTTAAGGCAATGCTTTTAGCCTTCTCCTCTCCTTTCTTGTCCATCTTGTGATTGTAGATAGAGGCATTGCTTTCCAGCTTGGCAACCACCTCTTCCATAGTGAGAGTCTTGACATCCGTCTGGGAGTAGAGAGCGAGAGAAATTGCATCCCATTGAGAGTTGAGGCCTTGCATGAAATGATGAGTGAGCTTCCAGTCTGGCATTTCTTCATCTAGGAACTCAAGCTGGCCTACTATCCCTTGGAATCTGGAGTAGAATTCCTGAATATGTTCATCCTTCCCCTGAGAGATCTGATCGTACTCTTTCATCAAGGAAAGAATCCTGTTTTTCTTAGCATCTTCATTTCCATGATGAAGGCGTTTTAGAGCATCCCAGATCTCCTTGGTAGTCTTGTAGCCCATGATTTTCTTGAGATCCGAGGGGAGCAAGGCCATATGAAGGATCTTCTTGGCTCTGTTGTTCTTTTCCAGCTTCTTCCAATCATCATCAGTGTAGTCAACTTTCGCCTTTGGCTTCGTAGCATCTTTATCATTCAGAATGGTTATAGGGCCAACTTCAATGACTCGCCATATCTGTCCATCGAGGGAACAAATATGGGACTCGATTTGTTCCACCCACCAGTCATATTCTCCGGCCTTTAGAGTCGGAGGCTTCCAGAATGAATCTCCAATAGCATTGCTTGACGACATCTTTCCTGCAAAGTCTGTAACGAACACAATCTAGAGCACCTGGCTCTGATACCAATTGTTGGATCGTTAGAGTTACGTCTAAGGGAACAAAGGATTTGTTCCCACAGAAGGTGCAACGGAATAATATAGCAAGAAAGATAAGAAACGAACTCACGATGTATAGTGGAAACCCTAATTAGCCAACTAGATAATCAAAGAAAAACCACTACCTTCAAGCTTCTCGCTTGAGAGGATTTTGAAGCGTCTACTCGTCTTATTGATTTCTTGTTCGATTACACTTGTAGCATGGACTCCAAACCCTAGACTACCCAGCTAGATTCGAAGATCACTCCTACAACGATGAATACGAACTCAACCCTCTAAGACTCACACACAGCTTCACTCTTCCTTTTCTTTTCTCAGTTTAATGCTCTTCGTTCTTTGTCGTCGATGCTTACATAGAAATGAATCCACACTTCTATAAATACAACTCGACTAAACACTAATCGTAACAAGATAAAAATCTTTTCTAAACTTGGTAACAAGAAAATATTTAAATGATTTGAAGAATATTATCTTATCAGCCGATATTATCTAAGGAAGAATTTTCCTAAGATAACAAAATCGGATAAAGATAAAATCCTTCTCTCTCCAAATATATTATCTTAGGAAAGATTTCCTAAGATAACACATTCAGATTCTCTCTCCAAATCTTCTCTTCGGCGAGATCCTTCCAGCCGAAATCCTTTTCCTTGACCGCGTGATCTTCCAAGATTGTTTCCATAACCTTCACGCTGGAAACCCTTCACTCCATTCGCAGCTTCGTCTTGTTCGTCATTGATGTTCCTTGAGAGGTAACAAAGCATATGGACAAAGCTTTGTTCCCTCTGCGATCCTTTGCTGCAATGGTTCCCTGTGACAGCTGTCTTTGTTCCTGAAACACTTAGTTACCAGATTAGCTGAATGTTTGTTACTATCAAAACCTAAGGAATTCAACACTTCCTATGATTATTCCTATCCCTATTCTGAATTAGTTACTAGTCCAACTAGTCTTGGCAACCCTAACTATCGAACACACGAGAAACTATCAAGATTTAGAACAATAGCAGCAGGAAGCATATGAATTAACCAGGATACATGCAACACCACAACTCGCAGCATTTAACACATAATCAATTCTCTTTCACAATAAACTAGTCCAACTAGTCCTAGAATATCATGGTTGCTACACAAGATAAGGGATTTTAACTCGAAATATCCAAACCCTAGCAATAGACAATTACTAATATCAACTAGGTGATCAATCCAGTCAAATCAATAAGAATCCATAGGAATAAGCTCAAGAGAAAAGATATAATCCAAAGAAATAGGAATAGAATTTTAACCTCACAATCATATATCAAATGAAGGCTTTAATCGTCGGACTAAGCAAATGGTGCTTAGTTTTTCATAGTCTTGAAACGAAAACTCAAAGGGAAAAACAATACTGAATAAAACGATTCTAAGAAAAACGATCATAGTGGTTGCTAGGAACTAGGTTTAAATAACCTAGCTAAACCTAAAAACCAAAGATAACAAACATAGTCTAAAAGGAAATAAAATAATCTAACCGGAATAAAGAAATAAAATAAAAGGGAATAATAAAATAAAAGTAAAAACTTCGGAAAAATCCTCGCCGCGCTTCTGATGCCATTTTCCGCGACCGCGAAAAATTCATTGTTGAACTTTGTTGCTCTCGACTTTTCCGCGACCGCGGATTCTCGGTTTTGCTCTTCTCCGTTTTCCTTCTTCTCTTCTCTTCTCACATGGCTTTCTTCTCCATTTTCATTAAGTCTTCAATTAAGCTTCTCAAAACCACCATATCCGCACTTCTACTTCTCAACTCCATACACCACAATTGTGCTCTAAACATCTTCAAACGGTACCTAAAACTCTGGTAATAACTCCTAATTAAACCCTACAAAGTAGCGCTGATCACATACACATATCAAATTGTTGAGATATAAAGCTTCATACCATGTCAATATCACTCAACTTCTTATGCTTGACATTAAGTAGTAATTCATCCATCGCTTCATTGAACCACACACACCTTTTGATGAATGAATATTCAGATAGTTATGGAAAAGAATGTATTTGATTCAAAGATGGAAGAAGTGCTTAATACGTATTTTATTTGCACTTTGTGTTCATGTATATATTTTTAAGTATGTACGTGTTATTCGTACCAATGATTCAATAGTCGCAAAGAACCTCAATGGATTTGAATCACTTTTCAACCGTTCACTGGTATTGAACACATGTGCCCATAGGTCTATTATGTTGTTTTCCAGACATTGTCCCTTCGGCATTGTTTTGAAGTCACCTTTATTTGCTTTCACGTCTCCCATCTTGAACACTAACTCCCTGAAATAATATTTTTTCTTATAAAAAAACCATAAGTATGAATCATGTAATAGAGTTAGATTAATGAATTTTGATTATATATTACTCGTTTGCTGCTGTGTTTCCAAGTAGCCATTTGTACAATTTGTTCTCTGAAGCAGATGGTTTTTCAATAATGGCTATTTCCCTCCTCCTATATGGAGACATATGGTATTCAGAAGGTTTGGGCATCCTCTTTTCAATGCTCTCCTCTTCTTGTTTGTCTTTTTGAAGTTGGTAAACCTCACTTGTATCAATGCCAAATAGTGGAAATTCCTGCTTGTACTTACACAAAGATAGATATAGTTAAACACACAAATTATATTATATACTGTAATAACCCTCAATTTTAGTAGGGGTATTTGGGTAATTTTCAAACTTTCGTTTTGTAAGCAAGACATGTTAGGCATGTTCTGTAACCCTGTAAAAATCATATGAATGTGTGGATACACATTTAATGAAACATATCGGTTCTATTTAATGGAGGGTTGCTTAATCAGAATTTAGCAAGACCCGCGATCAAGGCCCAAGTGCCGCGGGCGCGACAGTGCCCGCGATCGCGGCTATGCAGCCGCGGGCGCGGCACTGCTCACGACCGTGGTTATGAAATCGCGATCGCGGCACCTGTGCTTCGTCTTCTTCCTCGTCTGCTCTGAGACGCCGACGATTCAAGGTCCGATGTTTCTTCTCCAAGCGGCCGGTGGAGGGATGCTAATCGGTTGTGGTTCCTTTCATTAAGTAGGGGAGCTCCACCTTGCCCTATAAATAGAGGTGGATCTGAGCCACATCCCTCATCCTCTTCCTCTCGATTCTAGCTCGTGTTGGTGTTGTCGTCGGAGTTTGGTCGTCGCCGTTTGTTGTCGGAGCCGGAGTTCCATCAAAGCGAAGCCAGGAGAGATGGTGGTGCGCGCTTGTTCAAGGAGCAAGATTCGAGCCTCGTTTTTCCCTCGGTATGGCTCCGATTGTATTCGTTTAGCTTGTCGTCGACGATGGCTCCCGTGACCGCGACATAAAAATCGCGATCGCGGTTGGGCAGAGGCCGTTATCTCGGCTAGGCATGAAACCGCGGGAACGGTTTTGCCCAACAAAGCCGCGATCGCGGCTAGGCAAACCGCGATCGCGACACTGCCTTTTCTTCGTTCTTTCGTTCCTTCATACCCGTAACTAATTAGGGTTTTGTTTCGTCGGTGTTGGATTGTGCTCGTATCCATGGCTAATGGTACAGATCGGAATCCGACCCTACTGGATGATGATAAATTCCAACGGGAATTTTAGTAGGCAGTCGTGCACAAGTTCAAGTTTCCGGATTTCAGACCCAACTCTTCGTTCGTCTAGACTAAGGCAAGTGGCGGTTCGCTCTTGCTCATTATTCCATACTTTTCTTGATTATCAATTATTCAATTGTTTAATTAAGTTGGAATAAAGTTGTTGTTTTGTGTTTGGGAACAAATTTGATAAAATGTCGTGTTAAAAATATGAATTTATAATAGGTTGTATATATTGCTAGAAACAACGCTATTATATATAATTCTATATGATATTACCATAAAGTGATAAATGGATTTTGGTGTGGATGGATGTATGAACTTACATGCTTAGTTAGCACAAGTATTCGTAGGAACGCTATGTACTTTGCAAGGTCTAGTCGTTTCTTTATAACTGGTATTAGGAGGATTTTGCCCTAGTAATCTTTTGGTCATGACTGAACCCTTATTTTATATAAGTGGTGGTGCACTTAGCTAGTGCCAACATTCGAGATTCATTCCCAAAGATATCTCTCGTTTTGAGATGATGTGAATTAAAAGCTTTAACGTGAATGTACGTTTTGGAAGTAAATAAGATAAGTGCTTTTATGCACATAATTAATATACCCTCGGGCGAGGAGTACAACGTGGAAACCGCCCGGACTCTTGTTAGAGTAAGTCTTCTTTCCAATCTGGATTCACATTGCGCGGTGAGGTTGGTCGTGGACCCAAATAATCAAGGTCGTTTTTAAACTTGTGTGAAAACTTAACGTTCCCAAACAATTACATACGTTTCCTATAAGACTCAATTCCGTTGGAGTCTTCTTTTCAATGCATATCTTCTTCTATCATTCCGTGAAAGTTTCGGGTTATGTATCGTTCCTTCGGTTATTATTCGAGGGACAATGATAGTAGACGGTTACTATCACTAGAACCATTATGCTTGTAGCCTTGCATAGTCTTTCATTAGACTAACCAACCAGATTTTATTCCATGCATGGTTGGTTGGTGTCATCCGTCCTATACGGCACATCAGAGGTTGGTCCCCGACGATTGAAGTAACCAATTGAAGAGAAGGCTTGCAGTTGAAGTTTGCGTTTTAAGAAGTAATATTTCCAAGGCGTGTATGTTTAGTTTGAAATAAATGTAATACATAGTCATGTAATTAGGACTACTTTAAAAGAGTCTTCCGTTGTAATTTAAAAGTCTCCCGTTGTCACTATACTTTGTTGTAAAACCGTCCTTCTCATTTTACGAGAGGAATCTTAATAAAAGGTTGAGTTTTATTCATTTAAAATATATTTCGCTGATTATTCTTTCGTTATTTAATATTTATGTATTTACTTAAGCTTAATTGTTCCGATTAATGCCTAGGGTAACTTTGGACATTAACGTCTGAGGTCACTGGCGTGTGGCACTACCGACATAAGTCGGGGGTGTTACAATTATGGTATCAGAGCAATGGTTTTAAAATTATTGGCCTATTATTGGGTTTGAGAATTTTCAAAGTTATTTTCGAAGATATTTTCAAGCTATTTTAATTTATAAAGGAATTTCGTAAATCTAAATTGTTAGTATTAAATTTAAGGTTTTCAAATTGTTTAAGGTTTATGAAATTTAAAAGTAATGGTGTCCTAATATTTAATGAATAAAATGGTGTTTGAAATGGTGTTAAAAGTAATATTAAACTCTCTTATGTTAAGAATTAATTTTCATAGTACTTTTATAAAATAATGTAATAAACGTTTAAAATTAAGTTTGTGTTATAACTTTAAAAGTATGGTTTGGATTTTGGTAAGAGTTTACAAAGAAATAATAATGTCTTTATTTCAAGGAAGTAACTATATAAAAAAAATGATTTTTACCAAGATAAGTATATAAGAATTATAGGTATAAAGTACAAGGTTTGATGATGAGTGATTTTCAAACTTCTGTAAGCTTCGGTTTTGTTACTTATTCCTTAGATCCATTCTTAAGGATATCGTCTTTTCTTAGATTTAATGTCATTTAAAGGTTGATATTTCTCCTAATTGATCCATTCTCAAGTAAGAGAAGAAGATCGTTTTAAGGTTAATGGTGGAGGGTCAGTCAAACTAATATAAAGTTATTGGGTTGAACCCTTATAATTCGTATCATAACGTAAGTGATTAAGTATCATGTACAAGTTGGAAAAGTTCTAAACTGACGTTATGGTTCATCAACAGATGGTGAACACCCAATCCACCAACCAAGCACCTAAAGGAGGTCCTAACAATGGTTCCCGGGTTCAGCTGAGGAGTGCTACTCAGCAAGGGGATGACACGAGATCTGGCTCGCATAATAATGACCCGACCCTGCGGCAAGATGTTCATCAAGGACAAGTGGACCCCCAAGCTGCGAGGGAAGTTCCACCTCATGCCCCGATCGTGTTGGATGCGACGGTCATTGGGCAAATAGTGAGGCAGATGGTCGAGGTACTGATGACCCAAGGGATACCGCAAGCTCAAGCGGCCCCCAATCCTCAAGTTGCAACTAATGTGGAGGGACGTGAAGGTCCTGCACATCCGGTGGTTCCCAAGAGAAATGACGGGAATTACAACCGAGCATTGAAGACGATCAATTCGATGCGCCCAGATAGCTACGATGGGACCGGGGAACCAGTCAAGGTTGCCTATTGGTTTTCCCATATGGAGCGACTCTTTTGGAGTGTGGTCTGCACCGAGGCTGAGTAGGTGCACATTGCTTCGTTACATCTGAAAGACGGAGCAAGTGAGTGGTGGGAAGGAACTGGTTTGGACAACCACCCGAATCTGAGTTGGGCAACGTTCAAGGCCAAACTCACTGATCGATTATTCTCCCGTGCTATGAGAGAAGAGAAGATGAAGGAGTTCCTTTACCCAAAGACGGAGGGACTGAAGGTGACTGAGCTGGTGGCAAAGTTCAATCATTTGCTACATTATGCTGGTTCAAACGTGCACTAAGAAGAACAGAAGATCTGGTACTTCCATTGATGGATGAATCCAGAAATCAAACCTCTAATGGTGCATCACGGTTGCTCTATCTTGGAGCAGTATGTGGATGCGGCCTATAAGGTAGAGGTTACGCTGGAATAATCCACCCGAAAGCAAGAGGAACAGAATAAGGCCAAAGGTGGGCAACAGAACCGGAAGTTTAATGCATTTAAACGGTCGGCATCGCCCACCAGGTTTGAGAAGTCTGGTCGTGCTAAGACCAAGACGACTCTGTCTGACTCCGCCAAAGGCTCAGGTTGGAGTAGCGGTGTGATTCAATGCCACAACTGTGGTGAAGCTGGGCATAAAAGTTTTGTTTGCCAAAAGGAGAAGCGGGTATGTTATAATTGTGGGAAGGAAGGCCACATGAAAACATACTGTAGGCAGAAGGTTCAAGGGCCAACACAATCATATCAGGCCTCAAATGTTGGTAGTAGGTAGAACCCAAAGCCGGAAGTGTCCGCTTCTGAGCAATCTGTTGCTCGTAATAAAGGCAAGGCGCCTATCGAATCTTCGGGTCAAGGGCATCGACTCTTTGTGATACGTCACCCCGACGGGAAGGAAACCTTGTACGAGTAGTGGTATTTTTTGTAAAGCTCTTTAAGAATAAGGAGCGATGACTTGTGTCGAGAGTCTCCATAGTTTAGTAATCTGTTTGTTCGACATTTTGTCAATTGTTTTAATGTAATGTTTCGAGTAATAAAGAAGTGTTTCCTTGTTCCGGAAGTTACTAAATTCGTTACTATTGCAAGTTGTTCGTACATACGAGAATCCTTGAGTGCCAAAAGTAGTACATGTCATGTGTTGATAAAGACTGTCTGGACTCATAAAGGATAGTGTGGGTTGGGACATGTGTGATTGTTCCCTATCTTCTTAGCGCTAGTTTCGAGGTCGAAACTATTCGTAAGAACCCCTCTATTTTCTTGAAATAATGTCAAGTTGGGCATTGACATTATTTGTTCCCTTCGCTCGAATTCATGAGCATTGTCTCGAGAGGTTAGTGTTGTAAGGATTCCTTGCTATAAAGATTTAGTGTGTGTATTAATGCTCTATGGAGTTTGAGGTTATTCCTCATGTGCATACTCTGAGCATTAGATGGGGTGAGTTGTATAAATTATATATTTAAGTGAATAAATGTATAAGAGAGATATTTCATAAGGAGTTCGTTTTCTCTAAAATGATCATACTCTAATACGATCTTGAATAAACTTTAGAACCCAAGAGTTATGGTTATAGGGTTTATAAGTGAGTGTGCCCATTGTAGGACCAGTGGTTAAAGCTTTTGGAAAAGCTAAGTGTGTGAAATCATAAGTATTATTTTGGAAGACCTATCTGAGGTTTTGTTATGAGGCTTTCTTAAGGAAATGATATAATGATATGAGGAGTATTAAGACGATTATATCTTGGGTAAATATTAAATTTCGATAAAGCAAAAGGTTGCTTGATTTGGGATAATAAATTGTATGAGGACGATTAAGTGTTTAAGGATTTATGGGTGAATAAAAAACTCAGTCGGTAAAAGTTTGTTGTAACTTGGTGGATTAATAGTATGAGATAATGTAAGTGTGTGTTTTTAACTGGACTTGGTGAAAAAGTGACATATGTCTATTAAGGTGATCTTATGACATGTGTTGGATGAACAAAGTGATTGATTATAATCGTGTTAAACGGATTATTAACATCATGTTTGAGGAAAACATGAATAAGATGTTGTGCGGTTAATTGTAAAAAGGATTAAGGAATCTTAAAGGTCTTTTGTTAGAGCTTGATTAATGGAAAGATATTGGGCTAAGAAATGGCATAAGGGCCAAATTTAATCAAGGTGAATAATGAAATAGATGAGATACATATGTAAGGAGTAAGATGATATGACAATTGGGGGTACTAAGTTAGGTTATAAGGAGATAAGGTATGAACTTTGGGAGTCGCTTGTAAAGAGAAAAGTTGAAAGAAAAGGTGTGTTCTCAAGCTTAAGGTGTATTAAGATCATGTGATGATTTTGGAGACTATGATTTTAAGGTAATCATGATCTTGTGAGTATATTAAGAGTTGGCACATGAGATAATATATGGAAACAAGACATATAGGGGATGCCATGGTTGAGGAAACAGATCGACTTTCCTAGGATTAAATTTGAGTACGAAATAATTGAGGATACTAAACTCAAGTAGAGAGGTTAATGGGGAAATCGATCCTTCTAACTTGGTAGTGTTAGTTTCAGGGTCGAAGTGTTAGTTTCGGGGTCAAAACTATTTTTAAAGGGGTAGTAATGTAATAACCCTCAATTTTAGTAGGGGTATTTGGGTAATTTCTAAACTTTCGTTTTGTAAGCAAGACATGTTAGGCATGTTTTGTAACCGTGTAAGAACCATATGAATGTGTGGATACACGTACATTTAATGAAACATATGGGTTCTAAATATTGGAGGGTTCCTAAACCGGAATTTAGCAAGACCCGCGATCAAGGACCGAGAGCCGTGGGCGCGACACTGCCCACGACCGCGGTTATGAAACCGCGATCGCGGCACCTGTGCTTCGTCTTCTTCCTCGTCTTCTCTGAGATGCCGACGATTCGAGGTCCGACGTTTCTTCTCCGAGCGGCCGGTGGAGGGATGCTAATCGGTTGTGCTTCCTTTCATTAAGTAGGGGAGCTCCACCTTGCCCTATAAATAGAGGCGGATCCGAGCCACATCCCTCATCCTCTTCCTCTCGATTCTAGCTTGTGTTGGTATTGTCGTTGGAGTTTGGTCGTCGCCGTTCATTGTCGGAGCCGGAGTTCCATCAAAGCGAAGCCAGGAGAGGTGGTGGTGCGCGCTTGTTCAAGGAGCAAGATCTGAGCCTCGTTTTTCCCTCGGTATGGCTCCGATTGTATTCCTTTAGCTTGTCTTCGACGACGGCTCCCGCGACCGCGGCATAAAAACCATGATCGCGGCTGGGCAGAGGCCGCGATCTCGGCTAGGCATGAAACCGCGGGTGCGGTTTTGCCCAGCAAAGCCGCGATCGCGGCTAGGCAAACCGCGATCGCGACACTGCCTTTTCTTCGTTCTTTCGTTCCTTCATACCCGTAACTAATTAGGGTTTTGTTTCGTCGGTGTTGGATTGTGCTCGTCTCCATGGCTAATGGTACGGATCAGAATCCGACCCTACTGGATGATGATAAATTCCAACGAGAGTTGTAGTAGGCAGTCGTGCACAAGTTCAAGTTTCCGGATTTTGGACCCAACTCTTCGTTCGTCTAGACTAAGGCAAGTGGCGGTTCGCTCTTGCTCATTATTCCATACTTTTCTTGATTATCAATTATTCAATTGTTTAATTAAGTTGGAATAAAGTTGTTGTTTTGTGTTTGGGAACAGATTTGATAAAATGTCGTGTTAAAAATATGAATTTATAATAGGTTGTAT
Source organism: Rheum nobile (assembly GCA_027886185.1). Classification (NCBI taxonomy): domain Eukaryota; kingdom Viridiplantae; phylum Streptophyta; class Magnoliopsida; order Caryophyllales; family Polygonaceae; genus Rheum; species Rheum nobile. The sequence goes on along the minus strand of WOAB01000044.1, from coordinate 319,163 downwards.
ATATTGCTATAAACAACACTATTATATATAATTCTATATGATATTACCATAAAGTGATAAATGGATTTTGGTGTGGATTGATGTGTGAACTTACATGCTTAGTTAGCACGAGTATTCGTAGGAACGCTATATACCTTGTGAGGTCTAGTCGTTTCTTTATAACTGGTATTATGAGGATTTTGCCCTAGTACTCTTTTGATCATGACCGTACCCTTATTTTATATAAGTGGTGGTGCACTTAGCTAGTGCCAACATTCGGGATTCATTCCCAAAGATATCTCTCGTTTTGAGATGATGTGAATTAAAAGCTTTAACGTGAATGTACGTTTTGGAAGTAAATAAGATAAGTGCTTTTACGCACATAATTAATATACCCTTGGGCGAGGAGTACAACGTGGAAACCGCCCGGACTCTTGTTAGAGTAAGTCCTCTTTCCAAAATGGATTTGCATTGCGCGGTGAGGTTGGTCGTGGACCCAAATAATCAAGGTCGTTTTTAAACTTGTGTGAAAACTTAACGTTCCCAAACAATTACATATGTTTCCTATAAGACTCAATTCCGTTGGAGTCTTCTTTTCAATGCATATCTTCTTCTATCATTCCGTGAAAGTTCCGGGTTATGTATCGTTCCTTCGGTTATTATTCGAGGGACAATGATAGTAGACGGTTACGATCACTAGAACCATTATGCTTGTACCCTTGCATAGTCTTTCATTAGACTAACCAACCAGATTTTATTCCCTGCATGGTTGGCTGGTGTCATCCGTCCTATACGGCACATCAGAGGTTGGTCCCCGACGATTGAAGTAACCAATTGAAGAGAAGGCTTGCAGTTGAAGTTTGCGTTTTAAGAAGTAATATTTCCAAGGCGTGTATGTTTAGTTTGAAATAAATGTAATACATAGTCATGTAATTAGGACTACTTTAAAAGAGTCTTCCGCTGTAATTTAAAAGTCTTCCGCTGTCACTATACTTTGTTGTAAAACCGTCCTTCTCATTTTACGAGAGGAATCTTAATAAAGGTTGAGTTTTATTCATTTAAAATGTCTTCCACTGATTATTCTTTCGTTATTTAATATTTATGTATTTACTTAAGCTTAATTGTTCCGATTAAAGCCTAGAGTGACTTTGGACATTAACGTCTGAAGTCACTGGCGTGTGGCACTACCGACATAAGTCGGGGGTGTTACATATGCACACTCTGGATAAAACATATGCACATCTAAAAAAAAGTATGAACACATAGGTCAAAGATAATGCACATATATCTGTATATACATGCACATTTATATGTTGAATACATAATATATGCACGTCCAAGTAGAAATATATGCACACAGAGGTTAAAGTATATGAACATATAAGAAAGTTAACACAATGCATACATAGAATAAAATTTATGAACATATAAGCAGATTAAAACGAACATGCATTATATTTAATGTTTTTAAACACCTCATCCATTTCCATTGCATCATTTCCCTTGTCCTTATGTATTACCACAATAGTAGCAACCTAAATGTATGAGCAAACAAAATTAAGTGGATGAAAACACATGTAAATTTAAAAAAACAAGGACTTGTTGATATTCCTCACGTACCTTGTCCTTGGGTTGTTTGCCGACCGTAATCACTTTTTGTTGTTGTTTTCCATCCTTATTCTCCTTTTGTTGTTCCTAAACATCATTCTCCTTTTGTTGTTGTCCAAGCACAGTCTCCTTTTGTTGTTTCCGAACATCATTCTCCTTTTGCTGTTGTTCAACCACAGTCTCCTTTTGTTGATCTACAACCACAGTATTTGGAACCTAAATTTTATTGATTTATGTTAGTTTCAAATCATTATATAACAATGTATGAACAAGTAGTTTAAGGTATGCATTGAGTTACCTGATTTGCACTCTTTCTTTGACGTTGCCTTTCATAATATCTTACTATGTTCCACACTAGCATATGTTGGATTGATTGGAGGTATTCCTGGTATGTTTAAGTTATATGACGGTCCTCTTTCTCCCTCATTGTCTTTTCTATCTCTTCAAGACACTTTTCAGCTTGAGCCCAAAAATGTAGTTGGGACAACGACTCCTCCTCCTCATCCTCTTCGAACTGGCTCTGCGATAGTGAATGTATCTTAACATTCAACATTTTCTCAAGTGCTTCATTAACCTTTTTGAACAAGCTGTTGTTTGATAATTGTGACGGTGCTTCCTGTATCCTTGTTAGAAACCTTCAGATGAATTGCGCAAGCTCTCTGCCCATCTCTATGTGCTCCTCTAAAAATTCCTATACACATAAATATTATAAAGTTGTTATTGATTGCATCTTGCTTTTATACATGTTCAAGCGTCATGTACTACATACCAATAAACTTTCATCACTATTTACGTCTTTTGGTTGTGCAGGTCGGCCTTGTGTTGGTGGTGTTTGCTGAACTTGATCACCTATTGTAGCTTTTGATTGTTGAGCTTGTATTAGGGGAGGTTCTCGAAGAAATTCAAGACCAAATCCTCCAATTTTGATCTCATCAACTTCTCTTATTTTCAGCAATAGTGTATTCCATTCCTTTATGATAAGAAATCCCCTAGGAGTTTCTTGATTTCTAATGGTGATTTTGTCAACATATACCATCCGCAAAAAAGAAGGAAAATAAATATAGTAATTTATTTGTTGTTGAATAGATGCACACAATATGAAATTACATGAACTTGCAATTCCAAATACATGCACATGGAGAATATAGTTGATATATTGAAGAAAAATCAAGTAAATTAATTGGTCCTCTAAAATAACCATCATTAGTTTTAGCCCAAATCTCTGTCTGATCAACTAAAACTCGAAGCACATACTCACACCAATTGTATTGACTTATCTTGCTCGTGTCTTCGAGGAGATCAAGGACCCTTGCATTAACATTCCCATTTTGATGACTTTCAACAATCAGCGAGTTAAATAGTATCACCAAGTTCCTCTTAAACCAATCACCAGGTGTATGCGTGCTCCTCAATTTAGCACTCACATCAGTAGGTTTAATCAACCTCATTTCCTTCAACTTGAGCTCTTTTATGTCTTCATCTATCTCTTTGCCAAACTGTTCCTTGAATCCTACCAAGAGGTCAGTATTTGTCAAATACTTTGAAACTTCAATTCTAATAGGTCCACGGGGTAACCCAAGGTATCTATGCACATCATCTGATGTTATCTAATCTCCCTTTCAGTATCTTTCATTTTTATGCTGCAGGTAACTGGGTCAAATTGTTTTAAAATCCAACAACAAAGACGACATGTAAGATCTCTTACGCTCCATTCAAGCAAGCAACCAAAACCAATTTCCCATATAGCCTACTTCTACAATGCTGTCATAGGTGAAATGATATCAACAAGTTGTTTAGGAGTACTTCTTGTGTCCAACCTCTTAAAATTGCTCTTCAGTTCTCTCATCCCAACTTTAGATGTGTTCTTAGTTTCAACAATTGTAGCAATGTTTCCCAAAACAATTTCTGAACTTGTAATGGGCTCTTTTATCTTAATGCTTGTTGGTCTTTTAAGCTTCTGTAGAATCTTGGTAAGAGGCAACTCTTCATCTACAACCATAGGTTCCTTCGCCTTTATCTTTGATGTGGAATTTTTTGTAGTTGCTTTCTCAGTTTTTGCACTCTTTCTAGATTCCACTCTTAGAACAATAGGACGTGATCCTAGTGGTACATTCTTCCTTGCCAAGCTTTTCCTTTTCCTTGTATATGCAGCTGTAAACATCAATGCCCAAATGTAAATGTTATTATATATAAAGATGCACATTCATATATAAACAACTGAACATTGAAGGTATTCTTTAAGAACATGTTGTTGTAATAACTTATATCACTAGTGGAAAAAACACTTTTTGAGGCTCCCTTTTAGAGGCGTACATAGTTCAAAACGCCTCAACAACGACTTAGGCAATCACTTTTTTTTGGTTTTTGAGGCGGATAATTAATTTATACGCCTCAAAAACATCTTTTGAGGCGGGCAAATTAATATACGCCTCAACAAGTATCCGAAAAAACATTTACCGCTAAAGTATTAGAGGCGGGCCAGGGTAAGGCCCGCCTCTAATGCTAACTAATTGAGGCGGGCCAAGTAGCCCGCCTCAATTAAAGCTTGTTGAGGCGGGCCTCTTAAAACCCGCCTCAACAAGTATGTCCAATAGAGGCGGTCATGTAAGGCCCGCCTCTATTAGACCAAATTAATATACGCCTGGAGTATCTATTTCTTCTCACCGCCTTCCTCTACCTCCCATCTTCTAGGGTATGTAGCTCTTACCGCCTCTCTTTTTCTTTTGTCTCTTCCATCCGCTCTCACCGCCATGGAGCCAGGGGTTGACCTTCGACGACTTCTCCGCTCTCCACAATCCTTTTCTTTTGCCCTAAGTTTTCAAGGTACGTATTCGATGTATGCTCCGAATCTCTTTTTTGTCGCCGCCTTCATCGAATACGAGAAACGAGGGTTTTGCTTTCAACCCTTTCTCTCTTCTGAAACAATTTCATCCCGTAGGTGACCTTTATGAACCAATTATAAGGCATTTTAAGATTCTTCCTTGCTTTGACCAGTTGCAGAAAATGTTCTCTTTGATTTATTTTGAGTAGACGAGTGGAAACAACGAGGAGGCAGAAAGGAGTGACGCAAGAGAAAGGTGTGGGAGAGAGATCATTCTTACGTACATAATGTGTCGAAGAAATGGAAGAATTGCATTTCGATCCTTCTGCATATAACTCTCTACATGCCTTCCATGTCAGTTGCCTCTGTTTAGGGTTATATTGATTTTCTTCAGCCTTTTTTCAATCAATTTAACATTTTGATCTTCTAATTTGGATTATCTCTATTTGGATTGCAAAATTTTTTAGTAGAGTGTGAAAAGAACATATATTTCCAGGTAGGAAGTATTGGGGTTTATTGTTTTGGTCTATATCATTTATGCCTACTTGAGTATGAAGTTACTGTTGTAACACCCCGTAATTTTTAAGGGTATTTTGAATTATTTTAAATTTTTCTTATGCCCGTTTTGCTAGACGGATTTAATTCAGTGAGTCTCGGACCTTCTGAAGAGGGGTCTAAGCTCTGTAGAATTTTTCGAGCATTATATAATACAGTTGAGGTGTTTACGGGGTTAATGTATCGTTAGTATACGAATATATTTAACCCGGAGTTAAGAAATTTAATCCGAACCAAGTTCGAATAAGAATAAATGAAGTCGGCCAGAAACCGCGATCAACCGCGATTGACCGCGATGAACCGCGACCTGACGCGATCGGCCGCGATCGCGGTAATGCCTTTTGCAGAGGCGGTCGTCTTCCTCGCGTGGCGGTTACTATAGCTCTGTTTTCTGATTTTTCTGGAAGGGCAGGTGGCTCTCCAGCTGGCTTGGCTTGTGTCCCCTTGTCCCCTTGGAGGTGGTCGGATTGGGCTATAAAAGGAGGTGAAGACCGAAGCCAAGAGCTCTCTTCTTCTTCCTCTTCTTTCTTCCTCTGTTTTTCTGTCCACCATTGTTGAGCAGTTTTGGAGCTTCGTGTGTGGGAGATTTCGAGTGTCTCTTGAGTTGAGAAGGTGCTCTTGAGTGTTGTGTGAAGCTTTGTGGTGTTGGGAGATCGAACCATAGACAAATCGAAGGCAAACAAATCGGTTTGGGTAAGAAATTCTCCATTGTCGTCTCGCGAGCTAGCCACTGTCACAGCACGAAAACCGCGACCGACCGCGACCTGCCGCGATCGCGGTATTGTGTCCGAGTTGTGTGTTTGTGGTTTGGCTTTGGGCTTTGCTCGTTTTCTTTGATTTCTTCTTGTATTCTTTTAGATTCATATATAAGTGTATTGAATCTAACTTAGGGTCTTGTTATGGGCCATTTCTTAGGGATTTATTATCCAAGATTTGCTCCAGTTTCATATCCAGGAGCCCGTTGTCTCTAAGCTTTGCTTAAGCTTCTGCGGATTTAGGCAAGTGGCGGTTCGCTCTTGCTCATCATTCCATATTTCAATTAATTATCAATAGTTTTGTTGTTAATTAATTTGGGATGATTGTTAATTATGTTGGAATTGTTTGATAACGTTATGTGATTAAAAAGAAGATATTATACTAGGTTGTATATTTTGCTAGAACCGACGCTAGTCTATTCTAGATTTGTGCAGGTGAAGGCCGTAAGGGACTTTGATGTGATTTATTGTGTGTGTTTAGATTATTAAATCTAGGGTGTTTGCCAGGTGGGCATAGATATGGATAGTTGTGCAGGTGGGGCCGTGATGGCTCTGTGTGGTGTGTTTGTGTGTTTAACTGTGTAGTTAGCACGAGTATTCGTAGGGACAATGGATGGAGGTCCTGTCGTCTCTTTATAATAAATTGGTGAGTCATGACTAACTTCTATACTCGAGTGGAGTAAGAAGTGGTGCACTCTGCAGGTGTCACAACCCGGTTCGATATGTGTTTCGCGAGTGGCGGACATGTATGTAAAAGCTTGTAACGTGATGTGGTGTGTGGTCATTTAAATAAGATACGTGCCATGAGTATGCACATAATGAAAATGCCTTGACCATATTATTAAAGTGCCGTATGAGTAAGCACTTATTTAAAATGTTTGGCGAGTAGTGCAGCTAGGCGCTAGTGCAGCTAGGAAAAGCTCGTCTTAGTTGTAAATCGCTCGTATGCGATACTTGTGTGATGTGATTGTGTGTGTTTGGATATGTTTTCCAACATTTGTTATCATGTTTCCTATAAGGCTCATTTCATTTTGGAGTCTTCTTTTTGGGATTGATTGCTGTGAGACTTGGTCTCCAGAATCTTCTCTTGTGCATACCTTTTGATATTCTAGTAGGAGTATGATGGTTGACTAGCATACTCGGTTATTATTCGAGGGACGATGAGTCTAACCTAATGCGACTGCTTCGAACCACTCTGTTTTGTGCCCTTGCTAGTCTATTCATTTAGACTAACCAACCGTTATATTCCTTGCATGGTTGGCTGGTGTCATCCGTCCGATTCGGCACACCAGGTGTGTTGCTGTTCAGTGAAGGATAGAGCGACTATGAAGATGAACGGTGTTTCGACAAGTTGTTTTGTCGCTTTGTGTTTAAAACGATTTCCGCTGTGCTATTTTGTATTTTGTTTATAAGTCTTCCGTTGTAAATTCTAATTTTTGTATTGATGATGTATTTGGGTCGTTTTAGGAATCGTGTAATTCCGCGACCATGTGGTTTAATAAAAGTTATGATTTTAGTATCGTAACTGTGTTTTAAGTCAGTTATGACGTCGGAAAAGCCTGGGGTGACTTCGGGGTTTACGTCCGGGGTCATCGGCAGTAACGCTTTCAAATAGGGTTAAATTTGGGGGTGTTACAACTGTAGTTTATAGAAGCAAGTTGCAAGGTTAGGGACTTTTTAAACAAGTAAAATATATGTTTCAAGCAAAGTGATTTGAAATAGAGGAACTTGCATATAGGAAGGTTTAATCTAGAGTTTTGATTTGATTTAATTTAAGGTTACATAAGCTCATAGTGATTGCTTGAGTGTACTGCTTTTTAAGTTTGATGCATGTTTTGCAGTTTTGGCATCATACGTGATTCCCTGGAAATGATTCAATCGGAGTTTCCTAATACTGCATATTTTGTTGCTGGAACACAAGTAAGTGTTGTTGCCTATGCATAACTACTAATGTGTTACTGTTTTTGTTCCTTGATCCACTCTTTGCATTCCGGGTCAAAATATTATATGCTGACTTTTGTGAGATAGATATTGGTCATATGAAAGAACAGTTGGAAAATTTTCTATAGTTGCACATGCAGTTTTCAATGTATTGTATGTGTTCGATGAAATGCATGAAAGAGTATAGTATACAAAGAAATGATTGACGTTCCTTTGTGCTTGAGTAATGATTTCAGGTTACTGGACTATAAGGCCCTCCACCATTGAGGTATGTGATCGATGACTTTCTGTTTGGCATGTGGATTCATTTGTGTCCAGCTGCTTTTGATAGTCTAAGTTATCAACACAAGTAAACTCTTGGTTGTTTATTTTGTAGGGTTCTTCGTTAGCCAAAAAGAAGTTCTTTGTTAGGACATTTGATCCATATCAGTTTTTCCTCTACCTGTTAGGTTACTTATCAAGATGAGCCTCTGCTTTTGCTTTTCTAAGCTTTCCCAAGACTTCTGTGCTCGCTTGTCTCTGTTAACCCTCCTTAGTTTCCTTTTCCTTCAAATTATCTTACTTTGTTATTTCCTCTTCTTTCAGATTTATCCTGTGCAATTTTCTGAATTTGTATTCATCGTGGTTTGGTTTACGGGTTTTTTTTGCATTATTATCCTAGAGTCTTATTTTTTAGTTGTCAATAATTTCTCAGATTGACAAAGAAATAAAAAAGTTCTCAGAGCACACACTACTCTTCACTGATTGTTTTTTGGTGTTTTACCAGTTATCTTGTTTTAATGAAACAAGTAGATGAACTCTTTCAATTTGGTTGATCTCTTCTTTCTAAAGGATACACCTTACTTTTGCATATTTCAGGATGATGATACATTGAAGAAGGAAAGAAGATCCTTTCCTGCACAAATTTTTTCTCCCATCCTGCTGAAGGTTGCTATATTTATATTTTCTTATTGCTTTATGTATTGCACATGTGTCGCCTTGTTTTTGACTTGCCATTTTCTACTGTGTTTGGATCATATTTTATCTGCAGGCATTATCCATTACTTTTTTTGGTGAATGGGGTGACAAGAGCCAGGTAATCTGCTTAAAACTTCTTTATTTGTGCATGCACTATTTGCAAAATTATGTTGTTCAATTCAGTTCATGCATTGATCTTGAAGCACTTTTATTCAACCATATTAGTTTCCCTTTTCTTTTGATTTCTCAAACTTAGATTAAATTTTGGTTTCAGTTGGCTACCATTGGTCTAGCGGTAGATGAAAACCCATTTGGTGTTGTTCTTGGTGGAATTCTGTAAGCATATTTACTTGAGAGCCTTCTTATGTTATGTGCTTAATTATCTTGTACCTCTCATTTGAGTTTTTTTAATTGTATGATTAGTCAATTGGTAGAAATGTTAAAGGTAGTGCTTATAAGTTATACATCTTTGAAAAGTCTATAATGATGTTTTAAAAGAAAGAAATGGATGTAGTTATACTGATTTATGAAATTATAATTCTGATCGCATGCCTGTTTATTTGGAAAAGATCTTAATTTGATCCTATTTTTTGAATTTTGTTTTATTTAAGAGGGCAAGCTCTCTGTACAACTGCTGCTGTCTTGGGCGGGAAGAGCTTGGCATCCCAAATATCTGAGAAGATGGTAATCTTTTAGATTCTGTGACTTCTGTCTATTACAGACTTACAGTTATTGTGTTTGTGTAATTTTTTCTTGTAATAATTGCTGTTAATCCTTAATGTCGTTGTTTCTTCTGCAAGTTGCACTTTCCGGTGGGGTTCTCTTCATTATTTTTGGCCTCCAGTCCATGCTTTCAACTGTAGGCTGATGCTACTGGTACTGCTCCAGCAGGTATGAAGATATGCACACAGTACACTACATTTACGTCACGATTTCAGCACATTGTATCAAAACTGTAGACAAACAAATCCTATGAGTGTTGCTATATTGTTCTGTGTATGTGGAATTGCTAAGCAATGCTGTTTCCAGGAGCTATTTGGTTCGATATGGGAGAGAGAGCAGTCTAAAGAAAAGGGGCTCGATCCGGTGTGGAATGGACACTCCATACGGTGATTCGATGAATGATTCTTTCGGTAATTTTAGCCCCTCCACTGAATTGATTGAGGAATATCATTTGCTGTTTATTGTCTTTGATGGATTGAATAGTAGCTACTTTAAAATTTGAATGCACAAGGTTCTTTCAAGGACCCTGTCTTTTCGTTCCAACTTGTTTCTTGAAGCCATATACTTGTAATATCCTAAGCAAGTAAACAACTATGTTTTTTCGTCTACTTTTGCTTTAGCTAGTAGCTAGGACCATCAAACTTAGGAGAAACTTATGTCATTGGATATAGATGTTGCCTATGATGGTTGTAGATCAAAGGCATGTTTGCTTCAATATCTTGAATTAGTTGAAAGAGCTTAGATTGGACCAGCAATTGGATATAGATGTTGCCTACCAATTGGATATAGATGTTGTCTATGATGGCTATGGAGACCCGCCTCTAAAAGCCACTTGTTGAGGCGGGCCTCTATAGGCCCGCCTCAACAAGTGCCTCACTATGGCGCCAAAGTGAGGCACTTGTTGAGGCGGGCATATAGAGGCCCGCCTCAACAAGTGGACTTTTAGAGGCGGGCCTACATAGGCCCGCCTCTAAAAGTGCCTCATTTTGGCGCCATAGTGAGGCACTTGTTGAGGCGGGCCTATAGAGGCCCGCCTCAACAAGTGGCTTTTAGAGGCGTATATTGCCCGTCTCAAAAAGGGTCCCCACTTGTTGCAGTCCCCTCATTTGAAGCGAACGGTGTTCGCCTCAATAAGTGTCCAAATGCCCGCCTCTATTAGGGTTTTTTCCACTAGTGTATTAAATTAATGCACACATACTTAGAATTAAAGAACATGCACATACAAAGGTAAATTAAAGAACATGCATGCATTTTGTTATGCACATGCAAGACCATACAAATGTGATTTCATTCTGTTACCTGGTTCTGTTTGCGTAGAAGCCTCTGTCTCTTATGTGACTTGAGTAGTATTTTTGAATGCTGTATTTTTATCATTACGGTGCTTGCTCCTAGCCTCTGTATTTTGTATGGAAATCAATTAGTTTCTTTTGATGTTTAATATTGTGCATCAAAAAATTAAAGCAATTGTATCATATATAATACCTCTACATGCTTTTTTGTGTTCAGAATCTCCAATTGTCATGATTGCATCTTTGAAATGGATTACCCTAGGGGGTACTTTTGACAGATGGTTCTTTATTGGATTTTTGCAGAAGCTACTTTTCTAGCTTTTGATAAAGTTTTATCTATGACATAACAATTACCAATGTAAGCACATATAGCAAAACTAATTTGCACACAAATTAGTATATTTATGCACACATATATAAGATAATATGCACACATAGTTAAAATAGTATGCACACATTGTTAACCTGTTATGCACAAAGAAGTCTATGTTTTCAATTCATTAAAAATGTAAGCACATGCATCAAGAAATATACTACGTTCAATTCATTAAAAAATTATGAACATGCACTTCTAATTCTATGCACATACAACATAAAAAATTTGTTATATCTACTCTTAGGGTTTTAGAAATTGATATGAACTAAAATCAAAATATATGTTAAACATCTGCACACACGTTTCTATTTTTATGCACATACATCATAAAAATTGTGATTGTACTTATTGTAAGAAACGTTTTCTCAACTTTTGGTGTTTTAGAAACTTATATGCACTCAAATTACCAGATCGTCAAAACATATGCACACACATTTTTATTTCTATGCACCTACATCATAAATATTGTGATTAAACTTAATTTAAGAAAGGTTTTCTCAACTTTTTGGGTTTTACAAACTTATATGCACTCAAATCACCAGGTCTTCGAAACATATGCATATACAACTTCTATTTCTATGCACACACAACATAAAATTTGTGTTTGAAATTATTTTAAGATTCCATTTCATGGTTTTTGAAACATTTTCTCAAAAGTTTTCTTTGATTCTGAAGACTAAGTCCATAAATTTGAGTGTGTGTTTCAAAAACTAAACTTAAACATATCGAAACTCAAAAAGACGTTCCGAGTTCTGATAGAAAGCGTGAAATAGAAAGAGGAAAATACAAACCTTACTTCATTTCCGCTCCTTCTTTGTTCGAGTTCGTCATCGCTTCCCATTTTGCAACCGAGATCGAAGAATATCTTTCACACGATGAAGATTGTGGATGGATTTGCTCTCGAGTGTTCAACGTTTCTCTATTTTCTTCGCTCAATGGGAAAGTTGATGTGATTGACGGCGGTTTGTTTTCCAGTTTGTGTTGTTTATAGTGTTTATAACACCAGAGGGGGGAAAAGCGCGTGTGTGGAGGTTTAATGAGCATGTTGTTTGGTTTTCATTTCTATTGGGCCTCTGACGCGCGAGATCCAGTTCGTTGGACTGTTCTATTTGGACAATCCACAATCTTTCTTATTTCTCACCTAAGAAGGCCTTTGTACCAGATCCGCGGCCATAAAATTATTATCACATAATTTAAGGCTTTTACACTCCAATACATATCCCTGAAAGAACTCGTACTCGAAACCTCCTATTAAAACACTTAAGGAATCCAATACCAGTACCCATTGAACCAACAAAGCATCGGTTATCATGACACCATCTTTACAAGCTAAGTTAGGAATAGTTATATCAAATAAAGAACGTTAGCCATGCGATAAGTGACAATTAGCTAACAATCAGTATATAAATGGGTAGTAATTTTGATAAATTTGTGTTTGATGGGTGCTTTTAGGAATCTTCTATACTAACATAAAAAGTTGACATATTGTCACAATAAATGTTTTCATTTTTCTTAATTTTAATAAAACAATCTATACTAACATAAAAAGTTGACATATTGTCACAATAAATGGATTCATTTTTCTTAATTTTAATAAAATAATTCACAAATAAAAATAAGAATCAAATGACCTTTTACCTCCCATCCACATGCTTCTCTTTAGTGAACTATCTACCATTATTTATATTTTATTTATATTGTAATGTCGTTAATATAAGTTACAAATTATACATAAAATCCAATCAAACATATATTTTAGCTAATATAATATATCTATTAATTTAATGGGTTGTTCAAACATATATTTTGAATATTTACATCAACCAATATTTACAAATTATAAGCTTAAAGTGTTTTCAAACATCTATAATATATAAAAAGTTAGTTTTTTCTATGCAATAAATTTACTTATTCATTATCGAGCATATTTTCTTTTTCTAAACTAAGTATTTTGGAAATAATAAATTTATTTAATATCAATCAAATTTTATAAGTCCCATAAATTAAAGATGATGAGACTAAACAAATGTAAATTTAAAAATTGTATTTTTTATATTCAAATTTATTATCTTTTAAATAATGATCTAAAGAAAAATAAATAAAAAATAAAAAATAATTTAAATTTCATAATATTATAGAATTAGTTAATACAATTTTGTTCAGAATTTAATTTTTATGATTTATTTCTTAATGTAAAGTTTATTTTTTATAAATAAGTTCTAAAAATAATAATTATAATTCATGAATAATAAAATACAAATAAAAACATAATAAATAAGAAATTTTAAACTATAATAAGGTGCTATAATTTTTTAATTTTATTGTATATATACATTACTCATTTTTTTACATGTAAGATATCATAATATGAACATATTTGTTGTAATGTGACAATATCTCAAAAAAAGTTAAAAACTCCTACATAATCAACTATTTCACAAAATTTTGAATGTTTATTACATACCTAATAATATAATAAAGCTACATATAGTGATTCTTGAAAATAACAGTTAAAAAATACTTGAAATTAAACAAAATATTGAAATTTATATTAACTTATAAATATAACGTAATTGAATATGAGATGAAATATACAATTTATGTGATGTGATGATATACTAACTATACATAATTTTATAAAATTACACTAATATATCAAAAAGATCAACCAATCTAATCATAAACAAAAATAAAAGGGGTTTTTGCAGGAAACCACCCGCTATATGTCACTTTCGGCACTAAATCACCCGGATTTAACCTATTGATTTTAAACCACCCAAAAGTGATACTTTTGTTACATTCGACCACCCATGGACGGATTTCGTTAAAATTTCCGTCCAAATGTGTGAAAAGACTATTTTGCCCCTTGGTTTCTGTGAAATTACAGGAATAGTTTTGAGGAAATTGCAATCTGGCCCTCTAGTTTTTGGTTTATGGCAGAATAGTCCTCAAACAAATTTTCATAATTACAAAAATTACCCAAACTTATTATTTTTAATATTCTGAGTTGATAGTATATTTTAACCCCAAATTAAAGTGTAGAAAAATTAACTTAGGTTAAAATAGGCTTAAGTTATTATTCTTATGAATTTGACCATATTTAAATATGTAACATAAATGTAAAATTTGATTTAAATATTTCAAGTCAAAATTTATAAGTTTTATATAAATTATATTTAATATAAGGTTAATCATAAAATTTGAATTAAAGATTAACCTTATATTAATTATAATTAATATAATGTTATAATATTATTCTTATGAATTTAACCTTATATTAATTATAATTTATATAAAACTTATAACTTATAAATTAATTATAATTTAAGAATAATATTTAACATTATAATTAATTATAATTAAAGATTAACCTTATATTAATTATAATTAATATAAGATTAACCTTATATTAATTATTCTTATGAATTTAACCTTATATTAATTATAATTTATATAAAACTTATAACTTATAAATTAATTATAATTTAAGAATAATATTTAACATTATAATTAATTATAATTAAAGATTAACCTTATATTAATTATAATTAATATAAGATTAACCTTATATTAATTATTCTTATGAATTTAACCTTATATTAATTATAATTTATATAAAACTTATAACTTATAAATTAATTAAATTAATTATAACGTTATATTAATTATAATTAATATAAGGTTAATCTTTAATTCAAATTTTATGATTAACCTTATATTAATTATAATTTATATAAAACAATAAATTTTGACTTGAAATATTTAAATCAAATTTTACATTTTTGTTACATATTTAAATATGGTCAAATTCATAAGAATAATAACTTAAGCCTATTTTAACCTAAGTTAATTTTTCTACACTTTAATTTGGGGTTAAAATATACTATCAACTCAGAATATTAAAAATAATAAGTTTGGGCAATTTTGTAATTATGAAATTTTGTTTGAGGACTATTCTGCCACAAACCAAAAACTAGAGGGCCAGATTGCAATTTCCCCAAAACTATTCCTGTAATTTCACAAAAAACCAAGGGGCAAAATAGTCTTTTCACACATTTGGATGAAAATTTTAACGGAATCCGTCCATGGGTGGTCGAATGTAACAAAAGTGTCACTTTTGGGTGGTTTAAAATCAATAGGTTAAATCCGGATGGTTTAGTGCCGAAAGTGACATATAGCGGGTGGTTCCCTGCAAAAACCCCAAAATAAAAATTTAAAATTTGAATAAAACATCTTAAAAGCATGGTAAAACTTCGCTAATTCTTGAAATGAGAGCAAATCTTTAAATAACACTTAAAATAACACATAAATAGTGATTGTTTAAGCTAATTCCGTATTATAATAATTTGATATGAGATAGAATTTTAAGCGCTGTTATAAAGTTAACAAAGTGATTTTGTTTCATCTTATCTTATATTAGTAACATCATAATTAGTAATGTAAAATGTAATAACTCATATATATTGTCCAGTTATTTAGAAATAAATCGTAAATTTGGATAGATTTGGTTGTCCAATTTTTTTAAAGTACATTAATATACTAAAATAATAACAAATCTAATTATAAATAATAATAAAATATATTATATTAATCATGTTACAGATACGCACATGTAACTAATAAACTCTAAATTTAAGTTGATTTTCTGTTCCCCGATATAATCACCAGAAACAGTAGCCATGAAAAGTCGGAAAATGTTTCTACTACCCTAAGGGTAGTCCACCCTTTATGAGCTGGCATCACTTTTAGAAAATGTAAAATTTATTATTTTAAGTTTATTTAACTATTTTTCATAGGCTTTAGCTTTAGCTCCTCTAAACCTTGTATTGGGATGGAGCAAGTAATTAATTATCTTCCAAGATTTAATAATTATAAATGTTAATAGATTAAAATTATTGCAAAAATGAAAAAGTTAACCCCCCACTTCGTCTTCTCCCTGATATTTTACACATTCTCTGCAAGTTCTACACCTTCCCATTCTCTGCAATTTCTCTTTCTTTCATTTCACTAGTGGCTCCTCTGCAATTTCTTTTTCTTTCAATCCATTAGGGGCGAGGTGCATCGTCATGGACACGTTCGTCGGCGGCTTAAAGGGCGACACGATCTCAAACCCGCCTCTCTACCTCCAGATCTGACAACCAAAGAGCGTTGACGGAGAATTTGAGCATCGATGGCGGCGAGAGACTACAAATCCGGCGACAAAGTGACAACGAACCCCAGATTCGAACACCGGCGACTACCATTGTCACATGTGACGAACTTAGTACAACCATGGGGATACACCATTGAAAGAACATAATTTAACGCAATGTTTTACGTTCACCTCCCGTTTGCGAGTGGAGAAGGGAAACCAGTACGAGTGGGCTGGAAGGGGAGATGAAAGGACTCACAAGGGGACGTTTTTCCATCTATTATTACGACAAATAATTAATTAATTAAAAAAATATTTTATTTCTAACTTGTAATAAAATATTAAAATGACATGGAGAGAAGGTTGTCTACCGTCAGGGTAAGAGAATCACTCCCCTGAAAAGTCATAGAATAAAAAAAAGTCATAGAAAATGATCATAAGTCATATATCCCATTAGGAAACCGTCTAATCTTAAAAATGCTTCATCACCTTAATGATTTATTGAATTCCCTACCATATGACGAAAAGACCTGTAATAATGTAGCAATCAATAAATATTACTAATTTAGTTGGTAATTATGATTTTACGAGATTACAAATTCGATTTTCCCTTTTTCTCTTATAACGGTGTTAATTCTTCTTATGGACCTAAAAATTATAACAGCCACAAAAAAAAAAAAAAAAAATTATAACAGCCATCAATTGGACCGGACATGATCAATTAATCTGATAAAAAAAAGGAGGTGCTAGCTACGCTCAATTTTTTTTACTAAATAAACTCAACTACTCACGCGTACAGAAAGCGAGAGCGAGAGTTGATGCACGCCCACGCGAAGCGAGACCCAATGAACGGGTATCCGTTCACGTGAGCGAGACCCTAGTGATTTTCGACCGTTTTCCAACGGTCGGATTTTCGACCGTTGGAAATTTTGTCTATAAAACCCGAACTTTACATCACAAAATTTTACACCATCTAAACCTTCTCAAAAGCAATTTGAAAGTTAAAAATGTCAAGGAATGATGGAGTTTCGGTACAAGGAGAAGATGTTGAGAATAATGAAATTGAAGAGGTATTTATTTTTTATTTTTTTTCATTTTTAGTTAAATAATACAGTACCGTTGCTATACAGTTTAATTTTCTATACTTAGTGTAGATATTAATTTATATAGTTTTTTTAATTATATGATGTAGTTCGTTTTCATATACTTAGTGTAGCTATTACATTATGTAGTTTATTTCATTAAACTTAGTGCATTTATTAAATTAGTGTAATTGTTAAATTATGTAGATCATTTTGATATACTTAGTGTAATTATTAAAGTATGTAGTTCAATTTTGATATACTTAGCGCGTCTATTAAATTATGTAATTCAATTGTTAAATTATGTAGCTATTACATTATGTAGTTTATTTTGATATACTTAGCGCGTCTATTAAATTACTTATATCATGTAGTTCATTTGTATATACTCGGTGTATCTATTATAATTATATGATGTAGTTCATTTTGATATACTTAGTATAACTATTTCGATATGACTTGTAAGTAGATATGTACTTAATTAAATGTTAATAATGTAAGGATGAATCAATGTATTGTTTATCTAAACAATGAAACATATTGTAAATAGGTATGCACGAGAGATTACTCAGAAGACTTTTCCGTAGACTTGGTGTGGGATATTTAGGAGGAAATGATTAAATGGGTTAAACAAAAGGGTCGGGAATTGATGATGATTATTGTCATTCAAAACTCAAATCTTAGAAGGGTGAAGATGAGTTGCGAGCAATTCGATAAGTATAAACCTAAAAACATCGAGGGGATGAGAACCAACACAAAGAAGTGCAACTGTCCATTTCTGGTGACTGGGTTTAGGGTGAGTAGAGATTCAGAAACAGGGACAGAAAGATGAGGGGAGCTTAGTGTCATTAACAGACACCACAACCATGACCTTCCTACTAGTTTCCTTGGGCATGCATATATGGGTCGAATGAACTCAGACCAGGAGGGCATGGTTAGGAGATGGACAAATATGAAATTGATGCTAAGGTGTATTATTTCTGAGCTTCGGAATCAATTCCCCGAAAATGTGACATTTGTCAAACAAATCAACAACTTCCGACCGAAGATTCAATTCGAGGAGCGTGAAGATTTGACGGTAACCCAATGGACGCTAACATTCTTGAAAAAACAAGGGTACAAAGTGTATTATAGGAGGGATAAGCAAACTGATGAAGTGAATATCTTATTATTTCCCAACCCAAAGTCACTGCACTTGTTGAAACTATTCCCATATGTCGTTGTTGTTGACAGCATATACAAGACTAATAGGTGCGTATTTAATGAATTTTAATATTTAATATTTTTTGTTATTTATGCAATCATATTAAGACTTGTTATATGTATAGGTATGGCATGGCTTTGGTTGAGATTGTTGGGTTTTCCTCCACCGGCAAGACGTTCAACATTGCAAATGCGCATCGCACATTTTTAGGGAATCACAGTATGAGCATGGTCAGAGTAGCGGTGCAGGGGGCGATGGGGGATAGGATGGACCCGACCCGACACATGATTAGTTTTATTTTGAGTTTGTTTTAGTATTTTGTATCTGATACAACTATTTTGTATATAATTTACCTATTGGGGTCTATTTTGAAACTACGAATTTGATTCCCTATTTAATTTTCCTACCTTCAAAAGTATATTGATTGTCTACATTTATTATTTCTTATCAAAGACAATCAACGAATAACTAATAATCTCTAAAAAAAATGACTGTGCTATATGACCAAATTCGTAAAGGGAAATTGAAGGCTTGTGTTTTATAAAGAATTCATTGAGTATTATAACCCTTTCTACCAACATTTGTTAAATTGAGGAATGAAATATTTGAAGTTAACATTAATTTTATTTTTATAAAATAATCAAATTAACATTAATTTTATTTTAACATTAATCAATGTAACATTAATTTTATTTTTATAATAATTAATGTAACATTAATTTTATTTTTATATAATAATGAATTTAACATTAATTTTATTTTTATAATAATCATTTTTTTAATATTTTCTCAAAGTTACCAAAAAAATATAAAGTGACATTGTGTTGGTTAAACAACATAATATCACGCTCTCGCAAAACGTTGGCGTGACATTGTGTATTTAACCAACATAAGGTCACACACCCGCAAAGCGGGAGCGTGACATTATAAAAATCGGATATCCTCAATTTTAGTACGCTCCCGTTGTCCGTGTGCGTGGCTTCGATCCCGTTCCCGCTTTTCGTGAACTTGAGTTTTTTGAACGTAAACAGAAAAAAAATAAGCGTATCTAACGATCGCGTAAAAAAATCCGGTATTCAATTCTTCCGGGTGTAAAAGAGTTTGTAGTGACGGCGATCTCAGCCCATAAGTCAGTACTCTGAACAAAAAATAGAATTTAGATTCCTCACATGTGGTGTGGCCGTGTGGGTAGGCAGTAGGCTGAGAATTCAATTTCTTAGCAAATCAAGAACGTGTATGGGTTTAATCAAAAAGAAAAAGAAAAAAAAGAACGTGTATGGGTGGGAAAAAACTACAGCGACACTTCGAGTAGAAATAATTCCTACACTTTTAATAAAGTAGAAGGATATATAGGTAAATTTGATACTTGCAAGTCCCTGCAACACATTGAAAATTGTAATAATAATTCAAATAATAATTTTTTTTATTCTGCAATTTCCTTCATCTTCCTCCTATCATCCTTCTATCTCCACAAAACTGCTTTTCCATTCAATCCTTCTCTCTAAAAAATATTTCCCGTCTATATTTTCTATCCTTTTTTTCTTCACTAGATCTGTTTTTTTCCTTTTCTATTTTCTTTCCTCTACTTCCTCCTATCTTCCGCTCGATCTAAAAATTTGGAGACGCCATACAGAGGGGAGGTCGCCGGTTGCGTGTTCTTCGTCGGGGATTAATTGAGCCAGACGAATCGCGGCGGAGTTCGGGGACCACCAGATCTCCGGTAGTGAAGGCTGATCCGACGAGGCAGAGCGTAGTCAGCCCCGAGATTGCGTCGATTCTTCGTTGCTTAGCGTTGCGGTGACGGTGGAAGCCGCGGTGGAGGACGAGATCCACCAACGAGTCGAACTCGGAATCGTGATATGCATCGCCGGTCGGAGAGGAGCGACGGCGCCCGAAAATCGTCGGTGGACTTTGATGGCTTCGTAGAGAGGTGGCAACAAGATTGCAATTTTTAAGATTTTATTTTCTTCCCAGCTCAAGAGATGCAAAAAAAATCGAGAAATTTGTTAGACTCGATTATGGAGGCGACGAGGAAGAAAATTACAAAGGGAGGAGTCGGCTGATGTTTAAGGGAGGTGACAGCAGAGCTATGGCAGTTTTCTAGGGGATGGTGGGTTAATAGAGAAGATCTAAAAAGACTAAAAAAGAATAGATATATGAAAAGACTTAAAAAGCCTTGAGTAATAAAGTGGTACATTGCTATTAAATTTTTATATTAAAATTAAAATAACAGATGGATGACAGTTATTGGATACATTTCCTACACTTTATTACACTAAATGTAGGTATATCATGGTCCTTATGAATGGCCTTCTTTTGAACACCAGGGTCAGCAAAAATGACGGCGATGAGCTCATCATCTATAACCCCTCCAACATTTCTACGACCGCATGTTTTTCTGTGCTCTTTCAGCTGTCATACTATTAAATCACACTTTTTTAAACATGGATTTCCTATTCAATTCGGATCTTTATGAGAGAGAAGATTTGAATCACTCTAATTAATGTCGGCTTCTGTAATTGTGATCGCTCGGTTTTTCGAGAGCAAATAGTTGGCGATCCACACAGAATTAACTCCGGCTAGGACTGGAAATCACTCGTGGGTGACCAATTCATTCGGAAAATCCGACCCAAATATATGGATGATCATCCGAAGTAAATCAGGTGATGGATGGTTGGTGGGTCGGGTGAAACGGATGACGGGTGGGTGATGGGTGATGTAAATCTCACCCATCACCCGCACTTCACCCATCCATCCGTTCATCCGTTGACGATTATAGTTCTAATTCTATTTTATTAAAATGTATGACCTTAATTTTAGTATTTTTATGTTTAAAAGTTGAATATTCTAAGAATATTTTATATGAACATCCATCAAATCCTATATTTAGAACAACTATTCATATATTGAAGAAAATTAATTACTTTTTGCATTTAATCATGTAATTAATTACATTTAAATAATTATAAATTATTTATAAAATATTATGCGGATGACCCGACCCACCCGAATCACCCGTTGGATGATGGATGGACGGATGTGGGTGAAAGGTTTCGCGGGTGACGGGTGGGTCGGGTGATAAAATGGCTCCATCCATCCATCACCCAACCCATTTCCACCCCTAACTCCGGCTCGTCTCTTCCGAAAGCTCTCCTCCCTGTTCCCCGTCGGCAACTCTCCATCACGTCAGACATCGTTCGATGCCAGGGTCAAATCTAAAAAAAGAAGAGGGGCTCGAGATTGCACTGAGCTTGCCACTCCGACGCTCAAGTCACTGCTCAACTCGCTAATGGTGCATCAAAAGAGAGATCAAACGTGGGACGAAAAGTAAAAGGTGAGGGCAAGATCGATTTTCAGGTGTTTCCCGATGGGGTGAGAGAGAAGAGTCTTTCAGAGAGAGGGTCAAGAATCCTATTCTTAGTTGCCGCCTCCTCCTTTTAGACCTGGGGCCGGTGGGCCTTTGGCCATACGACCAATCTGAACCGAGAAAGGGGTTTCTAGGCCTCAATCCGAGTTGGGCCGTTCCACCAATGGGCCTTCCTTCCTCGCTTGGGCCGCCTAAATGGGCCGGGCTAAATACGGCTCCCACACAACCCCTCAAGCTTCATGGTCAAAGTTTCATCCGGCTAGGGGGCTTGATCTTAAAAGGAGCCGACAGGTCAGAAATGGCCGCGGACCTCATGGGCGTCCGCGAGCGAAGAGAATGCTTTCGCCATTATTGGAGGACAACTCGTGGCCCCTCACGTCTTTCATGGAAGAATGTCTATAAAAGGGGTTGCGTCGTTTCATTTCTCGCTCAGATTGCTCTCTTATTCTTGCTCATATTCCTCTTCTTTCTAGCTCAAATTGCTCTAAACACTTGCCTTTTTTTTGCAGTTTCTTATTAGCCGGGTATTTTGGTCGAACACAGTCCTACTCGTGCTTTCCCTTTATTGCAAATGGCTTCGATATGTAAACAACGGAGGAGATGAGTCCCTTTCGAACCGGGAGGGTGTTGTCGCTTGGTGTTCGTGAATTGTGATGCCAGGTTATGCTGAAAGCAACGTGTGAAGTCAGTCTTAGTGAGGCCCTGAGCGATTGCGGTCGTCACCCCTCGTCCTCCTCCTGGACCCCTCTTTGGAGAGGGATGAAAACGCCTCAGGTAGAGGTTCTTCAGGGGGAGGTGGGGCGTGGCTGACGTCCCTCAAAACGCTCTCGACCTTGGGGCATCGTGGCCACCGGACGCAAAGGAGAAATCGCCTTCTGGTCTAGGAGGAGCTGGGCAAGGAGGCGTTTGAGTTAGAGGGCAGCGTTTTGTTTCGCTTTTGACTGGATGGGCCCTTCTTCACCTTGTCGACTTCCAGGCCGTGGAGCATGGGGCACGGGGTAACCCAAGGTATCTATGCACATCAATTCTAATACTTTGAAACTTCAATTCTAATAGGTCCACGGGGTAACCCAAGGTATCTATGCACATCATCTGATGTTATCCTAATCTCCCTTCCAGTATCTTTCATTTTTATGCTACAGGTAACTTGAGCTCTTTTGAGTTAGATGGCAGTGTTTTGTTTCCCTTTTGACTGGAGGGGCCCTTCTTCACCTTGCCGACTTCCAGGCCATGGAGCATGGGGCGGCTGTGGCGCCCGATGTTGCGGATAGGGGAGCATACACCAGCCATGCCTCTGAGGTGGAGGGAGTGGTATTTCCCTGCGGAGAACGCGATCAGGGGGATGAAGCTGCCCTTCTCTTTTTTCTCGACGCGCTCCTCTTGCATCTTTTCCCTCTCTAGGGTTTGCAGATTCTGCAAGTTTAGATGAGGTTAAGGTGCCCGCGGACCACGCTCTCGTTGTCACTCCTTTGCAAGCTTGCGGGTTCGGCGGAGAGTTCAAGACCCGCAGCCCGTGGCGGCGCTCGTGTTCCTTCTTGTCCTCATCTTCATCTTTTGCTAGATTCTTTCTTGTATACTCATGGCCATAGCGGGCTGGTCATTTGTAATCTTACCTTGTACCTTGATTGATATGAATAAGGAATGGGATTGGATTTTTAACTGTATCTTTCCTTGAATTTGCTTGCGGTTGTATTGGTTTCTTTTTCTTCGCGCTTTATTATCCATCGTGGGCAACGTCCGCGGACCCAACTAACTCGTCTCGCCCAATTCAACTTTGCCCGAGGCTTGTCATTGCTTTATTGCCCGTGGACCTGTCATCGGGTCTGTGATGTAAGTTGGAACGTCGCTTGAGCGGTTTTTGAAGCGGTTGATTTGTGATAGTTCTCTGTTCTTACAACTATGATTGCTAGTCAAATCATCGGTATAAAAGGAGCCCTTCGGCTTCTTTCCGACGTCTTGCTTCTTTTCCGACCCTCTTCTTACTTTGGTCATCGCCGACTCTTTTTCCATTCGAACGTCTTCGTGGAAGGCGCAAGGTGGACCAGGCTCATTGTCTTTAATTGGGTAGGTAAGCAGCCTCTTGCCTTCCTCCTCCTTTCCTTTCTTTAGTCATTCTTTTTCTTTTGCTTCTCGATCAAAACACTCTCATTTAGGGCATGCGATTTCATTCCCCGTACTCCGCTGCTGCCATTTTTCCACCTTATGTTTTGCGGCGGTCTATCTTCCTCTTCTTTCTAGCACCGGCAAATTTGCTCGTGTCGGGTTATCCTCTTCTTCCTCCTCTCTTATTGCGCGGTTTTCTCGAGTGGGTTTCGCGCTTCTTGATAAGTGCTATTTTGTACCACTTATCTAAGGATTATTACCAGGTTTGAGGCGCCATTTAGTTGGATTTTATGCACAATTGGAGATTATGGAGTTAAAGTGGAGAAGTGTGGTTTTGGTGGTCTGGATGAACTAATTAGAGATATCCAGAGGAAGAGGAGTTGACCACCTGAGGAGACGAGAAAAATCTATGAAGGAACCACATTAGAGAGGGCAGAAATTACCGCCCCGCGGTGGGAAAACGGCACCCCGCGGTGAGAAGTACCACCTCGCGGTAGATGGAGACGCCCCGCGGCCACGCGAAGCGGAATCGAATTAATTATAAGCCGCGTGTTGTTGGAATTGGAAGGAAGAAGGCCCAATGATGAATTAGGCCCAAACGAAGATAGAAAGCCCATGAAGAAGCTGAGGAGACAAGCCCACGAAGGAGAGAATGGCGCGCGTGAAGAAGCCGAAGAATTGAAAGCGCGGATTGATGCGGAAGATGATGTCAGGTGACGTCAGCGAGTTGTTTGAATTGGAGATGGGCCGAGCGCTGCATTTATTGGGCCGTGTTGCTGCTGCTTATGTTGGGCCGAGATTTGCTGATGCTTGCGCGAGAAGCAGCTGCCGCGAGGGGACGATGCCGAGCGTGATTGCGGGATTAATTTCCATGTTCCGTTTATTTACTTTCCTATTATTTTATTATTATTTTATTTCCTTGTAAGTTGGGGTTTGTGATCTTGGGATTTAGGTTAACTCTATTTAACCTAGTTCCCACAGCCTCCATTCCCGATCAATTGAATAATCTTCTAGTTCGTAGTTTCGTTTTGCCTCCGGGGTTTCCAACCCATGGAGAGCTAAACACCTTTGTTCTGCTAGACGTTTGAAGCAATACAGTTGATTATGTTGTGAGATTTCTATTCCTTGTTCTTATTCTTATATGTGTTGGATTGATTCTCTTGGTTAAATTGTCTATTGATTTATGTTGGTTTATCTAGAGTTGCTAACTAGGTTTATCGATATCTATCATATTGCTAGGATTGCATATAGGGGTTCCGAGTGCATATCTAGTGGCAAACACAATTGTGCGTATAGGGATTCCGAGCGTACAATTGTGAGTGAGAATCATTGCATGTTAAGTAGGGGAGTGAGTACTTGTACGTCTTTCTACTTGCATGTATCCTATATCCTTGTGTGCATTGCTATTGCTGTGTTGGTGATAAAGTACGCTGACAACTGTGAGAATCAGTTGTGCTTTATCATTGGCATAGTAATAAGTCTATCGACAACTGTGAGAATCGGTAGTACTTAAGATCAGGGTGGGAACAACCATAAGAATAGTTAAAGAACTTGGATTGAATAGATTTCTATGATCAACTTGCATCTCTGTATTGTGGATCTCGTTCTAATGGAACTACTTTCCCCATTCATATTTTCTCATAAACCAAACTGGTTTGCTTTGCTCTGCTTGATAATCAAAACCCCCCTTTTGTTACTTTGCATGCTTGTGAACACATAGATAGATCACTTCCTCCCTGTGGATTCGACCCTTATTTGCCTCTACTACTTGTTTAGGTTTGTTAGGATTATTTTATTTGTTTAGGTGTCACGACGACAACACCTATCACTTCTCCCAAATATCCAATTTTTAAGAGATGTCTTCAAGCTCCAGCAACAGGGATGACCTCTCAATAGGGCGTGGGGGTTGGAGGGTCCCGATGCTCAATGTGGAGCCTCAGGTGGCAAAGCCCCAAGCGGAGGAGCCCCAAGTGGTGGTAGGGCGAGATGATAGTGGTGATTCCGTCGGCCCTTCAGGACCACTGTCGGGTGATTTGGCCTCTCACGGAGTAGCCGAGGGCTCTCGTGGATCGTCACTCCCATCCAAGCGGAGAAAATCTGGTCGGTCCGACTTATAGGGGACGATGACTTCAAGATATTTGCGGCCAAACATGGCCACCATTCTAGTTTAACCTACGCGGATCTGCATGCGATCCGAGAGGAATATGACTTTCCTCCCGACGTCTCGCTCGTCTTGCTGCGTCTAAGGGGCTTTCCTTGAACGTGTACCCGCAGGCTGTGGCAACCCATCTGGAGGCTTGAAGTCTGGCTTACGCTATCCGGCTCACGGTATGGTAATGGAGTTGTTGAGAGGCCTGGGGGTGACACCCATCTTGCTGCATCCGAACGCGTGGAGGTGGTTGTTCGCTTTCTTGGTGAGGTGCCATGAGATTGGGGTTTGTCCCAACATCCGGCGGTTCATCACTTTGTTCTCGACCCGGACCATCAAGCCTGGCTATTACTCCTTGAAGGTGGAGGCGACCAAGGTGATGGTTCTTCCCTCCAAGGTTAAGGATTGGGAGTCGAAGTGATTCCTGGTGGTGAGCGACAACATCAAGGGCCTTGGCGTAACGAATGTCCCCGTGAAGGGGACAAAGCTCAAGTGTTCGAACGCCCTGTCCGCGGATCTGGGAAAGGAGTTCGTCAACCAGTTCGTGGGCCCTTTTAAGAAGCTGGTCAGGTGTTCCGACTTCTAGACGCTTGAAAGGTTGACCGCCTCCGGGTTATGTGCGCCGCGGGCGAATCCTGGTGGCCAACGAAGGAGTAGGAGCCCCCATGCTGCTCCGCGACCCCAGTGTTGGCTCGTTGTTGTGTCCCTTCACTTTTTCCACGTTTAACTCTTCGCGCATCCTTTTGTAAACACTATAGCTACATCTTGTGTGTGCCTTGTCACTCTATCTGCATTAATTGCTTTCGATGTGTCCTTTCTCCCAGCTGCTATTTTGACTGGGATATCTCTAGTAAAATGATCTATCTTATTTCCTACTTTATTATCAACACTATTAAAGTTTCCTTGCTTTTGATTATTTATCATTATTAAAACAAGATCCCATCCACCCTATGGAATTTCCATGCTGACAAACACAACTACATGACTTTGACAGATTAGTCTCTCTTTGATAATTTTCTAAGTATTTACAAGTTCAATAATACTATAATTCATGATGCCTTACTAACCTATATGAAATGTGCGTTGCAACTCCATGGGTGGCCTTTTTTGTTGTGGAAGGCTCTCTTCCGGTCTGCCATTTTTGAATGCTTACAGCAACAATAATACTGGTGTACCTCTGTTCTACTTAGACCTTGTAATCCTCCTCTAGTTATCCATAGGGATGTTGTTTATTCTAACTGACTCTATGCTATTATGCCCTATGTTTTCTACTTTGTAACTATTAGCTTACACATTTCTCATATCTTTGGCTATTCAGAATACATATCCATATTCTTGTTGGTAATTTTCATGCTCTACTGGCTTTGTGTAAAGCTATTAATGTTGGTAGCCATTATTGCCGCTAGACTTGTTGGGTTGATTAGGTGCTACCTTGATGGACCCTTAAGGTTTGATTACAGCTTAAGGTTACCTTTTCCCTTCTCTTTTATTACAGTTCACTAGCTATCGCACCATAACTCACCCCTCTCCAGGGGTGTCAAAACATACAATTACTACTATCTCAACACATTGTTGATCACACCTATTGTTATATCTTCTAAGCTAGCTTTAGCTACAATTACGATTTAACACCCCTAAATTACCTTAGAAATATTACCGCCAGTGACCTCGGAACGTATATCCGAAATCACCAAAGGCTTACAGTATTGATCGAAAAATGTAAATAACACAGATAATAATATATTAAATCCAAAATTGTTTAACAAACGATGTTGCTAAAAACGACAACACAATAATATATCAAAGTATTAGCGGAAGACTTAATACTTAATAAACTCCAAAACATGATCTTAACCTTATTTAAAACAAATAACAAAATATCAAAAGAAAAACACAAAGGCCTTCAACATCGTCTTCCCGCGTCTTCAACTTGGGAGGCTTTACCTGATGTGCCTATAGGACGGATGACACCAACCAATCATGCAAGGAAAAAGAAAGGTCGGTTAGTTTAATGAAAGACTAAACAAGGGATCAAACAAAGTGGTTCTTGTGATTCTATTCAGGTACTATCATTGTCTCTCAAATAATAGTCGGTACACGATACATAACTCAGATATTCTCACTGAAATAAAAGAAAGAAACATGCTCCAAAAGAAGACTCCAAAGGGATTGAGTCTTATAGGAATATGTATGTTTGTTTGGGAACATTTGTAATTATCACGCAAAGTTTTAAAAATGACTTCTTTGAATAGTCGGGTCCTTAACCAACCTCACCGCATGTGTGTTGTGCGGATTCAGATTGATAAGAGGACCTTCATAGACAAAAGTCCGAGCGGGTTCCACGTTATACTTCTCGCCCGAAGTATATTTATTATATGCAAATAAGCACTTGTCTTATTTAATTTCAAAACGTGCATTAACATTAAGGCTTTTAAATCCACAACCGATCTCGCAATGAGATATAGAATGGGACGAATCCCGAATATTGACACTAGCTAAGTGCACCACCACTTATATTCAAATAAGGGTAGGTCATGACCAAAAGTATTAGGGCAATAATCCTCCTAATACATGTTATAAAGAAACAGCTAAACCTCGCAAGGTAAATAGCGTTCATATGAATACTCATGCTAACTAGTAAATAAGTCCACACCAAATGCATAACAAATCCACATCAAAGTTCATCTAGTACCCTATAATAATATAAGGATCGTTGTTAGCAAATATACAACCTAATAATAAGGTTCAGTTACACACCAATTTAACACACAAGATCCCAAACGAAAATTAAGAATATTTATCCCAACTTAATTAAGATAATAGATTAATTGTCAATTAAGAAAAATATGGAATAAAGTAGCAAGTGCGAACCGCCACTTGCCTTGAATCACGTAGAGGGTGAACGGTATAACAGGAACGATTGCTTCTGAGTAGCAAATTGACTTCCTGCTTTAATTCCGTTCCAAAAGCAATTCCGAGACGTACCCAAATCATACACAACAAATATATTATAATTAGATAATTTTGCAATGTCGAAATTTGGAGGATACAATGTCTCTGTTTCTAATTGAATTTATTTAACTCTAAATAAATCAATTTCATGACTTTTCAATAAAACGATTATCTATACGATACTAAAAATCATTTAGTCGTATATTCTAAATAATCAGAACATAATTAACTAAATTTATTTATTTATTGACAACTCTTATAAATTTATAACCCAACTTATTATCTAATGAAATGTTATAAATTAACCAGTGCAATGAAAATGATACATGAGAAAAGAGGTCTAAGCAAATCAACCATAGAATTAATGGATTTGGAAATTAGATATCCCTCCCAAAATTAAAACTTTTCTATGGAAAATATCAAAAAATGGTATCCCGACAAAACCTAAGTTGTACGAAAGACACATTGCGGTACCATTACAATGTCCAACATGTGATAATAACTACGAG
The DNA here is from genome assembly GCA_027886185.1 of Rheum nobile. Classification (NCBI taxonomy): domain Eukaryota; kingdom Viridiplantae; phylum Streptophyta; class Magnoliopsida; order Caryophyllales; family Polygonaceae; genus Rheum; species Rheum nobile. Next base: position 289,662 of record WOAB01000044.1, on the reverse strand, counting down.
GACCTAATCCATGTGATAGTAAAATGAAACCATCCCAAAACCATAATAGGGAATATCAACTCCAACATCCTAAACGCTCATTACAACATCCAAGAACAGAACAAAACCCCCACAGCTATACTTAACAAAATAAGAGATAAATTAACACGAGAGGAAATGCTAACTTTAGCGTTCACTTGGTGGAGCATTTGGTACCAACGAAACATCAAAATATTTCAGGACCCAAATAAAGATACTATCCCTGATCTTGGAACCTTCATTACTAGACAAAAACAACTATGGAAGATAGAAAAAATAGAAAATGGAAGTGACATAACCAAGACTAATGAACCTACAATTGAAACTAGAACAAAAAAAATATTAGATGGACCCGACCACCGAAAAACTCATCTAAACTCAATACCGATGCATCTAAAGCTAAAAATGGAAATGCATCCTTCGGATATATAGTACGAAACCGTAACGGACAACCAATCTTCATGGCCAATGAAGACCTAAGGAATGTCAACCCACTGACAACGGAGGCCCTCTCGATCCAAATGGGCATAAAAAAGGCCATCCAGCTGGGAATCTCGACCATCGAGATTGAAGGCGATAATATTTGCCTTATTAATGCCATCAATGACAAATGGGACTGTCCATGGGAAATTAAGATTATCATTGCCGATATCCTTCTTGACTTACGACATTTCACTTCGTGTTGTATTTCCCATATTTTAGGGAGATTAATATTGTGGCTTACCTCATCGCAAAAATGCACCACAGATCACAATCCCCCGACCCCTCAATTGTTACTGATCTCCAAGATCTCATCCGTCGGGATACTCTAGGGCGGCCCACCTATTGTTAGAGGAGCCACCCTAATCTCTTTCCTTATCAAAAAAATAAGGAGATCGAGTAAATGTTTTAGTTCACTTAATTCAAAATTCACACTATTTATATTGTTCCAAATAATATAAATAGTGTGAATGTTCTGTTCTTGTAACGAATATGCGTTTTAGCATATTAAACATGTAATTTAGCATACTAAATATTCATTGTAGCTAAAATGTGCACTTGAATTAAACATGTACTTTTAGTAAATGTACACATACACATACTGAACATGTACTTACTAAACATTCACTTTAGCATACTAAAAAAACAAATAGCTAAAATGTGCATTTGTAATAAACATATACTTTAACAAACTAAAGATGATCTTTAGTATACTAAACATGCATATTTTAATATTAAATGTTCACATTTAATAAATATGTATATTTTTTGAAAATGTGCTTATATATAAGTGGACATCTAATGCATATATATGCACTTTAGAGCTTAGATATGCACTTCAAATGTGTAAGTATAAATTGTAAATAGGGTTCAATTGCAAAAAGTAAATGGACCTCTATATCATTTTCTTACTTTTAATAACAGCTCTCTATTTTCTTGATGTAAGGGCCACCATTGCTCATCATTATTCACCTAAGCATTATGTGTGGAGATTTTTAAAATCATATTCTCTTATATTTTTATATCTAACCTATGTCCTTAGGACATAAGTTAAGACTTCTCTTATAAGAATATATATTTCCTAAAGAGGAATGTTTAAATCAGTTTAAGAAAAATATTAAAATTTATAAATAATATAATCTAACAAAATCTTTTCATAAGAAGGTGCTTAACCTATGCTGTTAGGGCATAGGTTAAAAAAATAGTCTTTATATTCTTATGTTTTGGAACATCCCTTGGCTTTTGTTAGTATAATTTGAAGGACTTTAAAGCGAAATATCTATACATTCATTATTTGGTAACTGACTTGCGAGAAATTTACGTGGGTTGTTGTATGACATGTGACATAGTAGATAATAAATGGTTGGATATGCATGATAAACAAGATGCTCCCTCATTTCTCATCCTAGTGAATGGGATATTCACAATCGTGAGGCCACGAACGCGATACTTTGTATGGGTACGTTGTGGTAGAATATATCCCCTACGGAATGACTCATTTCAGTGAGAATGGACAAATGTTATGGCTTGTTCATCGGATAAAGGTAACTAATGGGTTCAACCGGAAAGGCAAGCAACACTTGAATATTCAATATTTGAGATTAATAAGTATTTAAAGTCAACCTCCGATATGCAATTCCTAATATTTGAATTGTCCATTTTTTATAGATGTTACTTCATGTTGGGCCCAACATACTCCAAAGGGATTGGAGCAAGCAAATTGGGCCAAGGTCAAGGCGAAGACCAGAAGAAATTAGAAGGAAGCGACGAATACTCCTCAGACGCGTGGGATCCGACCAGCTCCGAAGATTTCGCCCAGGACATTAATTGCTTGATCAATGGCAACAGTAACAAAATTAAACACGAAGATTACAATGACATTCAAGAGCAAATCCTGAAGATCACGCATGGAATGAATAGAAGATATTACGAAGACAAGTAACAGACACAAGAGGAAGCTACCATAAATAGATCACGAAGGCAATCGACAAAACACACGTCTACACACAATATTCACTCACTTCGATTTCAAAAGGCATACCAGCATATTCGCTCTCGCTCAAGCTCCCTGGGATACTACCCGATCATTGCCGGTCGAATCACCGATACCGCCTGTCGAACATGACTCGATCTCTTACTCTTCAAGGATAAGTTGTACTCTGATCTGATTCTATCATCGATTGATCAATACATCATATTGCTATTTTGCATCTACTCTTTACTTGGTTGATTGTCTATTTGGTTTGGATCGATTTTGTATTATCCGATCGACTCGTTACCCCGTCTAAGGCGATTTAGGTCGACTGATCTTTTTTCCCCAAAATACTTCATGATGAATAGAAATGTATAACAATACTTTTTTCATTCGTTATAAAGTAACATAATGGACAACTCAAGTTCTGGGAATTGTTTATAGGGGGTTGATTGCAAAAACATATTGTTGGGCCAAGCAGTTTGAACCAACTTGGTGGACAGACCCAATGGATCAGAAACGTGCGAAAACTTGGAGACTACGGCGGAAGCAACGAGGAAGCAGAGAGACGTTGGAGTCGTTAGAGAGGAACGGGGAAGACGTCAACGACATCCGCGAATATCGGAAGATCTCTACTGAACTAATTGTGTAATTAATATAAGTATTGTTTAATCTCTCATGTAACGAACACATTACACTCATTTTCATAAACTAGAATACTATTGTACTGCCCTCGGCATTAATCAAAGCATATAATTTTCTTCATCGAGTTCTTTGTTTGATCATCTAGACGACCAACGGCAAAATCGTTTGATTCATTGGTCTTCCAGTCTAAGGGGAATAAGTTCGTTCTCATATTTTCTCGATTTCAATCATTTCTATATTTATTGATTTGGATTATTTCGATATTTTGATCTATTTGTTGTTTAGTTACCCCATTTCAGGCAATTTAGGTTGATTCGATGTTTTTGCCACAAAACAATTTGGCGCCTATCATGGGCCATCTAGCCAATTATTGATCCAATCATCCCTTTCACATCATCATGACTGACTCTGGAAACCCCATGGCTGTTGTCAACGACCATGTCCAAACCGACACCCTAATCGAAAACTAGACTGAAATTCACGCCGCCAACCAAACCAAGGATCGGGTCGCCAACCCTCTTGTCCTGGTCAACCAATTCCAGGAGCTAGGGAAGAACATGAGCGTCCTCCAAGAGGAACTGAACCAACAACGCCTGAGAACCGAAACCCCTGAGCACCCAATCTGAAGCCGAGATCGCGCGACTAACTCGTGAAAATGAGCTCTTGAAATCTCATGTATATTCGGCCGCAACGGCCCCAGGAGGATCAAGGCGCACAATCAATACTGAAGGCCTCCAAACGCGTCTTAACAAGGACGGGGCGATCACAACGCCCATAGCACCATTGATGCAAAGCATCGCTCACCCCATAGATACGTTTCAAACTCCCTATGTTAGCACTTTCACAAGTAACATTCTAGTTAATGCAACCGAGTCCATCGAGACTCAAGTAGTCCCTCCACAGGTTGTCGCACCAATGGATCTCCAAGCCCTTATACAATAAGCCATCAACGAGCGCATGAAAACTCTGGACGATCGCATTGCCAGAATTCTAGGAGTCCCGCAACCGATTGAAAAGCAAGCGGTCGATAGTTATGAGGACTCACCCTTCATAGAGGCGATCACACACGTCAAAATCCCGAAGAAGTTCAACGTCCCCGACATGCCTAACTATGATGGGACCGGGGACCCCGACGACCATATCTCCATTTATAAACAAAAATTAATTCATATCTCTATTCCTAGAGGGAACCGTGAAGCGGTCATGTGCAAGAGCTTCGACACGACCCTCGTGGGAACCGCACTACCCTGGCTCATGCATTTGCCTCAGTTGATTATCTTAATAGGTACAACAAAGAGAAGGTCGCGATCCTGCATTGTGACGTTCCAACATCTATTGAAGCCTTCCGCCATGGACTAATCAGAGGTAGCGAACTCTATCGCGAGTTGACTAAATACCCGTGCCCGAGCTTTGAAGATGTACATGCTAAAACCATGGCCCAAGTCAGGCTGGAGGAAGACGAAGAACCAACAAAAGCAGACAAGAGCCCAGATCGAGTCGACCGAAGGTCATCCTCGGACCATTGACGCAACAGGCGACATCAACCGTACTCCAAGGGTCGAAGCGACTAGGGCCAGGTAAACAACTTTTATGACAAGAACCAAGATTGGAAGAACAACCTGGATTTTCCCCCGAAGGTCCATTCTTATAACTTCAACATCTCCGTGTTGAAACTCGTCAAGAGTTTCGATAGATATGGAAAAGACGTAAGTTGGCCCCAGAAAAGCGACAAGCTAGACTCCAAGAACGACATGAGCAGATGGTGTGAGCTCCACGGAGATCACGGTCACACAATAGACGAGTGCATCGCACTACGCAAAGAGGTCGCAAGGCTCCTCGCACAAGGATTCTTACGCGACGTCATCTCCGATAAGGCAAAAGCCACTTTGGAACGAATGGACCAGGTAACAATTGATCGACCCTCATCTCCAGCACATACCAAAATTACTAACACCATCTCAGGAGGGTCGAACGTATATGGAAACACATATTCAGGAACAAAAAGATACGCCAAAGAAAGCAAAGGCGACAGGCCAGCCCGCTTAGAGATGGGACGACCACGGATAGGAGACGCACCTATCATCACCTTTGACGACTCCGAAGCCGAAGAATTATGTGACCACCACGACGGTCTGATCCAGCTTATCCTCCAGACAAACAGAAAAGAAGGAAATTCGCACCAGAGTGAAACAGGATCGTAGACGATGAGGTTAGAAACTTACTAGAGACAGGTAAAATCCGGGAGGCCAAGTATCCAGAATGGCTAGCAAACGTCGTCGTAATGCAAAAGAAAAATGGCAAGTGGAGGGTCTGCATCGACTTTACAGATCTAAATAAGGCATGTTCCAAGGATTCATTCCCCTGCCACCTATCTTCAAGATTGATCCTCACCGGTTCAGCAGCCACGATCGCCTTTCTCTTTGCCCCAAACGTCTTCGACAATGGCGAATCGAGAGAGATGATTTTGGCCGGGGCAGACACCTTCGCCGCCAAAATCTTTTGTTCCAGAAGACTCTTCCTAGAAAAAACGCGCGCTTGATCTCTCGTTGCGGGACGCTGTCAGGCAAGCACAACACAATAAGCATATGACTAGTCCAAAAACCACCCAGACACATACTTGTAGGAACGAACTTGTGCCTTTGGTCATGGAAGTGGAGGCTGTCGACATGTTGAAGGGATTGGACATCAGGAAGTTAACGTTCTCAAAAGACCACTGCGCTTCAGGAAGGGAGAGCAAAACCTGAGTTGCCGCTCCGTGTCGGGTACAGAAACAAAAAACATGTGAGCAAAAGTTAAGAAGGCGTCCAACAAAAGTCTAAAAGGAAAAATATGATACAAGTCTTCCTCCAGTCATCCTGCAAGAAGGAACAGTCGACACCCCCTCAAGCGATTTTCGCTCCACAAAGAAGAAACGAGATCTCCACCCACGATCATTAACATTAAGGTTCAATGCGATCGGCGATCTATTTTGTCGAAGGCATAACTGAAATCTAGAGGACCCCTGAGTACTCAAATAATAAGAGTATCACAAAGCGTCGAAATCAAATTCAACGTCGACACTAGAAACCAACTAATCAACCACTCTCAAAAGACGCCATGCATGCGGCATGACTTGACAAGGAGTAAGATTCAAAACATCTAAGAAATTGCGGACGAGATTTGAAAAGGTAAAAGAGTGCCCGATCCTAGAAGGGTACTCGATGAAACAAACCCAACCTTCCCAACGCCAGTCGGCGCATTCATGAGGACGTGGGAGACACGCCACCGTCCCGACAGGAAACTGTCCTATTTCTAGGATCCTATCCTACTCCGGCTGAGTCAGAGTCCCGACCAAAGAATCCTCCGGACTCAAGAGCTCTAGGAGGTGAAGCCGCTGTCTTCCTTGCTAGGGTTGTTGGACGCGACTTGACTCTTTTTGGATCTTGAAAACGCCATGAAAGAACAAGGAAAAAGGCAACGCTAAGAATTCAAATGGTCAGAATCAGATCCGATCTCGATGATGCAACCCGTGAAAGATTGATAGAATTCCTCCGGTCGAACTCCAACTGTTTTGCGTGGTCTCATGAAGACATGGTAGGTATCCCCCCTGACATCATAACTCATAAACTAAATGTGGATGCAAGTTTTCCCCCTGTCAAACAGAAACGCAAGAAATTCGCCGCCGAACGAAACAAAATAATCGACGACGAAGTCAAGAAACTGCTAGAGACAGGCAAGATTAAGGAAGTCAAGTATCCCGAGTGGCTGGCCAACGTAGTGGTGGTCGAAAAGAAGAACGGAAAATGGAGAGTCTGCATAGACTTCAAGGATCTCAACAGAGCATGCCCAAAGGATTCGTTCCCTTTACCACACATCGATGCGATGATTGACGCGATGACATGCCATGAGATGCTCTCTTTCATGGATGCATTCAGCGGCTATAACCAGATACTGATGGACCCCCAAGACCAAGAGAAGACAACCTTCGTCACTAGTCAAGGGACCTACTGCTATAAAGTAATGCCCTTCGGTCTAAAGAACGCAGGGGCAACGTACCAAAGACTGGTGAATAAAATGTTCAAGGACCAGATTGGGGACACCATGGAGGTCTACATCGACGACATGATGGTCAAGTCAAAGCGAAAAGAAGATCATGTCGAACACCTGAAGGAAGCATTCGAGGTACTTAAACGCTATAACATGAAATTGAACCCTATTAAATGTTCCTTCAGAGTTTCTTCAGGGAAATTCTTAGGATACATGGTGACCCAAAGAGGGATCGAAGTGAGCCCCGAGCAAATAAAAGCAATTATCAATCTAAGGCCGCCCAGATGCGTCAAAGATGTTCAAAAACTCACAGGACGAATAGCAGTGCTGAACCGTTTCATTTTGAAGTCGTCCGACAAGTGCAAGTCGTTCTACGACATACTTAAAAAGAACAAGTCATTCCAGTGGGGCGCAGAGCATGAGGCAACATTCCAAGAGCTGAAAAAGTATCTGTCGAGTCCATTGCTGCTTGCCAAGCCAAAGGATGACGAACCATTGCCCATCTATTTGGCCGTGTCAGACACGTCGGTAAGTGTCGTCTTGGTAAGGGAAGAAGACGGCAAACAATCCCCAATTTATTATGTAAGTCAGTCACTACTTCCAGCCGAAACAAGGTACACTTCATTGAAAAAGTTAGTTTTGGCGTTAGTCATGGCCTCTTACAAGTTAAAACCTTACTTTGAATCACACACTATTATTATAAGGACTAATCATCCCATGAAAACAATCATGAGGAAAACTGAGTTCACAGGTCGAATGGCTAAATGGGTTGTACAACTGGGTGGTTACGAGATCGAATATGAGCCCAAAACGGCTATCAAATCTCAGGTATTAGCAGATTTTGTGGTAGATTTCAGCCCAACACTGGAACATGAGGCCATAAAGGAGGTGACAGAACTACTCTCGACAGACAACCAAGGCACTTGGGAGCTACACACCGACGGAGCATCAAACGTCAGGGGCACAGGTTTGGGTGTTGTACTCAAATCACCACAAGGGGACAAGATAGCCCAAGCCGTAAGATGCGAATGGGATGCAACAAATAACGAGGCGGAGTACGAGGCACTCGTATTCGGCCTCAACCTAGCTCGAGATCTCGCGATTGACGACATAAAGGTGATATGTGACTCACTGCTGGTTGTGAACCAGGTCCAAGGATCGTACGTCGCCAAAGACGACAGAATGGTCACCTATTTAAGCATCGTTCAAGGGTTGGTCGCGCAATTCAAAACGTTCAACATCAGTCAAGTGCCAAGAGAACTGAATACACAGGCGGATGCGCTTGCCAACCTGGGGTCAGCGCTAGATCCAAGAGAGTTTCCTAACATTCCCATAGTTCATGTCATGACACCCGCAGTATCAAGAACAACTAAAGATACAAGGCAACAAGACGAACTACAAGATGTCATCGCCATAGCGCAGGACGATTCCAAAACTCATGTGGCAAGTGATTCCGAAGACTGGACAAAACCATTCATCGATTGGATAGCACACGGCACCCTACCGGACGATAAAGCCGCGGCTAAACGTCTAAAGGTACAAGCTTTATCCTTTGAAATGAAATAATGTTTTCTTTTCAAACGATCTGTTACAGGCTTGCTACTGAAGTGCCTCATGCCCATCGAAGCCCAAAAACTTCTTCAATCTTTGCACGATGGGGAATGCGGCAATCACACCGGAGGACGAAGCCTAGCTTGTAAAGCTCGACGCATGGGATACTATTGGCCAACGATGAACGCAGACGCATTAGACTATGCCAAGAAATGCGACGCTTGTCAACGACACGTGCCGGTCGCACACCAACCATCAGAACCCCTACATCCAACACTCGTGCCTTGGCCGTTCATGAGATGGGGAATGGACATTGTTGGCAAGTTACCACCAGCACAGGGGCAACGCGTCTTCTTCCTAGCCATGACGGATTACTTCTCGAAATGGATCGAAGCCGAAGCCTATCGAGAGGTAAAAGAAACTCAAGTCATTTCATTCATCAAACGAAACATTTTGTGCAGATTCGGCGTGCCATCAGAGATCGTATGCGACAATGGCTCCCAATTCATCGGTCGTAAGACTAGAGCCTTCTGTGAACAGTGGAACATCAACTTAGTCACATCCACCCCCAGATACCCACAGTCGAATGGACAGGCAGAGTCCAGTAACAAAATCATCATCAACAACTTAAAAAAGAGGCTAGAAGGTGCCAAAGGCAAGTGGACATATGAACTCCCGTACATCCTCTGGTCCGATAGAACCACACCAAAGAATGCGACATGACAGTCACCCTTCTCGCTCGTCTACAGATGTGAAGCGGTCATCCCCGCCGAGATACTTATCCCTACAGCCAGATACGGCCTACAGACCCCAGAGTAGAACGACGAAGAGTTGTTGCAGAACATCGACACGATTGACGAAGTCATAGAGAAGGCCAAGCTTAGGATGGTCCAATATCAACAATAGGTCGCAAGAAGCTACAACAAAAACGTACGTGTCAGAGTTTTCAGAAAAGGTGATTGGGTTCTAAGGAAGACATTTCAGAACACCAAGGACCCCAAGGATGGTAAACTGGCCCCGCAATGGGAAGGACCCTACCTAATCACAGACGTCGTTGGACAGGGCGCCTACAGATTGCAAGATATGGAAGGACGTGTCATCCCAAGAAGCTGGAACGCGACATACCTAAAGCAGTATCATTTCTAAAAACCTTTTTGTTATTCGTCAGGTTATCAATTACATTCTTTTCTCATTGACTGTCCGGATGTGTTCACTGACTTAAGCATCGGAGGGCCGTTGGGTTCGCCCCCAACAGCCATTCCTTAGCAACCCTTCGCTTTGTCTCGTTCCAACACAGGCATAACAAGTTCAAACAAAGTAGTGGATCCACTCAAGACACACAAAAACGCTTACAACTTACACAACACAATCAATCGACACACAGAGAGTTGAACAACAAAGGCACTTCGGCACACCGCCTGCCTTATTAGAAAACAAGGTACACAAAGCCTTAGACGAAATACCTAATGCAAGACACATTTGCTTACCTCCCTGGATTACAAAATACAACTGTCATGACTAAACTCAATACAATTCACAGGCCTCCCCTCGAAGAACGCGTCCATACAAGCATGCATCAAACGCAAACAGGTGCCAAAAACCAAAGAGTGCTATTTAAAAACAAAAAAGGCAAAACGCCAATTACCATTGTCTTACAAACATGTGACCCGCGATGGTGGACGGGTCACCAAAACACAAAGAGTTTGCCCACACGACAGAGGGACTTTCAACACAATTAGTCTGAATGTCCAAAGAGACAAATTAGCAAGTCAAAGGGTAAAAGACTCAAACTTCAACATCTTTACCTTGGGAAAGCATGAGTGACAAGATCGGGTGCCGTTTCTGTCCGTTCAGAACTCACTAGCTCCTTCTTCCGCTACGACTCCAACAGTCTCGCACGCTTGAAGAAAGTCGATGCCGGGGAAACCATTGGAAAATTTCTCATCCAGGTAGGCCTGCTCCTTCTCCAGATCCCATGATTCTTGGCGACCAGCCTTGAGATCCTCCATCATCTCGATCCTGGACTTAAGCGTGAAGTAGGCTCCAACATCAGTGGCGACCTCGCCGCCTTCCTTCTTGGCATTCTCAAGCCGAGCCTCCAATTCGCTAACCCGTTTCTCAGAAACCTTCAGGCTAGTCTCAATGACGTGACGCACACCCTCCGACGCCTTTAACAACGCGTCCGCTTCCTTTGCCCTGCTCTCGGCTTGGGAGATCTTCGACTGAGCATCATCCCACATCTGTTTAGTCTTCAAATGACTAGACCTAAGATGTTGGAAAACCTACACACACAGATAGCAAGTCAGCAAACTCGTCACAAACGCAAGTAAAAAAAAGAAAAAAGAAGAAGAAGAACAAGAGAGAGAGAAGTTTGAGTTCAACCATCCAAGAACTCGTAGCGGCCATCTCCAGGTTCTACAAAGCGGGAAGGTCTTGAATGTCGTCAGGCACCGGCAAAGTAAAAAGTTCAGGGAAATCGATGCTCCTCTTCACCGACTTTCCTTTCGACACATCATCTGAGACACGAACAAACTTTCTCTTGTGGCCAGACAATTTTGGAGGGAGCGACTTCGAGGGACGCCCTTTGGGGAGAGCCTTGGAACGCATCCTCTGCTCCAACAGATCTTTTGCCGAGAGACGAGCACTAGATCTTTCACTTCGAGACAAGGCTGCATTCGACGAGAAAAAAATCAGGGGCAGTAGATAAAAGAAATAAAACAGAGTAGACTTGAATGGAACTCACGTTTGGAGGAAGACGAAATCGGCAAAACTGCTTCGACTGGGAGAGGCTGAGCGGACGAAAAGGCATTGTTATTCGCGAAAGTCCTTTCGATCTTCGAAAGCTTCAAAACCGCTTGCGTCTTCGACTCCAGCACAAGATCTTCCTCTGGTTCTTCAATCTCAGGCTCTGCAAAAAGTTACATGTAAGCCAAAGTTAAAAGTCATGCGATCTACTTCAAGCATAGGAAAGAACACAAACCTCTCCACATCCAATCGGTCAGCAAGAACGGACAATCGCCCCCAAGCCCAACGATGCGATATTCACAAAAAAGAACCGCTTTTTCCATCCGCGGTCGTTCACATTCAACTTCAAAACCAAGGGTTGGCGATCGGAGCGGCTTCGAAGGTTATATTGGTATGATTGCTTGGACCCCAGACAGTAGTTATAATCCAGAACCCTAAAGTCTATGCCAACAGCGAAATCTCTGTTCAAACGGTCCAAGACCTTAAGTAAGCGCCAGGCGTGAGGCATTATTTGGCAAGGGGCTAAGGAAAAGGAAGAAAGCATAGATTGAACCAATTCAGAGAAAGGAAAGGTATGACCTATTTTGAAGGGATACTCGTAAAAGCACACCCAACCTGGACACCTAGAGTCAGCCCGTTCGTTTGGATAAGGGAGACGAGCTCTGGTGCCCATGGGAAAGCCCCCAACTTGCAAGACCCTGTCGAGTTCAGACTAGGTCATGACATTCACAACGATTTCATGCTCGCTAAGAAGGAAGAGAGGGGGGCGATCTTCAGAACTTGACTCCGAATTGGAAGCAGCCATGGACGAGATGATGAAAAGATCCGAACTTGGGAAGAAGAAGAGTTACCTAGGGGGAGGAAGTTACAAACGGTAAGAAGAGAGGGCAGAGGTCAAATCAATTTATTGACAAAGTCCGAAATCCAACTCTGTAGTAGGGTTGTCTAATCCAGTGCACGTGTCCGCGATCCACGAAGAAAAGAAAACCGCCCAAGTTCAGCAAGTTACTCGTCCGGTTTCCTTTGGGGCAATTGTTGGGCCACGTTTTGATCATATTGGCTCGGCCCATAAGCGATTGAAGACCAAGGCCCAACACGCGGAGGAGATGGTCTGTCCGTTGATGCGACCAACAGCTCTTTTTGTAACGACCGAGCGAAAATCGTGGACATGATCATAGCATTGAAGTGGCCGAGTGATCTTCGGAAATCTGGCATTAATTCCTTTCATTTTAAATAGATTAGGATCAATCCATTGTAAGATCTCTCTGAATATACTACTCATGAGTATTTTCGAGCTTCCATTGTGATTTGAAATACAATATCTCTAAGCAGGGCAGATCTCGATTGCTCCACGCATTCATTCGACACTAGTCAATCTCATTCGATCCATTACGATCCTTTGTAGCTAAGCTTTGTTATTATTGCTTCGTCTCATCATTTTTGATTTCCTATTTTTCTTGAAGTTATAATTTGATTCGTTCGACTAATAGCACCATATCAAAGGCAATTTAGGTTTGATATTTTTTTGCCCAAAACACTTATCATGTCGACATAGATTATGTCGAATTCAAACTCTGAAGGGGATCTTTTATCCCCGCCAAACAATGGAGTAATTAATCTATTCCATTTTATAAAAATATGTAACCCTATTGCGTTTTTGGTCGAGACATGCTGCACTAAGTTACCACAACTATTATCTCCGACTAAATTGAGAAGAATGGTGGAATATATTATACTTCGAAGCCAAGTTTGCCGACTTACCCATTGGAGAGATGCAACAAAATCTTTGATAACAAGTGAGAAGTTGTTCTATAGGGAACATCGTTAGTCCACAGAGATCACAACTGTGTTGTTTTTTTTTTTTTTGATTTTCGAGGGGAATCGGGCCTTTATCGGTTCTCTACTAATCCCCTCGGTCAGGACCCAGGCGAGGCCCCCCCAGACCCTGACAAGTAAATCAGGAACTTCATCCTCAAAGTTGTCAGCCCGTTTCGAACTCGGGTGGAATTACCACACCCAAGTTCTACTCCCCCCTAGCAACCGCTGGACTACACCCCCGGGGGCTATCACAACTATGTTGTTGTAACGCACCAATTGGAGGCTATTTGAATCATCATCGACGAGTAATTAAAATTTCCTCCATGGAAGAAAAGGAGCACATGGACAATTTCACATTCCTCATGTTCAAGGGGCATCTTTCATTTGGAAAACATGAAAATTTGATTCAGTACCGCATTCGTAGCCTCATGATATACGAAAAGGGGATATGATTATTCCTCACATCAGCATTGAATACCCTATTGATTGAGATAAGATACGCGGGGACGTCGCAAGTCATAACACAAATAATTTAGGTCAGGAATGATACATGTATAATTTAACCATGCATTATGTGGTGATTCAATATGAAAACTATTTCACGATGATTCCTTTTTAAAATTGTATTTTAAGTATTAATTAATTGAGCCTTGAAATATGTTATAATTTATATGGATTAATTAATTAATATATTGTAGTAGATATTGGTTCAAGTGGATTGATCACATCGATTTTCAAACTTTGGGACTTCATATGGTATCTAATATAATGGCACTTGGTGGATTAAGGGATTTTAATTCTCTTAAGTTTTTTATTTTATATGTTTTGAAACATCAATTGGGTTTTATTAGTACGATTTGAAGGATGTTGAATCGAAGCACCAATACATCCATTATTTGGTAACTAGCTTGGGAGAATTTTACGTTGGTTGTCGTATGACATATGACATATTAGATTATAAATGGCTATATATGCATGGCAAACAACATGTTACCTCGTATTTCATCCTAGTGAATGGGTATTTATTGTGGATGTGAGAAATAATCATGTCCTCTTTTGCATATGTCGTGAGGCCACGAGTGTGATACTAAATCAATGTGGGCTCTTTTACAAATAGAAGATGTCGCTCGAACACGAGGAACATGATGTTGTCCATGTTCTCCTCTTCTTCCATAAAGGAAGTTCTATTTACTCGTCGGTGATAATTTGAATATATGATAAATTGTTTCGCCAAATGACGCATTGTAACAATGATGTTGTGATATATGTGGACTACCGATGTGCCGTAGAGAACAAATTCCAGTTGTCATCGAATATTGTGTTGCATTTATCCAATGTATAAGTGGACATACTAGGTTTTGAAGTAAAATAGACATTGCCATTCATCTCTATTTAGCCTGAGATAATAGTGGTGGTAACTTAGTGTACTATGTACTGACCCATTACATAATAGGTTTACACATTTGATTGGCGGGGAAGAAAAAGAACCCCTTAGAGTTTGATTCGACAGGGTATATGTTTACATGGTAAGTTGGAAATGGTGTTGTAAAGCTTACCTTCTGGATGGAGAAGATATGGATCATCCAGGTTGTAAACCTTTTTATTCCCGGAGATTGTTCAATTATGATGATCTAAAGTTTTCGAAGAGTTAATAATTATCGCGGGTTGTGACCCCATTCCAAATTGGGCAAAATACTATGCGCAAAGGCTTGATTCAATAGGAATGGGCAAAGGGTGAGGCTTATTCATCTAATTAGAGACAACTATTGTGTTCTACTTGAAAGATATTCAACATGTAGAAGCTTTTATATTTTAGATTAATATGTTTTGAAGTCATCCCCCAATAAGGAATTCCCACTATTTGAGTTGTTTGTTATCAAGTGATGTTACTTTATGATGAATAAAAAATGTGACGAATATAAATTAATGTTACTTTGTTTATTGTCATAATTTAACATCAATTGATAACGGACAACTCAAGTTCAAGGAATTGTATATCAGGGATCGACCTCAAAAACATATTAATCTCAAATATTAGAGTTTTTAAGTGTTTTTTGTCTTTTACGTAGAACTCAATAATTGTCTCCTTCATATGAACAAGCCTCATCGTCTACCCATTCCCACAAAAAGGATGCCTATATGCATTTTTGTGTCAAATCACTCGTTATATGGCCGATTTTGCATGAAACCACCCGTTATATCGATAATTATTTTAAACCACCAATAAATGGCCCTTCGTTAACAAGGAGCCACCCACGAGCTTCTTTCGTTAGTTTCTCCGTTAAAAAAATATAAAAAGACCAAAACACCCTAGTTAATCAAATTTTTAAAAAATGTCATTCTTCATAAACCCTAAACCCCTAATCACGAAAACCCTAACCCTAAACCCTAAACTTAAATCTTAAACCCTTAAGCCCAACACATAAATTCTAATTCCTACACCTAAACCCTAAATCCATAATCCCTTCACCATAAAAAAGTTTTTAGGGTTTATTTTAAAAAAATAGAATGAGAGGATTTAGGTTTTGGGTTTTGGGGTTTAGGGTTTCAATTTCCCAAACAATGCCATAAAAAAATGGTTATAATTTTTTTTAAAATAAATCCTAAACCCTAAAAACGTTTTTAGGGTTAAGGGATTTGGGGATTTGGGGTTTTGGTGCAGGCTTTAGGGTTAGGGTTTTCGCAATTAGGGTTTGGGGTTTAGGGTTAGGTTTTTTGGGATTAGGGTTTAGGGTGGAGGAAAAATGGCAAAAACCCTAAACCCTAATTACAAAAACCCTAACCCTAACCCTTCAAGGGTATTTTGGTATTTTATATTTTTATAATGGAGAAACTAACGGAAGAAGCTCGTAGGTGGCTCCTTGTTAGTAGGAACATTTATGAGTGGTTTAAAATAATTATCGATATAACGGGTGATTTCATGCAAAATCGGCCATAATTATCGATATAGCGCAAAAACCCCTAGTTTTTTTATCCAAATCTGGATAAGGGTCATGACTTGCGACAATTACTCTTCAGAAAATTTAGATAATCATAGTTGAACGACCTCTAGGGACCAAAATAGTAACAACCTGGATGATCTATATCCTCTCTTTCTTCAATGTAAGTTTTCCAACACCAATCCCTACTTACAATGTCTAGATAGACCCCGTCGAAATTCAAACTTTGAGGGGGTTATTTCATTTTATAAGGATGTGTAAACCTAATTGCATTATGGGTCGAGACACTGCGCACTAAGTTACTACCACCATTATCTCTGACTAAATAGAAATAATGGTGGAGTCTATTATACTTCAAAGGAAGGTTTGATGACTTATCCATTAGAGAGTTGCAATAGAATCTTCGATAGCAAGTGAGATTTTATTGTGTAGGGAACATCGGTAGTCCACTGAGATCATTACTATGTTGCAGTAACGCTCCAATTAGAGGCTATTTGATTCATCATCGATGAGTAAATAAAACTTATTCCATGGAAGAAGATGAGCACATGAGCAGTTTCGCATTCCTCATGTTCGAGGCATGCCTTTCATTAGGAAAACATAAAACTTTGATTCACTATCGCAGTTGTGGCCTCACGGTATATGAAAAAGAGGATATGATTATTCCTCACATCCGCAATGAATACACAATTCACTGGGATAAGATACGAGGGCACGTGGCCAAAGAGAAACTGTGAAACCATTAGATGGTTAGTGAAATTGGGATTAGAGGATACTTGTAAAACCTAGTACGCTAGGCTGTAAGTTATTTTTTTTATTTTTCTTACCATGAATGGAATCTCCTTTCATTCAAAAAAAAAAAAAAAAGATACGAGGGCACGTCGCAAGTCATAACACATTTATTGTTGGTCAAGAATTATACACGTACAGTTTAACCGTGCATTTTGCGGTGATTCAATATCGATATTATCTCATGATTTTTAATATTCTATTTTATGTATTAATTAATTGAACCTTGAATTATTTTCTAATTAATATGGAGCAATTAATTGATGTATTGTGTGGAGATTAGTTCTGGTGGTTTTATGACATCGATTCTCAAATTTTAGGACCTCATATGGTATATTAATCATTATATATTGGTACTTTGTGCACTCTTTGATTAAGGACTTATAATTGTCTTATGTTTTTCTATATTTTTATGTTTTGAAACCTCAATTAGCTTTCGTTAGTATGATTTGACGGAGCTCAAGCCAAAAACCTATACATCCATTTCTTATCTAGATTGGGAGAACATTACTTGGGTTGTCGTAGGACATATGACATAGTAGATCATAAATGGATGGATATGCATGATAGACAAGATGTTCCCTCGTATCTCATCCTAGTGAATGGGGTATTCATGGCAGATGTGAGGAAGAATCATATCCTGTTTTGCATATACCGTGAGACCTCATGAGTGAGATATTGAATCAAAGTTGGTTGTTTTACAAATGGAATATGTCGCTCGAATACGAGGAATATGATATTGTCCTTGTGCTCCTCATCTTCCATGAAGAATGTTCTATTTACTCGTCTGTTATGATTTGAATATATGATAGATTATGCTGCCAATTGGCGCGTTATCACAATGTAGTTATGATCTCTATGGACTATCGATGTGCCTTGAGACAATTCCCACTTTCCATTAAAAATTGTGTTGCATCTATCCAATGTATAAGTAGACAAACCCGAATTTGAAGTAAATTGTCAACCATTCATCTCCATTTAGGAAGAGATAATAGTTGTTGTAACTTAATGCATTATGTCTCGACCCATAAACTCAATAGGTTTAAACACTCTGTAAAAAGCATTAATCACACTATTGTTTGGTGGGGAAGAAAATAACCTCCTCAGACTTTGATTCAACGGGGTCTATGTCTACATGGTAAGTAGGGAATGATACTAGAAAGTGTACCTTCTATAAAGGAGAAGATATGGATCATCTTTGGTGTAACTTTTTTTTATCATCGAATGTTGTTCAACTATGATGATCTAAGCATTCAGAAGAGCTTAATACTTGTCGTTGGCCGGGACCCTAATAAAAATTAGGCAATATACTATAGGCAAATGATTTGTTTTAATGGGAATGGGCAAAGGGTGAGGTTTGAACATCTGATAGACGCAACTTGCGTTATTACAATGAAGTTGTGATCCCTGTGGACTATCGATGTGCCCTAGAAAACAAATTCCCACTTTCCATCGAGTATTGTGTTGCATGCAACTCTCCAATGGGTAAGTGGACATGCCTGTCTTTGAAGTAAAATAAACTCCATCATTCATCTCTATTTAGCCAGAGATAATAGACGTGGTATCTTAGTGTACTTTGTCTCGAATCATAATGAAATAGGTTTACACCTCCCTATAAAAAGGAATAAATTAATCACTCCATTGTTTAGCGGGAAAGAAAGAACCTCCTTTGGAAAGAGAGATGAATGGTGGAGATGAATGGTAAGAAGGGAATGGTGCTGGAAAGCTTACCTGTTGGAAAGAGAAGATATTGATCCCTAGGTTGTGACTTTTTTTATCCCTGGAGCTTGTTCAACTATGATAGTATAAAGTTTCCAAAGAGTTTAATAATTGTCATAGTACGTTTGTGACTCCAATCAAAATTTGGCACAACACTATGCGCAAAGGCTTCATTCTAGTAGGAATGGGCAAAAGATGAGGCTTGTTCATCTGATAGATGCAACTATTAGGTTCTACTTGAAAGGCAAACAACACTTAGAAGCTTTAATTCTTGAGATTAAGGGTACATTTGGATTTCCGAGCATTATGCGTTAAATTTCATTATCTTGCATTAAATTGTCACTTTAATGCACGATAATGCATTATCTCGGAAATCCAAACAGACCCTAATAGGTTTTTGAAGTCAACTGTCGATACGCAATTCCAAATATTTGAGTTGTTCGCTATCGATTGATGTTACTTTATCAAGAATAAAAAATGTAACAAATAAAAAAGTAACTTTACTTATTTATTTGTCATAAAGTAACACCAGTCGATAACGTAATGAGGGTTGACGCCCAAAACATATTAATCTTTAACAAAAGATTAAGATCACGACCCATGATATGAACAAGTCTCACCCTTTACCTATTCCCACTGAAATGAAGCTTATGTGCATAGTATTTTTTTTCCAATCTTGATTAGGATCACGACCCATGATAATTACTCTGTAGAAACTATAGATAATAGGTGAAAAACCATTGGGGACCAAAATGGTAACAACCTTGAAGACATCAATCCTCTCCTTCCATAAGGTAAGTTTTTCGACACCAATCCCATTTACTATGTCGACATAGACCCCGTCGAATTCATGATTTGAGGGGGTTCTTTTATCCCAGGCAAACAATGGAGTAAATATATTCCATTTTATAGGGATGTGTAAACCTATTAGGTTATAGGTCGAGGCGAAGTGCACTAAGTTATCACCACTATTATCTTCAGCTAAATAAAGATGACTGATGGAGTCTGATATACTTCAAGGCAAGGTCTGTGAACTTACCCATTGGAGAGTTGTAATAGAACCTTCGATAGCAAGTGAGAATTTGTTCTCTACGGCACATCGGTAGTCTATAAAAATCACAAATGGTAATAACCCACCAGCTGGCGGCTATTTAATTCAACACCGACGAGTAAATAAAACTTCCTCCATGGAAGAAGATGTGCACACAGACAATTTCACATTCCTCATGTTCGAGGGGCAACTTTAATTTGGAAAACATGAAACTTTGATTCAGTATTGCGGTCCTGGCCTCACTAGGATATGATACGAGGGGACGTCACAAGTCATAACACATTAATTTTTGTTCAAAAATCATAAATGTACCGTATATCCATGGCAAATGCGGCGATTCAGTATTGACATTATTTCACGGTGTTTCTTTTTTAAGAATATATTTTAAGCATTCATTAATAGAGCCTTGAAATAATTTCTAAATAATACGGAGTAAGTAATTATTATATTGTGTGGAGATTGGTTCAAGTGGATTGATAACATCGATTTTCAAACTTTAGGACCTCATATAATATATTAATGCATGTATATTAGTACTTTGTGGACTTGGTGAATTAAGGGTTATTAAAATAAAACCCCTGTTTTTTATATTTTATGTTTTGAAACCTCCCTTGGATTTTGTTATTACGATTTGAAGGACATTGAAGCAAACACCTTTACATCCATTATTTAGTAACTAGCTTGAGAAAACTTCATGTGGGTTATCGTAGGATATGTGACGCAATATTTCATAAATTGTTGGATATGCTTGATAAACGATACGTTACCTCGTATCTCATCATAGTGAATGGGGTATTCACTACAGATGTAAGGAATAATCATATCCTCTTTTGCATATATCGTTAGTCCATGAATGTAATACTGAATCAAAGTTGCCTCATTTGTAAACCGAAGAAGCCGCTCAAACACGAGGAACATGATATTGTCCTCATGCTCATCTTCTTCAATGGAGGAAGTTCTATTTACTTGTCGGTGTTGAGTTGAATATATAATAGATTTTCTGCCAATTAGAGCGTTATTGGAATGCATTTGTGATCTATGTGGACAATAGATGTGCCCTACAGAATAAATTCACACTTTCATCGAATATTGTGTTGCAACTATCCAATGTATAACTAGACAGACCTGAATTTGAAGTAAATAGGCTCTACCATTCATCTTTATTTAGCCAAAGATAATAGTAGAGGTAACTTAGTGCATTATGTCGCGACTCGCAATTGCTAGGTTTACACATCCCTATAAAAAGGAATATTTTAATCACGCCATTGTTTGATGGAGATGAAAAAGAACCCCTTTGAGTTTGATTCATGAGATCTATGTTGACATGGTAAGTAGGGAATGGTGCTAGAAAGCGTACCTTCTAGAAGGAGAAGATATGGATCATCTAGGTTGTAACCTTTTTTATCCACAAGAGTTGTTCAATTATGATGATCTAAAGATTTCGAAGAGCTTAACTGTCACGGGTTGTGACCCCAATCAAAATTGGGAAGGACACTATGCACAAAGCCCTTAGTGCAATGGTAATGGGCAAAGGGTGAGGCTTGTTCATGTGATAGTAGGAACTATTGGGTTCTAACTGAAAGACAAACAACACCTAGAATCCTCAATATTTTAGATTAATATGATTTTGGAGTTAGCCGTCGATTTTGCAATTCCCAATATATATGTTTTCCGTTACCGATTGATGTTACTTTATGACGAATGAAAAATGTAACGAATAAAAAAGTAATGTTACTTTTTTTATTCGTCATAAAGTAACATCTACCTTCAATTGATAACGGATAACTCATGTTGTAGGAATTATATATCACGGGTTGATTTCAAAAACATATTAATCTCAAATATTAAAGCTTTGAAGTATTGTTTGTGTTTCACGTAGAGCTCAATAGTTACCTCTGTCATATGAACAAGCTTCACCCTCTGCACATTCCCACTAAAATGAAGCCTACGTGGATAGTATTTTTCCCAATCTTGAATAAGGTCACGACCTACAACAATTACTCTTTAGAAACTTAAGATCGTTATTGTTAAACTACCTCTGAGGATCAAAAGGGTAACAACCTGGATGATCTATATCATCTCCTTGCATAAGCTAAGTTTTCCAACACCTATGCGTACTTACCATGTCGATTTATATCCCGTCGAATTCAAGCTTTGAGGGGTTTCTTTTACCCCCGACAAACAATGGAGTAATTAATATATTCCATTTTATAGGTATGTGTAAACCTCTTAGGTTATAAGTCGAGGCATATTACACTAAGTTATCACCACTATTATCTCCATTTAAATAAAGATGAATGATGGAGTCTATTATACTTCAAGGCCATGTCTGTGAACTTAACCATTGGAGAGTTGCAATAGAATCTTCGATAGCACGTGAGAATTTGTTCTCTAGGGCAGATCCGTAGTCCACAGAAATCACAAATGTGTTGCAATAACCCGCCAATTGGCGGCTATTTGACTCAACACCGACGAGTAAATGAGACTTCCTCCATGAAAGAAGAGATTCACATGGACAATTTCACATTCCTCATGTTTGAGGGGCATCTTTAAGGTGGAAAACATGAAACTTTGATTCAGTATTGCAGTCGTGGCCTCACTGGGATACGATACGAGGGGACGTCTCAAGTGATAACACTTTAATTTTTGTTCAAGAATCATAAACGTATAGTATAACCATGCATTGTGCGGCAATTGAGTATTGACATTATTTCACAGTGTTTTTTAATATTATATTTTAAGTATTAATTAATGGAGCCTTGAAATATTCTCTAAATAATACGGAGTAATTAATTAATATATATTATGTGGAGATTGGTTCGAGTGGATTGATAACATCGATTCTCAAACGTTAGGACCTCATATAATGTATTAATGCATGTATATTGGTACTTTGTGCACTTGGTGGATTAAGGGTTCTTAAAAAAAACCTTATGGTTTTTATATATTATGTTTTGAAACCTCCCTTGGATTTTGTTATTACGATTTTAAGGACGTTGAAGCAAACCACCTATACATCTATTATTTGGTAACTAGCTTGGGAGAACTTTATATGGGTTGTCGTAGAACATATGACTTAATATATCACAAATTGTTGGATATGCATGATAAATGATACGTTCCCTCGTATCTCATCATAGTGAATGGGGTATTCACTACATATGTAAGGAATAATCATATCCTCTTTTGTATATACCGTTAGGCCATGAATGTAATACTGAATCAAAGTTGCCTCAATTGCAAATAGAAGAAGCCGCTCGAACACAAGGAACATGATATTGTCCTAGTTCTCCTCTTCTTCCATCGAGGACATTCTATTTACTTGTCGGTGATGAGTTGAATAGATGATAGATTTGCCGCCAATTAGCGCGTTATTACAATGCATTTGTAACCTATGTGAACAATTGATCTGCCTTACAAAACAGGTTCTCACTTCTCATCGAATTTTGTGTTGCAACTATCCAATGTATAACTGGACATACCTCACTTTGAAGTAAAATAGGCTCTATCGTTCATCTTTATTTAGTCAAAGATAATAGTAGAGGTAACTTTGTGCATTATGTCTCGACTCATCATGCAATTTCTAGGTTTACACATCCATATAAAAAGAAACATATTAATCACTATATTGTTTATGGAGAATAAAAAGAACCCCCTTAGGGTTTGATTCACGAGATCTATGTCGACATGGTAAGTAGGAAATGGTGCTGGAAACCTTACCTTCTAGATTGAGAAGATAGTGATGCGATCTATCCCCATGGAGCAAGACCGATCTAGATTCAGATCGTTTGTTCTTCCCAAGAAAGCACTCGCTCTTCGCGTTCTTCGTGTTCTTGGCCTTCTTTAAGAACTCCTTCAAGGGAAACAACGTTATGTTACCCTTTCTTGAGTTTGGCGGATCAAACCCTGGCGGCGGATGGGAGAAGGGGTTCAACGTGATGAACACTCGAGGTGGTGGAAGGAGGCCAACGTTATGGCTCCTTAGAGAACTTTGAGAAAAGGCTAGAAAGCCTTCAAAGAGAGAGAGAGAGAGAGAGAGAGAGAGAGAGAGAGAGAGAGAGAGGTGAAGTCAAGGGACAACTAAGAGTGACTCTCAACTTTGTTGTCTTAACTTAACTTGAGAATTACAATGAGAGTTCAAGCCTATTTATAGAAAAACAAGGGGAAAACTAGGGTTGAAGAGGAAACCCTAACAAGCAAAGCTATAAATAGTAAGCGGGACCACACCCAAGGTGAGCATGCCAATGGGACGCGGCTCATGAAACGATGTCACCAAGAGCACGCATGCCAGAGAGGCACGGCCCGGAAATAGAACAACTTGGAAGCCTGCATCGGAGAAGACGTCCTTCACTCGGTGCCATGGGGGATGCCAGGGACGCGTAAGCCAGAGCTGTGCTAGACCAAGGTCTTGGCCCAGGTCACTGTCCATCATTCTTTCCTTCTTAAATACGAATCGTCCTCGATTCGTGCACGTAGGGCTGAGGGAGAACAAATAAAACACATTGGCGCTCCTCCCCTTCTTAAAGACAAAGTTGGAGTGTGAAAGGGCGCCAATCATGCGAGCGAGCTGATGGTGCTGTTGAACGAACAAGATGTAGGTGCCTTGCTCCCTTTCTTAGAACGAGCATACCTCTCCAAGGTCGAAAGGGTAGCAAAGGTGGCCCGGGATAGCTTGGCAGTTGGTGTTGGCTACGCATCACTCCATGTTGGTATGGCCACGCTCAGGGAGCTCCGTGACGAGCTCAGCGCATCGGCCTGGCTTCAACTTGTCCGTGTGATGGGACGGCTTCGGTGTAGCAACTGTCATTAGCAAAAGGTCTGGAGGCACGACTGGTACAAAGTCATTGATCACATGCACAATAGGGAACAACAATGGGGGTAAATCAATCAAGACCTTGACAGTTGAAAAACACGCAATTGGGGAAGGAAGTAAGGAACATCCCTTAGAAATTGGTTGAACATTGTTGTAGTGGAGGCATGATGCTGGACCAGGCGTGTAGCGGGTGATGGTCGTCGTGCCAACCATGGATACATTGTCGTCGTCAGCTGGAAGCACGTTAGTCTCATCGGTCGGAGGCACAACGTCTGTCCGGGGCTCATTTGTGATGCTAACGGGTGCGGAAATGGGCGCTACAGTATGCTCTGAGTCTTGAGCGGCTCAGAGAGCAGCGATCT
Organism: Rheum nobile; assembly: GCA_027886185.1. Classification (NCBI taxonomy): domain Eukaryota; kingdom Viridiplantae; phylum Streptophyta; class Magnoliopsida; order Caryophyllales; family Polygonaceae; genus Rheum; species Rheum nobile. The sequence goes on along the minus strand of WOAB01000044.1, from coordinate 264,734 downwards.
CGGTGCGCAACGCAAATATACTAGAATGAAGCGATGCGGTGTCCTCAGATGGAGTATGAGCCCGTTCAGGTCTTTGGTGGTCGCCCGCAAAACGCCGTGTCATCACATAAACTAGCTGGTCCCACGTAGAAATGGGAAGTAAACGGCGCTCTACACGCCCTTGTTTGAGCCGAGACCACCATGCACGAGCGTTGTGCGTGAAGTAGGTTGTTTCCACCTCAACCTTCTCGTAACCCATGTAGGGAAAGTGGCCCAAGGCAAAGGCCGTGTTGCGGAGCCAATCGTGACACGTGGCCTAGTCACTAACACCGTCAAAGGGCTCGATGTACAAACGAGGCACACAGCGGGGACTTTTGGTTGGAGCTCTCTGGCTACGGTCATCGTGGCGACAAGGGTCATGAACGCGGCGTGCAAGGTTGCGATCGATATCATAGCGCGCTGCACGTAGGTCACGCTCCGTGCGGTGAGATGGGGCGTGCCTAGAGTACTTGTAAGCCACATTCAAAGGTTGGTGTGCCATCTCGATTGTACCTATGCGAAACATGACTAAGCGGGAATCAAAGCAATCAAAGGCAAGAGAACCTAACGGCAAACCAAGTCCTTGTCACAAACGACCCAAAATTTGGCACTCAAGGGCTGAAAACTTTGGGCAAGCGTGAGGCGGATTAGGCTTGACGTAAGGCTAGAAGCAAAATAAGTAGCAATCAATGATTCACACAAGCGTCGTGATGCACAAAGCGTCAACAATAATTTTCACGTGTTAGAAGTAATTTTTCTTGAAAGATAGCAAGACAAATCAAACCTGTTACACGTGTTGTAATTTAGACAATGGAAGGGAAGGAAATGGAAACCTTGTGCCAAGCGGGGGATCTTTGCCCTTTTATGTCTATGGCGAGTCTTTTGTAATGCAAAACTTTTCTTTTCCTTTTTTTTTTGGAAAAAGACGACGCCAGATTTTTTTTTTGAAAGAAGTCACACAAACTTTATGTTGTTGTGTGATTGGTGGTAAGAAGAGACAAGCAACTAATAAGGATGAAAAGCAAGCACAATTTCAGTTAAATTAAATCTAAAAGATGAAAAACATTCAAGACAACTTTATGCAAAGTTATCTACTTGCATGAATAACTATATGCTACTCGGGACACGGGAGTCTTGGAAAAGTAAATTTTCTTAGAAATAACTTTTTGACCTCGGAAATGGACGGTCAAGCAATGAAGAATCACGCTTGAACCGCACAAGTAAAGGTGAACGGTAATGGACGGGCACAAAGTGAAGAATCACACATGCAATGACCTTACGAAGAGAACAATGGCGGAAGCAATGGAGATATATGAACAAAATTATAAATGAGATTGAGTGCCAAAATTTAAAGATCGAAAGGAACAAGAAACTTAGCTTGAGGAATGACTCTGATACCAATTGATGCGATCTATCCCCGTGGAGCAAGACTGGTCTAGATTCGGATCGTTTGTTCTTCCCTAGCAAGCACTCGCTCTTCGCGTTCTTCGTTTTCTTGGCCTTCTTCAAGCACTCCTTCAAGGGAAACAACGTTATGTTCTCCTTTCTTGAGTTTGGCGGATCAAACCCTGGCGGAGGATGGGAGGATGGGTTCAACGTGATGAACACCCGAGGTGGTGGAAGGAGGCCAACATTATGGCTCATTAGAGAACTTTGAGAAAAGGCTAGAAAGCCTTCAAAGAGAGAGAGAGAGAGAGAGAGAGAGAGAGAGAGAGAGAGAGGGAGAGAGAGAGAGAGAGAGAGGGAGAGAGAGAGAGAGAGAGAGAGAGAGAGAGAGAGAGAGAGAGGTGAAGCCAAGGGGCAACTAGGAGTGACTCTCAACTATGTTGTCTTAACTTAACTTGATAGTTACAATGAGAGTTCAAGCCTATTTATAGAAAAACAAGGGGAAAACTAGGATTGAAGAGGAAACCCTAATGAGCTTGGGCCTAAGACATCAAGGCCCAACCCATTACATCATTCTAAAATGGGAAAACAAAACATAATAAGCAAAGCTATAAATAGTAAGCGGGACCACACCCAAGGTGAGCATGCCAACGGGATGCGGCTCATGAAATGATGTCACCAAGAGCACGCACGGCAGAGAGGCGCGGCCTGGAAATAGAACAACTTGGAAGCCTGCGTCGGAGAAGACGTCCTTCACTCGGCGCCATAGGGGACGCCATGGACGCGCAAGCCAGAGCTGCGCTAGACCAAAGTCTTGGCCCAGGTCACTGTCCATCAGATAGTATCATCTAGGTTGTAACCCTTTTTATCCCTGAAGGTTGTTCAACTATGATGATCTAAGGTTTACGAAGAGCTTAATAATTGTCGTGGGTTGCGATCCCAATCAAATTTGGGAAAAATACTATGCACACAGCCTTTAGTTCAGTGGGAATGAGCAAAGGGCGAGGCTTGTTCATATGATAGTAGCAACTATTGGGTTCAACTGAAAGACAACCAACACTTAGAAGCTTTAATATTTTAGATTTAAATGGTTTTGAAGTCATACGCCGATTTTGCAATTCCCAATATTTATGTTTTCCTTTATCGATTGATGTTACTTTATGACGGATACAAAATGTGACGAATAAAAAAGTAAAGTTATTATTTCTATTCATCATAAAGTAACATCGAACATCAATTGATAATGAACAACTCATGTTCTAGGACTTGTATATCACAAGTTAATTGCAAAAACATATTAATCTCAAATATTAAATCTGTGAAGTGTTGTTTGTCTTTTACGTAGAACCCAATAGTTACCTCCATCATATGAACAAGCTTCACCCTCTGCACATTCCCACTAAAATGAAGCCTACATGCATAGTATTTTTCCCAATCTTGAATAAGGTCACGACCCGCAACAATTATTATTTAGAAACTTAAGATCATTATAGTTGAACAACCTCTGAGATCAAAAGGGTAACAACCTGGATGATCTATATCATCTCCTTCCATAAGGTAAGTTTTCTGACACCTATGAGTACATACCATGTAGCTATATACCCCGTCGAATTCAAGCTATGAGGGGTTTCATTTATCTCTGACAAACAATGAAGTAATTAATATATTCCATTTTGTAGGGATGTGTAAACCTATTAGGTTATAGGTTGAGGCATATTGGACCAAGTTATCACCACTACTATCTTCGACAAAATAAAGATGAATGCTTATACTTCAAGGCCAGGTATGTGAACTTACCCATTGAAGAGTTGCAATAGAATGGGGTATTCACTACCAATGTAAGGAATAATCATATCCTCTTTTGCATATACCGCTAGTCCATGAATGTAATATTGAATCAAAGTTGCCTCATTTGTAAACCAAAGATGCCGCTCAAACATGAGGAAACATGATATTGTCCTTGTGCTCCTCTTCTTCCATGTAGGAAGTTCTATTTACCTGTCGATGATGAGTTCAATATATGATAGATTTGCCGCCAATTAGCGCGTTATTGGAATGCATTTGTGATCTATGTGGACGACCGATGTGCCCTACAGAACAAATTCACACTTCTCATCGAATATTGTGTTGGAACTATCCAATGTATAACTGGACCGACCTGGCTTTGATGTAAAATAGGCTATACCTTTCATCTTTATTTAGACAAACATAATAGTAGAGGTAACTTAGTGCATTATGTCTCGACTCATAACACAATTGCCAGGTTTACACATCCGTATAAAAAGGAAAATATTAATCATTCCATTGTTTGACGGAGATGAAAAATAACCTCCTTAGAGTTTGATTCATGAGATCTATGTCGACATGGTAACTAGGGAATGGTGCTAGAAAGCTTACCTTCTGGAAGGATAACATATGGATCATCTAGGTTGTAACCCTTTTCATCCTCAGAGGTTGTTCAACTATGATGATCTAAAGTTTCCAAAGAGCTTACTAACTGTCGCTGGCTGTGACCCCAATCAAAATTGGGAAAAACACTATGCACAAAGGTTTCAGTTCAGTAGGATTGGACAAAGGGTGAGGCTTGTTCATATGATAGTAGCAACTATTGGGTTCTAACTGAAAGATAAGCAACACTTAGAATCTTCAATATTTAGATTAATATGGTTTTGAAGTCAGTCGCCGATTTTGCAATTCCCAATATTTATGTGGACAATAGATGTGCCCTACAGAATAAATTCACACTTTCATCGAATATTGTGTTGCAACTATTTAATGTATAACTGGACAGACCTGGATTTGAAGTAAATAGGCTCTACCATTCATCTTTATTTAGCCAAAGATAATAGTAGAGGTAACTTAGTGCATTATGTCTCGACTCATAATGCAATTGCTAGGTTTACACATCTCTATAAAAAGAAATATTTTAATCACGCCATTGTTTGACGGAGATGAAAAATAACCCCTTTGAGTTTGATTCACGAGATCTATGTTGACATGGTAAGTAGGGAATGGTGCTAGAAAGCGTACCTTCTAGAAGGAGAAGATAGGGATCATCTAGGTTGTAACCTTTTTTATCCACAAGAGTTGTTCAACTATGATGATCTAAAGATTCTGAAGAGCTTAATAACTGTCACGGGTTGTGACCCCAATAAAAATTGGGAAGGACACTATGCACAAAGCCCTTAGTGCAATGGTAATGGGCAAAGGGTGAGGCTTGTTCATATGATAGTAGCAACTATTGGGTTCTAACTGAAAGACAAACAACACCTAGAATCTTCAATATTTTAGATTAATATGATTTTGGAGTCAGTCGCCGATTTTGCAATTCCCAATATATATGTTTTCCGTTACCGATTGATGTTACTTTATGACGAATAAAAAATGCAACGAATAAAAAAGTAATGTTACTATTTTTATTCATCATAAAGTAACATCTACCATCAATTGATAACGGAGAACTCGTGTTCTAGGAATTGTATATCACAGGTTGATTTCAAAAACATTTTTATCTCAAATATTAAAGTTTTGAAGTGTTGTTTGTCTTTCACGTAGAACCCAATAGTTACCTCCGTCATATGAACAAGTTTCACCCTCTGCTCATTCCCACTAAAATGAAGCCTACGTGCATAGTATTTTTCCCAATCATGAATAAGCTCACGACCCGTGACAATTACTCTTTAGAAACGTAAGATCATTATAGTTGAACAACCTTTAAGGATTAAAAGGGTAACAACCTGGATGATCTATATCATCTCCTTCCATAAGGTAAATTTTCCAACACCTATGCCTACTTACCATTTTGATATATACCCCGTCCAATTCAAGCTTTGAGGGGTTTCTTTTATCTCCGACAAACAATGGAGTAATTAATATATTTCATTTTATAGGGATGTGTAAACCTATTATGTTATAGGTTGAGGCATAGTGCACTAAGTTATCACCACTATTATCTCCGGCAAACTAAATATGAATGATGGAGTTTATTATACTTCAAGGCCAGGTATGTGAACTTACCCATTGGAGAGTTGCAATAGAATTTTTGATTGCAAGTGAGAATTTGTACTCTAAGGCACATCGGTAGTCCAAAGAATGGATCTTTTACTTGTGGGTGATTTAGCTGGACAATTGGTTGTTGTGTGCTACCGGCTTCACATGGACCATAGTACATGTTTATCATATCGGTGGGGAACCACCAGTTCGTGGGCAAATTTAAATATATAATTATACAATATGTTCAAGGATCCCAAAAGTCAGATCTCAAAAGTGAAATTCTTGAAAACACCTTTTAAAAGATTTCAAAAGTGAAACTTTTAAAGTTTAAAAATATTTTTGTGGATATTTTACATACATAAAAAGTGAAATAAGATTTATCATAATGTTAGAGTTATTTTTCTCAATCCATAAATATTTATATTAATTAAATTTCATCCATTTTAGAAAAAAATAGAATGTTTGAGGATTCATTGATAAAATGGTATAAATGTATGAGGTTTGATCAAGTGTAGATAGATCTTATGGTGTAAAATGATAATGAATCTCCACTCTTGGATGACCACTTAAGTTGGTCAAAACCTGCGTTGACCAGTCATCCATTTTTTTTCAAGCAAATTTTGTTTGGATCCACGACAATATTTTCTATGAACATTTAGTATAAAGTTATGCACATTCACACAAGATTCCATGTACTTTTAACTGACGTTGACCGATTTTTTTTTTCTTTTTCGGGACCCGATTTTTTTTAGGACGATGTTTTTTTTTGTATCCGGACCATAATTTTCTATGCACATTTAGTGCAAAAAGTATGCACATTCACGTAAGATTTCATGCACAATTAACCGACAATTTTTTTTCGCTCCTAAAATGTTTCTCTTCGGGGCCATATTTTTCCTACACCTATTGTGCAAACATTATGCACATTCACGCCAGTTTTCATGCACATTCAGTGCATGCATTACATGTGAAGTGTATACGTCTATGCGTGTACGTGCAAGGATAATGGCTTGTATGTGTGCATGATCTGTACTAGCACATACAATACAAACATTATGCATATTCAAACCAATTTGCATGCACATTCAGTGCATTACGTGTGAGTGCATACGTCTATGCGTGTATCACTAGTACACAAATCACTTTTTATCCCGTAACAAAATAGCCCGAATCTTTTATATTCGGCCTAATAAGTGGTGACACATTAAGAAAATGTGAACTTTTGTTTTTGGATGAGAAAATAGCCCGGATATATTGTGGCACGCCCGGATTATTTATGTACATAGCACTTTGAGCTATGTATGATAATTGCCCATGCATGTTTTCGATGGTAATATCCGGGCTATAAGCTTACATTATTATTCCCCGCATAAGCAAATATCCCAGATTATATTCTGGTAAACGCCTGGGTTGTTTACTCATGCATTTTCATTTTTTTTAATAGAACAAAATAATCAAAGTCATGTCCACCGGTCGCGATATCGATCTCCTGGCCTCTTCCCTCAAAAGATCAATTTGATCTAAAACCCTCAGAAAATCCCTTTGTTTGTTCTTCCTCAGAAGCTCTAATGCGCTTTATCTTCTTTAGTTTCGTCGGTGCTCCTTTATCCCTAATGGTGCTTATTTTTTTCTGTCTGTGAACCCTAGAATCGTTAATTCTATCCCAATTGGTGCTCATTCTATGCGCTTAAGTTGTTGATCCTCTTTTCTTTATTTGTGTTGCTTCGATCTCACAGGTGCTCTTGTTATCTTTTCTAGCAATTAGGGCGCTCTTTTTTATCTCCTTCAATTTCGTAAATCCTTAAAAGATGACCAACTTAGATGTAATCCCGAATAAAATGACAATCAACCTCAATGTGCTTAGTGCGCTCATGGTAAACGAGATTGGAGGCAATATATAGAGCGGTATGGTTGTCACAGAAGAGACGTATTATGGAGGCATGGCGAATGCCAAGAGAGAGGAGAAACGACTTGAGCCAGATGAGCTCATATGCAGCCGTTGCCATGGATCTATATTCTGCCTCAACAAAAGAACGAGATACAGTTACCTGCTTCTTGGTCTTCCATGAGATATGGGACTCCCCTAACATGATGAAATAACCTGAAAGAGAGCGACATGTAAGAGGACAAGCATTCCAATCAGAATCACAATAGGCGGAGAGATGGAGAGCACTCGAACGAGACAACACAATTCCTTTGTCCTGGATGGCTCTTGAGGTAGTGCAAGACCCGTAATGTTGCAGCTAAATGATTATTAGTAGGTTGTTGCATAAACTAAGCCAAAGTATGAACCACATAGCAGAGTTCTGGCGCATAATCGTGAGATAAATGAGGCGCCCAACTAGCCGCCTATAGCTTTTCGGTTCTAGCAAAACAAGACTGTCATCTAGAGACAATTTGTGGTTCTATCCATGGGAAAATCTATAGGTTTCGCAGCGAGCAATTCGGCCTCGGCAAGGATATCAAGAACGTACGTACGTTGAAACAAGAACAATCCAGCGGAGCCTCTAGAGACCTCAATACCCAGAAAATACTTAAGAGAGACAAGGTCCTTCATATGAAAATGTGTGTGAAGATAATCCCTGAACCGAGTAATAGTCATGGAGTTGTTGCCCGCAATGATGAGATTGTCAACATAAACAAGAACATGAAGCACAGTACCAACTCAGATATAAGAGAATAATGAATAATCAACATAAAATTGAGTGAATCCAAACCTCTTAAGTGTGGAAGCCAATTTTGCAAACCAGTTTCAGGGAGCTTGTCTCAACCCATAGAGAGACTTGCGAAGACAACAAACTGTGTCAGTTGAGCCATGAGAAAAACCGGGCTGTGGAGATGATTAGCACTACCTTGTAGGGTTTAACTATGAGTTATTACCGGTGTTTTGGGTACCATTTGGAGATATTTAGAGCGTATTGTAGAGATTGGAGTTGAGAAATAGAAGTGCGGATATGGTGGTTTGGAGGAGCTTAAATGAAGATATATTGAAGCGAGAAGGAACCACCCAAGAAGACGAAGAATAGACCCAACTGGGTCTATAGAAGAAATCCGCGACCGCGGGCGAGCAAGAGGTTGATCGCGGAAAAGTCAAAGAAAGTCGAGAGCAAAATGGAGATTTCCGCGACCGCGGAAATTCATCCGCGATCGCGGAAATATGCATCAGCGAAGCAAACAGGAAAGGAATTTTCCGCGACCACGGAATTTCATCTGCGATCGCGGAAATGCACAACAGCGAGCCGCAGGGACTTCTCCAAAGATATTTTATTTTAATTTTCCGTTTTTCTTTTAATTTCTTTATTTCGTTTATTTAGTTTATTTCCTTTTTAGATTATGTTTGTGATCTTTGGTTTTAGGTTTAGGTTATTTAAACCTAGTTCCATAGCCTCCATTCATCATGGAGACTATTATTCAGTTTTCCATTCAGTATTGTTTTCCCTTTGAGTTATGAAGAACTAAGCACCATTTGCTTAGTCCGACAATTAAAGCCTTCATTTGATTCATGATTGTGAGGTTATAACTCTATTTCCTATTCCTTTGGATTATATCTTTTCTCTTGAGCTTATTCCTATTGATTCTTATTGATTTCGCTTGTTGGACGCAACTAGTTTATATTAGTAATTGTCTATTGCTAGGGTTTGGATATTTTGAGTTGAGATTCCTTATCTATTGTAGCATCCATGATATTCTAGGACTAGTTGGACTAGTTTATTATGAAAGAGAATTGATTACGTGCTAAATGCTGTGAAAAATCGATGTTGTATGTATCTTGGTTAATTCCTATGCTCTATGCTGCTGTTGTTCTAAATCTTGATAATTTCTCGTGCGTTCAATAGTAAGGGTTGCTAGGACTAGTTGGACTAGTAACTATTTCAGAATAGGGACATGAATAATCAAAGGAAGGAATAGAGATAACCTAGGACCAATCTATCAAATGAATGGTGGATATTTGTTTGGCTAAGTGTTTTTCCCTAATTGATTACAACTCTTTGCTTTGTTTACTTGTTTGATCACAATCAACCTAAAAAAAACCCTTGTGACTATTGCATGCGAACTTACATAAAGATTGACAACTCCTCCCTGTGGGATTCGACCCTTACTTGCCTATTCTACTGAGTTAGGTTTGTTTAAGATTATTTTGATTAGGCATCACGACTTTAGCCCTCTATCAAATTGGCATCGTTGCCGAGGAGGCAAGTTTTGTTTTTCTTTGTGTGTCTGTGTGCCAATTTTTGTGTGGACCTATCTTACGGTCCACACCCGTGCTACTGATTATTTTTTCTTTTTGATTTCGATACAGAAATGGAGAAATTTCCGCAATTCTGGCAGGAACCGCGATATGACCCATACTCCTACGCATACACTCCAGGGTGGGGAGATCACCCCAATTCGAGTTATGGGAACCAGCAATACCCTTTTTATGGTCCTAACTACCAGGAGTTCTATCCGGAGCCACAGTCGTACTATCAGCAGGACACTCCACAGCAGTATAGTCCAGCCTATGAGCATAGACCTCCGGTGTCCAATCCAAGTTCCTCCATGTCGACCGTGGAGATGCTCCAGAACTTGGAACGGCAGATTGAGCAAATGGTTCAAGTAGTGAGCAAAACGGAGGCCATGATGAAACTGCTATCACCCCCAGTAGTGCACTAGGAGGAGAATGTCTTCTCGATGACCCTACAAAGTACTGAGCAGCTGCATGTCGCCCCCTTAGCTGGAAGGGAACAACAAATTAGTGAGGCGGGTGCAAAATATAGAGAGATGTCTGCAGAAGAGAACCCGAGACCGCGGGAGGTGTACCTCGACCGTGGTCCACCCACTGTGGAGATGGGCCTTCCAGACGATATTATGGACTGCAAGGTGATTTCTGAAGAAGCTTATTTTCTGGAACTGGAGGAATTCAGCGTCCACGAGGAAGAGGGCCGCGACCGCGGATTGATTACTGAGAAGGAGGGAGAAATCGACGCCTTTCCGCGACCGTGGATCGAATTCCGCGACCGCGGAAAAATCCCCTCTAAAGAGATGTTCGAGAGCAATCCGTGATGCGGAAAGAATTCCGCGATTGCGGAAAAATCGTTGAAGACGAGGCTTTGTTCGAAGAAGATCCGCGACCGTGAAAAGATGCCCGCGATCGCGGAAACGTCCCTACAGCCCCCGACCCTCTCGAGGCTGCCTATGATGAGTATGTGAGTCCCAACTCCTCTCCGCTTGTTTCGCTGTACCCCGTCGCACCCTTCCCTGAGGCATTACAAGATACTCGAAGGCTGAAGAACAACAAAGAGCTCTATGAAACCTTCAGTATCTGGGAGGCAACCATTCCCTTGGTCGAATTGGCAAACAACACCCCTCGCTGCACAGAAGTCTTAAAGGCGCTGCGCAAGATTAAGAAGAAGCCAAAGGGGAAGCACAAGAAAGAAACTGGAAGTAAACGGGAAAATTTCTCCACGCTGGATACGGGGCAGGACAAACATGCAGCCCCTGAGATGTTGGGTAGGCTGACGGGGCTAGAAATGCGCAATGCAAGTATCGTTGATTAGCCTTATCAAAGTAAAAAGTCCTAACAGACCTACTAAACAGATGCATAGTAAGCAAGCAAGGGTCGATCCCACATGGAAGATCTGATGCAGTATGCAATTGTGAATGACAAGTAACAAGCAAAGGGGGTTTAGTTATCACGAGCAAGCAAAGCAAACAAGTTTGGTTGAGTTGAGAAAATATAATGGGGAAAGTAGTCCTAATAGAGCGAGATCCACAATACGGAGATATAATTTGATCACATAAATCTATTTAATCCAAGTTCTTTTACTATCCTTATGGTTGTTCCCACCCTGATCTTAAGTACTATCGATTCTCACAGTTATCGATAGACTTATCACTATGTCACTGGTAAAGTACCTCTGATTCTCACAGTTGTCGGTATACTTTACTACCAACAAAGCAATAGCAATGCACACAAGGATATAAGATACATGCAAATAGAAAGACATATTAATACTCGCATGCAACTGATTCTCACTCACGATTGTACGCTCGGAACCCCTATACGCACAATCGTGTATGCCACTAGATATGCACTCGGAACCCCTATATGCAATCCTAGCAATTGATAAAAAGTATTCAACCTAGTTGATCAGGCTATGAAGAACAACAAAAAATCAATATTCAATATAACCAAGAGAATCAAACCAACACTTATAAGGCTAAGAACAAGGGATAGAAATCTCACAAACACATCAATTGTATTGCTTCAATCGTCTAGTAGAACAAAGGGAAGTTAGTTCTCCATTCAAACGAGAATGAAAACTAAGGGAAAATAACGTCTGATGTCAAACGAAGTTGTAACCCCCTTTTCTCTTAACCTAGAAAGAGGGCTTAAATAGTCTTAAGAAAACTAGGTTAAAGCTAATGCAAATAATAAAGGAAATAAAATAATAAAAATAACAAAAATCTGCAAACAATAAAAGGAAATAAAAATCTTCTGACGCGCGGCATTTAACACGACCACCGCGGGGCGTCGGGCTCTCTCCCGCGGGGCGTCAACTCTTCACCGCGAGGCATCAGCTCTTCTCTGGGAGTCACCGCCGAGCCGCGGTGATTCTGGCGCGGGGTAGTGAGCTCGCTCACTCTCTTCTTCTGCTGCCCTTGCAGCTCCATCTTTATGTCTCCATCTAAGCTGCAAATCCTGGGATATCTTCACTTCTCTCCATAACTTCTGGATCACAGACTTAGCTCCAAAACTCATCCAAAACTCCTCCAAATCATGCTAATAATTGCTAGTAAAGGTGTATGAAATAACACCTATCAAATTCCCCCATACTTAGACCTTTACTCGTCCCGAGTAAGCTAAAGATAAACCTACTCTCTCAATCAAACACCAAGGTCTCAGGAAGTACAAGAAAACATGACACTAGCAATTACAACATATCAACAATAAGCTCCAGACAACCAAAACAAGTGATGCAAAGATAATTCTAATTCTAACTCCAATCTAGCTCCTTATTGCTCCAGAGTGGCCTACCCGAACTCCTTATACCACCTCTTCTTATGACACCTCACCAAAAAAATAGAGAGAAATCCTAAAATAACTCTTCTTCTTTTTCGCTCATCTTGCCAAGGCGCCCTTTCGGGTTTTCACCAAGCCACTCATTTCATTTTGCTAGATATCTCACATATACTCACCTCACTCCAGTCCAATATTGCCCTGGTCTATACCAGCCGGACTACCTGCTTTTTACCTGAACTGTCCTTTCGGGTTTTCAGCTCATCCCAGGATTTTGGTTGCCTTTTTACATCTTTTTGGCTTTTTTGATTTTTTTTTTTTGAAATCTAAAACTCGAATGAGAAATACAGCACACGAAAAGAAAACAATATGTACAAAGGATAGACAGATAGCAAGTCTAAATCCCTCCCCCATACTTAAACCGTACATTGTCCTCAATGTAGAAAAGAGAACATCAAATGAAATAGGGGAAAGAGAAAATAAACTCACTACGGGCCTGATGGTGGTGGTGGGAACCTCCCAAAGTAGTCCCTCATATGAGCGTCCATACCGTCCAGACGCTCATCTATATCAGTGCGGAACTGGGTCTGCCAAGTCTACAGACCGGTCTCTACTCGGGTATTCCAGTGCGTCTGTTGCACTGAGAATGCATCAAATCTCGCATACAACTCCTGCCAAGGTGTGGCAGGACCGTAAGAAGACGAGGGCGCATCATAAAGTGTAGACATAGGAGTGTCCTCGCTCGCAAACTCAACAGCAGCAGCAGCACCACTAGGGCCCTCTCCATATGGGCCTGAAGGAGCAGCAGCAGGGGCATCATCAGTCGTCATCCTGCTATCACTGGGAATCCACCAATCCGCAAAGGAAGGGGAATAGGCAAACTCCCGGGGAAGAATCAGAATGTGGCCATCATAGGAAGACCAGACTAAATCACCATCCTTCCCCAATGGCTTCAGCATCGATCACACTTTCATGTGCGCCATATCATACACCAAGTAGGCAACATGCCGAGGAATCTGATCGCAAGCTATCATTCCAGCACAAAGGAGGGTAATCAGACCACCCCCACAGATATCACGTGGCTCACCATCACGAATCCTCTTCAAGGAACCCAAAAAGAGGGTAGCCCAACACGGCGTGTATGTGACAACCTCCAAGATGCTCATAAACCACTGGAAATCCTTCAGAGGGACCTTTCCATCATCAGCATGGCCAAAGAAGTCTCTCATCATCACCTTGTGGATCAACCTAAGACAAGGGTTCACCAGCTTCGAATTCACCTCATGCCCCGTCCTGAACGTCCTGCCCGTAGTAGCCTTCCAGAACTCCATCATATCCGACTCAAGAATGCCACCAGACCACCCATCCGTTGGCAGCTTTGTAATGCCCAGGGCATCACGCACCACCTTAGGGGACAACGAATAATCACGCCCATTGTAAGTGAACGTGACCCTCATCATCCTCTTGTCGTCTGAACCATCAGAATACCTCTTGAAAGAGGCGATGAACTGATAGCAAAGCTCGGGATACGCAGGGGCAGCCTTGTTCAGAAACGTCCCCAACCCACACTGTGCCAGACACAGGGACACACACGCCAACATACCAAACTCAGCCAATGTTGGCTTATGAAAGAATTTAGTCGCCAACACCTTCCTCTCCTTCACTACATTGTAGACCTCATTCTCATCCCTCGTAGACACTTGCTTCCTACCCTTAGGTGCCATAAGTAATGAATGTAGAATTTTAAAATGAAGGGCAACCAAGAGAACTTACAAACGAGCAAACACGCAGCCAAGAGGTCTCGCCGCGGGGCGGTGGGACAACTGGGAGCTTTGGCCGGGTCGCGGCGAAGTCGGCGCGGGGCGGTGACAGCGCGAGGCGGAGCGACAATGAGGCGGGACTGAAGCGACGCGGTGAGGTTGTGTTTGGCTTGTTTGTGAGGCTAGACTTCCAATTGGTGAATTAGGGGTTAGATTCGGATCAAGGTCGAGAGAGATTTGAGGGAGAATGGGGCAAATTCTTTGGGGGCTGGAGAGTGATGTCGGGAATGGAGTGTTTGTGAGTATAGGGGCTAGGTCAGGGAAGGGAAAGTGAAAGGAAAGAAGGGGATGATGGGGCCGGATATGTACCATGGCCCAAAGAAAAATCCTTGCCCAAATGGGGGCCCAATCCGTCAAATCCTTCGTAACAACTCAAGAAATAAAAAATTTACTCACCCGTTTAAGGTTTTTTCGGGGCCCTTTATTCTTGTTTTTTTTTCGGAGTTGAGAAAATATACCAGACATCCACCGCGGGGCGGTGAGGATTGCCGCGGGGCAGTGGGACGAACTGGAGACACCGTCTCCTCTCCATTTACTTTCGTACCTGAAATGTTAGTGACAGGCGAACGAAACAAAACAAAACAAATTATGAAATTAATCTAAGGGAAAGGAAAAATCAAAGAAAAACTACATCGGGTTGCCTCCCGGACAGCGCCTTAGTTAACGTCGTTGGCTCGACGTACTGCAGACCATCTACCACTTGGAATAGGATCCCCTCGGAATCCTCTTACTCGTCTCTTTCTGTCGAGACTTCCCATCGAAAGGTTGAGATCTTAGATCATGTTCCCTCATTGCCATCGACTCCATGCTTACTTCCTTTGGAGTAATTCCCCCATACTTAGAGCGATGTGGGGGCCGATATGGCTCAACCTGAATATGCTGTACGTTACTAGATAAAGGCTTACAACCTTGTATGGTTAGTGCAGGGGGAAAGTGCCCAAAGTAGAGGGACTGGAATCTCCTATATCATCCAGCAAGACATCGCCAACATGCAACTCATTCAACTTAATAGGTCCAACAATAGTAGAACACTCAACTACGGTCTCTACTGCACCAGTTTTAACATTTTCATGCACATGATTATCAACATAACTAATGCAGCAAGGAGCAGGCGATTTAATGGAGTTGGCTTTATGAATATTGTGTTCAAAAATTATTCCATCAAATTCCATAGTTAAAGTTCCACTATCTACATCAATTTTTGTCATGGATGTTTTCATAAAAGGTCGCCCTAGCATAACAGGAGCAACCTGCTCATCATAGTCCATATCCATAACAAAGCAATCAGCAGGAAAAATCAAAGGACCTATCATGACAAGAACATCCTCCACAATACCCTTAGGGGCACACAAGAACCATCAACAAGTTGTATAACAATGTTAGAATCATGCAAGGGTCCTATTCCTAAATCTTCAATTAGTGAATAAGGTAACACATTAATTGAGGCACCCAAGTCTAACAAGGCTTTCTCAAATCGATGCTCACCTATAGTAATAGGAATAGTAAATGTACCTGGATCCTTGCACTTCTCAGGCAGACACCTCTGAAACACCGCCGATGCGTGTTCACCCACTGGAATCTTCTTTTGAACCTTCTGCTTCTGAGTCCTCTTCACGGTGCACAGCTCCTTCAAGAACTTGGCATATCGCGGGATAGCCTTGATAAGCTTGATCAGGGGAATGTTCACCTCACAGTCCCGAAATGTCTCGAATAGATCGTTGTCTTTAGCTACTCTTTTGGCCTTCAGCGCTTCAGGGAAATGTGCTGGTGGCTTCTCAGAACCTAGAGGGGGAAACACGGGGCGGACGTAGTCGTCAACATATAACTCATCAGCGGGGCTGGGTTCTCGAAGGCCAGGTCCCGGTACGTCCACCGCGGGGCGTTAATCGTCACCGCGGGGCGGTGGGGTCGTGGTGTGTTTATTGAGATCAGCCGCCGGGTCGCGCCCAGAGTCGCCGCAGGGCGGTGACAACAGTGTTTCTTTCCTGGCTTCAGCCTCAACTTTTCGCCGGGTCGCGGTGGGGTCCACCGCAGGGCGGTAAGCAGTTTTCTCCTCTAAAGCTTCGTTCTCCTCTTCAGTACTAGAAGCAACGACCAACTTCTTACCACTTCTGAGGGTAATAGAACTCACATTCTCCCTTGGGTTCACTGTAGTTTGAGATGGCAGGGAGTTAGATGTCCTCTGGTCAATCTTGGTCACAACATCAGCAAGCTGGCCAATCTGTCTCTCTATGTTCTTTATACATGACTCAGTAGCTTGCACATGCGTGGCGAAATGCTGAGTCAGTGTCTTTAGCATCTCTTTAGTAGAAGCACCAGAGCTTTGGCCTTGAGGTCTCTGTTGGTATGGGACTCTCTGCTGGTACTGCTGTTGTGCCGGCTGGTATTGCTGTTGTGCCGGCTGTTGACCACCTTGAGGGTCACTCCATCTAAAACCTGGGTGGTCTCGCCCTCTCGGATTATAATTGGGTTGTCCACCAAACTGTGGTCTAGGGGGTCCATAACCTCCTATAGCATTAACTTCAGCAACACCCTCCTCCTGCAGCTGAGGACAAGTGTCGGTGGGGTGGTATTGATCAGAGCAAAGCCCACATGCTTTAACTTGTTGAGGAGTGTTTTGATTTGCCATTCTCTTCACCATCTCCTTCAACTCAGCTAGCTCAGTCAACACTGGGCTTGGTCTTGCAGGGGCCACAGTATTGACCGCCTTCCTCTGGTATGTCTTTCCAAAACTCTTGGTACTCTCACTCATCTCCTGGAATCTCTCCATGGATGCATTCAGTGTCAGATTCAGAATGCTTCCACCGCATGCAGCGTCAACCATCCTCCTCTCTTGGTCCAGCAGACCATTGTGTAAGTAGAGGACAAGGTCCTGCTTGACGTATCCATGGAACGGGCAGTTGGAGCAAAGCCTCTTGTATCTCTCAAGATAATCATATAGCGTCTCATCACCAGCTTGCTCAATGTTAGCAATTGCCTTTTTCAAAGCGTTCGCCTTCTTCGTTGGAAAGTACTTGTCCAGGAATGCCTTGTGTAGTTTATTCCAGGTATCTATGGTTCCTGGTGGCAAATGATAGTACCAGTTGCTAGCAGCGTCTAACAAGGAGAAACCAAAAGCTCTCATCTTGATTTGATCTTCTGTCACATTCCTGGGCTTCATAGTCATGCAGACATTGTGGAACTTGCCCAGGTGAGAGATCGGGTCCTCTCCACTCAAACCATGGAACTTAGGGAGATAGGCAACAACTTCATACTTCAGCTCAAAGTTTACCCCTTCGCCAAGCGCAGGGATGATAACAGCCAGGGGTTGTGCTCCAATATTCAGTTTAGTCAATTCTCTTAGAGTCTCAGCCATTGCAAAAGCATGGGTGTCAACTGGCTCAGTCGGCTCAACGGTCTCAACCTCTACTTCTTCTTCTCCTTGATTGCGTAGGTTCGCATGGAATGATCTGTCGACTTCTGGATCAAAAACAGCTAGAGGGGAGTCAGTAGAACGAGTGTCGACCATAAGATAGGTCTCCACCAAAAATTAATCACAATAACACACAACAAAAACAGAAAACTTCCCCGGCAACGGCGGCAAATTTGACGGGGCTAGAAATGCGCAATGCAAGTATCGTTGATTAGCTTTATCAAAGTAAAAAGTCCTAACAGACCTACTAAACAGATGTATAGTAAGCAAACAAGGGTCGAACCCACATGAAATATCTGATGCAGTATGCAATTGTGAATGACAAGTAACAAGCAAAGGGGGTTTAGTTATCACGAGCAAGCAAAGCAAACAAGTTTGATTGAGTTGAGAAAATATAATGGGGAAAGTAGTCCTACTAGAGCGAGATCCACAATACAAAGATATAATTTGATCACAGAAATCTATTTAATCCAAGTTCTTTTACTATCCTTATGGTTGTTCCCACCCTGATCTTAAGTACTATCGATTCTCACAGTTGTCGATAGACTTATCACTATGTCACCGGTAAAGTACCTTCGATTCTCACAGTTGTCGGTATACTTTACCACCAACAAATCAATAGCAATGCACACAAGGATATAGGATACATGCAAATAGAAAGACGTATTAATACTCGCATGCAACTGATTCTCACTCACGATTGTACGCTCGAAACCCCTATACGCACAATCGTGTATGCCACTAGATATGCACTCGGAACCCCTATATGCAATCCTAGCAATTGATAAAAAGTATTCAACCTAGTTGATCAGGCTATGAAGAACAACAAGAAATCAATATTCAATATAACCAAGAGAATCAAACCAACACTTATAAGGATAAGAACAAGGGATATAAATCTCACAAACACATCAACTGTATTGCTTCAATCATCTAGTAGAACAAAGGGAAGTTAGTTCTCCATTCAAACGAGAATGAAAACTAAGGGAAAATAACGTCTGATGTCAAACAAAGTTGTAACCCCCTTTTCTCTTATCCTAGAAAGAGGGCTTAAATAGTCTTAAGAAAACTAGGTTAAAGCTAATGCAAACAATAAAGGAAATAAAATAATAAAAATAACAAAAATCTGCAAACAATAAAAGGAAATAAAAATCTTCTGACGCGCGGCATTTAACACGGCCACCGCGGGGCGTCGGGCTCTCTCCCGCGGGGCGTCAGCTCTTCACCGCGAGGCATCAGCTCTTCTCTGGGAGTCACCGCCGAGCCGCGGTGATTCTGGCGCGGGGCAGTGAGCTCGCTCACTCTCTTCTTCTGTTGCCCTTGCAGCTCCATCTTCATGCCTCCATCTAAGCTGCAAATCCTGGGATATCTTCACTTCTCTCCATAACTTCTGGATCACAGACTTAGCTCCAAAACTCATCCAAAACTCCTCCAAATCATGCTAATAATTGCTAGTAAAGGTGTATGAAATAACACCTATCATAGGCCATTTCTGAAGATGGCAAGTGCAATCATGGATGTAAACAGCGGTCCACCCATCATGAAGTGCAGGGGATTGGGGGTAAAGCTCAATACAGAGCATACAAAGAGGCACCCCCCTGATCTAGATCGTAGGAGTTCAGTTGTTATGAGCAACCCGAGTTGATGTGGAAGAGTACCAGGTCGAGCCATAACAATAACTAAGGCGCTGTCCGGGAGGCAACCCGAGGTATGTATTTCTTTCCTGTCTTTTTATTCCATGTTTTTTAGTTGTTTGTGTGTTATTTTTGTTTTTGCTTTTATTTTGTTTTCGTTTTAGACTAACCTGCAGGAAGGAAGACCAAAGCCAAATTGAAGACGGTGTTAACCACGCACCAACAACGTAAGTTTTCCTTTCCCTGCACTCGAAAAAAAAAAATCTACCGAAGGTCAGTTGTCCGAGTCCCCCATAGAGAGATGGTGCGCATCATGTTGTCAAGGATGAGACAATAGCCCCACTTTTTATTTGGCAACGTTGATGGCCCTATATTCGACAACTGCGGAGGAGAAACACCAGGGCCCACACCACGAGTACATATGGGCCCATTTTTTGTGTTCATTGAAGGCCGTGCAACCCCGACTTCCTTGTCATACCACTACACCTTACAGTGGTCCCTTTTGGTTGCACGGTGGAGAATATTGGAAGACCAGCGCGACACCAACGACATGTGCTTTCATTGATATACCGCCAGCGACAACTTCCATGTCCAAGCCAACTCAACGATGTTTGTGAGTTATTTTTTGCCTTTCCCTGTGCTTCATTCTTTTTTTGTCTTTCATTACATTGAGGACAATGCAATGTTTAAGCATAGGGGAGTGTTCTATACTTGCTATGTCGTTGAGGAGAAAAGAAAAAGAAAAAGCCAAAAATTGAAGAAAAAAAGGCAAAAATAGAAATCCTGGGATAAGTTAAAAACCCGAAAGGGCGGCTTAGGTAATAAGAAGGTGGCTTGGACCAGCATTAGGATGGGGTAATATGAGGTCAAGAGTGATGTGAGTATATTGTGAGCCCATCTATTGAAAAATGAAATGAGTGGCTTGGTGAAAACCCGAAAGGGCGCCTTGGCAAAATGAGTGAAAAGAAGAAGAATGATTATTAGGAATCATCATTTTACCTGGCGTGGCAACATAAGAAGAGGTGATATAAGAAGGATTCGGGTAGGTCACTCTGGGAGGCATAAGAAGATAGATGGAGGCTAGGATTAGATTTTATTCACTCTATGGTGTTCGGGATAAGCTTGGGGGAAGTACTCTGCTTTCCTTTTAGCTTGGTTGTGTGTGGTGATGTGATTGGTATTATGTGTTGTGTTGTGTTGAGCATATTGTGTTGGTGCCTTGAAGATTAATGTTTAGGTGCAAGTCTTGGTGGAGATGATTTTTCTGTGCTTCCTGAAACCTTGGAGATTTGATTGGAGGAGTAGGTTTTATTTTAGCTTACTCGAGGACGAGCAAGGTTTAAGCATGGGGGAGTTTGATCAGCTATACTTCGTAGGGCTTATCTAGGAGTTGTTACCGGTGTTTTGGGTGCCATTTGTAGGGGTTTAGATCACAACTATGGAGAATGGAGTTGAGGAGTAGAAGTGTAGATATGGTGGTTTGGAGAAGCTTAAATGAAGATATATTGAAGAGAGAAGGAAGCCACCCAAGAAGACGAAGTATAGACCCAGTCGGGTCTATAAAGCGATTTTCCGTGACCGTGGAAGCGGAATTTCTTCCGCGATCGCGGAAATATCCTTCAGTGAGGCGAAGTCGAGAGCAACATTCCAATTTCCGCGACCGTGGAATTCCTTCCGCGATCACAGAACCACACGGCGGAGGACGAGCGCGAGAATTTCCGAAGTTACTTTTACGTTTTTATTTTATTTTATTTTATTTTCTTATACTTTATTTTATTTTCCTTTTAGGATTACTTTCGTTATCATTTCACATTAGTTTAGGTTAGGTTTTTAACCTAGTTTCTCTAGCAGACTTACGAGGCATTCAACGTTGTTTCCATTCAGCATTTTTCCCTTTGAAGTTTAATGTTTCCAAGAGCTATGAGGAGCTAAGCACCCTTTGCTTAGTCCGACAATTGAAGCCTTCATATGATTTGATTATGAGGTTATAACTCTATTTCCTATTCCTTTGGATTATATCTTTTCTCTTGAGCATATTGCCATTGATTGTTATTGATTTCGCTTGTTGGACGCAACTAGTTGTTATTGGTAATTGTCTATTGCTAGGGTTTGGATATTTTGAGTTGAGATTCCTTATCTATTGTAGCATCCATGATATTCTAAGACTATTTGGATTAGATTATTATGAAAGAGAATTGATTATATGTTAAATACTGCGAGTTGTGGTGTTGCATGTATCCCGGTTAATTCATATGCTCTATGCTGCTGTTGTTCTAAATCTTGATAGTTTCTCGTGCGTTCAATAGTAAGGGTTGCTAGGACTAGTTGGACTAGTAACTAATTCAGAATAGGGACAGTAATAATCAAAGGAAGGAATAGAGATAACCTAGGACCAATCAATCATATGAATGGTGGATATTTGTTTGGCTAAGTGTTTTTCCCTATTTGATAAAACCCTTTGCTTTTGTTTGTTTTGTTTACTTGTTTCACAATCAACCTTAAAACCCCCCATTGTGACCATTGCATGCGAACTTACATAAATATTGACAACTCCTCCCTGTGGGATTCGACTCTTACTTGCCTATTCTACTGAGTTAGGTTTTTTTAGGATTATTTTGATTAGGCATGGGGGAGTGTTCAGGATTATTTTAACCTAGTTTAAGCATGGGGGAGTGTTCTATACTTGCTACGTCGTTGAGGAGAAAAGAAAAAGAAAAAGCAAAAAATTGAAGAAAAAAAGGCAAAAATAGAAATCCTGGGATAAGTCGAAAGCACAAAAGGGCGGCTTAGGTAATAAGCAGGTGGCTTGGACCAGCATTAGGCTGGGGTAATATGAGTTCAAGAGTGATGTGAGTATATTGTGAGCCCATCTATTGAAAAATGAAATGAGTGGCTTGGTGAAAACCCGAAAGGGCGCCTTGGCAAAATGAGTGAAAAGAAGAAGAGTGATTATTAGGAATCATCATTTTACCTGGTGTGGCGACATAAGAAGAGGTGATATAAGGAGAATTTGGGTAGGTCACTCTGGGAGGTATAAGAAGATAGATGGAGGCTAGGATTAGATTGTTAATCACTCTACGGTGTTCGGGATAAGCTTGGGGGAAGTACTCTGCTTTCCTTTTAGCTTGGTTGGTGTTGTGGTTATGTGTTCTGTTGTGTTGAGCTTAATGTGTTGGTGCCTTGGAGTTTCATGTTAGGTGCAATTCTTAATGGAGATGGTCTGTCTATGCTTCCTGAGACCTTGGGGATTTAATTGGAGGAGTAGGTTTATTTTAGCTTACTCGAGGACGAGTAAGGTTTAAGCATGGGGGAATTTGATCAGCACTACCTTGTAGGGTTTAACTATGAGTTGTTACCTGTGTTTTGGGTACCATTTATAGATGTTTAGAGCGTATTGTAGAGATTGGAGTTGAGAAATAGAAGTGCGGATATGGTGGTTTGGAGGAGATTAACTGAAGATATATTGAAGAGAGAAGGAACCACCCAAGAAGACGAAGAATAGACCCAACTGGGTCTACTAAAGAAATCCGCGACCGCGGGCGAGCAAGAGGTTGATTGCGGAAAAGTCGAAGAAAGTCGAGAGCAAAATGGAGATTTCCGCGACCTCAGAAATTCATCCGCGATCGCGGAAATATGCATCAGCGAAGCGAACAGGAAAGGAATTTTCCGCGACCGCGGAATTTCATCTCGATCACGGAAATGCACAGCAGCGAGCCGCGCAGGACTTCTCCGAAGATATTTTATTTTACTTTTCCGTTTTTCTTTTAATTTCTTTATTTTGTTTATTTAGTTTATTTCCTTTTTAGATTATGTTTGTGATATTTGGTTTTAGGTTTAGGTTATTTAAACCTAGTTCCATAGCCTCCATTCATCATGGAGACTATTATTCAGTTTTCCATTCAGTATTGTTTTCCCTTTTAGTTATGAAGAACTAAGCACCCTTCGCTTAGTCCGACAATTAAAGCCTTCATTTGATTCATGATTGTGAGGTTATAATTCTATTTCCTATTCCTTTGGATTATATCTTTTCTCTTGAGCTTATTCCTATTGATTCTTATTGATTTCGCTTGTTGGATGCAACTAGTTGATATTAGTAATTGTCTATTTCTAGGGTTTGGATATTTCGAGTTGAGATTCCTTATCTATTGTAGCATCCATGATATTCTAGGACTAGTTGGACTAGTTTATTATGAAAGAGAATTGATTATGTGCTAAATGCTGCGAAAAATCGGTGTTGTATGTTGTTCTAAATCTTGATAGTTTCTCGTGCGTTGAATAGTAAGGGTTGCTAGGACTAGTTGGACTAGTAACTATTTCATAATAGGGATAGGAATAATCAAAGGAAGGAATAGAGATAACATAGGACCAATCTATCAAATGAATGGTGGATATTTGTTTGGCTAAATGTTTTTCCCTAATTGATTACAACTCTTTGCTTTGCTTGTTTTGTTTACTTGTTTGATCACAATCAACCTAAAAAAAACCCTTGTGACTATTGCATGCGAACTTACATAAAGATTGACTCCCTGTGGGATTCAACCTTTACTTGCCTATTCTACAGAGTTAGGTTTGTTTAGGATTATTTTGATTAGGCATAGGGGAGTGTTTAGGATTATTTTAACCTAGTTTAAGCATGGGGGAGTGTTCTATACTTGCTATGTCCTTGAGGAGAAAAGAAAAAGCCAAAATTGAAGAAAAAAAAGGCAAAAATAGAAATCTCGGGATAAGTCGAAAACCCGAAAGAGCGGCTTAGGTAATAAGGAGGTGGCTTGGACCAGCATTAGGCTGGGGTAATATGAGGTCAAGAGTGATGTGAGTATATTGTGAGCCCATCTATTGAAAAATGAAATGAGTGGCTTGGTGAAAACCCGAAAGGGTGCCTTGACAAAATGAGTGAAAAGAAGAAGAGTGATTATTAGGAATCATCATTTTACCTCGTGTGGCGACATAAGAAGAGGTGATATAAGGAGGATTTGGGTAGGTCACTCTGGGAGGTATAAGAAGATAGATGGAGGCTAGGATTAGATTGTTACTCACTCTACGGTGTTCGAGATAAGCTTGGGGGAAGTACTTTGCTTTCCTTTTAGCTTGGTTGGTGTTTTGGTTATGTGTTGTGTTGTGTTGAGCTTAATGTGTTGGTGCCTTGGAGTTTCATGTTAGGTGCAATTCTTTATAGAGATGGTTTGTCTATGCTTCCTAAGACCTTGGGGATTTGATTGGAGGAGTAGGTTTATTTTAGCTTACTCGAGGACGAGCAAGGTTTAAGCATGGGGGAATTTGATCAGCACTACCTTGTAGGGTTTAACTATGAGTTGTTACCGGTGTTTTGGATACCATTTGGAGATGTTTAGAGCGTATTGTAGAGATTGGAGTTGAGAAATAGAAGTGTGGATATGGTGGTTTGGAGGAGCTTAAATGAAGATATATTGAAGAGAGAAGGAACCACCCAAGAAGACGAAGAATATACCCAATTGGGTCTACAGAAGAAATCCGCGACCGCGGGCGAGCAAGAGGTTGATCGCGGAAAAGTCGAAGAAAGTCGAGTGCAACATGGAGATTTCCGCGACATCGGAAATTCATCCGCGATCGCGGAAATATGCATCAGCGAAGCGAACAGGAAAGGAATTTTCTGCGACCGTAGAATTTCATATGCGATCGCGGAAATGCACAGCAACGAGCCGCGCGGGACTTCTCCGAAGATATTTTATTTTACTTTTCCGTTTTTCTTTTAATTTCTTTATTTCGTTTATTTACTTTATTTCCTTTTTAGATTATGTTTGTGATCTTTGGTTTTAGGTTTAGGTTATTTAACCCTAGTTCCATAGCCTCCATTCATCATGGAGACTATTCTTCAGTTTTCCATTCAGTATTGTTTTCCCTTTGAGTTATGAAGAACTAAGCACCCTTTGCTTAGTCCGACAATTGAAGCCTTCATTTGACTCATGATTGTGAGGTTATAACTCTATTTCCTATTCCTTTGGATTATATCTTTTCTCTTGAGCTTATTCCTATTGATTCTTATTGATTTCGCTTGTTGGACGCAACTAGTTGATATTAGTAATTGTCTATTGCTAGGGTATGGATATTTCGAGTTGAGATTCCTTATCTATTGTAGCATACATGATATTCTAGGACTAGTTGGACTAGTTTATTATGAAAGAGAATTGATTATGTGCTAAATGCTGCGAAAAATCGGTGTTGTATGTATCCTGGTTAATTCCTATGCTCTATGCTGTTGTTGTTCTAAATCTTGATAGTTTCTCGTGCGTTCAATAGTAAGGGTTGCTAGGACTAGTAACTATTTCAGAATAGGAACAAGAATAATCAAAGGAAGGAATAGAGATAACATAGGACCAATCTATCAAATGAATGGTGGATATTTGTTTGGCTAAGTGTTTTTCCCTAATTGATTACAACTCTTTGCTTTGTTTGTTTTGTTTACTTGTTTGATCACAATCAACCTAAAAACCCCCCTTGTGACTATTGCATGCGAACTTACATAAAGATTGACAACTCCTCCCTGTGAGATTCGACCCTTACTTGCCTATTCTACTGAGTTAGGTTTGTTTAGGATTATTTTGATTAGGTATGGGGGAATGTTTAGGATTATTTTAACCTAGTTTAAGCATGGGGGAGTGTTCTATACTTGCTATGTCGTTGAGGAGAAAAGAAAAAGAAAAAGCCAAAAATTGATGGAAAAAAAGATAAAAATAGAAATCCTGGGATAAGTCAAAAACCCGAAAGGGCGGCTTAGGTAATAAGCAGGTGGCTTGGACCAGCATTAGGCTGGGATAATATGAGGTCAAGAGTGATGTGAGTATATTGTGAGCCCATCTATTGAAAAATGAAATGAGTGGCTTGGTGAAAACCCGAAAGGACGCCTTGGCAAAATGAGTGAAAAGAAGAAGAGTGATTATTAGGAATCATCATTTTACCAGGCGTGGCGACATAAGAAGAGGTGATATAAGGAGGATTTGGATAGGTCACTCTGGGAGGTATAAGAAGATAGATGGAGGCTAGGATTAGATTATTACTCACTCTATGGTGTTCGGGATAAGCTTGGGGGAAGTACTCTGCTTTACTTTTAGCTTGGTTGGTGTTGTGGTTATGTGTTGTGTTGTGTTGAGCTTAATGTGTTGGTGCCTTGGAGTTTCATGTTAGGTGCAATTCTTAGTGGAGATGGTTTGTCTATGCTTCCTG
The DNA here is from genome assembly GCA_027886185.1 of Rheum nobile. NCBI lineage: Eukaryota > Viridiplantae > Streptophyta > Magnoliopsida > Caryophyllales > Polygonaceae > Rheum > Rheum nobile. The sequence continues at coordinate 238,271 of WOAB01000044.1, read as the reverse complement.
AGACCTTGGGGATTTGATTGGAGGAGTAAGTTTATTTTAGCTTACTCGAGGACGAGCAAGGTTTAAGCATGGATGAATTTGATCAGCACTACCTTGTAGGGTTTAACTATGAGTTGTTACCGGTGTTTTGGGTACCATTTGAAGATGTTTAGAGCGTATTGTAGAGATTGGAGTTGAGAAATAGAAGTGCGGATATGGTGGTTTGGAGGAGCTTAAATGAAGATATATTGTAGAGAGAAGGAACCACCCAAGAAGACGAAGAATAAACCCAACTGGGTCTACAGAAGAAATCCGCGACCGTGGGCGAGCAAGAGGTTGATCGCGGAAAAGTCGAAGAAAGTCGAGAGCAAAATGGAGATTTCCGCGACATCGGAAATGTATCCGCGATCGCAGAAATATGCATCAGCGAAGTGAACAGGAAAGGAATTTTCTGCGACTGCGGAATTTCATATGCGATCGCGGAAATGCACAGCAGCGAGCCACGCGGGACTTCTCCGAAGATATTTTATTTTACTTTTCCGTTTTTCTTTTAATTTCTTTATTTCGTTTATTTAGTTTATTTCCTTTTTAGATTATGTTTGTGATCTTTGGTTTTAGGTTTAGGTTATTTAACCCTAGTTCCATAGCCTCCATTCATCATGGAGACTATTATTCAGTTTTCCATTCAGTATTGTTTTCCCTTTGAGTTATGAAGAACTAAGCACCCTTTGCTTAGTCCGACAATTGAAGCCTTCATTTGATTCATGATTGTGAGGTTATAACTTTATTTCCTATTCCTTTGGATTATATCTTTTCTCTTGAGCTTATTCCTATTGATTCTTATTGATTTCGCTTATTGGACGCAACTAGTTGATATTAGTAATTGTCTATTGCTAGGGTTTGGATATTTTGAGTTGAGATTCCTTATCTATTGTAGCATCCATGATATTCTAGGACTAGTTGGACTAGTTTATTATGAAAGAGAATTGATTATGTGCTAAATGCTGCGAAAAATCGGTGTTGTATGTATCCTGGTTAATTCCTATGCTCTATGCTGCTGTTGTTCTAAATCTTGATAGTTGTTCATGCGTTCAATAGTAAGGGTTGCTAGGACTAGTTGGACTAGTAACTATTTCATAATAGGGACAGGAATAATCAAAGGAAGGAATAGAGATAATATAGGACCAATCTATCAAATGAATGGTGGATATTTGTTTGGCTAAGTGTTTTTCCCTAATTGATTACAACTCTTTGCTTTGCTTGTTTTGTTTACTTGTTTGATCACAATCAACCTAAAAAAAACCCTTGTGACTATTGCATGCGAACTTACATAAAGATTGACTCCCTGTGGGATTCAACCTTTACTTGCCTATTCTACAGAGTTAGGTTTGTTTAGGATTATTTTGATTAGGCATGGGGGAGTGTTTAGGATTATTTTAACCTAGTTTAAGCATGGGGGAGTGTTCTATACTTGCTATGTCGTTGAGGAGAAAAGAAAAAGCCAAAATTGAAGGAAAAAAAGGCAAAAATAGAAATCCCGGGATAAGTCGAAAACCCGAAAGAGCGGCTTAGGTATTAAGCAGGTGGCTTGGACCAGCATTAGGCTAGGGTAATATGAGGTCAAGAGTGATGTGAGTATATTGTGAGCCCATCTATTGAAAAATGAAATGAGTGGCTTGGTGAAAACCCGAAAGGGCGCCTTGGCAAAATGAGTGAAAAGAAGAAGAGTGATTATTAGGAATCATCATTTTACCTGGTGTGGCGACATAAGAAGAGGTGATATAAGGAGGATTTGGGTAGGTCACTCTAGGAGGTATAAGAAGATAGATGGAGGCTAGGATTAGATTGTTACTCACTCTACGGTGTTCGGGATAAGCTTGGGGGAAGTACTTTGCTTTCCTTTTAGCTTGGTTGGTGTTTTGGTTATGTGTTGTGTTGTGTTGAGCTTAATGTGTTGGTGCCTTGGAGTTTCATGTTAGGTGCAATTCTTTGTGGAGATGGTTTGTCTATGCTTCCTGAGACCTTGGGGATTTGATTGGAGGAGTAGGTTTATTTTAGCTTACTCGAGGACGAGCAAGGTTTAAGCATGGGAGAATTTGATCAGCACTACCTTGTAGGGTTTAACTATGAGTTGTTACCGGTGTTTTGGGTACCATTTGGAGATGTTTAGAGCGTATTATAGAGATTAGAGTTGAGAAATAGAAGTGTGGATATGGTGGTTTGGAGGAGCTTAAATGAAGATATATTGAAGAGAGAAGGAACCACCCAAGAAGACGAAGAATAGACCCAATTGGGTCTACAGAAGAAATCCGCGACCGCGGGCGAGCAAGAGGTTGATCGCGGAAAAGTCGAAGAAAGTCGAGAGCAACATGGAGATTTCCGCGACATCGGAAATTCATCCGCGATCGCGGAAATATGCATCAGCGAAGAGAACAGGAAAGGAATTTTCCACGACCGCAGAATTTCATCTGCGATCGCGGAAATACACAGCAACGAGCCGCGCGGGACTTCTCCGAAGATATTTTATTTTACTTTTCCATTTTTCTTTTAATTTCTTTATTTCGTTTATTTACTTTATTTCCTTTTTAGATTATGTTTGTGATCTTTGGTTTTAGGTTTAGGTTATTTAACCCTAGTTCCATAGCCTCCATTCATCATGGAGACTATTATTCAGTTTTCCATTCAGTATTGTTTTCCCTTTGAGTTATGAAAAACTAAGCACCCTTTGCTTAGTCCGACAATTGAAGCCTTCATTTGATTCATGATTGTGAGGTTATAACTTTATTTCCTATTCCTTTGGATTATATCTTTTCTCTTGAGCTTATTCCTATTGATTCTTATTGATTTCGCTTGTTGGACGCAACTAGTTGATATTAGTAATTGTCTATTGCTAGGGTTTGGATATTTCGAGTTGAGATTCCTTATCTATTGTAGCATCCATGATATTCTAGGACTAGTTGGACTAGTTTATTATGAAAGAGAATTGATTATGTGCTAAATGCTGCGAAAAATCGGTGTTGTATGTATCCTGGTTAATTCCTATGCTCTATGCTGCTGTTGTTCTAAATCTTGATAGTTGTTCGTGCGTTCAATAGTAAGGGTTGCTAGGACTAGTTGGACTAGTAACTATTTCAGAATAGGGACAGGAATAATCAAAGGAAGGAATAGAGATAACATAGGACCAATCTATCAAATGAATGGTGGATATTTGTTTGGCTAAGTGTTTTTCCCTAATTGATTACAACTCTTTGCTTTGTTTGTTTTGTTTACTTGTTTGATCACAATCAACCTAAAAACTCCCCTTGTGACTATTGCATGCGAACTTACATAAAGATTGACAACTCCTCCCTGTGGGATTCGACCCTTACTTGCCTATTCTACTGAGTTAGGTTTATTTAGAATTATTTTGATTAGGCATCACGACTTTAGCCCTCTATCAGGAGACATGTAAACCTCTTCGTCCAAATCTTCGTGCAGAAAAGCATTATGAACATCCATTTGATGGAGTTTCACTCTTTGATGGCAGGAACCGCAAGGAAAACTCGAAAAAAGACTATCTTAGCCACCGGAGCAAAAGTCTCATTGTAGTCAATGTTAACAACTTACCGATTGTCCAAGACAACCAGTCGATCTTTATAGTGTCCAATGCTCCCATCAGACTTATACTTTATACGAATGACCCACTTATACCCGATAGTTTTCTTGCCAGGTGGAAGAGGGACAAGATCCCATGTACCATTTCCATGAAGAACATCAATTTCAAAGCGCATAGCGCCAATTCAGATCTCTTAGAGCCTTAGAGAATGTCTTGGATTCATGCCCCACGGTTACGACTACAAAAAAACGAGCATGTGAAGCAGAAAATGCAGTGTTTAGTCACACAATTATCTAAGGGAAACGGTGTACCTGACGACGATGACGGAGAAGATGTAGTCGAGATAGGGTCCACCCGATGCGAAGTTTGACATACAAAGTCACGCAGAAGGATAAAAGGTTGACGAACCTGGGTACTTTAATGATGAAAAGGTGGGGGTGAATTCCCCCTGTCGTTAGGGGGCGGAGAAGGTACTAGAGACATGGGTGGGTTAGAAGATGGTGACAGACTAGAACACTCGGGCAAGGGCTCAATTGGAGATGGTTTTGGTGGGTCATTTGTGGCAGGTTGGCGAGGAGAAGAGACATGTATGGGTTCCAGTGGCTGGAGTGGTCGAAAGGGAGGCATAAGGAAATTGTGCGTCATAGAAAACGACGTCCTGGGAAAAAAAGATGTTCTCAGAAACAAGATCACGAACACGTCAACCCTTTTTCCCGTGAGGGTACCCCAAGAAGACACACTTTCGACTACGAGGAGCAAATTTATCCTTCTCTCGGGGAATGTGAGAGGCATAACAAAGACACCCAAACACCCGAAAAGTACCAAAATCTAGGTCACGACCAAATAAAACATTGTACGGGGTTTTACCTTGGAGTAGAGAGGTAGGAGTGCAATTAATAAGATGACATGCCATGAGAACACACTCTCCCATAATTGGATTGTTAGAGATGCTTGGAAGTAAAGGGCACGGGCAACATTGAGTATATGAAGGTGTTTTTGTTCGACCCAACCATTTTGTTGAGGTGTGCCAAAACAAGAGGACTCAAAGAGGATGCCTTGCTCATCAAAATAGGATTGTAAAACAATAAATTCAGAACCATTGTCGCTTTGAAAGCGTTTGACATTAGTGTGGAATTGATTTTGCACAAGCACACAAACACTTTCGGATAAGACGCCCCATATCAGATTTTTTAGACATGAGAAAAACCCATACAGACCTGGAACAATCATCCACAAGTGTTAGAAAAGAAAAAGCACCACAAGACGAAGAAACACGATATGGACCCCAAATATCGCTATGAATTAACTCAAAAATAGAGGTAGCATGGGATGTACTAATTGGAAAAGAATGTCATGTTTCCTTTGCTTGATGACAAATATCACAAGGATAATCTTTGTGTTTATTGAAAGACTGACTACTAACTCCTGGAAAAGAACGAATTAAAGAAAATGAAGGATGCCCTGAACGACGATGCCAAAGGATACAAGTGTCGGCTTCAGGCGTGTGATAGAGGTGTGCATGAGACATCATCCAACGTAACCAGTAGACCCCATCACGAGTTTCACCGGCTCTAATCGACATCCTCGAAGTGCGGTCCTATATCACACGAGCTTGTCGGTTAATGTGACAACGCAAGCTAAATCAGCATCTAAGCAAGCAAAAGAGATCAAATGACAAGTCAATCCAGGAACAAATTTAACATGTCAAAGCTTCATAAAAGTGCTCAAAGTGACCGTCCCTTCCAGGACAACCGTAGAAGTAGATCCATTAGGCAGCAAAATAGAGCAATGAGTGATATTCGCCACATTCGAAAGCATAGAACGATCCTTCGTCATATGGAAAGAGGCGTCGGTATCTAATATCCAAGGCAAAGAAACAATACCTGAAAGAGTGACGGTGCTCGGATTCTTTTCATGGAAAGACTTAAACATGGAGAATAACTGATTCCACTATTCATCAGTTACCGTAGGACCAAATGCATCACAATCTGAAGGAGTAAGACGCTGTGAAGAGGCAGAGTTGGCCATGGACTGAGTTGTGTTGGCCAATCCAGAAGAAGAGCCACGACCCTGCCCCTGTCTAATAGTGGACGAACCAACACCACGACCCTACGTGGCTGGTGTGGGTTGTAATTCGTTACCGACGCCTCGACCGTTGTTCCACCATTCAGGAAAACCAATCAATTTAAAGCAAGAGACAGCTTCATGGCCGTTTTTCTTGCAATGAGTGCAGACGAGATTCTTCTTGTCACGAACAACAGGAGAAGACTTGGACGACCCGATGTGGTTCTTGGCAGCAAACGCATGAGCATCGGGACAAGGATCACGATCTTTGGTAATAGTCTTCATTCGCTCTTCTTGAATAACAAGGGAAGAAACCCGGTTGATCCCGGGAAGAGGATCTTGAGCAATGATGTTTGAACGAACAGTTCCGTATACATCATCATCAAGACCAATAAGAAATTGGTGAACACGCTCGACATCACATTCTTTAGTTAGAGTTAAGGCGTTGCAGGTGCACTTCTCACAAGAGCAAGGCAAGATGGGAACATACATGGCCAATTCACCCCAAATATGTTTCCAATGACCGTAATAAGCAGATACAGTCTATCCAGATTGAGTGCAACGGGCAATTCTTTGTTAGAATTAGATTTATTGCTTTCATCATTAATGTATTTCCTTTCATTTGCAGTTACTTTTCTATCCTGTGTAACACTATATAAGCCTTCTCAATAATATGAGGCAACTCAATTTTTGGGTCTTTTAACATCCTTTCATGGTATCAGACTAAAAACAAACTCTCTCTCTCTCCTCTCTAAAACGTGATCCTCCTTCTTCTCTCCCACCACCTCCTCTTCCGCCATGGCTGACAAGAAAACCGGCGACGTCGACAACCCCACTGGCGGCCTACCCTCTCTGACGCAGTCATCCTCTTCCTCCCTCTCCCCTTCCGCTCTCGCCGTTCAACAAGCCCTACATGTGTCTAGCATTAAGACTCATGTTACTATCAAACTCGAACAATCACCCCCAAACTACACCATCTGGCGCCATCTCTTTCTTGTTACCCTCAAAAAGTTCAATCTCCATAACCATGTTAATGGTTCCCCTCCCACCGGTGATGAGAATTGGCAGATCTTGGACTCTACTGTCCAATCTTGGATCTATGGCACCATCTCCGACGACATCTTTAGGACAATTGTTCGCTCTACGGATTCCTCCGCCTTTGAGACTTGGCTCGACGTTGAAAATCTCTTCTGCGACAACAAGAAGACTCGAGCAATCCAAATGGAAGCCGAATTCCGCAGCCTTGCTCAAGGCGACATGTCCATCACGGAGTATTGTCGGAAACTCAAAGAACTCTCCGATGGCCTTGCTGATGTCGGTAATCCCGTCTCCGACGAAAATCTGGTGCTCCAAACTATCTCCGGCCTCAATGATCAATTCTCCTTCATGGCCGCCTTGATTCAATTCAAAGATCCGTTCCCAACATTTCAGCAATGTCGTAATGCCCTCCTTTTGGAGGAGCGTCGCCGTGCAAACACCAGGCCGGCTCCTGTCTCTGCCCTCTCTTCCGCCACCGCCACACCCTGCCTTCTCATCCCACGTATCTCTCCGCACTCCTCAACTTCCAAAAATCCGTACCCTCAGCCGGACCCACCTCCTCTCCAAAACTCTCATCAGATGCTAACTCGTGCCAAGTCCGGTATCTCCAAACCTAAAATCATATTCAATCTCCATTCTTCTATCTCCCCTCTTCCAAAAACACATAAACAAGCCATCCAAAACCCACTTTGGTTTAAATCAATGAAGGAAGAATATGATGCTTTGATTACTAACGGGACTTGGGATCTCGTACTGAGGCCTAGGGGTGCTAATGTGATTACAGGCAAATGGCTCTTTCGTCACAAATTCGATGCTACTGGAAATCTAAGCCGCTACAAGTCTCGTTGGGTGGCCCGCGGTTATTCTCAAGAACACGGCATCGACTATGACGAGACCTTCTCTCCAGTTGTCAAACCAGCGACCATCCGCACCATCCTCAGCTTGGCGGTGTCTCGATCTTGTCCTATTCACCAGCTTGATGTTAAGAATGCCTTTCTCCATGGCACTCTCAATGAAACAATCTATTGTCAGCAACCACCGGGCTTCGTCAACGCTCAATTCTCGGATCATGTCTGCAGATTAAAGAAGGCTCTCTATGGATTGAAGCAAGCACCGCGAGCCTGGTTTCAACGATTTGCTAGTCATGTATGCCGCCTCGGCTTTCGTGGCAGTCGATCCGACCCGTCCCTCTTTGTCTACAACTCCGGCTCTGATCAAGCCCATCTTCTGGTGTATGTCGACGACATCATTCTCACTGCTTCATCGACTTCCTTCCTCTCTTGGATCATTCGGGCCCTCAGTCAAGAATTCTCCATGACGGACCTTGGGGAATTACACCATTTCCTTGGAATTGCTGTCACTAAATGCGGCACCGGGCTACATCTCAGCCAAGCACAATACACTCAAGATATCCTTCGTCGGGCCGGAATGACGCAGTGCAATCCCTGCCTCACGCCTGTCGACACGAAACCGAAGTTGAGCGCCACAGCCGGTCCGCCTGTTGCCGATCCTTCGGATTATCGTTCCATTGCCGGTGCCTTGCAGTATCTCTTTCTCACCAGGCCTGACATTTGTTATGTTGTTCAGCAGTGTTGCCTGCATCTCCATGACCCCCGTGCCGAACATCTCAATGCCATCAAACGCATCCTGCGTTACATCAAAGGTACGATCACTCTTGGCTTATGTATTGAACCAGGCCCAATCGACGAACTTACTGCCTACTCAGATGCGGATTGGGCTAGTTGTCCCGATTCTCGGCGTAGTACTTCGGGCTTCTGCGTCTACATCGGCCCGAACCTAGTCTCTTGGTCATCCAAACGCCAAGCCACAGTATCTCGATCAAGTGCTGAAGCCGAGTACCGGGCCGTTGCCAACGCCATTGCGGAATCGTGCTGGCTCCGTTCTCTATTGCAGGAACTTCGATGTCCGACTTCAAACACAACCGTTGTCTTCTGTGACAATGTCAGTGCAGTTTATATGTCTAGCAATCTCGTGCAACATCAGCGAACGAAGCACATCGAGATTGATATTCATTTTGTTTGTGAGAAAGTTGCCTTGGGTCAAGCTCGGGTTCTCCATGTTCCCACTACAAGTCAATTTGCGGATGTTCTCACAAAAGGGTTGCCATCTCCTCTATTTCTCGACTTCCGGTCCAGCCTCTGCATCTGGGAACCTCCAGCATCGACTGCGGGGGGCTGTTAGAATTAGATTTAAACATCCTTTCATTCTTGAGGTGAGTTGCATGATTCACGGACCATTGCCGAAGGAGAATCATTGGCGAAGATCCTCCCAAAGGTCATGAACGGCCTCATAGTAACTGACCAACGAGTGAAGAGAAGGCTCAATAGATTGGATAACCCACCCAACGAGCATATAGTTGACGTAGCGCCAATGAGAGAACTTAGGCATGTTGTCTGCCGTCTTCGGGATCGATCCTTCCAAGTATTCCAGTTTGCGTTTTGCACAAAAAGCATTACGCATGGCAATATTCCATTTTTTAAAATTATCTCCCTTCACGACCATGGGGCAAATAGAGAGACTCGGATGATTCGAAGGGTGAAGGTAATATGGAGAGGTAATGTCAAGAGCAACTGCCTTAGAGCCGCCAATACCGCCATCATCAGTAGACATGATCGTTGAGCAAGAGAATGTTTTGTGTTTGATTTCAAGTGAATAAAGAATATGCTCTTGATACCATAAAGAATTTTAAGAGACAAATCAAATGATGTTCTCATTGAATGAACGTGCATGTAGTTAAATACATGTTAAAGGCAATCTACTCTATCCTAATTTACAGGATATCAAGACTGAAATCAAGTAGACCTGGGCATATCCGAACTCGGGCCGGATATGGTCCGGGCCTAAATTAATTTTTTGTCCGTTTATCCGGATCTGGGCCGGGCTGAGCCCGGGATTCGGGCTTGGACAGTTGTCCAAGCCCGTCCGCATTCCCGGGCCCGGGTAGCCTGTCGGGACCCGGTTTAAGTTATATTCCTAATTCCTGTGAATGTGATTGACAGTTTATGAGTTTCAATAACTAAAAGAATAAAGACCAAATAGTATTTCAATCTTACAATAAAAAACATTACATATCCAATATCAAATTCTACAAACATTTAATAACAAGTAACAACACACTCAAAGTCTCAAAATAAACAAAATAACAACAGTAGCCTTCAATCTTTCTCTTCGTCGTCTTCGTCCTTGATATCCTCTAAGCCTTCATCACCAATCTTAAGTATCTTGGATGGACCTTAAAAATAAGAAAAACAATTGGAGGATCTAAGATAGCAGCACATGATAAAAGCAAATTGTAATCAGTCCAGTATTTTTCAAACTTAGCTTGCATCTCAATCACCATTGGAGACAAAACAACAAGCTCTACTCATTCACTACAGCTCAGGTTGTGCTTAGTGTTTACAGATGAGATTGACAAATCAAAACAATATATAAATTAAGCAATTTAGAAGGCAGTCAACACATAAATTGCATAATCCAGTTTCCCTTGTCGTCCAACAAACTTATCTACTGGTTTCAAGACAAAATAGTTGTTGAATGTTGATACAAAATACTGAAATTAGCCACATCAGAACATAGTAAATACATAATAGCAACATCAATTGATGAGCTTGAATACACAATAGGTCAATAGCCACACAGAATATAGTAAATACACAATAGCAAAGAACTAACAAAAGAAATTGGGACATACCGACGGGAGGCCGACGAGGCGTGACTGCGTGAGGCCGACGAGGTCAGCCGACGATCTCCGACGAGGCGGAGTGAAGGAGTGGCGTGAGGTCAAGCGACGAGCGACGATCGACGACGAGGGGGTGAAGGAGAGGCGTGAGATCAGGTGATGCGTGAGGATCGGGATGAAGCCTTCGGTGCGAGGAAGTCCACAAGAGCCAAAGGAATTAGGCGAGACAACACCAAACCGGCAAGGGAAATCGTCTGTATTCAGATGGATGGTTCTCTCTGTTCCGGGCTCCGAATTGAGCGATTCCAAATCCCAGTGGTAGATCCGGAAGTCTAGATGAAAGCCTCAAAATTTGAGAGTGAACCGATCTAGGAATCAGAAGATATAGCGAATCTACTGAGGTGTCGCAGATGGTTTCCGCAAGGAACTTGGCTCTGGCGAGAGGAAGTTTGAGGGCAGATTGGAAGCACGTCTTGGGCTGGTTCTTTGTATGATCTTGGGGTGATTCAAGGGTGGTTTTGAGGGCAAGATTTGAGGCGGAGAGATAGGGTAAAGTCGAAGGGATATGGACTTACAAGGGTTGGATATGACGCACCGCACCTTGTAAGAACTAGTGAAGAACTCGCCTTGGATATGACGCACCAAAGGAGGCCTTGCACGAAGGTTGATATGACTCACAACCTGGGTTTTCAAGCTATCTAAGTGATGGAAGAAACACTAAAATTCTTCAGAAAACTCCATTGAAAAATGAGAGAGAAAACAACGTTTTTGGTTCAAGTTTTTTGCCTCCCAAAAACAAGGGCCGGCTACCCTAATATACCCAGCCTTGAATGCTGGAATATTAACCATAACATAGCCCATAACTAAGGTAAAAATGTCATGAAGACCCACACAAATTCGGCATTAAATGCCTCTTCAAATCAAGCCCCACATGGCCTAAAGAAACCTGGCACTTGACCCGGTTGTTGCACCAAGGCACACATGGCCTTCTCTTCCTTTTGGCTCGGCGCTCCCATGGTCATCAAGCCAGCTTGGAGTCCCTCTTGCAATGCTCGAGCCCGAGCCCGAGTGATTCAACCCGGAAGGACCCGAGTGTCGGCCTCCCTTGTGCCTACCATAGGTGTGCGGCACTCCCTTGCTTCCACGCCAGTTTCATAGGCATTCTTGTGCTCCATATCTCCTAGAGGGCCAGTGGAATCATCCCCCAAAAGATGGCTCGGAGGGTTGTGAGAATTGTCGGGCCAACTTCCATGCCCTAGTTCGGATGCCCTAGGCGCGGCGGCGACGGTGCTTGACTCTTCATGGCTTGAATGGCTTGAGTCTTGTTCATGATGCGACGTAGTCACATCATCAGGCGACGATCGACGACGAGGCGGGTGAAGGAGAGGTGTGAGCGCTGAGAAGGCGGCGGGGTGGAGGAGAGGCTTGAGAAAGAGGCGGGGTGAAGGAGAAGTGGAGATCTGGAGAAGTGGAGATCTGGAGAACTGAGAGGCTAGAGAAGTGGAGGCTAGGTAGGGTAAAGAAAGACAAAGAGAGATCAAGGCTGGAGGAGGGGTATGAAACCCTAAAAAAATTGTTATAAGTGTTTTTTTTTAAGATGAATAATAATTTTATTAATTTAATATTATATATAATTTAATAATTTATATATAATTATTTATGTATTATATACGGGCCGGGCTAACCGGCCCTACAGGGCTTGACTTTTTGTCCATACCCGGCCCTCCCGGTACTCGGGCCGGGTATTTTCGGCCCTTTAGGGCTTGCGAGCTTGTCCATATCCGTCCATTTATGCGGGCGGGCGGGACGGGCCGGGCGGGCCAGCCCAAGTTTGCCCAGGTCTAAAATCAAGGTACAAAATATATGCAAATATAATATCTACAAGGATAAGATTACATAGAAAATATTAGGTAACTATATATATCACAAAAATATCACCAAAGGTGAAAATATCATATGTACTAACTCCCCAAAAGTTGATTATGATTGTAATTAATGGGTCAAAACACATTACCTAATCACTTTTTATACTTGTTGGGCTCCAGATTTTGGCAATCCACCCAGTCAGCCCAATTAAAGGAAAGAGTGATTCTCTCTCACGAAGGCCGAACCAAACACGTAGTGAACGTTGGGCTTCAGTAGACGTTAGCGCATATCTTGGCTCCACAACGCTTGCAAACGGTCGCCTCAAAACTCGGGGGATAAGTTAGATAGATTAGAATAAATATCTGTTGAACGATGATTGTAAAACACACAATTACTGTTGAATACAACCAGCTCCCGCTTACTTTTACTCTCAATTCCATTAAAACCTCTCTAGTTCTAGTCTCTGTTTTTATCCTTCAAACGATCGACCACTAAAAAATTAAGTCGATTTGGATCATTCAGACTATTTTGGTTTGATCATTGTCTAGTTGCCCTCTCTTAGGCGATTTAGATCGATTTGATTTTTTCACCCCAAAATAATTTGGCGCCCACCGTGGGGCATCTAGTTAATTAGTGATCCGGTCACCAATTCAACTCTAATCTCACCATGGCCAACGCCGAAGACCCTATGGTCCTCGTCGAAGATCAGGTCCAAGCTAATGCCCAAGTCGCGAACCAGGCTGGAGACATCAACGATCAACCAGTCATGGACTCTCAGATCCAGAAGCTCGCAAAAACCATGAGCATCCTCTAGGAGGAACTAGCTCAACAACGTGCCAGGATCGAAACGCTAAGTGCTCAATCTGAATCTGAAATTGCTCGACTAACCAGTGAAAATGAGTTTTTCAGATCGCGGGTAAACTCGGTCGTGTCGGCCCCCGGAGGCTCAAGACGCGTGGTCAACATGGAGGGACTTTCAACACGACTCGACCTGGATGGGGCAGCCACGACACCCATGGTGGTGACCAACGCTTCCCAACCTACTGGTATGTTTCAGACTCCTCCAGTCACTTTCGTTACGACTAACATGCCAAATTCTGTAACCAAGCCCTCTGAAGCTCGAGTGGTCCCTCCACATGTTGCAGCTCCAACCGATCTCTAGGCCCTCATACAGCAATCTATCAGCGAGCATATGATAGCTCTAGACGATCGCATTGCACGAATCCCAAGAGTTCCACAACCAATCGAGAAAGAAGCAATTGACGGATACGAAGACTCGTCTTTCGTAAAGGCGATTGCACGCGTCGAAATCCCAAAAAGAGAAGGTCGCAATACCACATGATCGTGCAAAGGTATGGCGAACCTCTAAGGGATTATCTTAACCGGTACAACAAAGAGAAGGTTGCAATACCACATTGCGACATCCCGACATCCATCAAAGCCTTCCGACGGAGTTTGATCAGAGGTAGTGAACTCTACCGTGAACTGACCAAATACCCGTGCCGGAGCTTCGAGGACGTGCAAGCCAAAACCATGGCTCAAGTCAAATTAGAAGAAGACGAAGAACCATCAAAGGCAAACAAAAGCCCCGATCGGGTCGACAAAAGAACATCTTCGGACTATCAACGCGACCGGCGGAACCAGCCTTATCCTAAGGGGCGAAGCGACCCCAATCAAGTAAACAATTCTTATGACAGGAACCAAGATTGGAAGAACAATCCCGCTCTCCCTCTGAAACTCCACTCTTACAACTTCAACATTTCTGTGTCAGAACTTGTCAAAAGTTTCGACATGTATGGAAAAGAAGTAAGGTGACATCGGAAGAGCGAAAAACTAGACGCCAAGAAGGACATGAACCGATGGTGCAAATTTCATGGAGACCATGGCCATTCGACGGATGAGTGTATAGCCCTTCTTAAGGAAGTCGCAAGACTCCTTGCGCATAGGCTACTACGCGACGTCATATCCGACAAAGCAAAAATGACCCTCGATCGAAGGGACCAGGTAACGTCCGATAAACCATCTTCTCCAATTCGCACTAAAGTCGTTAACACCATTTTAGGAGGGTCGGACATGTGTGGAAACACATATTCGGCCGCCAAAAGGTATGCCCGAGAAAGCAAAGGCGACATGCCGATCCGGACAGAGGTGAGACGATCACAAGCCATCGATATTCCCGCAATCACCTTCGACAACTCAGAAGCCGAAGAGTTAGGCGACCACCACAATGGTTTGGTAATCTCTCTATCCATCGGTAATTGTCTCATCCGTCGTGTTTTAATCGACACAGATAGCTCCACCAACTTGTTGACACTCGACACCTTAAAGGGTATGGGCTTAAGCGAGGACGACCTGACCCGAAACTCCACCCCGCTGGTCGGATTCAGTGGGGAGGTTAAATATACCCGAGGAGAAATCGTGTTGACAACATACGCTAGTGGAGTCAACCAACAGGTAAAGTTCTTAATACTCGACTGCCCGTCCCCATACAATGCAATCTTTGGCAGGCCCTGGATCCTCGCCATGAAAGTTGTACCTTCCACTTATCTTCAGACCATAAAGTTCCCAACTAAGTGGGGGGTATAGGAAATAAAAGGCGACCAGCGGGCTGCCAAGGAAGTTACGTCACTTCAATGAAGGGGGCAGTCGACCGATCTTTCGCCTAGCAATCACAGTGCGGCGAAGGGACCACGCGATACATTGAACCAGAAATGGAACAACTCGATGAGATCACGCTGAACCCTTCAAAGCCAACACAAACGGTAAGGGTCGAATCAGATTTAAACGATTCGACCAAGTCAGATGTAATAGCTTTCTTACGATCTAATTCTGATCGCTTTGCCTGGTCACATGAAGATATGGTGGGGATCTCCGCTGATATTATCACTCACAAATTGAATGTAGATCCCACGTATCCCCCGGCTAAACAAAAAAGGAGGATGTTCGCACCAGAGCGCAATAAGATCATGGACAACGAGGTCAAGAACCTACTCGAAATAGGTAAAATAAGAGAAGTCAAGTATCCCGACTGGCTAGCAAATGTCATCGTGGTTCAGAAAAAGAATGGGAAATGGAGAGTCTGCATCGACTTCACGAACCTGAACAAGGCTTGTCCAAATAACTCATTCCCATTACCACACATCGACGTAATGGTCGATGCGACCGCCAGACATGAAATGCTAACATTTATGGACGCATTCAGCGGGTACAACCAGATCCTAATGGACCCCGACGACCAAGAAAAGACAGACTTCATAATCAGTCAAGGTACGTACTGTTACAAAGTTATGCCCTTTGGATTGAAAAGACGATGAGCCACTATCGCTATACCTGGCCGTGTCAGAATCAGCCGTCAGCACAGTCTTAACAAGGGAAGAGGACGGCAAGCAATCACTGGTCTATTATGTAAGTTGTTCCCTACTCCCTGCCGAAACGAGGTACACGTCGCTTGAAAAATTAGTCCTAGCCCTAGTAATGGCCTCGAACAAACTGAGACCTTACTTCGAATCACATGCTATTATTGTAAGAACTAATCATCCCATGAAGGCCATCATGAGGAAACTAGAATTTACAGGACGAATGGCAAAATGGGCTATACACCTTAGTGGATTCGACATCGAGTACGAGTCAAGAACAGCGATCAAATCTCAAGCTTTGGCCGACTTTGTGACTGATTTTAGTCCTACACTGGAACATGAAGCCATGAAGGAAGCCGAACAGCTGATTACTGAAGAAGACCGGGGCACATGGCAACTCTACACAGACGGAGCATCGAACATAAGAGGAGTCGGCCTAGATGTCATACTGAAATCGCCACAAGGGGACCACATAGCCCAAGCTATGAGATACGAATGGGATGCGACCAACAACGAGGCAGAGTACGAAGCCCTCATATTTGGGTTGACACTCGTATAAGATCTCGCAATCCTAAGCATAGAGGTGACATGCGACTCCCTCCTGATCTTCAACCAAGTACAAGGCTCATACTCCGCCAAAGATGACAGGATGATGGCATATCTAGACGTCGTTAAAAAATTGGCAAGAAAATTCCAAAATTTCGCCATCCGACAAGTCCCACGCGATCTCAACACACAAGCCGACGCGCTAGCAAATCTTGGCTCCGCCCTGCATCCCGACGACTTTCGCAGCATCCCACTAGCACATATCACGACTCCGGCAGTTCCCAAGATCTTCAATACAATCGGTCAGGACAACACTCAGGTAATAGACGAACTGCCCTTAGAAGAAGTCGTTTCAGCGGAAGTAGGCGACAACATAGAAGAAGACCTCATAGGCGACCAAGATGATTGGACCACGCCCTACATCAAATGGCTTAAAGACGGAATACTCCCGACAGACAAAGGGGAAGCTAAGAGACTCAAGGTACATGCCGTAACCTTCGATTTAAAAGATAATGTTCTATTCAAACGGTTTGCCCAGGTAGTTCACCGCGCCTACAAAACGCTGCACTTCCTTCACGTTCCACATGTCGGTCATTGCTAAGATGGCTTCAACTTTTTCCGGGTTCACATCAATTCATTTGGTGCTGACTAAGAAACCTAAAAACTTGTCTGCTTGTACTCTAAAAAAACGTACACTTCTCGGGAATCAAACTCATTCCGTTGCTTTTGAGGGTGCGAAAGACTTCACAGAGATCAGCCGCGTTCTCTGAGGCATATCGGCTCTTCACGACGATGTCATCCACATAGGTTTCCACTGTCTTGCCCGTTAGGTTGCGAAAGATGCGGTCCACAAGCCTCTGGAAAGTGGCTCCCGTGTTTCTAAGGCCAAAGGGCATGACACAATAGCAATTGGTCCCCGCTTCAATGAGAAAGGTTGTGTGCTCCTCGTCTCGTGCATTCATCTTGATCTGGTTATAGCCGAAGTAAGCGTTGAGGAAGCTTAGGTCCTCGTGCCCTCGGTGGAATCCACAAGGCAGTCGATGGAGGGGAGCGGGTAGCTGTCTTTGGGGCAAGCCTGATTCAAGTCAGTAAAGTCCATACACATTCGCCATTTACCGCTTGATTTCTTGACCATGAATACATTGGTAAGCCGAGATGGGTACTGCACCTCCCGGATGAACCCCACTGACAGGAGCTTGAGAATCTCCTTGCGGGCTCCTTTGGCCTTGTCGTCGGCTTGCTTCCGCTTCTTCTGCCTCACGGGCTTGGTTCCTTGGATGATGTTCAAGTTGTGGGTCATCAGTGCTCGGGGTATGCCAACCATATCCCTTGGCGTCTAGGCGAATACATCCCTGGATTTCCCCAACAACTCCTCGATTTGCTCCTAGTGCACACCCAGACAAGTCCCTAAAAAGAGCCTCTTGTTCTCTTTGCCAAAAGGGGTTATTGTCCTCGTTTCCTCATTTTCAACAATCGGGTGAACTTGCTCTCGTACTTCTAAGTCGGCTTCCTCTTGGATCCCCTCTGAGGACCCTGCTTCCACCTCAAGCTCTTGGACTTGCAGGACTTGTTCCGCGAGGCCCTTTCCTTTCAGGGTGGTGAGATAGCACGCTCGGTTTTCTGCTTGTCGGCCTTTCGATTCTCCTACATCTCCGCAGACTGGGAATTTCACCTTGAGGTGATATACTGACGCGACTACCTAGAATTTGCTAAGGGAAACTCGCCCTAGGATTGCATTGTATGCGGAAGGTATTCTCATGACCATGAAATCCACCAACTCGGACCTACGCGGGCTTCTTTGTCGCCTATGATGAGGTCTAGTGTGACAATGCCTGAGACGCTGACTATTTCCCCCGAGAAGCCAACTAACGTGCAATCAGTGGGCTGGAGTACTGAGGGCGAGATCTTTAGTTGCAAGAAGGCATCCCAGTACAAAATGTCGGTGGAGCTTCTTGTGTCGATGAGGACCCTTTTGATGAGCTTTGTTCTAAAGTGGGCATGTATGACGATCGGGTCATAGTGAGGAGCGTCTACAACCTCCGTGTCCGCCTCTATGAACGAGAGTTTATGCCCGATCGGCGAGTTGTTGGCCGCACTAAGTACCGGCATCGTGGGGTTGTGCCTTCCTCCTCGCATATACCTCCGCGTTGCTCTCATGCTTTCCCCCCAAGGGCTCGCACCCCCTGCGATGGTTCTTACGCACTCGTTTGGAGGAGGTAAATGATCCCTCCACGGAGGGGGTGGAGGAGGCAGTCCTTGGTTCTTGTTGGCTCCCCGGCTCATGGCCCTGTAGCCTCTGGCGAATAGAGAACCCAAGATCGTCTTTTTCGCGAAGGACCCATACCCTTTGCACTCACGACTGTCGTGCGCCGTGGACTACTGGTAAAAGCATAACTTCTAGGGGGTTGGCCCTGCTGTAGTGTCGCTTGAGACCTGGAGCGGTTGAGGTAAGGATTGGGTGGTTAAGCCTGTGGGTTCATCGACACAGTGTGCACTAGAACGCGTTCATGAGCTTTGCCCTTGTCCGCGACTGCGGGAAGCCTTCTTGGTTCCCACGTGCTCTGGTACCTCCCTTTAGGCTCATTCTGAGGCATACTCGGGGGACCACGGTATAGACTAGCCATCTCTTTGGCCCTTATGTGAGTATTCGCCTTCCCCAGCAACTTAGCGTAGGTTGCAAGTTCCTTCTTAGTGACTGAGAACTTGAAATTTGAGTTTGCCAATCCCTAGATGAACGCGATGTTAGCGACCTTCTCGTCGAAGTCTCACACTTGTATTACCTCGGTTGTGAATCTCTTTACGTAGGAAGCTAGACCTTCGGCTATTAGGACGGCTCCGGTAAGCAAGCTGGGGAACAACTTGCACATTGTGGCTCCATCCACTTGGCATGACAACATGGCATACTTGTATTTGGAGATGTGGTCCTAGGGGTCTCCCTTGCCAGCGTATTCCGACATGGTTGGGATAGCACTGACATCGAGCAGAGGGATCGCCATTAGTACCTCGTTTGTGAAGGCGATGGAGCCATATAGAGTCGAGAGGTCTGTGATTTCTTCGGGTACTTCGGGGTGTCCGCGGCCAGATGGGGCTACACGTGCAAAAAGTTGTGCCTCCTTTCTCTATAGGGGTGTCGGCCGGGTCCATTGGCCGTGGGAGTTGACCGGTGGGGGCTTATTTGTCGGGTGGGTCTAGCTTGTCTCCTACCTCGCGGAGATGGAGGGGGGTTCACCATAAGCGGTTCCGGCGTCTCCATGTATTCGTATCCGTAGGGCGGGTAAGGTTCTTGTGGGAACGGGTTCTGAGGGTACGGCTCTGCGGGTGCATAAAGATATGCCCCAGGGGGCGCATAGGGTCCCCAGAACGCCAGACCCGTCTACTTCCATCCTTGTAAACCCTAGTACTGCTCTTCTTTCATGTTCATGAAAGGGTGTTGTGCGTTTGAAGTCGGGAAATCGCTGAAACAAGTCTGGCCGGTGCGAGTGGTTGACTCGGCGTATGACATGACCGGAGGTGTATTAGATGTGTGAGGAGTCCCAACGGTCGGCGCCAATGTGATCGTCCGGTTTTCTGAGAGGAAATAGTAGGCGGTCCACACAGAACCAACTACGGCTCGTCTCCTCTGAAAGCTCTCATCCATGTTCCCCGCCGGCAACTCTCCGTCAAGTCAGACGTCGTCCGGTGCCAGGCTCAAACCTGAAACAGAAGAGGGGCCCGAAATTGCCTTGGGATTGCCACTCTGACGCTCAAGTCAGTGTTTAACTCGCTAATGGTGCATAAAAAAAGAGATCAAACGTGGGGCGAAAAGTAACAGATGAGGGCGAGATCGGTTTTCAGGTGTTTCTCGATGGGGTGAGAGAGAACAGTCTTTCGGAGAGAGGGTCGAGAATCCTGTTCTTGGTTGTCGCCTCCTCCTTTTGTACCTGGGGCCGGTGGGCCTTTGGCCATACGACTAATTCAGACCGAGAAAGGGGTTTTTGGGCCTCAATCCGAGTTGGACCGTTCCGCCAATGGGCCTAACTTCCTCGATTGGGCCGCCTACATGGGTCGGGCTAAATACGGCTCCCACAGTAGCCTCATTTATCTAGAGTGATGCTAAATACACAAGAAAAAAATATCACCATTATTGAATTTTCAAAACTACCATTTGAAAACTTTCTAATTTTCATCTTCTTGCCACTTCTCCCCATTTCTTCAAAAGTTCGTCTCTCTTCTACAAGTAGAAAGTGAGTTTAAGATATAAGAAAATTTGCTAACCCTCATCCCCCCAAACTTCAAAATTGTGAGTGAAAGTGAGAGTGGAAGCAAATTCTTCCATTTCCACTCACAACTTACCGAACGGGCCCTATATATCTAGATTTAGGTCACTTTTTAATTGGAATCTGAAACACATATTCACACAACGTCCATTGATAGTCACCCCCTCCTCTGACCTCTCCCTTAATCACCCCACCAACCACATTGTTTGTTGTCATTTATTTCGTTAGGTATTTTGTTTATTATCAACCATTTGATTCAATTACCAGCCTCGTCATGTTCTTCAGCTCCGAAAAGGTGATGGTCAATGCCATAATTTGCAAGTGCTTGCACACATTAGTCTACGGATTTAAGAAATGACATTTTTTTAGTAAATTGCCATTAAAGTGGGATAAAAGATTGTAAATGTACATGTATCTACCATCACATTCATCTGGGTTAGGATCAATGTTCTAAAAGTCACTAGGCGGGAGCTGGGTGGTGGAGGGGGGGCCTAGCGGCTAGGCGGATTAAAAATTAATGCCTAATTCATATGATTATTTGTCTATGTACTCTCAAATCCAATAATGTTTATAAAACTATGTTGGGATGGGGTTTGATATTTTATTATGGGCCTTATTTTACAAAGCATAACCCAAAACTAAGTTCTATAAATTCTTCATCTCCTAAGATATTGTTGCTTCCACAATATCAGAAGCTTCTTCTAGCCTAGGCGGCCCTAGGCGGGGGATGACCATCTAGTGCCTAGGCGTGGCCTAGGCGGGGATTTTTAGAGCACTGGTTAGGATAGGAGCAGGAGAAGGACCATTCACTGTTAAATTGAAAAGGATGGTGATATTCTCTTGACTCTTGAGAGAATTTGGTTGGTTTATACCACTCTGATCATGGTTAAATGGATCAAGGATTTGTTCGGTCATTGATGAGATTCGTGTTGAAATTGTCCAATGAGTTGAAGGCCCTGCTTATGATAAAAGAATTTTTTTTTATACAAGGCAAACACTAGGACCCTTCTAGAGAAGAAGGCTATCCTAAATCATCGCAATGGATGATCTATATAAAATTCGGACCAAAATTATCAAAAGTAGAGTTTAGACTGATGAACTCATATCTATGAGGAAGGTGGTTCTGAGCAACAACTGCAGAACAAGAAGGAGAAATGAGACGTTGAAATTGGTGAAGGGCAGCTGGCGGAATGGAATGAGTGGCAAGGAAATCAGCAACACGATTGGCTTCACAAAAGCAATGGTGTACCTGAAAAGCATCAAAAGAAGACAGTAACACAGTAATATTTTTAATGATTGTGTGTATTTCCCAAGGAATTTTCTAGATTCCTCTGATGGAATTAATGACAACTAGATTGTCACCTTCAAGAATTATATTTTTAATTTGAAGTCTCGTAGCATGTTGAACTCCAAAAAGCGTTGCAAGAGCTTCACTTATAAGGGCAGAAGTACATGGAATAGTTTGGTAATGAAAAGACAGAGTACTAGCATTATGGTTCCGTAATATGTATCCAAGGTGACTTGAATCATCATTTTTTTTTAGAGCCGTCAATATTAATTTTAATCCAAGAAGCAGGTGGCTTTTTCCATATGCGATTGGAATGGCGTTGGCGATTACGTTTAATAGTTGGTCGCTTGGTTGTATTAGAAATAGTAATCCATTCATGGAACTGGAAGAAGGCTTGGTCAGAAGGACATTTTATTTGATTAATATCACTTGGTCGAAAAATAAGGGTATTGCGATAATTCTATATAGCCCACCAAAGAAACAACAATGGTGAAGAGGTGGAATTGTTTTGTCTGAAAAAGTCAAAGTTTGCATAAAAATTTGTCGTGAAAAGAAGAGAAAAGGAATAGTTCAATTTAGATTCGAGTTTCAAGATCATTTGCTGTGTGAAGGGACAAGTGAAGAAAAAGTGATTAAGGTCTTCATCATGAGATCCACAGAGGCTACATAGAGAAGGCACAATAGCAAAGTACTGATTTAATCTCTCAGTGGTTGGAAGAGCATCAGCCACAGCTTTCCAAAGAAAATGCTTAATCTTAGGAGGAATGTGAAGTTTCCAAATCCAAGAGAATAAAGAAAGATTAGGAGAGTTAATAGTACCTGGTTCGGTGAGCTAACGTGTTGATTTAACTGAGAAAGCCCCATCCGAGTTAAGTTTCCATAGAGGTCGATCTTCCGAAGTTGTAGATGGAATGTGTACTGTCAATATTTTTTGCAATGAAATAAAGATACATAATGTTTGGGAGTAGACTTTGCGGAGGATTATCGGAATGATTTAATAAGCTACGAGGAAATGATAATTATCAAGGAAAGAAAAAAATTTCAACTAGGTAGTGGATTTTTCCGGTCTAATTAAGGGTGATGATATTTATACCCGCAACTTTTTATTATTTATACCCTTCATATTACTACTCATTGTGTAGTAGTATGCATACTATTACTTATTATGTAGTAGTATGCATATTTTAAAAGTAAAAAGTTCAACTTTAAAAAATCAAACTTATTACTTTAACTTAATATTAAATAACATAAACAGCCTCACTTTAGATATGCAATTTTGTGGGGTTTTAGTTTAATCGTTTATGACTTATAGGATTATAGGTTCAATGGTTATGGTGGGTAGGGTCAATAGGATTGTACGATTTTTAGGATTAGGGTGTGTGTGGTTTCTAAAGTTAAGGGTTTTTAGGTTTAGAGTGTGTAGGGTTTGGGGGTTTATATGAGCATTGTTTTTATAGTTTGGATTTATAGAATTAGGGTGTGTGGGGTTTATAGAGCTTTAGGGTCCGTTTGGTATTGATATCATGTATGGGTATATATATCACTCATACCCATATATGCATTTGATATAATCCTGATATCGATATCAAATGGATATATGCTTTTTGGTATAGGGTATGGATATCAGGATATGGTTATGAGTGATATTAGAGTGTTATTTTGATATCTCCCACATAATGAGTATATCAAAAACCTCACTCATGTCTATACTCATACTCGATACCTTGATATCACTCAAACTCATATCTTATACCATTACCCGATATCTCATATCTTTGGTATCGAAACCAACAAGTCCTTAGGGATAATATGAAAATAGGGAACTGCTTTTTAGAAGAGTATATGAAAAATGATTTTGTAGGTGTTTTAAAATTCTAAGGGTTTAGGGTTTTGTAAATGTAGTTTTTTTTTGTTTAGAATAATATATGAAAAAGTTTTTTTGGATTTAAAATTTTAGGTTCTAGGTTTCAAGGGTTTAGGGCTCATAGATTTTATTATTTTTAATGGTTTTTTATGGTTTCAACTTTTTTACAAACTTACAGTTTCTAGGTAGGATTCTGGGTTTTTTCCACATCAATCCTACTTTACTTAAAAATGAGAATGTTTACAAAATTTGATTATGATACAAGTTTAAATGGTTTAGAATATGTTATCTCAGTTTTATTACACAAAGGTTTTTAACCGTAGTGGCTTAAACTTGACGTGAAACATCTCAATTTGTTTTGAGGGGTTAAACATCTCTATTTTCAAATTTCCATAGGATTACAAACACTCATTTCGTATAAATAAGTTTATTATTCAAATTGACTAAAAACTCAAAAAAAATGATAAATGAATGTTTATACTAAGTGTAATTGATAACAGAAATTTGTCGTGCTAATTACTGCTATGCAAGTAATCCAAACAAACCTTAAACCGTAGTCCTAAGTAAGTAAGGGTCGAGTCCACAGGGAGACAGATTCTATCTTTATATGCAATTTCTATGTCAATCTTAAGTAACAAGAGGGGGGTTTTGTATGTTTTAGAATCACTAAGCATGCAAAAGCAAACAAACGAAAGGTGATTGAATTCAATTATTGGGGAAATAGCTCGGCCAAACAAACATCCACTATTCGTATGATAAGTTGATCATAGATAATCATTCAATATCTCATGCAATGGAAATTCCTATTCCCTTTCTAAAGTAACTACAAGCACAACCAGATACTTATAGCACTAACTAATTAAACAACCATGAAACCATCAAGATTCAGTTTAACAGCAGCATTAAGCTTAGGAATATAATTAGGATACAATCTAGCATAAAACAACCAGTTTTTATCCTAGAATGTAAATCAATTCTCTTATACATAAGACTAGCACAACCAGTTACTAGTACGATGCAGTTGCTACTCCGATAAAGATATGCTCAACCAGTAACAATCTAAATCTAGCAATCAATCAATAGAGACAATACCTAGTTGTGCAGGCTAGAAACTGTCAATATTAATCATAAGCAATTCAAGCAAGAGAATAGATAAAATCCATGCGATAGATAAGGAACGAAAATCTCACAACTAAATCAAGACGAAAGCTTCAGTTGTCTGACTAAGCCAGGAAGGCTTAGTTTTGTATAACAAAGTACGTAGAATAGAGAAAAGATGAAAAACGATGATAAGGGAGGTCAAGCTCCCTTCTAACCCTAAATACTAGAAAATAATAAAAAATCTTCAAAAGTAAATCAAAAATGAAATAATAAAAACACTAATAATAATCCAAAATAACAAAATAAGGAAAAGTGGTTCGGTTCCGCATCCGACGCGGCGGCAGTCGCCGCCAGAACACTTGTTGAGATTTCTTCGGTTCAGCTCCTGCGACACTTTCATAAAAACGTCATAACTTTTGATTCCCAACTCGGATTGCGCTCATATTTTGAGGACTTACAGTAGACGTCAAGAGCTAACTCCTCGAATTGGAATCACTCCATTTTGACGTCTGAGTAAAGAGAACGAATCAATTGAATTCAGCACATTGTTCTTCTACTCTCGTGTGGACTCTCTCCTTGGTTCTTCTTCGTCTCCTCAGTGGTCAACTCATCTTCCTCTGGATATCTTCAATTTGCTTCTCCAGACCACCAAATCCACACTTCTCCTCTCTAACTCCATAATCCACAGTTGTGCACTAAATCCATCCAAATAGCACCTCAAACCTGGTAACAACCCCTAGAAATGCACTACAAAATAGTACCGATCAGTAATATGAATATCTTTCACTACCAATAAAATTTGTTTATCTCTACTCCCTTGAAATAAACAAAATGATTCCAAAATCCAAACTTAATTATTTATAAAAATGTTTTAACAGGCATGCTAAATCGAATTAGTATGCGAAATAATTTGAATTGGGTAGGGTATGAAAGAACCTATGCTTACCTATGACAAATTCCACGCATTCAGACTCGTAAGGTAACCTACGTGTATGATATTTTTGTTTGAAAGTAACCATAAAATTCCACGCATTCATATAAAAAATAGTTTTTAAACATATCTAGTTTGAAAGTAAACAAAGATTAATATATTAAAAACCCTAAATCACATCCTAGAAATCCCATACCTTAAAAATGTTAAGATCCTAAAAAGACAAAAAACTAAAACATAATATAATAAAACCCCTAAAACCTTAAACCCTAAATCCTAAAATTATCTCATATATTTAGGCCGAAAAACCGCGCACTCCTTTTTTTTTACCTCGCACTCTATCTGGGCGGCACCTAGTGCAGTCCAGAAAACCCGATTTTCTTGAGCTGCACTAGGTGCCGTCCAAGATGGGTTCAAATTTATTTTTTATTAAATATATGATTTAAATTGATTTTTTTAAAAACCGGTTCAGTAGACCGACTTAGTGGGCGGCACATATTGCCGCCCACTAAGCCGGTTCACTGAACCGGTTTGTTGTGGGAAAAAGGGTTTATGGGCGGCACTATGTGCAGCCCAAAAAAACGGTTCACTAAAACCGGATTTCTGGGCGGCACATAGTGCAGCCTAGGAAGTGTACGACTGAAATTTAACGGTCAATTTGGGCTGCACATAGTGCCGCCCAGAATTATTCCGTTTCAGTCTTAACGGTCATGTGGCCGGCTATATATATGGGAGATGTAATAGTATACCACCATTGAAATACAACGGGAAAAAAACTTCAAACCCATTGTAATTTTCCGACTATATATATGTCGTCGTCAAGCGATCCTTGTTGGAGGGGGTTGTCGGAGTCGTCTTCGAGCGCGCCCACGTCTCTAGATGATGAGGATGATTTTCAGTCACCGATTTCTCCTCAGTACTTCAAGGTACGTAATATTTTTAATTTTTATTGTATAAAATGATTAGATATTAACTGTACTTAGTCTTTAAAATGTAGACTGTTTAGAAATAATGCATAATTTTTGTATATTAATTTGTATAAATTTAATTATTAATTAGTTTCTAATGTACTAATTTTTGTATATAAATAGGGTGATTCTAGTGATGATGAATTTTTAGCAATTGACATCTCATCCCATTTTACTACTAATGAGATATTTTCGAGTATGGAGGGATTGAGGCAGTGGGTGCAAAAGATCGGTTTTAGTCTTTCTATGGTGATCACTACTAAATCATCAAAGTCTAGAAAGATTATATTTCATTGTGAGAGATCCGGGTTACCTAGGTCCGGCAAGAAAAAGAAGTTAGTCGATGGTAAAAAGGTCAGTCCGATACGAGTGAATAAAGCTAGGTCAAAGAAGAAGGGTTGTCCTTTTTTGTTGCATGGTATTTTTAGGGAAGGAAATGCTATTAGAGATCCTGGGTGGACCATATCGGTTGTTAGAGGATGCCATAACCATATGCTTTCAACCACCTTGATTGGCCATGCATTTGCTTCCCAACTTACGATGGAGCAGCGTAGAAAAGTGATGATTGATATTGCGGCGGGTGCAAGACCCAAGGTTATTTCTACACAGATTAGGAATGAATATACGGGTTCAACGGTATCGAGGAGGCAAGTGTACACTGTTAGGGCTAAGGAGAGGTTGAAATACCTGGGCAATCTGAATGTGACACAATGGTCATTGGGGTTTTTGAAGGACAAAGGCTATTTGTTGGACACTGCTACTAAAACGAGGGAAGATGGGAAGGAGGTATTGGCGTGCTTGTTTATTTCTCATCCAGACGCTCGACATTTGTTGTGCATGTTCCCTAATGTCGTCATCATGGATTCGACGTACAAAACCAACAGGTAAACCTTACTCGTTTTAGTATTATGAGTAGATAATGATATTTTTGGCGGGTTTAAAGTATTTTTGTGTTGCATTTATAGGTACGGTATGCCACTATTCCAGATTGTTGGGTTTACTTGCACCAACTTCACATATTGCATTGCTCTTGTGTTCATGGAAAGGGAGACGGCAAGCCACTATGCATGGGCATTGACACGATTGAAGTGGTTGTACGGGGGGAAAAGTCTTGTATGCATCATGTCTGATCGAGAGCTAGGACTGATCAAGGCTGCCAAAATGGTGTTTCCGAAGGTTCGGCATAATTTGTGTCAGGTCCATGTAGACCGTAATGTGAAGGCATATGCTAAGTTGATGAAGATTGACGAGAAGAAATTCTCGGGAAGTGTTTGTCGGGTGATGAGGTCTCACACAAAGGAGGAGTATAGAGAGCGACTTGCTCACTTTAAGGAGATATGGAATGAAGGCCTTGTGAAATATATCGAGGAAACTTGGTTTAAAGACCATAAGAAAAAGCTAGTTGTGGCATGGTGTGATGATGTTCTCCATTTTGCCAAAAGAACATCAAACAGGTAACTTTCATACAAACATTTGCAATCAAATTGGGTTTTAAAATTCATTTAGTAAATTGTAAACGATTATATTATTTTCAGGGTTGAGGGTCAGCACTCTATGCTTAAGGACATGATTGAGACATCCGTTGGAGGGTTCGACACAATTGTGCAACACATCGACAACATGTTTGTTGATCAGCATCGGAAGATCCGATTTGAGATGACCAAGAACTGCACTACCTTTCCCATGGAGATAGTAAATGGCCATGAGTGGGTTAAGGTCTTCTTCAAGCGCATCCTTGAAAAGTGCTCTGAGAAATGCTTGAGAATGTTGTATGCCCAAGCTGTGTTAGCAAAGGAGGGGAAAATTAGGGACAAATGTGATGATTTTTGGTGGAAGTCCACACTATGACTGCCTTGCCCACACACAATTAAGGTCTATGTGGAGACGGGTTACCCATTAGTGCCTGAAGAAGTTGATATTTTCTGGAAGCAGATCAGATGGGAAGGGGTGGATGCTAAGGATCTTGATGTCGATGATGGTGTTGCAATCACAGCAGATAATGTCACGGTGCAGGACTTCATTGAAGAGTTCTTATGTGGGAAAGTTGATGGATTTATGTTGAAGAAGATGACGGATAAGTGGCGTGAGTCAACTGACCCTACATCGTGCCAGATTCAAGACCCGCCACGTGGTGAGACCAAGAAGGGGAGGCCTAGGATGAATGCGAGAAAGACCGGCACCAAGAGGAATATGGGTTGGGACGAGCATGTGGATGCAAAAAGTAAGAAGATGAAGGAGAAGCAGAATATGAAGAATATGGATGAGGAGCTGGGAGTGGAAGAGGAGGATGCACCTACAGAGAAAGAGACGACCAATGTGAAATCGTCCGTGGGATCAAGAGCGTCTGTGGGATCGAAAAGATGTCCTTCTAGCGGACGACCTCGCAGTGGAGTTTCAACAGAAAAGGGGAGTGCCACTAAACCTGGAAAGTCAAAATCTGCTTCAAACAAGTCCAAATCGGGTTCAAGCAAGTCGTTAAAGTATCTCGGCTTCAACTGGGGGCACGAGAATATTGATCATTTCATGCTCGCATACATTTCTAGGGTACAAAGTGTCAAAGGCGATGGTCATTGTGGGTTTCGTTCCCTTGCCGTTTTGCTAGGTCGCCGAGAAGAGGAGTACGTTGATGTCCAGTTAGAGCTTTCGAAGCATGTCCAGACACATCCAGCCAACTACATAGCGATGCTTGGGGAGGAAGAGTTGACGGTGGAAGCATTTGTTAGGAGATTGAATTATATTGCGTCACCATGCATAACGAACTTCTGGTGTATAATGCCTATTACTGGTTTGGTGTTTGCCACAGAACACCAAGTGGCGGTTGTTGTCTTATCATGGTTTGGACCGCACACATGTCTTCCATTGTGGGCCCCCCGGGTGCTGAGCCTCCGACAAAGGTTTATGCGATAGCACATGTAGGCAGGAGAGACCATTACGTACCGGTACGTGGAGCGCTACTCTCTGGTATTTACTTATTCTTTCATAAATTGTTATATAATTTTATCGTTTATGTTTACAGATTTGGCTTGTTAATGATCGTTGTCCAATTCCACCGCCTCTAAGGCAGTGGCTCATTTACAAGGATCCAAGTGTTGATGGATGGGATAGTCATGAGTGCTTTAAGGAAAGGTTCAAGAGTTATGTAGAGGAGCGAGCGGAACAAGGGCGACCTAACATATTTACCTAGGTTTTTTGGATTGTAATTGACTTTATATATGTTATTGTAATTCATTTTGTGGGAAAGTTTGATTGAGATTGACCGTATATTGTTTTTATAATCATTTGTTTTTATTCGAATTGGTGTTGATTCGGGAAAATGCAATACGAGACAATAATATTACTTGGAAATCATTAACAAATACACGCACACGTAAACATTAAAGCGTACACTAGTTGAACATGAATCATAAAAATCTATCTAATCCTCATCAGGATCGGTCTCCCCGCCATCATCAGAGCTACCGTTGTCCACCTCAGATTCCGGATCTTCTAAAAGACCTGGTATATGACGCTTCGGGTGTGCAGACTCTGTGTAAATGGTGACTGGAACACCGGGTCTGTAAAGAGCTATAATTTTAGCTATGTGGTCCTCGTCTACCACCTCACGGAGTCGTGGAGGATCCACACCCGGTGGAAAGTAAAAAATCCGATCAGGGCGAACCCCGGTTGGATTGTAAAATAACGCCATGAACAAGTAACCCAATGATAACCCCCCCTCTCCAGGCGAGACATCCCTCATCCGCAAAGTGCGGACCTCGCCACCTTCGTATCCATGGAAAAACATGTTCATTCCACTTCGTTGGCGTATCATTCGATTGTAGGTGATTCGCCCATTTTCGTAAACTTTGAGAACCAAAGGCGTCATTACCCAAAATAGAACACACGAAAAGTTTATGAGAAGTTATGGAGTGGGAATTGTGTGGATTGTAGAGGTTTTCGTTTCGTATTTATAAGGGTTTATGGCAGCCAAAATATGACAAAGGTGGGCGGCACCTATTGCAGCCCAGGAGGGTTTACTTGGGCGGCACCTGTTGCCGTCCAAGTAAACCCTCATGGGCTGCAATAGGTGCCGCCCACGAGGGTACTTGTAAGATTTGTGGGATTTCTGTACCCTTTGGGCGGCACTACATGCCGTCCACATTGCTTTTTCACTATATAAGAAGAATTGGGGTTGTTTGTTCACTACAACAAGTCCAACACAAGAGGCGCTTGAAGAAACATTTTTGGGTAAGCTTATTCTTCCAGTTTC
Organism: Rheum nobile; assembly: GCA_027886185.1. Classification (NCBI taxonomy): domain Eukaryota; kingdom Viridiplantae; phylum Streptophyta; class Magnoliopsida; order Caryophyllales; family Polygonaceae; genus Rheum; species Rheum nobile. The sequence continues at coordinate 207,473 of WOAB01000044.1, read as the reverse complement.
TATCGATTTATTAACCCTAAGTTTTTATACTAATGGATTCATGATACACCCGAATCCACGCCCGGTGCCCAATCTGGAGGAACCACCGGCGTCGATTGAGACGCTGCCTGCTGAGCTGCTGCACGCTCTTCCGCCATCCTAGATGATTCGGCCGATTCGGCCATCTCTCTATCAAATATAGTCTCGCCTGTACTAGAGGATTGGGAAGGCATCTATGAAGCCCGTACAAGTAGAGGAGCTACAGGGATGACGTCACTGGAAAGGAGGTCATATATATGCTGAAAGTGTTCCAAACGCCCTAAACCACCTGCCTCTATAAGCTTCTGAAGATGCGCCTTGCTCATCGTCACACGCTGCAAATGAAAACAAACATTTTAAATACATAGACTTTCCTAAAATAATTAATAAGAATAAAATGGGACAAAAAACATACCCTTTGCAAGTTGATAGCCGGAGGTGGTCCTCTACAAATACGAGGCTATACTGGCGCACTCGGACTCACGTAAGGATGCGACACTTGTAGATACCAGTCCAGGTACGCGTCATGGACATCCCAATCCATCGTGGCAGGAGGACTCGTCAAGATGTGGGGGCAAAGACGATGCTCAAGCTGGTCCCACCTGTGCCAACGCAGGTCAAAGTGCAATTGGTATCGCCTCGTCTCCCTAAAATCATGAGGACGCACTGCAGCCAGAGGCTCTATGATATCGATGGGCCTGCTCTGTCGATAATCGAACTGTCGGGTAAGCCTATCCGGCATGTACGTCGAGAAACCGAATAGTCCCTCGATACCGAGAAACCGAATAGTCCCTCGATACGTGGAGGCCTTGTGAGCACCTTGAAAATCAAGACCCTCATACGGCATCCACCGTATCTGTAATTAACCCCAAAAGACAAAACATATATTAACTCATTAAGCCTATCTTTAAGTATATTAAAATGGAATAAGAATACGTACATCCTCTGGCCTATACTCGTCCAGTATCCGTCTATAGTGTAACTGGTTACGACTTAAACGGACAGGGGTCCGGCCAATGCAGTATCGTGCAGCGCATCGAATGTCGTCGTCTGCACCTTCCTTGAGGTTAGGGTTGCCCGGGAAGTATACAAAGTACGTCCAAATCCAAACTTGCGTACGGAGGAAGAAAGCCATTAGTTATAAACAATTAAACACAATATATTCATGATTTAAATTACAATCTAACTATAATAAAAGTCTACCTCTAAGAGACGTGCGCAACCGGCGAACTGTGCAGCTCCGCGTCGAGAAGCCTCTCCGAGGTTTCTAAAAAGGAGAGCTAGAACCCCGGTGCCCCAAGCAGTATGAACGACACGCTCCCAGTCCACAAAAAGAGGTAGCAATGTAGTCTTCAGCTCATTCGTTGACTTGTCAACGAAGATACTAGCCGACATGGTGTGCCATAAGAAACCGGCTGCTATATCCTCTGGGTAGGCACCCTCCTCAATCATCCTCAACACATGCCTCGCTAACTGGAATTGCTTGACCCAACCCTTCCTAAGGTCACATACCATGTCAGCATCATCCTCATCTAAGTTGTACTCCGAATCTATCCCAAATAGATACTCGAACAAGGCCTCACACTCCGCCAGCTCGCTATCCTGACCGGTCCATGGTGACGTCACCTCAAATCCCTCAATCGGCAGTCCTAGAATCATCATAACGTTATGTAGCGTAGGACCTATCTCGCGCCCAGGGAAAGTGGAAGGTGTTCGTCTCTGGATGCCATCGCTCAACGAACGCTGAAATGAGGGTGTGATCAGCCATGCCGAACTGAAAATCAAGTAAACCGGTCAACCCCGTCTGCTGAGCAATCCAAAACCAGGAACCCTCCTCAGGGACCCCTTTGGGAGTACGATCCCTCCAAAACGCAAACTGTGTAGGCCGTGTCTGAATCCTCAAAGTCCTAACAACGTCCTCTGGAGGGTCCAATGACGCCTTCCTCCATATCAGCTCCGCAATGTGCATATCAAAGTTCCTCAACACATAAGGAAACTGTTGAGCTGGCTCAGGCAGAGGCGGGGCCTGATGAGATGGGTCCTGCGGAGGTGGGGCCTGCTGAGCTGGAAACTATGGAGGTGGGTCCTGCTGAGGTGGAGTCTGCTGAGGTGGCTACTGCTGAGGTGGCTCCTCCTGAGGTGGCTCTGACGGAGGTGGTTGGTGCTGAGGTGAGTCCTCCTGAGGTGGGTCCTCCTGAGGTGGCTGCTACTCTGCTTGGTCGGTACTAAACTCCGGATCCTCAGGGATAGTAGAAGGGTCGGTAGTAAAGTCCTCCATAACCACGTCCTCATCTGAACGGACGGGACCAACATCGTCCTCACTAAGCACCTCCGTGTCTTGCGATACACCCACAACCCTCCTCTTGCGAGCAGATGCAGTAGTAGGGCGACTGTCTCGATCTGACTGTTTGATTTTACCCAATACATCCTATTTTGCCATAAGAAATATAACTATTTTCATTTTATCCAATACAACCTAGTTATATATACCTTAACAATTGTTAAAGAAAATTGTTTTCTTATAAAATCAATATATTAATTTTTTTATTTTTTATTACGATAATAGATTTAATATTATTTAACAGTAAAATTTAGTCTATTACCTATATTATCTTTTTTAATTATGATTAAATACAATAAACACTAAGTTTACAAATCTACAATTACAGTAACAATTTAATTAAATAAATTAGATTTAACAAATTAAAAATTACAAACACCATACCTCTACGGTCGGCCTCCGTTCATATTTGCGCTTTTGATGAACGGGAATTTCCGCCAAATCATCCATCGCCTGCATAGCAACCGCTACCGACACGTCGAAGGCATTGTCCGCCCCGATATCCACCTCATCTGTCCTAGCCGGCAATCTCTCCTCCTCGCCCAAAACCACCGCGCCAGAAACCTTCATGCTCGCCGGCAAGCTGGGCGGCACCTCGTGCAGCCCAGAAATCCCCTCCTCCTCGGTCCTGGGTGGCACCTCGTGCAGCCCAGAAATCCCCTCCTCCCCGGTCCTGGGCGGCTCCTCGTGCAGCCCAGCTCCCTCCGCCTCGTCGCCTCCCCTGCCGCCGCCGTCGACTCCTCCATCGCGACCGCCACCGCCAACGAAACAAAGATTCATCGCCATCGCCGTCGCCGTCGATTCCGCCGTCGAGTCCAGTGGATCGCCGCCGCCGTCCCCGCCGAGATCTCCCACCGCCGCCATCTGGTTTTCCTCCTTGTCAACCGCCGCCCATATATCTTCCATGGAAAATTCGCCGGAATCCGCCATCGAATTGGAATTTTCTCTGTGGGTGCTCGGAAAAGATTTCCTCTGGGTAACGGAGAAGACGACATAGGCGGCCCTAAATACCGCCGACTTGGAATTTTTTTGGGGTTAAATGTGGGCGGCAATAGGTGCCGCCCACGTTCAAATTTCAAAAACCAATTATGGGCGGCAATAGGTGCCGCCCACGTTCAAATTTTAAAAACCAATTTTGGGCGGCAATAGGTGTCGCCCACGTTCAAATTTTAAACCAGGGTTCGAAAAAAACAATCTATTTTTATTTAAATAAATAAAATAAATTCATAAATCGGGTTCTCCCCAACAAAAAATCTGGGCGGCAATAGGTGCAGCCCAGACTCTGAACCGGGTTTTATGAAAACCCGGTTTGTGTGGGCTGTGCCTATTGCCGCCCAGAGTCAGACCGGTTTTTATAAGGGTCTCCTGGGCGGCACCTCCTGCCGCCCAGGGTGGAGTGCGAGGTAAAAAAAAAGGAGTGCGCAGTTTCTCGCTGTATATTTATCTATAAAAAACTAAATTCGTAAACCATAAACCCCTAATTTTTAACATCCTACGAATATACTAGACTTGGGCAAATACGGGCTGGCCCGTCCGGCCTGGCCCGCCTGCCCGTGTAAACAGGAGGGTTTGGACAAGCTCGCAAGCCCTAAAGGGCCGAAAATACCCGGCCCGAGTACCAGGAGGGCCGGGTATGGAGAAGGGAACAAGCCCTATAGGGCCTGTAAGCCCGGCCCGTATATAATATATAAATATTATTTATATATATAATATTACATTATTACTACTCCTAAAAAACTAAAAATAAAAACACTTAAACTAAATAATATAAAAGCTAAGTTTTTTAGGAATACAAACTCCACTCCACCCCTCGTTCTCACATTCCCTCACATTTTGCATACCGCCTCCAGTCTCCTCTTTTAACTCTGTTGCTCCAAATTTCTCCAGCCTCCTCTAACCTTCCTTCCTTTGTAAATCTCGACACCTTCACCCCTCGTTCTCACATGTGTGTAGACTTTGATAATGGATATTTAATACTTTTTTTATTGTAAGGTGGAAAGACTATTTGGACTTATAAAGATTTTGATGTTTTTTTAATTATGGACAAGAATTATGAGATGTGAATTATATACAAAATCTAAACCGGGTCCCGGCGGGCTATCCGGGCCCGGGAATGCGGACGAGTTGTCCAAGCCCTATTCCCGGGCTCAGCCCAGCCCGGATAAACGGGCAAAACTTTTAGGTCAAGCCCGAACCATATCCAGTCCGAGTCCGGAGATGGCCAGGTCTAGAATATACCTTTTCATATATTTTTATAAAAAAATGTTTTTTAAAATCCTATAACCATATTTATGTAAACCCAACGCATCCTAACTCTGTAAACCACAACCATAGAGTCTACAACCCTATACATAAACTATAAAGCCAATAAACATTAGACACTAGAAAGTAGAAATCCTAAAAACTGTAGACCTAGAAACCCCTAACTCTAGAAACCCACACAACCTAATCCTAAAAGCCCTAAAACTCTATGGATCCAACCCACACCCACCATAATCATTTTAACTATAACCCTATATGCACAATCCTTTAAACTAGAAATCCCACAAAGTTACAAGTCTTAAGTTAAACTTTATTTAAGTTATTTATTAAATTAAAGTTTAAAATATGATTTTGTATAAGTTAAAATTAAAATTTAAAGTTTGAACGTTTAATTCAAAGTCTTTTTTACTAGCTAGGTTATAAGATTAAATTTAATATTTCTAAGTTTAAATTGCAAGGTGTTTTTTTTATTAAGTTAAAAGTTTTAGTGTAATTTTATTAGGTTTGGTGTTAGATTTTTTGATATTTTTTTATAATTTTTTTTTGTTGAACCGTCGAGTTGGCCTAGACTGGATCAGGTCAAAATATGGTAAAAACCGCCGGTTTCAGGAGGTGGCTTGTTCATGAACCGAGGCCACCATACTACTACACATTTAGTGGTAGTATCCGTACTACACTACTACTACACAATTAGTGGAAGTATTGGTACTACCACGCAATTAGTAGTAGTATGCATACTACTACACAACTTTTTGTAGTACTACTACTCAATGTGAGTAATAGTATGTTGTTAGATTCTTGTATTTTTTATTTATTTTCATTTTTTTAAAATTAAACATACTTGTACTTATTGAGTAATAGTACAAAGAATATATTTATTAAAAAGTTATGGGTATGAATATCAACTCCGCTAATTAACGATAGAGAGATAGAGAAAGGGTCCAAGGGAAACGGACGGAGGAGGGAGGAAAATATAATTAACAAGGGCAATTTTGTCTAAAACTAATAAAATGGTGAGTACACTACTCAAATCACTAGGTGACGTTTAGCAATTCTGTTTATCTATACACCTAACTAGTGTAGTACTTGTGTCGTGCACGGGATCTATTTATTTTTTCTTACATTTAAAAATAATAGTATATAAAAATTATATATTTAATTGATATAGAAATATATAGGTAATGACTATTATAAAAATAGATGAATGCTAATTGACGTGGCCGAAATATGCAGTGCAAATATCGTTGAATGGCCTAGTCAAAGTAAATGTCCTAACAGACCTACTAAACAGATGTATAATAAGCAAGTAAGGGTCGAACCCACAGGGAAGATCTGATGCAGTATGCAATTATGATTGACAAGTAACAAGGAAGGGGGGGGGGGGGTTTAGTTATCAAAGAGAGCAAAACAAACAAGTTTGATTGATGAGAACATATGATTGGGGAAAGTAGTTCCACTAGAACGAGATCCACAATACAGAGATATAATTTGATCACAGAAATCTATTCAATCCAAGTTCTTTCACTATTCTTATGGTTGTTCCCACCCTGATCTTAAGTACTACCAATTCTCACAGTTGTTGATAGACTTATCACAATATCAATGGAAGAAAACCTTACCACTAACAAAGCAATAGCAATGCACACAAGGATATAGGATACATGCAAATAGAAGAAAAACTTACTATTTAACATGCAAATGATTCTCACTCACGATTGCGCACTCGTATTCCACTATATGCAACAATCGTATATGCTACTAGATATGCACTCGTATTCCACTATATGAAAACCCTAGCAATTGATAAATATTACTCAACCTAGTTGATCAGGCTATGAAGAATAACAATAAATCAGTATTCAATATTACCAAGAGAATCAAACCAACGCGTATAAGAATAAGAACAAGGAATAGAAATCTCACAAACACATCAACTGTATTGCTTCAAACGTCTAGTAGAACAAATGGAAATTAGTGTTCCATCAAAGGTGAATGAAACCTTAATAAGAAAAACAACGATGATAATAATAAGTGTCTGCTTAAAATCTCTAGCTTAAAGTGTCTTGCCTCTTAACCTAGAAAGAGGTCTTAAATAGGTTTTGAAATAAAGTTAACCTAATGCAAATAACAAAGGAAATAAAATAATAGCAATAAAGAAATCTGATAATGCATAAAAGGAAATAAGTCTGTGATGGCCGCGAGGCGTAACGTTCCCACCGCGGGGCGGTGAGGTCCACCGCGGGGCGGTGGCTTCTCCACTGGTGCGACCTTCAATCTTCTCTGAGAACCACCGCCGGGTCGCGGTGGCTCTGGCGCGGGACGGTGAATGCTGCCCGCCTTCTCTCTTCAGCTCCTCTTCTTATTCTCTTCTGCTCTTCATTACTACCAAGTGTTGGTAGTCTTCTTCATTAAACTCCAGCAGAACCTTCTCCATCTTCATCATCTCCATCTAAGCTGTAAAACCCTGGATATCTTCACTTCTCTCCACAACTTCTGGATTACAGACTTAGCCACAAATCTCATCCTAAACTCCTCTAAATAATGCTAATAATAGCTAGTAAAGGTGCATGAAATGACACATATCACTAATATAAACACTTGCATCATTGTCTGTAATAAAACATGTCTTGCAAAGGCTATTCGAACTGAGATAGACTTTTTCATTACCTGGTAACAAAGACAATATATAGTTATTAACTCTATCTACCTCTTCATGTGGTGGTGCAAGAATTGCTCGTTCTTCAAAGTATTTTGGAGACAATTGATTGTCCAAAGAGAGGGATAAACAAACTTAATAATTACTGGAATCAGATCTAAGTCATAATCCTTCACCAAAAGTTCATCAGGAATTTGTATTTGTGCTTCTCCATCTTGTCATCGCCTATAGTACCATCTTGGATATCATAATCAGATGTACCTTGTTGAATCCTCATGTTTCTTGTCAAATTAAGAATTTTGCAATATTCCTACAAATAAGAGGAATTAATGGTGGCAAAAATAATATCTTGCTTGCTTCCTTTTGTGATAATGGGTAGGATTTTCCTAAAGTCTCCACCAAATACTACGACTTTCCCTCCAAAAGGTTGTACTGAACTAAGGGGATTTGTAGCTCATAGAATATCTTTTAAAATCATGTCTAATGCTTCAAAATATAATCTATTCATCATCGGAGCTCATCCCAGATAAGTTGGCATCACAAATCAATTCAGATAGTTTTGTACCTGAACTTAAGTTGTAAAGTTAACAAAACCATAACTTGTGAAGATGATCAAACTATATTAACTACGACCAATAAGTACTTTAAAAAATAATAATAATAATAATAATGATAAATTATATTTAACAAATACGTTGTGAAAATTAGGCCCATATGAAATTTGGTTTACAATTATGTTAAAGTGGGTTATTTATTTTATAGAGTTGTCGTTTGAAGATAAAAATACATTAGGAAAGAGCATATATATCATAATATAATATAATACATATATAAACAATGCACTTGATAAATACAACATACTATATGCTCTTTAGTTCGTATAAATTGGATTTAAATGACTTTCAATAGACTCTACGAAATACATTAGTTATGAAAATTGATAAGTAAACTACTACTACATAAACACTGGATTTATCTTAATCGACTTCGAGACAATCTTTTCAATAATATTTTATATATTCTTGATAGAAATCTACGGTTTTAAGCAATTTGTGAACTTGATCGTAAAAATATTGTATAGCTTCAATATGTAGAAAAAGTATAGAGAAGATTTGTAAAAACCATAAGTGTTTTAAGATGATATAGCAAGATTAATTGATATATATTTACTTACACCATCAAATAAGATATATGAAAAACAGACTTTTCTATCTATTCAAGATTACTTAGGAAAATAAAGGGTTAAAAACTCCCTACGCATATAAATTGAGATTCTCTAATAAAAACCTATCTTATTGGTTGTGATTACTTACTATAATCAAAACTTATCTTATTCTATACATGGAAAATAATTTTTAGTTTTTTCGTATCTTTTCGGAATATTTTGCAGCTCTTTTAGTTTATAATCTTTTTTTTCCCTAATAGTTGGATGATGTAGTGGATGATGATTAGATGAGTGATGACATGTAGGCAAATCAAACGTGGTGGCGACACATAAGATTTTGGATTAGTAGATATATAGTAGATTACACTTCATGCTTTGAACGACTTTAAAAAAAGATTATGCATACCAATAATATGTTATATAAAATAATTGACATGAACATAAACCATTATACTTATAGCACGTTTTCACCTTTGTTTTGTATAAAGTTTATTTTTAGCGACTCTAACTTTCGGATCCTAGTCTTATCTTTTTGTGGTCCATTTTGGAAAGGATTAATGTTAAAAATATTGCAGATTTATTTTCGCATAGTGCATAAATAAATATTACAGAATATTTTGTGGTCAATATTGGAAAAAGATAATCAAATATTACAGAATATTTTTTGTACATTTTGGAAAGATTTTATTGCAAATAATATTCGTATGGCAAGTGTATAATTCTATTACCGTAGATTTTTTTTTTAAAATAAATCTTAAAAAACCACAAGCTGCCACATGTCCAATTCAATATCGTGACGCTACGTGACAACTTAAAATTCGGGCTCATTCTGGGAGCGCCACGTGGCTCAGTCGGTATTTGCGTTTAGTAGTTATATAGTAGATTAGTAGGCTAGTCTGATCAAACTGTTAAGTCTTTCCAGTTTATCTGACAAGAATGACTTCAAAAGCACGGACGTACACATGCATTTTAATTTCAAAAACATAATAAAATATGTATTAGTAAGTGTGAGTATATGTATAAATATTTGCTCAATAACGAACCACACAACTGATAAATAAATTTGGAATGTCGTTGTTTATCCTCAACCACTAACTCACCATCTCATAAGTAAATTGAGTAGATAACCTAAATGTCAAATGACGTCATCACTATAGGAAATTTACCGCGCAACAATTAAAAAAATAATTTTTTTCAATGGATCTCTATTGGTAAGCTAGCTAGAATGCACTGTACATATTCAAAATTCACTAGATGAATATCCCGACCGCAATCAATTCTTAATTCTGTTGTTTTAGGTAGGATATTTAAATATTTAATGACATATTAGAATAAAAAGGATCATATATCATATATATGATATTAATAGAGTAAGAGTAAAGATATTAAATTATCTCAGATATGGTAAGAGAATGTACTTAATCAATATTATGCTGGATAGGCAATATTGACAGATAAGAAGGAAAAAAAAATCGTGATCTTAATATATAAGGTAAGAGTATATTTTATAATACAAATATTACAGAATATTTTATTGTATATTTTGAAAAGATTTTATTGTAAATAATATTAGTATGGCAAGTGTAGGATTTTATTACTATAATTTTTTAATTTTTAAAATAAATAAATCTAAAAAAATCACAGGCCGTCACGTGTCCAATTCAATACCATGACACTACGTGACAGTGTAAAATTCAGGCTCATTCTGAGAGCATCACGTGTCTCAGTTGGTATTTGCGTTTAGTAGTTATATAATAGATTTGTTTGTTACGGTAGTAATTATGCAAGTTGAAAATTCTTACTTTTAAGGTTGGGCAAACGTATTGAGGGAGTTTAAAATGTCTGAAAATGCTACTCCTTCCATTTACTTCGTTGTCCTTTTAGCTTTCAACTTTTATTTATAAATATTTATTTGTCATATATAAATCATAAATTTTGTATTGAAATTTAATTATGTATTGAAATTTGATTATGTTAGTTTATTTTCTCTATCTATTAGTTTTAAAGGGTATATGATTTAGGTTTTCAAAACACCTTCAATAGCTTCTCTAATACTGGGTATATGTGTAAAATTCTATAAGTACAAATAAAAGTGAACGCAATAAGTATGAATTAAATGTTTGGAATCAGTACTCTATTAGGGATGAGCATAATTCGGTCCAGATTGGATTTTTGGACCGGACCGACTCGGTCTGGACCGAATGAAAAACAGCCTGATCTTCAGTCCAAGAATTCTGAGATATCGGATCCGGTCCGGACCGATTTTTTTTAAATAATATTTTTTAAAAAAAATTACTTATATAATTTAAAATATATGTATATTATAAATATATTTTGATGTAATTATATATTTCTATATCAATATAATACTATATATAATAAATAAATTTTAAAATATAATTTTTTTAAAAATAATTAACATTCGGTCCAAAACCGGTCCGAGATGGACCGGACCGGACCGGGACCGAGACCGGTTTTTTCCGGTCCGCTCTTTGGTCCACAAATTTTCCGAATTCGGTTTTCAATCCGGTCCGGTTTTGGTCCGAAGCTCATCCCTAAATGAACTCCATATTCGTTTTTTGCATGGGAAATGAAGATAATCTAAATTTAGTTTACTTCTTCAATAAATGTAAAGGCCAAAAATTGCAAGATTTTGATCAAAATATGCAAAAACACAAGTATTTTTGAATTAAGTATAAATAAACGGACAAGCATAAATGAACGGAGGTAGTAGTAATTGAATACAAGCATTCATGAAAGTAGCCAAAAGATGGTCTTATTACCAGGATCTTCATTTCTATTAAGGAACATAAAAATAAGAAAGCAAATTGAAAACCTTATGACAGAAGTCAGAACATGGTAACCCAAAACCCTAGTCAGATTTTTCTCTAGCAACACCAACAATGTACTGATTCAGATGCTGCCCAAGGACCTTGGTTGAGAAGGACTCTACTACATGCTGCCGGGCTTGCTCCCCCATTCTTTTCGCCATGTCGGTATCTTGGATCAGTTTCGCCATGGCCATAGCAAAATCATCTGGATTAGGGTTGCAAAGGAAGCCTGTACGCTCGTGTTTAACCGTTTCAGTTGGACCGCCACTGTTGCAGGCAATAACAGGCTTGTGAGCCGCCATTGCCTCCAGCGGTACAATTCCAAAGTGCTCGTCCTACATCAAGTGGTATCAAGATATGTTCTTACAAATACAACAAGTCTAGGATGAGACTGGTGTATGAATTATGATTACATAGGATTCGAAACACACCGTAGGTGTATAAAGAACGCCCAGGCATCCGGAAAGGAGAGCGTTTCTTTCACTTGTGGAGCAAGACGTGACGAACCTGATTCTATCAGAAACTCCTTCTCTTTCAGCTAATCTCTTGAGCTCCTCCAAGTACTCATCGTTTTCTCTCAAGCGCTTGTCACACCCACCTGAAACGCAAGGCGATGGTTTCTTAAAACTAGACCTAGCAAAATCTTTAAGGCTGGTTGTAATTCAATACCGGTCAATGAATGCTTTATGATGAATTCATTGTCAGTATTGGATCAAGCTAGAAAGACAGGGGAAAGTTTAGGGTGATTACAAACTAGAACTCCAATGCAACAAGAATGCAAGGATTACCTGCAACAGTCAAAGTAGCATCAGCCAGATCATCACCTTGCAGATGGGTGTTCAGCCTCGCGAATGCTGAGATTGCCAAGTCAATGTTCTTTTTTCTTTCGAACCGGTTGATTGAGAGAAAATTCAACCTGCAAGACGGTAAAAATTATTCATCAAGGACAACATTTATTGATGAGTGATGACTCTGAGAACAGGCACACCTCCCTTACCCAGAAGCAGGAGGAGCAGAAAACTGATCTATATTAACAGCTGGGTAGAGAACTTCTGGTTGGATTCCCTTTGCGTGGAGATGCTTGAAAGTGGATGCAAACGTAGCTGCAGTAAACTTGCTATTGACTAGAACCAAATCAGCCATTCCTGAATTGGTATATACGAATAAACCGTATAAGAATACCTACACAACATAATTTAAAAGCCTAGAGAAACTTAGGTGCGAGACGAACCAGTTGTCCTTTCTTCTACGAAGTCTATAGGTTTCCGATACATTCTCCTCAAAATAGTCGTATGTTTAGCCAGAAGTAAATCTGGAAAGTGACAATAGAAGACAACCTGTACTGTACATAAGGTGATCCACAATGAAACTGAAACCCAACAAAATCATCAACACTCACAGCATAAACAAAGATTATTACCTTAGTCAACCTCTTAAGTTTAAGCACGGGGATAACGATTGAAACTTGATCAGCTAAGACGACGTCAAAGGATGGCCACATGAGCAAAACACAAAGAGCAACATAGATGCATCGCAGATACGCGCACACAGCATGGAGGCGGTAGAAAATATGTCGTGGAAGAAAGTCACCATATACTGTGACTCCAAATGTACCTGCAGAACACACCTTAAATGAACTAAGAGTGCCATTCACCAATAAGTGCAAGAAAAACATTGCATGATACTAACATATAAAATGAGGGGATGAGATCAAATGAACTTGTTACCAGTAAGGGTCTCCTCAAAACAACGGCTTCTGTCGTGATGTGATGTGAATATATGGACATCATGGCCATGAGAAGCAAGTTCTGTAGCTGCATCCACAATCAATCTCTCTGCTCCACCTATCAAACAGATAAATCCGTTTTTTATTCTAAGTTATGTAAACATAGGATTTACTGCAATCAAGATGAATGGGTTAAGCATACTAAAGTAAGATTTGATACAGCTAGCTCATCTGAGGTCCTGAAGGTCCCAAGGTTAAGCAGATTATACACTTGTTAATCATTAAAAATAAACCAGCATAAAAATTGCAGCAAGGATATCAATACCATACATCCAGAAACACAAATGAATGTACGGTACAAATTAGGGATATGTCATTTGATTGTTGCACAAATCATCCTCCCAAAATCGAAAAATGAACTATAATCAACAATTTACACATATGAACCGCACCTTTTTATTCTAACTCAAGTACAACCAAAGAAACCTTCATTAGGAGAACTTAAATCGGAAAAATACACAAATTTTGGCTTCAATCAACCGGACGGTATCCGACAAAAATTAAATTGAAAATAATAAAACCTATAAATCAAGCTGCGAACGACAAGTTAAGTGACGTTACCAATCCCCAGATCCGGGTGTATTACTGCGATCTTCAGCTTCGACCTGCCCTTTGCCTCCATTGAGAAGAGAGATGCGGAAACCAGGGAGGAAGAGGAGGGAGAAGGAAGAAGATTAGCTGCGTTTTACTGTTCGGGTCGGGTCAAGTAGCGTAAGGTTGGTTCGGGTTGACCGGCTCAATTGGGCCTCCAGGCCCAATTTTAAGCTATCTATAACTTTCAGATTGCCCCTTGTTAGCTAATCATTGCCATAATTAGCAATGGAGTAGACATCAAATGAGAACGGTTGAGAAGCGTGAGAACGGCAAATTAGAAACACGTAAAAATAAAAAAGAAGGTGCTAGTTACACTCACTTTTTTTTACTAAATAAGTTAAATTAGTCTCGCTCACACAACTCTAGACTAACGCGATTGCGAGGGCGTAACTCTTTTAATATAAAAAAAAAGTCACGTCCATTGTCGGGGCGTGACTGTTTTAATATTAAAAAAAAACTATTTTTTTTATTATTTATAAATTATTTTGTATTAAATTTTAAAAAAAAAATTATATATTCAAAATATGAGATTTACGGTCTTTAAGACTCTGAAAACAAGACAAGACAGGTTATAGACGCTCTATGAGGGCGTGACTCTTCGGATTTAAGGTTTTCAAACCGATTTTATTTTCATACCCTATCATGCTTGTAGCACATAGGGATTTGATGTCAATTTTCATCTTGTTTCAGGGTTCCGAGATATCTTAAATCTCATATCCTAAAAACCCTAGGATAAGTAATTTTTTAAAATAAAATAAAATAAAATAATTAATAAGTAAAAAAATTGATAATAATAAACAATTATAAATTTTTTAATTTTTTTTAAATTATTTAAATAAAAAAAATTTAATAAAATGTCTCGCTCCCACATTGCGTACGCGTGACTGTTTTGAGTGTAAAAATCCAAAAATTTGAGCGTATCTAGCGCTCGCGTAAAAAAAGGGCACGGATGTATCATATAAAAAACTCGTATTATAAATATGTATTATGTGTGCATCAACGGTTGAAAAACGTGTGTTCATACATTTAGTACTATGTGTTCATAAATGTATATGTTGTGTTCATCGGTTTTTTGTGTGTTCATAAACATTATACTACATGTTTATGAGAACGGGTTTTCTCACGGTTTACAAATAGGCATCTGTTTTCATGTGAACCGCGCCCTTAACAATGAGCTCCCCTATTTTACAGAATTGTGATAAGAAGCACCATGAGTTCTTTCATAATAAGTAAATCCTTAGTAGGAATTCAGTACAATTACCCTCAATATCCAAGACCCGGGTTCATAAACAATTTGCCCCCTTGGACACTCGTTTGATCTACAAATCTGCACTTGTCATTTTCCAGTATCAGTTACAACCTCATCTTATTGATACATACAAAGATTTGGAGGCCATAGAATCCTTAAGTTGATTCAAAAACCTTTGCATGATAGTGCACAAAAGGTTCCTTTCTATTAGACTAGAAAAATTCAAAAAAAAATTGGAAATTTGAAGGATTTGTTGTCAAACTTAAGACTTCACTGCAAAGTGCACAATACTTCTAGTGCTACATTTAAAAATGCATAAATATTAGTATAGTCATATACAATGAGTTCAAAGTATATAGCTCCAGCAAGATGCTCAATTTTCAATTGTAATGTTTTAAATCCTAGTTTACCAAGGATAAAGAGACTATCAATCTTCTCAATCTCAGGAGAAATGCCCCCTAGGAAATTGTTACCATATAAGAAACTGAAAAAGAGCAAAATCTATACTTGATTGACTGCAATAGTATTTCCTAAGAGCACAAAGAATGCATCTCTGCTGGAGCAGTTCCACTGAAATTATTATACCTCAAATACAACAATTTGAGTTCCCCAATCTCTTTAGGGATGTACCCAGATCAACATTCAGTTGTAATTTAGTGTTTTGGACTAAAAAGATCAAACCGACCTGAATCACTTAAAAAAGAGACAACTAGACAACAATAAGATGAGTAATATCTAAATAATCTATATCAGCTTAATAATCAAGAGAATGAGATTAAACGAATGTAATATAAACTTATCTCTCTAGAATGAGAGACTAATCAAATACAGAAATTCAGTCGTCGGTCGCTTCAATACTGAAATGAAGAACTGAGCTAGACAATGATCGTAAAAGCGAGTAAGAAAGTAGAGAATTGTAGCTTGTATTCAGTAGAAATGATCATTTGTCGTTACAAGATAGTTTCCTCTATATTTATACTAGTTTTAGGCTTGAATCGGTTGGCAAATCCGCCCGAGATTCATGGAAGAGGTTATCCTGCACGTGGGTCGGTTAAAATCGTCCGAGATCTGCGGGAGTCGTTTAGCTGCGTACTGATCGCTCCGAAATCTACGGAGGTCGTCGCTCTAACCACTGGTCGCCCCGAAATTTCTGTAGGTTGAACTGACCGGACCAAGATTTCTGGAGGTTGTTTCTGACCGGATCTTCTAGAAGACATCTTTGGTTCAAGCTATTGGGCCGATCCAATGGGCTGAAAAATCGAGGCCCAACACTTAGCACCCTGTCAACAATGCAAATTGCAAGCATACATTTTCCCTAACAAAACAGCATTTTTACAGACGTCAAAATAAATCTATAGAAGACGACAATTTGTGGAAGTTAGCCATGAGTTTGGAGCAATATTAATAGGCGGATAAAGAGCGCAACACTCAGCAAAGCATCATTGTTTGCTTCTCCATCCACAAGCATGGCTCAGTTGGAGTCAGTAGTGCTGCTTTTTTATGTGCCAAGCTCCATTTTCTGTGCCAATCCTACATTCCTACAATAATTCAGATGAGATATTGAATGCCAATTCAAACCAGAATAGTACCTTCCAAATCAAGTGCATCATAATCTCAAATCTCTATCTCTAACAACTGATGGCCATTACAATCAGCTCAGAACCCAATTTCACACAAGGAAAATCCTGGATTCTGGTGGAAAACTACATTCATCAACCGAAGATTTTGGGGATTACTAATTGGGAAAGGGGTTCTGCCACAATGAATTTGCAGAAAAGATTCCCCAGAATCCCACCCCACTAGAAGAAGAAGAAAATAACAGAAAAAGAGTTTCAAATTGATAGAGTGGTGATGAAATTGGAAGGAATTGGATTAAATCTATGATCCTCTATACGTCATAGTCCGTGATCGAGCAATCAATTGAGCCCTTGAACAACAATGGCGAATAAGCTGAATATGTTTAAGAGCAGGTAGAAATAAGGGATTGTGTTTGCCATATACACAAACCGGACCATCTTGCCTTGCAATCAACAATTATACAAAAGGGGAAACACAATTCTGCCAACTGATAAGATAGAAAGAAAAGAATTTTGTGGCCTTTGTCATTGATAAGCATAGCTTAAATACTTGTTTACAAAGCTTGGGCCATATGTAATCTGTATAAGGAAAATATATCTACAAGATAAAGATAAATCTATAATATCTCTAATACCAACCAACTGTTTGATAATTTGCCTGAACGAAAATTTCTTGAAATTTTGATCTTTAAAATTTGCTACGCTTCATATCTGAAAATTTTCGGTGCGTTTTTGTGGTGATGGTGAATCGATTTCCGAAGTACAAGACGGGAATAATTCTTTCTCATCTGTGTCGATCAATTCCCAAGAACCCCACGTGAATTCTCCTCCTACTACTTTCAAGTTTCATCACACATCTGTTAATATCTCCTCTCTCTTCAGGACAAAAGAAACTCATGAAATTTCAAACTGTAACATAATGTAAAGACAAGTCCACCTTAGACTAATTTAGAAAGCATTTAATAAGTCCCTATCCAAGTGCATTTACAGATCTGACTTTGTTTGCTGGTTTCGTTTCAAGTTTGACTGTCACAAAATTCCTGACTCGACTTCTTCTGCTGCCGGAATTGACCAACGGCAGCTTCGTTCATCAAAGGTTTGTGTTAATGATGGATTTGAAAGAAGACTTTTTTTATTGCAGTATTTTGATGGTGGCAAGTAGGGCTGTTCAAAATGGGACCGGACCGGAAAATCGGATCGGACCGGAAAAGATCGGACCGGACCGGAAAAGATCGGACTGGACCGGTGAAATTACGGTTTGGTCTCCGGTCCAGGTTTTCCCCTTAATTCGGGTCCGGTCCGGTCCAAACCCGGAAAAAAACCGGTCCAGACCGGTGGATCGGATTTTAAAAAAAAATCTTAGATAAGTTAGGAATATAAATATTTTTTAGATATTTTTTTGTAGATTTTAAATAAGAATTTAAATTTATTTATTTTTATAAATAAGGTCTGGTCTAAACCGGTCCGGTCTTCGGTCCGAACTTTTGAAAAAATCTGGTCCGGTCCGGACCGGATGAACACCCCTAGTGGCAAGTGAAAGAATGTGAATTTCATTTGAATGTTGCAATTAAAACTCGAATTTTCAAGTTAGATGTTAACGCTTTGTTGGGCCTCGTTTTTTCGGCCCATTAGCTTGAACCAAAGTTGTCTTCTAGAAGGTCCGGTCAGTTCAGCCTCCAGAAATCTTGGTACGGTCAGTTACAGCCTCCAGAGATCTCGAGGCGACCAATGGTCAGAGCGACGACCTCCGCGGATTTTGAAGCGACCATTACGCAGCTAGACGACTCCCGCATATCTCGGACGATTTTAACCGACCCACGTGCAGGATAACGTCTTCCATGAATCTCGGGCGGATTTGCCAACAAATTCAAGCCAAAAACTAGTATAAATATAGAGAAAACTATCTTGTAACCACACATTGTCATTCTTACTCAATTCAAGCAGCTTTCTATCATTGTTCTACTATTATTCTACTCAAAACAAGAGATCATTCTTTTGCTTATTCCGTTACTCTAATATTGAAGTGACCGATGGCTAAATTTCTGTATTTGATTAATCTCTCATTCCAGGGAGATAAGTTTATATTACATCCGTTTAATCTCATTCACTTGATTGTTAAGTTGATTTGGATTATTTAGATATTACTGATCTTATTGTTGTCTAGGTGTCCCCTCTTTAAGCGATTCAGGTCGATTCGATCTTTTTCGCCCAAAACAATTTGGCGCCCACCGTGGGGCATCTAGCCAATCAACGATCCAATTCATATCCAGTCATGGCCGGTTCCGGGATCCCCATGGTCACCGCTGAAGACCAAGTTCAAGCCAACCTCCCGATCGCATGCCAAATCGAAGCTCCCATCAACCAACCAATCTTGGACACTCGAATCCAAGAATTAGCAAAAAGCATGAGCATCCTTCAAGAGGAACTGGCTCAGCAACGCCTAAGAACCGAAACCCTAAGCATCCAATCTAAAGTTGAAATTGCAAGACTAATCCGTGAAAATGAACTTTTGAAATCGCAGGCGAATTCGGCCACATCGGTCCCATGGGGATCAAGACGCGTAGTCAACACTGAAGGCCTCCAAGCACGTCTCAACATGAATGGGGCAATCTCGACGCCCGTGGCTCTGATCACTTGGAGCGTGGCTCAACCCATTAGGTTCGGCCGCTTCGTTTGCCGATCTGGTCAATTCATTTAAAATCCAGTTCGCCAGCAGTCGGAGACTGGAAAAACAATCAAGCGACCTATACAGGATCGTGCAAGGGTACGGTGAGCCCTTAAGGGATTATCTTAACAGGTACAACAAAGAGAAGGTCGTGATCCCGCATTGCGACGTCCCAACGTCTATTGAAGCCTTCCGTCGGGGATTGGTCAGGGGCAATGAACTCTATCGCGAGTTGACCAAATACCCGTGTCGAAGCTTCGAAGATGTACAAGCCAAATCCATGGCCCATGTCAGACTAGAAGAAGACGAAGAGTACACAAAAGACGACCAACCAAACTGGAACACGACCCATTGGGAGTTGTATTACTTTTGAAAACTTATATTTTGTACTTCATTTAAATTCAGTCAATTATACTTATCTAATTGTTTACTAACTTAAGCATCGGAGGGCCGTTGGCCTCACACCCAACGATCACCCTTTGATCTTTTCTATACTTTTCAAGTCTCTTCAACAGGAATACGACAAGAGGCCTTAAGACAAAATCAAGTTGATCAACATACACAATCACACATAGCGCTTACACATTACACGATCGATCGGTACACAGGGAATAGAGGAACAAAAACACGACACATTTTTACAATACTTGTCCTGATTAAGGTACACGTCTTATAAAAATACTACGACGCTCTTCCCTGGAACTACACGACATGTCACACTCAATTACATGTCTACTCGACCAACGTCACACGACTTGACCAGGAAAAGACTGATGAGTCCACTTGTAAAATAAAGCAAATGACAAACAAGGAACGGTCTCCTGACCCTTCGCCATCACAAGAGACACCCTCAGCCGTCTTCACACGATTATTGGTTGTATTAGGCTGACTCTCAGCTTGAGCAATACACATGTCGGCCTCGTCGCCAGAACGCTTGTAGCAAAATCGGGATGAAGATCACGCCAGAAGAGAGAGAAGTTATAAAATCAAACCGTCCCATTACTTGACGCTTTGGCCCGGTTTAATTTTGGAGAAATTGTTGGGCCTCGTTTTTTCGGCCCATTAGCTTGAACCAAAACAACCTTCTAGAAGGTCCAGTCAGTTCAGCCTCTAGAAATCTTGGTCCGGTCAGTTACAGCCTCCAGAGATCTCGGGGCAACTAGTGGTCATAGCGACGACCTCTGCGGATTTCGGAGCGACCAGTATGCAGCTAGACGACTCCCGCAAATCTCGGACGATTTTAACCGACCCACGTGCAAGATAACGTCTTCCATGAATCTCGGGCGGATTTGCCAACGGATTCAAGCCAAAAACTAGTATAAATATAGAGAAAACTATCTTGTAACCACACATTGTCATTCTTACTCAATTCAAGCAGCTTTCTATCATTGTTCTACTATTATTCTACTCAAAACAAGAGATCATTCTTTTGCTTAGTCCGTTACTCTAACATTGAAGCGACCGACGACTAAATTTTTGTATTTGATTAATCTCTCATTCCAGGGAGATAAGTTTATATTACATCCGTTTAATCTCATTCACTTGATTATTAAGTTGATTTGGATTATTTAGATATTACTGGTCTTATTGTTGTCTAGTTGTCCCCTCTTTAAGCGATTCAGGTGGATTCGATCTTTTTCGCCCAAAACACGCTTGATGAATCAAGTTTATTAAATAAGCGTATTTTACTCAATTAAAAGTTAGAACTCTTTTAGTATAATATAATTGATGCAAACATACTAACTGAATTGATCAGTTGTTTGTCGACTTGAATTGAGATTATATGCTGGAATAAAGGAATAATTAATTTAATTTCCTACAGCTAGGGATGTATCAAGATAATATCTTCTAGATATTTAGAATTTTCATATACTGTTTTGATATCTATCTTTTTGCACAAGATAAAATTATGCTTGATAGGGGGGGATAGTCGTCGTATCACCTAATCAAATAAATCCTAGCAAACCTAAACAAGTAGTTAGGGCAAGCAAGGGTCGAATCCACAGGGATGAATGAATTAATCCATGTGTTGTTCGCATGCAATAGTAACAAGAGGGGGGTTTTGTAGTTGGTTGGTTGCAAATAAAACAAAGTAGAATGGATGAAATATCAAGAGAGAAAAACACTTAGCCAAGTAATGTCCACATAAGTCATTCAAAGGTTGTTCATAGATTAAGTCCTATCTTCCTATTCGGTTATTCATGTCCCGATCTTATGTAAATTCAGAGGAAAACCTTCCACAAAGAACCCTTACCAATGAATAACCCTAGTACCACTAAAGGTTCAACCCAAAGGCAGCAATGCATATAAGAATTAACCAGAATACACAGAATGCTCGCTCAGATGCATTTACCATGTAATTATCTCTCCCTACAATAGAACAATTTCAACCAGAGCATGTAAATTGTAGTTGCTACAGCAGAATAGGACGTTAGCCCAACAATTTCCTAATCCTAGCAATATGAAAATCACCAATAAAAACTAGTTGCGCGGGCTAGTGCAATTAATGAAATCCAATGGAATAAGCTTAGAAGAGATAATATAACTCAATAGGAATAAATAGATAGGAACAAAACCTCACAACCAGATGAATAAACTCATGCTTCCATTACCGGACTAAGCCAAAGAGGCTTAGCTCCTCATAGACATGGTGAAAACTTCAAAGGAAAAGAAAACAACGATGAATGAAAATTGCAACTAAAGTGTGGAAGATTTCAACCCTAATGCTAAAATAAAGTATTTATAGGGCTCTAACAAAATGACCTAGCCCATTAAGAAACTAACTAAATTAAAAATAAGAAAAAAGGAAAAAGAAATCTGAAAAGATAAGCTCAGGAAAAGACGCAGCTTTCGGCGCTGATGACCCGCGATCGCGGCCCAAGACCCGTGATCGCGGTTAATGCTCGATTTTCAGCTTCTGCACCACTTTCGTAAAAACTTAATAACTTTTGATTCTCAACTCGGATTGCACTCATATTTTGGGGACTTGTAATAGACTTCAAGATATAACTCTTCGAATTGGAATAACTTCATTTGGACATCTAAGTAGAGAGAACGAATCAATTGAATTCAGCACATTGTTCTTCTACTCTCGTGTGGACTCTCTCCTTGGTTCTTCTTCGTCTCCTCAGTGGTCAACTTCTCTTCCTCTGGATATCTTCAATTTGCTTCTCCAGACCACCAAATCCACACTTCTCCTCTCTAACTCCATACTCCTTGGTGGCTCCATATCCCGAATCTTCAAATGTACTCCAATAAGCTCAAAACACCACCAAAACATCAATCTTCGCCCCTAAACACCATGCACATGAATGTGTCTAAATCTACCCGAATGGCACCAATAAAACCCTCTAATAACTCTTAGTTAAGCCCTACAAAGTAGTGCTTATCAATGCTTGTAACCATAAATACCCCATTCAATAAAAAAATCAGTATGGGACTTTTTTCTACAAATATTTTCCCTTCTCTAAAATTATCATGGTATCAGCCTAACCGATCTTAAACACAACCCTCCTTCTCCTCACCCTCGGCCGCCGGTTCCATCGCACCGTCGCCATCGCCTCTTCACCGTTGGCTCCTCGCACCGACGTCGCTCCTCGCCATGCCAGACACCTCCAAGGAGGGGACGATCACTTTCTCGTCCCCCTACTATCTCCACCCATTAGATAATTCGGGCTTCTCTATCTGCCCCGTGATCTTCAAGGGTGACAACTACGACGAATGGGTGGTCGCTATACGCAATTCTCTACGTGCAAAGTGAAAACTTGGGTTCGTCGACGGCAGTATCAAACGCCCAGATGATACACACGATTATGTTGTGTGTATAGACGGGGTTTTAGCATTGATTTAGTGGTGTTTTAGGATACTTTAGAGGAGTTGTGGAGTATTGGGGAGGAGGTGCTGAAGACACACTTTTGGAGGCTTTGGGAGCATTCAGAGCTGAAGAGACGAAGACACTGAAGGAATGGCTTCACGGCGACCGCTGCCCACATTGCGGCGACCGCCGCCAAAGCCCTCACATCAACCTTGGCTACGACTTGAGAACGGCGACCGTCGTATAAAGACGGCGACCGCCGCAATTACGGCGACCGCCGCAGAGGAGGCAGCGACCGCCACCGCTGTCAGAAGCCCACTGAGCCCGTTTTCCTTATTTGTTTTATTTGGACTACTTTTATTACATTTTAGTATTTTTGTTTAATGTGAATTTTGGAGATTTTCCTTTTAGTATTTAAGGGTTAGAAGAGAGTTTGGCCTCCCTTGGCTCTCGAACCCTAATTTCATCTTTTCCCTTTCTACGTACTTTGCTATGAAGAACTAAGCCACTCTTGCTTAGTCAGACGCTGAAGCTTTCGTTTTGATTCAGTTGTGAGATTCTCGTTCCTTATCTATTGCATGGATTTTATCTATTCTCTTGCTTGATTGCTTATGATTAATATTGATAATCTCTAGCCTGCGTAACTAGGGTTTGTTTCTATTAATTGATTGCTAGATCTAGATTGTTACTGGTTGAGCATATCTATTTCAGATAGCAACTGCATCGTACTAGTATCTGGTTGTGCTAGTCTTATACAGAAGAGAACTGATTTATATTCTAGGATAAAAGCTGGTTGTTTTATGCTAGAATTGTATCCAACTATATTCTTATCCGTAACGCTGCTGTTAAACTGAATCTTGATAGTTTCATGGTTGTTTAATTAGTTAGTGCTAATAGTATATGGTTGTGCTATTAGTTATATCTGAAAAGGAATTGGAATTTCCATTGCATGAGATATTGAATGAGTTTCTAGGATCAACTTGTCATACGAATAGTGGATGTTTGTTTGACTGAGCTATTTCCCCATCACTGATTTCACAACTTTTAGTTTGTTTGCCTTTGCATGCTTAGATTTACTGAAACATACAAAACCCCCCTTTGGTTACTTGAAGATTGACATAGAAATTACACATAAAGATAGACTTTGTCTCCCTGTGGACTCGACCCTTACTTACTTAGGACTACAGTTTAAGGCTTGTTTGGATAACTTGCATAGCAGTAATTAGCACGACAAATTCATGTTATCACTAGCCGCTGATGCATCTTCCATGCAATCCTTTGATCTATCGCTTTGTTCCTCTATCACTTATTTCGACAATGTTAAAGAGTTGTGGGACGATATTCGTCAACGTTTCTGTGTTGGAAACGGACCACGACAGTTCCAGCTTCGCTCCGACATCGCACGTTGTCGTCAGACTGGATCCAGTGTTGCGGCCTACTACAACACTTTGAAGAAACTTTGGGATGAACTGTCCACTTATGTCCCTCTGCGTAATTGTTCTTGCGGCAAGTGTGACTGCCAGTTGAACTCATTCTGGGCACAAGTACACGAGGAGGAATGCATCCATCAGTTCTTAATGGGGCTCGACGACGCCTATTTCGGTGCCCTTCAGTCTAATATCATGGCCCAGGATCCTCTTCCGCCCCTGAATCGTGTTTATGCTCTCGCTGTCCAGGAGGAGCGTCTTAAGAATGTTGTTACGTCTCAAGACACCTCCTCCTCCGATGCTCTGGCGCTCGCCGCTCGTCCGAATCGACCATCGCCGACACCTTCATGCTCTTCTGGTGGGTCTGGTTCATCGTCTCAACGCAAAGATGTCACATGTGACTATTGTGGTCGTAAAGGGCATGAGAAGAGTGGCTGCTACAAACTCATCGGTTATCCAGACTGGTTGAAGGAACGATGGGCCGCTCGTGACGCTACTCGTGATACTGCACGAGACTCTCGCCCGAAGCCAAAGTCGCCCGTGCAAGCTGCCGCCAATGCAGCTCAGGGTAGTACCACGCCTACCTCGCCCGCAGTGACAACTCAGGATCGCAACGCCTTCGGTCCGACTTTGTCCAATGACCAATGGACAACCGTGATGAACATGTTTAATTCCATGCAATCTGGGTTTGTGTCCTTTGGTATGCTCTCTCCCTGGATTTTGGATATAGGTGCCTCTTTTCACATGACAGGCGACTTGTCTCTATTACGAGACATTACAGATGTGGACTCTGTTTCCATCCAATTGCCAGATGGATGTATCTCCTCCTTTACTAAGGAGGGCCGTCTATATATAGGAACTGTTTGTTTAACACATGTTCTCTTGGTTCCTCATTTAAGCTGCAACTTGTTATCGCTTGCTCAGTTGACTCGAGATTTGTGTTTGCTTGTACTCTTAACTTACAGATTTTGTGTTCTTCAGGACATCAGTTCGAGGACGGTGATTGGCATGGGTAGACAGCATGGTGGGGTTTATTGGCTTCAGACACTGGGCTCTGCAGCCTCTGCTCTATCGGCTCAGTGATCTATCAGCTCTACACTTCTTTGGCATCGTCGTCTTGGTCATCCGTCTTCTTCAGTTTTGTCTACTATTTCAGCTTTTAGCTTAGATAAACACTCCTTAGAGAGTGTCCTGCCTTGTGATTCTTGTTTCAAAGCAAAACAGACTAGATTGTCTTTTCCGAAAAGTTTTGATAAAGCTGCAGATTTGTTTCAGCTAATTCATTGTGATGTTTGGGGCCCATATAGCACCCCATCATTTAGTGGTGCTCGTTATTTTTTGACCATTGTTGATGATCATTAGGGCCGCGTGGGTCCATTTCTTTACTGCCAAGACAAAAGTTGCTCTGCTTCTCAAGAATTTATGTGCTCTCGTCCGCACTCAGTTTGGAAAACAGGTGCAACACGTTCGTGCAGATAATGGGACAAAATTCTTACATCTTTGTCCCTATTTTGTTGATCAGGGAATCTTATTTGAGACCTCTTGTGTCGCCACACCGCAACAGAATGGCAGGGTAGAACGGAAACATCGCCATCTAGTTAATGTTGCCCGAGCTTTACAATTCCAAGCACATCTGCCTATTCAGTTTTGGGCAGAGTGCATTTCTACAGCTGCGTTTCTGATCAATTGCACTCCGACTCCTACGCTTGGTGCACGATCACCCTATGAGGTACTTCACAGGCAGCCGCCCCCTTACTCTTCTCTTAGGGTGTTCGGGTGTTTATATTTCGCTACTCAAAATCCCCGAAATCCGGATAAGTTTGCACCTCGCAGTCGCAAGTGCTTGTTTGTTGGATATCTGATCGACAAACGAGGTTGGCGTCTTTATGATCTTGAGACGAAAGAGTTCTTTATTAGCAGAGATGTCGCATTCTTTGAAGATCTTTTTCCGTTTCAGACTCCACCTCCCCGGGAACCGCCCTCTCCTGCATCGCCTCCACCTCTAGCGGTCTATGATGATCCACCAGCCGACATCGACGCTAGGGGGAGTATCGGCTCCTCTTCGGCCCCCCTTGCCTCTCCTCCACCGGCCCTTGCTTCTCTGGAGGCCGCGCCACCAGACAGGGGAGCGACTCTGCAGTCGTTCCTTCTTCCGCTCAGCAGGAGCTTACTGTTGTTCGTCACAGTACACTGCTCAGACAACCATCGGTTCGTCTCAAGGATTTTGTGTGTCATACAGTTCAGCCCATAAACCCCCCTGATGCACTCGCCCCACCTACGTCACAGTCATCGTCCTCAGGTACGCCTTATCCTTTAGCTGCCTTTGTCTCTTGCTCTAATTGTTTTGCCTCGCACGTCCATTTCCTTGCAGCCATTACCGCAGGCAGTGAACCTTCCTCGTTCTCTCAGGTGGTTCGATTTGAGCAATGGCACGCAACTATGTCGTCCGAACTTGATGCCCTTGAGCATAATCGGACGTGGACCCTTTCCCCCTTACCTGCAGGCAAGGTTCCCATTGGTTGTAAATGGGTTTATCGTATCAAATACAATTCCAATGGCTCCGTTGAGAGGTACAAGGCTCGTCTAGTGGTTCTTGGGAATCGCCAGAAATATACATTAAAGTAAGGGCATGGTCATGACCAGAAAGAGTACTAGGGAAAATCCACATAGCACCAGTTATAAAGAAACAACTAAACCTCGCAAGGTACATAGAATTCCTATGAATACTCGTGCTAACTAAACAGTTAAAACACGCAATAGTCCACATCAATGTCATCTAGGCAATAACAGATATAATATCGTTGTTTCTAGCAATATATACAACCTATTATAATATCTGTATTTTAATCATATATATATATATATAATAGCGTTGTTTCTAGCAGTATATACAACCTATTATAATATTCCTTTTTAAATCGTATCATTTATCAAATCTGTTCCCAAACGAAAACAATAGTTCATCCCAATTTAATTAACAATTAAATAATTGATAATTAATGGAAATATAGAATGATAAGCAAGAGCGAACCGCCACTTGCCTTAGATTAGACGAAACTCAATGAAGCTCAAAGACAACGGGTTTCCGGGTCCGAAACGAGGACAAACTCGGATTATGGATTCCTACGAAACGACCCATAACAAACCCTAAGTTAGATTCGATAATAAAATATACGAATCTAAGGAAATACGAACGAAATCGAAAGAACAGAAATCTCAATCGAGATCACAAAGCCCAAGCCACAACCATGAGTGCCCAGGCACACCGCGGGTGCGGCGGCCTTGACCGCGGGTGCGGTCAAGCCACAGTGGCGAGACGATGACGACGAAAACTCACCGGGGAAGACGACGGGGGTTCAACTCGTGGTGGCTCTGACTTCTGGATTCCTTGGACCACCCAAGCACCACCTTGAGAGCACCTCCTCCTCCCAAGAGAGCTCCGACGACAACTCCGGCGAAAGCTTGCAAATCTGGCGACAATGGAACGAGAGAGAGATTTGAGAGAGAGAGAGATTGGGATGCTTCCTCCTCCAAGTCCCCTCCTTTTATAAGCCAAGCAAGGAGGTCAAGCAGGCACCTCCCCCACCGCCTCACCGTCTCGGCTCCGACAAAGGCGAAGCAGCTCAGGCAAAGCCGGTCAAAGTTCGGCGAAGCAGAAAAGCAATGATGACACCGCGGGGTGCGGTGGGTCCTACCGCGGGTGCGGCGAAGGCTAATTCTGCCTCTTTTGCCCACTTTTGTCCCGGGAAGAATTATGGGTATGGGTTTTAACCCCGGATTAAATATATTCGTATCCGAACAAATATTCTAAACCCCAAAAATACGTCGAATGTATTTTATTCCACTCAGGGAAATATTACAGAGATCAAGCATTTTGCAGAATGTCTGAACTTCTCTGAAATTAATCCGACTGTAGTACGAGAGTTTGGAAAATTACCAAAATACTCCTTACTAAAAATGAGGGGTATTACATAATGTCCCTCCCGGGCATGTTTGTCGACTGCAAAAGTCGCTCTATGGTCTCAAACAGGCTCCTCGCAACTGGTTTGCTAAGCTTTCTGCTGCCCTTCGTTCGTTTGGATTTCGTCAAAGCTATGCAGATTACTCGTTGTTTTCCTATCAACAACATGACACTACTCTGCAAGTTCTCGTTTACGTTGATGATCTCATCGTTGCCGAGAACAATTATGCTGCTATTTCTCGCTTCAAGTCCTATCTCAGCTCATGCTTTCACATGAAGGACTTGGGCACTCTGAAGTACTTTCTTGGGATAGAGATCGCTCCCAACTCCTCTGGGTTGTTTCTGTCTCAAAGGAAGTACACTCTCGACATCCTATCCGAGGCGGGCCTGTTAGCAGCCAAGTCATCCCCTCTACCCATGGAGCAGCATCATCGCCTCGCAGTGTCCGAGAGTTCGGCCTTTGACAGTCTAAAACGTTACCGTCGTCTAGTAGGTCGTCTTATCTACCTTACCATTACTCGTCTAGAATTGTCTTATTCTGTGCACACGTTAGCACAATTCATGCAGTCTCCTAAGATCGATCACTGGAATGCGGGAATCCGGGTGCTGCACTACTTGAAGGGTCACCCAGGCCAAGGGTTACACCTTTCTTCCCATAGTTCACTCCAATTACAGGCGTTCTGCAATTTCGATTGGGCGTCTTGTCCGATCACCAGTCGATGTCTTACATGATTCTTTATTATGCTGGGTCAGTCTCCCATATCTTGGAAGACTAAGAAGCAAGTTATTGTTTCCATATCGTCAACTGAGGCTGAATACAAGGCGATGACCTCTACCTGTTGTGAGTTGATTTGGCTCAAGTCTTTGTTGAAGTCACTAGGCATTCAACATACAACTCTCATGAGTCTTTTCTGCGATAGCCATGCAGCTTTACATATTGTTGTCAATCCAGTGTTTCATGAGCGTACCAAGCTTATTGAGATTGACTGTCATCTTGTGCGAGATCAGGTCTAGTCCGAAAATATTGTCACTTGTTATGTCTCTACAGCAGACCAACCAACGAACTTGTTCACTAAGGCACCAGGAAAAGTGCAGTTTGAGTTTCTTCTTAACAAATTAGACATTATTGATCCTCATGCTCCAACTTGAAAGGAGTATTAAGATAATATCTTTTAGATATTTAGAATTTTCATATATTGTTTTGATATCTATTTTATTGCACAAGATAAGATTATACTTATAACCATAAATATCTCATTTAATGAAAAAAATCAATATGAGATTATTTTTCACAAATCTTTTCCCTTGTCTAAAATTATGAGGATGCCTTTGCCAGTAGCGTCGTCATCATTGATGCATTTCGTGCACTTTTGAAAAGTTCTATGCTTTTATTTCAAGGATTCGATTGGATTGATTCCGAGAAAGATTCAATTAATTAATATATTATACGGAGTAGTCTGTATACTCCATTACATAATTCTTTGGTGCGGAAAATATAAGCATTACTTATTTATTACAGATATGAATCGGAGACTCAACCATCTCATTCAGATATTGTCGGCTTACTTTTCTTTCATATTTCAACCGATTAAGCTAATACGGAGTAGATATTATCTGATTTAATCTGTTTATGCTTTAACTGGCCTTTATGAAAACTAATATGATAAGTTATAAGATTAATCTCTTAACATATATAATGATACAAATTTTGTATGATTAGAATTTTAAAATATACGCGAATTTGTATATAAAATTTAAAAAAAATAGAAATTTTATATAAATAATTGAATAAGAAAAATAAAAAATATATTTTAGTAATGGAAACGATTAATTATGTATGATTAACTAAAAGGGAAAAATGATTAAATTACATCACATATTTATTTCAAATATTTTTAATGTATATTATCACTTTTGTATCATGAATCATATGTTACAATTATATTTTCAATTGCATGTTATCAATTATATATTTTTAATAGTATGATAAATTTTAAAAAGTTTTTGTATATGATTTTTCCTACTAAGTTTATTTTTTTTTATATATTATTACGTATTTTCTTGTGAAAAATATAAAAGTTAGAATTGCTAATGATAAAATCTAATCATAATAAACAACTCTCCAAATTTATATCTATGAAGTTAATATATTTTTTAATTAATTTTGTATTATTAGATATACTCAATAAAATTTAGATATCAATTAATTAATTTCAAAAAATAAGTAAGATTATTTATCATTTAACATAATCCAAATCCTATTAGTATCAACTTCGTTAATGCATAACTTCTTGTCATCCATTTTAAAAAATACTCAGCTTCTTTTCACATGATCTTCCTAAGATAACATGTTATAATTTGCAATTACATCAAATCCTTAAAATTGTTTTTATATTTACACTATTTTTTGATGAAAATATGTACGTTAATATAGGAAAAAGATCACGTGAGGATAGGGTGTTAGGATATGAATGAGGATGCTTCACAGCCGTTCGTTCTTTTCCCTCTCCATCTAATCTCAGCCGTTCCTTCTCTTTTCCTTTTCCCTTTTCCTTCGAATTTTCACTGTTCCCAGCCGTTCCTTCTCTTCGCTCGCTCCAAAAAACCAGATTCCAGGTTGCTTGCTAGTTCGTTTTTACTTGTAATCCATCCTCCTTCGTGGTAATCCATCCTTCTTCGTGATAAAACTAATCCGTTCGCTCGTTTCATCGGCCGATCGTTTCCGTCTTGCCGCCGGTGTGCTTTATTTTCTTCTTGCTGTTTTCGTTTTAGTCTCGTCGTTCTTAGTCGACATGGTTACTCCTTCTACTGATTTAGGTACAGATCTGTAATTTGTTGTTGATTTGTTTGTTGTTTAGGTATTTAGGTATTTAGGCATTTATGTATGTGTGTTTCAGCAGAATTTCTCTGTTTTTTGGGGATTTAGGTATGTGCTTGGTTGAATTTGTCAGTTTTGAATTTTAGGTATTGCAATTAAGATCTGTGTATTGCAATTTTAGGTATGTGCTTGAATTTGTCGTTCTTAGTCGACATGGTCATGCACTTTCTTTGAGTTAGCAGTCCACTTATAAGCTCATGCACTTTCTTTCCGTCAGTCATGCACCTTTATTCACTCTTTCATGCACGTTTATGCACTTTCTTTGAGTCAGCAGTCCACTTATAAGCTCATGCACTTTCTTTCCGTCAGTCATGCACCTTTATTCACTCTTTCATGCACGTTTATGTATAGGGCCATGCACTTATTAGCTCATACTTTATTATTAATTCCACTCTTTCTTTTGTCAGGAGATGAGCATAAAATGAAGCATAATGTTATATCTGTTTCCCCAAGCATTACCGCTGAATATATTATTCTGGAGTGCAATGATTCATTGAAGCCGTATCTTGGGCAGCTTTTCCCGACTCTTAACGACGCTATTGCCTTTTACGAAGCCTATGCAGCGGCATGTGGTTTTACTGTTCGTGTTTGTTCTACCAAGAAAAACAAGGATGTACCGCCGACTGTTATTTGGAAGCACCTTTGTTGTAACAGAGAAGGATACAAAGTTGTTTCTCCATATTTCGAGTTCAACCAGGCTGTCCCGACAGATGGAGATGTTGTGAAAAGGAGGAGAATATCTAATAGATGTGGTTGTGAAGCTAAGTGTTGGCTCAAGTACGAAGGTAATGATGGTTACCGTGTTACAAAATTGGAGTATGGTCATACACATGCTATGTTGGAGCTGTCTCATATGGTTTTCTCAAAAGGGAACATGCAAGTGACTCCATTTCATCAAGAAATTATGATGAACTGTATTAAATCCAACATTGGTGTCACTAAGAGTTACAAAGTGTACAAGAATCTAGTGGGTTCATATGCTAACGTAGGCGCCACTGTTGTTGACTTCAAGAACTTTATGAGGGGTTTGAACTCATACATGGAAGGTAGTGATGCTCAAATGGTCATCAATGACTTTTTGAAGAATAAAGAATGTTGTAATGCATATTATTTTGATTATGATGTAAACAAGGAGGGCCAGCTATGCCGTTTGTATTGGTGTGATCCTATCAATCGGAAGAGTTTCTCTTATTTCGGTGATGTAGTGTCAGCTGATGCTACATACCAGTTGATTAGGTAATTTTATTTTCATTCATTTACTTATATAATCTGATTTATGTATGATCAAATGATTTTCCCATGTACCCTGAGTAACTCATGCACCCGCAATGAGTAACTCATGCACCTATGCTCATCAGCTCATGCATTTATAACTCATGCACCTACGCTCATCAGCTCATGCACCTATACCTGGTGCTTCATGCACCTTTACTGAATCATTCATGCACTAACATGCTCAAACTCTTGCACCCCATATTGCAGATATAATATGGTGTTCATACCATTTACTGGAGTGGACAATCATAAGAGGTCTATTACATTTGCTGCTGCTTTGCTTTTGCATGAAGACATTGACTCTTATGTGTGGTTATTTGAGAATTTCAAGAAGGCGATGGGCCATGAACCTCATGTCATTATAACTGATCAAGCTGCATCTGTCAAGGCTGCTGTTGAACGAGTGTTTACTCATTCTGTCCACCGGTTGTGCATGTGGCATATAATGATGAAGGTTGCTAACAAGGTTAAGTTCCCTCCAAATACAAATCCTTCTATCATTGATTCGTTACAAAAGAAGTTCAAGAAGATTGTTTGGAGTGATGAACTCACTCCAATTGAGTTTGAAAATGAGTGGTTCTCGGTTCTTGAAGAATTTGGTTTCCAAGGGCATGAGTGGCTAGGAGTAATGTTTGAGCTACGGCGTTATTGGATCCCTGCATTTTTTCATGATGTGAGAATGTCGTCCTTATTGAGGACGACATCAAGGTCTGAGAGTCAAAACTATTTTTTTGGAAATTTCATAGGGTCTCAATCAAGCCTAGTGGTGTTCATGATGCAGTATAGCAGTGCAATTGAATCACAGCGGTATAATTAGAAAAAGTGTGATATGGATTCCGCTACCTGCACTCCATGGATGAAGACACCTTACCAGTTTGAAAAGAACCTAGCATCTATTTACACTATCAACGCATTTTATGATGTCCAGGAGGCATTTGTTAGTGGCACGTATCATTGCAGCCTTGATGAACTGAAAAAAGATGTCGATATCCATCACTTTAGGGTTGAAGACGAATTTGGCAGAATCTGTGCTGTTTAGAAAGTTGTTGCAAGTAATGAGTATCATTGTTCTTGCAATAATTTCCTCACTATGGGCTTTCCCTGCCGACATATTTTATTTGCTTTGAAGAATACTCATGCAACTGTCTTACCTCCTACCCTCATCAACACTCGCTGGACAAAGCAAGCGATTCTACAACCAATTTTTGAAGTGGATGGTGCAGTTTATGATGCGAGTGTTCAAATTGATGAAAAGAAGAGGTTGTTGGCTGAAGTGATGACAGAAATGTACTCTTGTGTCGACATTGTTGGTGATGATATGGACAAATTGAAAGAGTTTTTAGCTATTTTAAAGGAACAAAAGGCTGTGCTCACAAGGTCATAAGTAGTTGATCCGTCTGCCTCAACATCAGCCAACAACTATAAGTTTAAGAAATTTGTAGGCCCGTTACCGGATCAAGTGAATGTCCACCCTCCGGAAATGGCAAAGAACAAGTTCAGGAAGATGCGCATTAGAAGCGGCCAAGAGGTTGGAATCGAAAATTCCAGGAAGAAGACAAGATTATGTACTCTTTGTAAAAGGTCGGGACACAACATCACGACTTGTGCTCAATATGTTAATTAGGTGTTTCAAACTTTATATGTATTCAGATAGTAGGGAATGCACTTATGCATACTTACTCATGCACCAAAATACAGTGACTCATGCACTATTATTTCTCTTTTCTGTTAATTAGGTATTCAGATATTAAGAAATGCACTTATGAACTTAATCATGCACCAAAATATAGTGACTCATGCACTTTTATTTCTCTTTTCTATAAATTAGATATTGTCCTCAATATTAAGAAATGCACTTATGTATACTCACTCATGCACCAAAATACAGTGACTCATGCACTTTTACATATCAACTCATGCACCAACAAAAGTTTGTTTGGGGGTAGCTTATGGTGTTTTTGTAAAAGCCTTGACTTTGTAATTCTGGTACAACATCAATGGTTTGTTTTTGGTGTACTTTATGTTGTAGTTTATGGTGTTTTTTGTAATTAGCCCTGGCTGTTTAGTTCTGTTATAACATCAATTAATTCATGCACTTTTACATATTTAGTCATGCACCAACTAACGATGACTCATGCACTTTCGACATACTACTCATTCACCAAAATCATTATTCTGTTCCGACACATAATAACTCAGGCACCAACACATAACAAGTCATGCACCAACACATACTGAGTCATGCACCAACACATATTGAGTCATGCACCAACACATAATAACTCATGCACTTTCCACATACTCGCCATGCACCAATACGGACTCACTAATTTTGTTCCATGTTCAAATAGATATTAAGTCATGCACCAACACATAATAACTCATGCACTTTCCACAAATTACCCATGCACCATTACAAAATCACTGATTCTGTTCATGTTGAAACAAATATTAAGTCATGCACTTTTTACAATTCAACTCATACAGTTTGTTGCAAAGCTTGAATGAGCATTGCTCTTTCAATGAGAAACATTCATATACTGTTCAAATGTGTATTGTCCGATAGATGACCTGATACTTACAAATACACCTACTGTTTCTTGAAAACATCTGCTAGATTACCTAAATTCCTACAACCATTACCTAAACTGTTCACTAGATTAGTCAAAATTACATTGAAACATTCTTTTTCCCATGCCCACGACCACGCACAGCTGCTACATTTCCAGCTTTCTTCTCTTGAATAATTTCTTCAACTCTGGCCTTCTTTTCATTAAACTCGCTGGTTAGGAGGGCGTGAAAATACTTGATCCTAAGCTTTGCCAACTGGCGTTTGTCTCCCGTATTCAGTTTAGGATTCCAGCTTGAGAGTCCATTGCCCATATATGTCTCCATATGTCTTAGTAGAAAGACCCCACAGTCAACTTTGTTTTTCCCATCCCTCCATTTCATTTGCAGCCTTTCACATGGGACATTTGCAATGTCTTCAATTGCTTTAGCTTTGGCTTCCATATCATGATTCAATAAGAAATTGACCATCAAATGTCTCTGCATAAATAAAGCGGTTAAATTCTATAACATTTGTGTATATCAAAACCTTTAATTGTTATAAAAATCATTATACTCAATGTATACTCACCAGAGTAGATGGTACTTTTCCATACTTGTCATCGCTCCCACTTGATGAGTTGTCTATGATATGGAAACTGGGGTTCTTGACATTTATTGCAATCAAATAGTAATGCCCTTGGCTAATAATTGGGTAAAAGAACTGTACAAGTAAAAGAAAAATATATTGAAGTATCTAATAACAACATGGACTTACCCATGCACACTAATGCAATTTTCATGCACATACATCCAACCCCTCATGCACCAACAACTATTCCTTCAAATGTAATCACTGATTCACCCAGAAACAGTAGTTCATGTACTCTATAAACAATACTTCATCCACCTGAAAGCATTGGTCCATGCACTTTGGAGCATTGTCTCATGCACCAACATACAAACATTGTCTCATGCACCAACATACAACCACAAAATCACTAATACTAACTCATGCACCAATAATAAAAAACCTCATGCACCAACAAACAATACTCCATGCACCTACAAACAAACCTCATGCACTTTTGAGCACTGTCTCATGCACCAACATACAAAACACTGTCTCATGCACCAACATACAATCACACGATCACTCATGAACTTTAACATACTAACTCATGCACCAATAATAAAAACCTCATGCAGTTTGATGAACATACTCATGCACCAGTAAAAGCTGAGTGTAAGATAATTACCACATCAACATTTTTAATTGTGTAATTTTTGTTCTTAAAACCCTTGACAGCAGCAAATGTTTCTAGCACTGAATCTGTGAATATGATAGATTTCTCCTCCATTGTGTATAAGGTGTCATCACAAGCAAAAGTCTGCGAATACAAAAAATGGAAATTAATAAATTAGAGCACAAATTAACATAATATTGTTGCAAAGTTGTGTCTTACCATGGTCAATGACGGTAGAAAGAATCTCAACGGTGACATACGACCCATATATGTTTCATTTTCATTTAACATGACTGTAAATGCATCAATTAATAGACTGTCTATTTCAGCATTTACAACCAGTGTAATCAAGTCCCTTTTCTTGAGAGTGATATCTGCCATTCGGAAAACATCTTCACTGCAACACAAAAAAAAATAATTCGTGAACTAGCTAGCTACATGTTATTAAATGTTATAACCAAATTCATATAATTAAATATGTACTTACTTTTCCCCTCCTTCTTCAATAGTTATCCAATTGTAAATGATCTTCTCATCGGGTGTTGTTATTTCTGAAATATTTACCTCTCTCTCCTTAAATGGTGAAATTGTGTTTTCAGAAGGAAAAATGTTCCTTTTCTCTGCTGGTGTAGCATCAGCTATACCTTTTGGCTCAGAATTGCACACAAATTTCACCTGACAAATCCCACATTCACAAGTTTTTTGAATTGTGAAATTGTTTGAAACGGATAACACTTAGTTAGACAATGAATAATTCAGAGATAAACATCTTGTTTTATATACATTTTTTGGTTGCTTATTTAGATTATCGTCTTGCACTTTTTGCTTGGTGATGTTGTCCTACAACACATACACACGAAAAAATTAATAACAGATGCACCAAAAAGCATTCATTCATGCACTGACAGTTATTAACAAATATTCATTAACAAGCATTCATTGATGCACCAATAATTATTCATTCATGCACTAATAATCATTAACTCATACAATATCTTCCATGCTTGTACTCTTTTGCTTTTGAGTTGCAATTTCTTCAATCCCTTCCTTGCCAGCAACTTCCTTGTCAGCAACTTGATCTCCTTGTCTTGCTTGATCCACCTCCTGTTGTTGTACACTCTCTCCCACCTCCTTGTCAGAAACCTCCTTCTCCTTGTCCTCCTTGTCTTCAACTTCTTTGTCAGCCTCTTTGTCCTCCTTGTTATCCTTGTCCTCCTTGTCTTTGTCAACAACTTCCTCTACAACAACAACTTCCTCTACAACAACTTTCTCTACCACTTCCTCTACAACAGCAGCCTCAAATTGTTATTCTAATTCCACCTTCAAAAAATAGTATTTTTGTTAACTATATAACACTTACTCATGCACTAATCAGTTTTCAGTCATGCACCGATATAAATAGGCTCATGCATCTACACCACCCTCGAAACACCAAAATGCGAATATTCTATCATGCACATAGTCATAAACACTTACTCATGCACCAATTATTTTTCAGTCATGCACCGATATAAATAGGCTCATGCATCTACACCACCCTCAACAATAATTTTAAAGTAGATTTTACCTGTATTGGTGACAGGCCCAAGTCAAAACTAGGGATTTCTGGACCCATCTGTAATAATTAAGAAAAAGCATTAGTATCATACAGTAAAGCTTAATGTCATTCATGGAGAATCATGTACACAATATTTTTATAGAGTCACTTACCCCCATATTTTATGCATGCTTTGTATCTTTGTCTTTGTCATTGTCCTTACCCTCATTACTCTTATCAACAATATCTTCCACATCCACTCCTCTACCAACGTCCTTCTCAACGTCTTCCCCAACAACTTCTCCAGCAACAGCCTTGTCAGAAACGACAACTTCTTCATCAACATCCATGTTGACAACTTCCTCTTCTTGCACGTCATTACCATCATGCTCTTTTGTGATTGTATGGATGAGATCTGAAAACCCGGGAATAAACATGTTTCCGCTGTGTTCCTTCTGTTCAATAAGTGTTTTCTCAACCTCCTCCATACATGTCACAGCTAAATCCCAGAACTCAGTGTCTTGGGTTGGTTGTTCCTCAGACACCTCATCATGAATTGTTGAGGTAAGCTCGACGTTGAAAATTTTTTTGGCTTGGTTGTTGACCGTCTGCAAGACACTATTTCTCTTCAGCTGTGCCGGGATTTGCTTCTTTTTCATCAAAACTGCCCGTACACTGTGAGTCATGCCTTCTATCTCTCTTAGGTATTCCTCCATAAAACACTTCACCTGCTCATCCGTTTCCACGACATTTGCTGGTTCGGTTGGAACATCAAGCTCTTCCTCTTCAGCCTCATTAACCCCCCTGCTCGCGCTTGCCTCCACGGGTTCTTTGAAGGTTGGTCTACTGAGCAGAAATCCATTCCCGAACCCACCATGTAGGATCTCCTCATCCTCCCTATCCTTCAGCATCTTGGTGGTCCAGTTCTTGATAATCGGGAATTTTCTGTGGACATTCAGACCTTTCCACTTCAGCCTGTCCACATAAATCAACTGGAAAACATAATTCAAAAAGAAATTAGTCATAGAATTCTTGTATAGCCGAGACATATATTACTAGATAATGATTGACCCATGCACTCAGCGGCCCTGACTAATGCACTCATATTCTCTGACTCATGCACACATATATATTCATAAGATTATGCACATTTACTTATGCACTCATAAGATTATGCACATATAAACAGTTACTCATGCACCAATACATTTTTCAGTCATGCACGTGTACAAATAGGCTCATGCATCTATAGAATGCTAACTCTAGCACCTACATACACAGACAAAGGCACATAGACATGTAGTTAGTCATGCACCATCACAAACTAAGTCATGCACCTAGAAATACTGTCTCATGCACCTACACATAACAAGTCATGCACCTATAAACATTGTCTCATGCACCTAAACATAATTACTCATGCACTTTCCACATAACAAGTCATGCACCTATAAACACTGTCTCATGCACCTTCACATAATTACTCATGCACTATATACTCTTAACCCTTGCATCTACACACATAATTACTCATGCACTATGACACAGCAAGTGATGCACCAACACTCTTTTCAGTCATGCATCTACACACATTAACTCATGCAGTTATCAAAATACCAAAATGGTAATATTTACCTACAGTAGAAGCAAGCTGCCATTGAAAGTCTTTTGTTTCTTATTTGCCCATGCAACAAAGCAATTGATGAGGGCCTTGTAGAGGAATGAGCTCCAATTAAAGTTCCTTATTTGATCTACATTCTCCAGCAATTGAAGAATCTTCAGATTTATTTTCCGACTCGAATAAGACTCAACAATCGTGTTGACAAACAACAGAATGAAATATCTTTTGAACCAAATCCCTCCATCACATTTTTTCATCTTCTTCAAGATGTCGGTTGCAGTCAAATTTCTGATCTCCTTTCCCTCAAAATCAGCCTTCAATTTCTTTAGAAACTGCTCATTGGTGAGTGCTTTATGCAACTCAATCTCAACCTCTCCCTTGGGAATGCCAAGATAATCATAGGCATCAGTATCGGTGACTGGTATCTTCCTCCCATCGCTGAGTTTTATTGTAGAATTCAGAGGGTGAAACCTGCTGCAGACATAATGCCCTAGCCTCATAGGCATGTCCTTTATGTCCTAGTGTACAAGACTCTCAAAGCCAATTTCCATCAGAGCAGTTCTCTGATTGGCTGTGAAATCGGTTTGGGAAAGCACGTAGGATGAAATGACAGATGGGGATGTTCTACACACCAACATGGGGTAGTCCTTTCTGAGTTCTAGAATTCCCCTTTTGTTCCCCAACTTTGGGATCTTGGACTCTACAACAAACACATTCTCCACCTTCTCTTTATCCCTCCTCACCTGTTTCTTTGTTTTCTTTGTCTTCTTCTCCTCATCACCCTCCACCCTGGCCTTCCCTTTTATGTCTGCAGTAGCCTTTTTACGAGCAGACTCCCTTTCTTCTGCTGCTTTCCTCTCTATTTTCAAAAGAATCTCAGCAATAGGTACATCCTCACTATCACTGTGATCTTCATCCAAGACCCTTGGCCTCTTTGATTTTTGATGGCCTTTTCCTTGGGTCTTTCTTCTCTTCCTTGCGTTCAAAACTCAAAGGCATTAGAGATTGACTAACAAATCCATGGTGATTAAAATTTAAAGAGATATGATGAGCATTAGCTTACCAAACAGAGGAGTGGGAGGGGGTGCATCTCCATGCATTGTGGTGGCTGGGCACACAGTTGGTTGATCTTCACTGTCTGTTAATTCACAGTGCAAACGAATTTGTTCATGCACACATTTTTAAACACAAGCACAACCAGTTATTCATGCACCTTTGCAAACATACTTATGCATTAGTGCTTGTTCATTGGTGCATAAGTATGTTTGAAAAGTTGCAGATACAAGTGCTTGTGCTTGTGACTATACTGTTAAAGTGCATGAGTGGTTGTTCATTGGTACACAAACATACTGATGCACCAAGAAGTAATTTACTCATGCAATATCAGATAGTGAGTCATGCACTAACATACCAACTCATGCACCAACAAGAAATTACAAAGAAATAACTCATGCACCAATAAGAAATAACTCATGTAGTTTAGTTATTTTTTACTCATGCATTTGTATTTCTAGTTGACTCATGCATTTATATTTCTATTTGACTTACCAGTGTCTATATATTTTTGTGATCTTGTTACTCTTTTTGTTATTGATGGTGATGGCAAAGTTGTGTTTGTAGTAACTGGATCTAGTTGTTTTGTTTTAGCCTGAGATCTGGATTTGTTTTGAGTTTTGCTTGGTGATGCAAGCTGGTCTGGTGTTTGAGTAATGATTAATGTACCATATCTTAACTCCTTGACTATGTCGGGTGGATTTTTGTCATCACAATGCTTGCCTTTTCCTACATATTATACACATATATATATATCATTCATAATGGATAATACTATTCATAAAACCACATGTTAGGCTCATGCATTTACACACTCTTACTCAAGCACCTGCATAGAAAGAGGAAGGCCCATACACATATAGTTACTCATACACCATCACAAACTAAGTCATGCACCTAGAAACAAATTTACTCATGCACTCATATTCTGTAACTCATGCACACAGATATATTCATGCATCTTCATTAGCTGATGCACCTACACGTAACAAGTCATGCACCTATAAACACTGTCTTATGCACCTACACATAATTACTCATACACTTTCCACATAACAAGTCATGCACCTATAAACATTGTCTCATGCACCTTCACATAATTACTCATGCACCTATAAACACTGCATAGAAAGAGGAAGGCACATACACATATAGTTACTCATACACCATCACAAACTAAGTCATGCATATAGAAACACTTACTCATGCACTCACATTGTCTGACTCATGCACACACATATATTCATGCATCTTCATTAGCTGATGCACCTATAAACACTTACTCATGCACCAATTCGTTTTCAGTCATGCACCTATATAAATAGGCTCATGAAGTCTTGCATATACATACATAGTTACTCAAACACCATCACACACTAAGTCATGCACCTAGAAACACTTACTCATGCACTAACACTCTTCAGTGATGCATCTACACACACATGTTAGAGCAAAAGCAGCGAGTGACATATATAGAAGATATTTTTATTGATCTATTATGCACAGACGTATATTCAGTCTAATATATAGAAGATATTTCAAATTAGAGCATGTATCTAGTGAGAAATCTCTACATCGACCTTTTGCGATTATGTATTTAGTGAGAAATATACCTTGTGTTCCACTTGCTATCTTTGACCTCATTTTGTTCTTCTTTTGTTGTTGATTCTTCGTATTTCTGAGTTCTAGTTTGTTGCGACGATTCTTCTTCTTTCTGTTGATTCGGTAAAAATTGCCTTTTCTAGGGTTTATGTTTCGAATCGCTCGAGAAATGCTTGATTGTGCAGCGGATGGTAGATTTGTGAAAGTGAGAGAGAGAATCGAGAAGAGAGCGAGAGCAAGAGAGCGAGGAAGAACGAGAGAGAACGGTTTGATTTCAGGGAACGAAGGAGATAATCGAAAAGCGAGTGAACAGTGTTTTAAGAGCCCGTTAACTTTCAATCGAAAAGCGAGAGTGAACACGCGCGGGCCGGCCCACTTAGCTTCTTAGCTTCTGGCCCTTGGATGGACTCCATCCTACGGATGAAGTCCATCCTTATTTCTTCTCTAAGAGGCCTTCCTCACCAGAATTTCACCCGTTAATATATATTGAAAGTGAAATACAAAGCATAAACTTTTAGCCGTGTAGTAGGCGGTAGAAATCAATTAAGTAATATAATTTTACTTAATTTTATCTTAAGTGATATATTTTAAGTTAGTTATCCAACTAAAATATCTTAATAAAATCATATAAGGAGAAAATAATTTAACCCTAAATTTGTGAAATCTATATCTTACTATTTTAAAATATTAAAAGATATTGAATATTATTTATGATGTTTATCATTATATTTTTCAAAATATTTAATAATCATTATCACTCTTAGTCAGGGGCGGACGCAGGATTGTAGTCCAGTGGGGGCTAAAATCTTGAATAGTAAAATATTATCGTCTACCTTACACAAAATCCTAAACCGTAATTTTAAATTCTACCATCTATTTTACACAAACAATCTCAATTTCAAACAACAAACTCTATATCCAAACTTCAAATGAAATTTTACTCAAAATTGACCAAAAATTACACAAATTAAACAAAATTCAATCATTACAGACTACTTTCAATGTGTAATCTCAACAAATTTGTATAAAAATTAATTTGTAAAATTTACAAATCCATAAACCCTAAATTTTGAAAGTTTTAACACAAATAAAGATAAATATAGTGAAAATATTACATATCTTATTGAAAAATTGCGTGCAAATTTGGATAAATTTTAGTATTTTTGAGAATTATGCATAATAAATCCTATGTAAATAATATTTTTAAAATTGGAAAACTATAAAAATTAGTTTGAATTTTTTTGGGATTTTTTTAAAAAAAACTTTAACGGAGAGAAAAAAAATCCCGTATTTTTTATAAAAAAAATAAAAAAATTCCAGTGGGGGCTGTAGCCCCCACTGGGCCCCACCTGCGTCCGCCCATGCTCTTAGTCAATATTTTAATTAACTTTATTTAACTAAATCATGTTTAATATATAATTAAATTGGACCCACTGTTATAATATATTTTCGGAACTTAAGTTGGATGAATTTTTTAATGAAATAAGTTGTATATATAATTAAATTGGACCCACTATTATAATTTTTTTTAAAGGATGGATGATGTGGTGGATTATGGTTGAATGAGTAATGACACATGAGCGAATTGAACGTGATGACGATACGTAAGATTTAGGCCTCTCCTTTAGTATGTATATAGATATAAATAGATAAAAAATAGAATATGTAAATATCAAAATTTAGGAAGGATAAAATTGTCATTGTACATTGAAATTTGCCTACGTGGCATAGCTCACTGATTGACGCATAAGAGAGATAATTAGGGATTTTTACAGTAATAGATTATGAAGAAATTAATGTTTTTTGGGTAAAAGAGAGGCGGAGCTCTCAGAACTTTAATAGCTAAAACTATGAAAGGCTAATTAATTAA
The DNA here is from genome assembly GCA_027886185.1 of Rheum nobile. Lineage (NCBI taxonomy): Eukaryota > Viridiplantae > Streptophyta > Magnoliopsida > Caryophyllales > Polygonaceae > Rheum > Rheum nobile. The sequence goes on along the minus strand of WOAB01000044.1, from coordinate 163,497 downwards.
TAACTAAACGGGAGTAGCCAAACCCCTTACATCATCAAATACAAGAAGTCTAAATCTATCCGGGAGATCCATGAACAAATGAAAACCCAAACTAAGAGAAAGTGCATGCTTGGCTAACCCGTCAACAAGACGATTAGCTTCCCGATACACATGAAAAGCGGAATATCCAGTCCCTTGAGAGAAAGCCATGACATATAGGTACCAAGAAGGAAAGGGGGTGCATCGTCACAACTCAATTAAGCATAAACCCCACCACAATCTCATAATCAATCTCGACAACAAGCTGACGGTGTCCAAGTTCCCAAGCAATATGGAGGCCATAGTACACACCCCACAACTCCACCATCGGGGCAGTGCAAATCCCAATATTAATACCAAATCCCCATATTCATCGCCCATCCACACCCCGTAGTACGCCCCCAGCCGCTGCCAAACCTGGATTCCCTTTTGAAGCCCCATCCGTATTTAGCTTAGTCCAATCCTCTATAGGACGAGGCCAGAAAACACGAATTGCTCTCCTACTTGGCTTCTCTTTGCAGTGTTGCATAGCATTCAAACATATCCAGTAGTCACTAGCCATGTGATGAACCAAACTAACCTGGTAGAGCTCGCTCCCCCTACCATTGAAGACTACCTCGTTACGCCATTTCCAACCCCACTGTAGGACAATGGCGAAGGAGACAGACCATGACACACTCGTCGACTCAGTGTGGCCCTGAATCAAATTCTCAAACAACCATTCCTGCAAATTAGAAGCAAAGAAATTGTTCTGATTAGTAGCCGATACCAATTATTTCCAAGCATTTGCAATGAATTTGCAGTCCCTAAGCAAGTGCAAGATCGACTCCCCTTGTTCCTTACACACCATACACAAATCCCTTGTAGAAATCTTCCGACAAAAGCACTCCATATTAGTTAGGATCGAAACAACCACATGAAAAGTTGAACCTGTTCCGGCACCCCATCCTTCCACACCCTCTAGTACAACCTCCCCATGTAGGGTCGTGGCACTGGATCAAAACAAATCATCTTATAAGCATACTTCATGGTCTATACTCCATCAGGTGTCTCCCCCAACTCATACCATCGAACGATCCTTGAATCCCATTAAGTGCCATAGAAGCAAGTTGATGCAACAAGTGATGCGGTAACATAAGAGACAAATCAGCTTAGTTCCAACCTGCTCCCGGAACCCAGTAATCCGCCACCGTATGAGTGATGATGATCACATCAATGAGAGCAAAAGACTAGTCTTTCAAGGGATCAACGAGCACTCACTTGTCCTCCCAAAAGCGAATAGAACGCCCATTCGCCATTACCCATTTGATGCCTTGGGAGACCACCATACTCAGACCCATCACAACAACCCTACAGATAGCGCGATGCACCTGACTGCGCAACCAAGTCTTGTAGCTTATGAGCATCCAAAGTTTTGTATTTTGAAGAGCAAAACACGATCCCATAAACTCTTGTGATCATGAAACAATCGCCACCCTAACTTACCTAGTAGAACGAGGTTAGTCTCAAGAGGTCGTCGAACCCCAAGACCCCCAATCTTTAGGGCGATAGACCTCAAGCCAAGCCACCAGGTGCATCTTGCGACGGTCCTCTATAATCCCCCAAATAAAATTCCTTGCAGTGCGATCAAGGGAAGTAAGAGTACTAGAAGACATCATAATAGGGAAGAAATTAGTTCTACTTTTAGGATAAAAGAAGTAGTTTATAATTAATTATATCAAAGTAAAGTGAAAAAACGAGAATAAGATGTGACAAATGACGATGTTACTTAATTAGGGGATGTCATGTGGCTTAGTTAGATTCTAGTTTAATGTATATGTATAGTAGATTGTTGTGAGAGTTTTGTATTGGTAATCTTTGTTATTGATTTGTGTGATTCATTTGAATGTAAATTAGAAAGTGATAGTTTATTTATGTGATTGATTTGTATCTAAATTAGGAAATTGTATGTAAATTAGGAAGTGATTAATACATTTGTGTGATTGATCTATCTAAATTAGGAATTAGTTTAGGTTTATGATACAAATCTTTTCTATACAAATTTATAATTAAAAAAGAGAAATTCTTAAAAAATGAAATGTGACATTTGTATTGTGGGGGTGTCAAGTGACATAGTGAGATTTTGTGTTAGTAGATATATAGTAGATTATCAAATTATTTACAGCTTAATATAGTATATAAGATAATCTACTATATAATATTAAAATAGAATATTTTTAGACCATGTGTCCCTTTCAGATTAAGCCAAGTCATTTTTAACATGTATCATCACCTCAATTTTCTACATAATTTTATATTATTGTTAAAATCAAATCTATATCTTTTTCTTTTCATTTTCAAAAACAAAAATATTATAAAAATATTTATAAATCTTCCTAAAATACAATTTTTATAGTTTAATTTAGATATCTAAAATAATTCTAAATAAAAGTAAAAACAAGATGAATTTTAAATATCTAAACACAAAATTTTAAACCTTTACAACAATCATTTTATTTTTTAACTTTTTAAAGTTGAAGTTTGAATGACAACTTTTGACAAATTTTATGAGTATGAAAATTAGTCATTCAAAAATCAAAAGTCATAATAATTAAAGTTCACACAATTCTTTCTAACTTATATCACTACCACTCATACAACTCAACTTTAAAATGAAAACATATAAGAAATTTATAACTTTTTTTAGACTTTTCAGATATTTTTTTATAATTATATATACTTATAAATATATATTTAAATATTTATCTTACTTTTTATAACTACTATTTGAATTTTTATTTAAAATATAATAATTAATTATATTATTATATCAAATCAATGTAGAATACGAAAATTAAATCACATGTACAAAGTATGAAAATTATGTTAGTACTGTACATGTTTAGTGATTGTCCATAAGACAATTAAGTTTAAGAAGTTAAATACCATCATCAATATTACATCTAACTTGAAAAGGGAAAGCCCAAATTATCAAACATGTAATCTGATCTGAGTTATGTGCAAAATAGCACTGCACTTCATTAATTCAAATGTGGGGTACAGCAATTAAGGCATGAGTAATTTGGTCTTCCTAATAAGTTGAGTAAGGATATTCAGAAACAATTAATTGATCTAAATTGTGTGGCATAAGGAAATGAACAAGTGTAACTGAGTTATAGTGAGATTAATAACTTTACGTAGTAAACATACGGAGTATTGAGAATCAATTATTAAATCTGAATTTTGTACTCTCTGTTTTTTTTTTTTTTTTTTTGCAACAAAAGTAATCAAGAGTAATATACTCCGTACGTAATTGTTTTATACAGTAGTACAATTAAATTAATAATTGAAAAATAAATAAATTGAATATAAGTTTTCACACGAAAATTCCGCTGGCCACCTATCAGGCTTTCATTTCTCGTCTCGTTCCCACCCACCCTCTTTCTCTCTCTCTCTCTTTCTCCGGCCACCACCAAACCGCCATCTCCGACACCTTCGCTCTCCCTCCAAAATCTCCCCTTCCATGATCGCCGACCACCTCCGATGTCTCTAACTCGGTCGTTCTTCTCCCGCCGATCATCCTCAATCCGCTGCTTCTCCCTCTCCAAATCTCTCAAGGAATTCAGAACCGTAAACCCTGCCGCCGCCGCCGGATTCGGCCAGGGAGGGGAGAAAGAAAACGAATTGGACGACGCCGGCTCAGATCGGTGGGCTAACCTGCTTCCGGAGATCCTAGCGGATATCGTCGGCCGAGTTGAAGCCAGTGAAGAGAAGTGGCCTAATCGCCGGAACGTGGTGGCCTGCGGTTGCGTGTGCCGGAAATGGAGGGATGTTCTCAGGGAGATTGTCAAGTCCCCGCGCGCCACCGGCATCATCACTTTCCCTTCTTGTCTAAAGCAGGTTTGTCACTATCTGTCCCCATTTAGTAATTTCATTTGTCAATGAGAGCTCAATTTGAATTATTGAGGCTATTAGTTGGTATTATGAATCAAGATAAAGCTTTTTAACACACAATTCGTCTTTCCAAAATCATGTATATAGGCAGCGTGGTCTTAGATAGATGTCGGTTGGTGGGATTGAGTTTTTTTGTCAATTTGATGTATATATGTATGTTCATTTTTTCATGATGCTGATGCCTCAAGTAAATGAAAGATCATATATGCTCAACCCCTGTTTTCTGACTAGCAATTTGTTGTTAGTTACTCGAGAGCGTGAGTTGAAGACCTAAGCTGCAATTTGTTAGTGGAAATTCGGATCTCAGGCCATTGATTTGATTTTGCTGGACTGCTAATTAAGGATAGTAACAATCTCTTCCAGGCAATGGTTCAAATGTGGAATCTTTTTGATTATTTGTCTACCCCTCATTTGTTCTTGGTGGTTTTTCGAATCGATGGTGATCTAATGTGGTTAATTGTTGGATTTGTGAACATTTACTTCGCACGGAAGTTCAAATGTGGAAACATTTTTTGATCACTGATCTACCAGATCCACTTTCACATGTTTGTTGTGGTTGGCAATGATTCAACTTGTTTTAGTGAGATTTGTCCATCTGGATCTTGCTGTAGAAGCATTGTATATCAATGATAAGAAACAGTGCACTTGAATAAGCAGCTTATGAATCAATCAAATAATGATTAATGAAAATTGCTGATCATATTAGTCTGCCAGGTTTGGCCTTCAATTGTAGGTCAAGATGCTTGTACGGACTACATTGAATGCCATTATGAGTCTTGGTGGTTGGTGTGAGTTTGTAGCTGACATAAAGCAAGCCAGTAAAGAAAAACTGGCAGATGAATTCAGGGTCACTTCCAATTCCTAGCATTTGATTGTTCTATTTCTAAATGGGGAATGATTCCACAATTCTCTTCTTTATTGCTTCCTTGTTTCAGAAATATCATTTGCATAGTTATTTCCAGAGGAATGAAATTTGATACTGCATTCAATAATTAATGGGGGTGAGTAATAGATAGCTGTATAAATTGCATACCGATTACGCTTGATTGGGCTAGTATGTTTGGACGGCAATACTGATCTGGTCTAATGATCTTCATCTTTTTTTTTATGGCTATTTCATGCTTACAGAGAGTTAGTAAGTAAAGGAATTAAATGCTTGTCTCATTATGTCATCTTTTGTTTTGTCATGCAGCCTGGGCCGGGTAACTTACCACTTCAGTGCCTTATAAAACGTGACAAGAAGAACTCTACATTCTATCTCTACCTCTCTGTTTCTCCATCTTGTAAGTTGCTCTCTATTTTCCATGCCCTTCCTAAGTTATCACTTAATAGATTCTGTTTAGGCTGGAAAGTTGCAACTGTGGTCTTTGCAACAACATCTTCTTATGACGTTTGCATTATTCAACAAACATTACATTTTTTGTGTGGATCCTGAAGTAGAAACCTTTATTATAATGCTTATTCTGTAGCATATGCTATTGCCGTGGACAATTCATGTCTTCTTACGTGTACAAGGCATGAGCAAAATGTGTGTAGGCTCTGCTATAGCCCTTTGATCATAAACTGTCAAGTTGTTTTAGTTTCCAAGTGATGAGCTGATGAAGAAGCAAGTCTTTTTCAGTTACAACTTACAACTTGTTTTGTCAGCCGAAACTGCTTGCTGTATTTGACTTCTATGTTTGATTATTCTCCATAGTTACTCTTATCTATTACTTAGCCACTGATTTCTGGCTTGCCTACTATTTTACTCAGCATTCTCAGAGAAGGGGAAATTTCTTTTAGCTGCACGAAGGTGTAGGCATGGTCCACATACAGAGTACATAATTTCTCTCGATGCTGATGATATCTCTCAAGGAAGTCATGCTTATGTGGGAAAGCTACAGTATGCCTTTTCCTTTTCATCAATTGTAGCTTAGATTTAATTCTTTATTTTTCGATCCTCCCCCGTTTTGGTTTCCAGAACTGGTACGTTTCAAATTCCAAGCAGTCTTGTTTGAGGCAGTGCAAGAAATGTTGATCTCCGTTACTAATTTGGCATCGGTTAAATCTTATGCCATGCAGCTCGGACTTCCTTGGAACCAACTTTACGATATACGACAGCGAGCCACCATACAACGGAGCGAAGGCCTCAAGTAGTCACTCAACCCGACGTTTTGCAAGCAAACAGATAAGCCCCCAAATTCCAGCTGGCAACTTTGATGTTGGGAAAGTGTCTTACAAGTTCAACCTCTTGAAATCAAGAGGGCCCAGGAGGATGGTATGCTCCATCAATCACCCCAACCCAGACCAAGCAGCTAATACAAGGATGAGCAAATCCGACCCCGCTTCCTCGGTATACACGACTCTGAGGAACAAAGCCCCGAGGTGGCATGAAAACTTGCAGTGCTGGTGCTTGAACTTTCATGGACGGGTGACGGTTGCATCGGTGAAGAACTTTCAGCTCATTGCATCCGCGGACCCGAGCCATCCCGGTGCAGAAGGTGATGATGATGTTCTTCTTCAGTTTGGCAAGGTAGCGGACGACACGTTCACCATGGATTACCGACAGCCTCTTTCAGCATTCCATGCATTTGCAATCTGCGTCACTAGCTTTGGAACTAAACTTGCTTGTGAGTAGCTACAAGGAAACAACGCCATGTTCTCGTAAGATAGGTGGGTATAGTCTGCAATCTACGGTTTTACTGAACCTCTGTTTAATCCTGTCTTTGGCTCCTTCTTTCCCATTTTCATCTTTCTTTCTAAAGACCCTTTTGATTTGCTACGAGGAAGCATTTATTTGTAAATCTTTGCTTGTCTACGGTATATTTAATACAGTACAATACTAGCATTTTGGATCATCCAATGAAATATAAAAAGCTTTATTATCAGAACAGCTGACTTGAATTAAATTCTCCTGGAAACGTGAAATTATTCCAAGTTCACTCATGTCATGTACCATCAAACCTGTTTCCAAGAGAACATTACGCTGCATCTCCAATTGTAAATGATTGAAATGGTCAAATCACTGTAAAAAGGTAGCACATGAAGAGATTCTGTGGATTAAAAAGGGCCCAAGAAAAGATCCCATTTTTGAAAAGTAGTACCCCATATTTGTCCACAAGTTGGAACGTCGCTCTTTTTATACAACCAACAACAGTTTCAGACTCTAAAGGCGTGCAAGTAGAAAGATGGGCAAACTCCCAAATTTGAGCAAATCAGCAAGAAGATACTTGACTGCTAAAAGACTACTTCTTTCCCCGCAGCTTTGCACCAAGAGCCCTCTCCAATTTGCCTAAGATCTGTTGATTAGGAATTGCCTTGCCGGATTCATACTCCTGTATTATCTGGGGCTTCTCGTTGATCAACTGCAGAATCAAATAAAAAAAACACGAGGGTCTCTGTGATGCACGACCACATGTAAAATATACCAATCCCCTCAACCTTTCTGCAGTAAGCAGCAAAAAACAGGAGCATACTTGTTTAAGTTAAGTTTATAAAAAAAGAAAGAAAAAAAGAACCCTTACAAAATCTAAAAATTCACTGCACAAACACAGAAATGATTACAGGCACATATAGATGTAAAATTTCACCTGAGCAAGTTGGGCTTGGGTCAGTTTCTTGTCTGTTCTAGCTTGCATGATGGCCTTTTTCAGCTCAGTCGGCACACGATCATCTGCATATTTTTTTAATGGGAACGTTTAAGTAATGAAACACAAAATTACTAGTGAGTCCATTTTTGCTCTAGGTAGCCAACAAGCACAACACATGACAAACTATAAATGAACAAAACCATTGCCTCATTTGGTAAACTTCAATTATCAATTTTTTGGAGATGGTCACATACAAGATCTTATTTGTATCAAACATTCCCAACAACATCTAAGCAGTGGAGCAGGAAAATGTTGATACTTGATACCCTTACTGAGAGTTTCACTCTGCCACTAAAGAAAAATTATATCAGATTTCAGCACCAATCAGAACTTGTGAAGTTATAGTCCCTCATTTGATATATGAACTTCCTAAAAGTCACCAACTCCCTAAAAGTCACCAACTCACTATTAAGTAAAGAAGAAACCAAAAACAGTCATGAACTCGAAGATTTGTAGATACTGACCAATAGGTAATCAGGTACAGCTTTTCAATGAAATATTCCAGCAGTACTCCATCGCAGAATACTGAAGATAGACATCACATAAAGAGAAAAAAAAATCTAACAAAACCCAAAATAAGAGACTCATAGTTACTTATAAGAGGAATATTTCTTAGTCGAGACAAACTATTGCTTGCATAAAGAGAGATATTAAACTATGATTATCTCATAACCCAAACATTTAGGGATGAAAACCTCAATACAGCATTAATCAACCTCAAAATGAAAACAAAAACTTCAGCATGTGACAGAAAAAGAAAATTATAAAACAAAACAAAAAACAATAATTATACTCCTTAGAAAAGATGATATTAATCTTGTAGCAATTTAAGCATCGTAACAAGAGGTACATACGAGAAAGGTTTTCGGTTTCTTCATCCAATTTCCTTGTGTTCAAAGATGTGCTGCTGGAGGCAGCTTTATTCGACCCAGCAGTTGCTGCATCACAAAAATCGTAGTAATCAGCATAACTAGCCGAAAGTAAGATAGTCACACAGTCCAACATAGAAACGATGGAGAAGGACAAGCAAAGACAATTAGCCATGAATACATAAAAAGCATGGTTCAAACCAGGCAATGAGTAGTTCTGAGATTTCCAAACACTACTACATGGTTAGCTGGATAAATGGTAGAACATCCACATGCAGAACTAGGAAAATTAACTCAGTGGAAGCCTTATCAGCATCTTCAAAGGATTGTAAATGAAAAGGTACAGTTACAAATGCAAATGAAGAACCAAGCTTTACATGATAACCATTACAAGTATGAAGGTCCAAATCCAAAAAAAGAAATGCTCTTATATAATAAATCTAAAGACAAAACAAACAACTGTTACAGGAAATTGAATCCTTAGGATGCACATTCACGTAGAAGAGATCAAATTCTAATGAGTTGAAGAATAGCTGCGTACATTATTCGATTTGAACCCTAAACCCTAAACCGTCAATACCTCGATTTGAACAGATCAAATTCTAATCCCTAATTCAAGGTACATTGTTCGATCAAATAATCAAGAATAACAAAAAACATCACCGATCTTTGACAAAGTCACTACTAATAGCACTGCTGGAAATACAAGATAGTACTATCTTTCAACAAAAGGGAGATCCGGGAAAGGGAAAAAAAAAGAACTTTTCCGATAAAATCAAGGAAAGACAAATGAATGAGAAGGATAGACGAAGATAAAAGGAACGAGAGGAAACCTTTACGGAGGGTCTCGATCTCGGCGCCGGCGCGACGAGCAGCGTTGACGGCCTTCTCATCCTTCTTGGCGGCGGCGGTGGGGGCCTTCTTGCGGACGACGACGGGTTCCCAGTCCTGGCCAAATCCAGCCATTTCTCCTCTCTTGGTTTTGGGTTGGTGACTTGTTCGACAAATGAGTTGAAGAATAGCTGCGTGTTAATGGTGTCGGTACCGGGGGAAGGGCTTTCAAGCCTATCCCCTCTTCCTTTTATAGTGTCAGTGACTCACTGGGTGATCTATTCCGCTTTTCAAACATTAAAATAAGATCGATTTATTTAGGCCCTTACTATTCGACGCATAGACAATTTTGCCTTTCAGCGCATAGGCTCGCGCGTAACGTGGGAATAGGGCTTCTCACGTTACGCGCGGGAGCAGACTCTTTCAAGCTTCACACGTTACGTAGGGAGACACTCCACACGTTATGTGGGGAGACACTCCACACGTAACGTGTGGGACAGCTCCACACGTAACGTGTGGAGTGAATCTGGCTTTAAAAGACAGATTTCTCCCATTCGAAGTAATTACCCTAAAACGCAGCCCGAGCTCCCTTCTTCCCTTCCCGCATAACGAGTCTCGTGGATCTCCTCATTACGAAACAACGAACTCCGCACGTTACGTTGAATCAAGATCTTTGAAAGGTTAGTTAGTAGAAATTGTTGTTTGAATATTTTTTGTTAATTTTGAAGTTTTTTGTTAAATATTGTAGATCCATATTGTAGATCTATATTGTGTAAATGTTTTTGATGGTAGATCTATATTGTGTAGATATTTTTGATGCTGTTGTTGATTTTTTGTTTAATTTTGAAGTATTTGTTTGTATGAAATGGTGAAAATTGGTTAGATTTGAATAAAATGGTGTTGAGGATTTAGGTTATTTTTTGTGAAAATATGCAAATGGAAGTGATAGTATTGGTAGATTTGTTAAAATAGTGTGATTTTTGTTGAATTTATTGTATTATTTGATGAAAATATTTTTCGCCGGAATCTGGAAATTGCGCCAGAGAAGACGACGGAATGTCGTCGGAGTGTCGTCGGAATGTCGCCGCCGACAGTTGGAAACTGCAAATTCACACGTTACGTGTGAAACGTTTCCACACGTAACGTGTGGAGCCATATCACACGTAACGTGTGAATTTGCAGTTTTATTCTGGCTTGTCTTCGTTTCCGGCAACATTCCGGCGTAGTATTTATCCAGAATACATAATATATTATTTTGATTAAAATGTGTGGATATATAACCGCAGATGGAGCCTGGTGAAAGAACCGCACGTAGGAGGCGCCGCAACCTTGTCCGCGAACAGTCGTTTATGACTGAAGAAGAGGTGAACAGGACGAAGAGAAGGCAACAGAGGAATGTATGCTACCGAGTGAGCCCGCTGCGTGGTTATTCTGATACAATAGATCAGAATAACTACTACGGGCCAACTTTTAGTCCGCCGATACTACTGCCGCATGTGAGCCCTCATCACAGCCCTTCGTATTATCAGGGGGCTGAGGATCAACACAACCCTTGGGAGAACCCGGCAGTGTACCCGAACACTCCCTATCATCAGCCTATGGTAAGTACATTTAGTATAACATGATTTTTTTTTAAAATTGTAATTACTTCTGATTTATTTAATAAATGTAGGACCAGGCCAATACATAAGGGACTCAGGACCAGGCCAGCAATGCCTGGATGCCAAGAGATGACGCTCTGGACGTGGACGAGGAGCCTCAGGAAGCCTCTTTTTTGCGGGCAATGTAATACCCCTCATTTTTAGTAAGGATATTTGGGTAATTTTCCCAACCGTCGTTCAGTAATTATTTCGCTTTCAGAGGAATTTGGATTTTCTGTAACATCCTTGATCTCCGTAATAATTCCTTGAGTGGTATAAAATACATTCGATGTATTTTCGGGACTTAAAATATTTGTTTGGATACAAACATATAATTTCCGGGGTTAAAAACCCATACCAAAACCAATTCGCCATAACATTTGCACGCCTGCCACGAATACTCCCCAACGTGACATCCATGCACTGAAGGTGGGGAGGTCGACCGCCTCTTCCCGGGGCTATAAATGGAGCCGATCTGGAGGGTGATGGGCACCCAACTCTCTTCTTGCTTCGCCATCTTCCTTCTGCTCAAGTAACCGCCGGCGAGCACAACCAACCGCCGCCACCACCTTCTTTCCCCGGTTCGGATCGTGACGAACTGGAGCGAGCTGCTGCGTGGTGCCGCTGTTCGTGGGTGCTGCTGCTGCTCCTCCCCGGTGACAAGGCGATCCACCGACGAGGCGCCGCGAGTCGGAGCTGTCCGCTGCAGCTACTGCGTCCTTCTGCCATTGCCAGAGCTGTTGCGTGCCACTATTGTTGCCACCGCTATTGCTGCACTGCTGGTGCTGCTCCTCCGGCGACGAGGAGCCCGAATCGGCGGTGAGAAGACGGAGCTGCGTTGGGCTGCGTTGTGCTTTATTGTTGAGCTGCTACTGTTGTTGTTTACGGGAGGAAGGAGATGAAGGAGGGGGGGGGGGGGGGCACTTAATTAGCAGCTTCCTTGTTGGGCCGAGAAAGCCCATTAGGCTTTCAGTCCAAGTTTAACCCAAAATCAATCGAGCGTTATAACGTTAATTGCGGGATCGCGTGTGGACCCGTAATCCTGCTAGAGCTATCTGAAGCATAGGCCATATCCCCGGAAAGGATATCATCAATAGTCGTCTCGTCTAGATTCATCGCCGAATCTACTTAAGGCAAGTGGCGGTTCGCTCTTGCTTAATCATTCCATGTTCTATTAATTATCAATTGTTTTGAATTATTAATTAAATTGGAGTGAACTGTTGTTTTCGTTTGGGAACATATTTTATAAATAACGTGATTAAAACGTGATATTATGATAGGTTGTATATATTGCTAGAAACAACGCTATTATACTTGTTAATGACCGTAATGGTTTTGTTGTGGATTTAAATGTGAACTTTAATGCTAGAATAGCACGAGTATTCGTAGGAACGATATTCCTTGTAAGGATAGTCGTTTCTTTATAATTCTCTTAAGATCGTGACCCATTGCTTCTTATCCATCTGTAAGGATCTGAAGTGTTAAGCACCTTGCTAGTGCAATTTGGGTGGACGTAATGTCACCTTGTGTATTTAAGGTTCATAGTTACTCAAAATCATAAAAGTTTGTAGTTACTCGAAATCATAAAAGTTTGTAGTTACTTGAAATCATAAAGGTTCGTAGTTACTCGAAATAATATTAAAAGCCTTAACAATAATATACGTTTTGTAATTAAATAAGATAAGTGCGGTTAGACACATAATTAATGAACCTTGGGCGAGAAGTACAACGTGGAAACTCGGCTGGGCTTCGGTTAGAGTAAGTCCTCTTTCCAATCTGGATTCGCACTAAGCGGTGAGGTTGGTCGTGGACCCAAATAGCCAAGTCGCTTTCAAACTCTTGTGTGAAATTATAAGGTTCCCAAACACTTGTCATACTTTCCGATAAGACTCAATCTCTTGGAGTCTTTCCTTTGTATGTTTCCCATAAGACTCATTTCCTTTGGGAGTCTTCTCTTCAGTGCATATCTAAATATTAATCATTCCGTGAAAGTTCCGGGTTATATATCGTTCCTTCGGTTATTATTCGAGGAACAATGATAGTAAACGGTTACGATCACTAGAACCATTCTGTTTTCACCCTTGCATAGTCTTTCATTAGACTAACCAACTGGGTTTTATTCCTTGCATGGTTGGCTGGTGTCATCCGTCCTATATGGCACATCAGTGGTTGGTTCCCGAAGTCGAAGTAACCAGTTGAAGAAGAAGAGGCTTGCAGACGAAGATTTAAGTGTGAGTGTTTTAAGTTGTTAAGTATTACTTTAATATATCTTTATAACCTAGCCATGTTTTAGGTTGATTCTTAAAAGTCTTCTGCTGTGTAATTTATAAGTCTCCCGCTGAGATTTTACTCTATTGTGTAAACGCTACTCTCGTTTGATGAGAGATCTTTTAATATAAAAGGGTCGAGTTTCATATACAAATGTCTTCCGCTGTTTAATCTTTCATTTAATATATTCACGTATTTAAGTTTAATTGTTCCGATTAAAGCCTAGGGTGACATCGGACAGTAACGTCTGAGGTCACTGGCGTGTGACACTACCGGTATAAATCAGGGGTGTTACAGGCAAAACCGCCCCGATCAAAGAAGAAGGTGAGATATGACCCTGAATTGCGGGTGAGCATTCCTGGAGGTCCGGAGAGCCCTGAACTCCTCAAGAGTTTTGTCAACCACGTGGCGTACCTCTGTACCAGCGCATTGTAAGTTGCATGAAACTTACAATGCGCTGATCCACATGCCATGGGGAAAGATGACTATAACTCTCCATGATGTGCGGATGATCCTTCTGCTGAACATATAAGGGCAAGACATGGGTCCCCCACAGAAATGGCACGAGCAACTAGGCTCCAATGATTTGAAGAAGGCGTTGGTGGAGCAGGCGCATGAGTTTTTGGAGCTGCAGGGTGGTGATGTCGTCGCCGGTACCGTGACAGCGAGAGATTTTAAGGCTCATTGTCAGGATTTGACTGACGAGACGCATGTAGTTGGGTTCTTGTTGTACTTGGTGGGGTCTTATCTCTTTCCTTACAAGTCTCAACATAAATTGCCCGTTTATTACACTCCGTTCGTGGCTGATCCCTCGTCAACCAAGAACTATGCCTGGGGTACCGGTGTTCTTGCCCACGTGTACCGCAGCTTGGGCGAGTGCACAAGGAAAGAGGCGCGGCTCATGTCCACATGTTTCACTCTGATCCAGGTATAAATTTTCTTGTATAAAAACATATGTAGTTTTGTTATAGATGTATATTTGTTATTTAGGGAATTGACTTACATGTAATTGTTTTGTAGGCATGGATATATCAATACTTCCCCATGTTTAGACCTGCACAGAGTGTACACTGGGACCCCTAACAGCCGATCCCATCCACCCAACCGGATCAGAAATTATAGGGAGGAGTTGGATGGGATGCATGCTGAGAGTGTAAGTGCAATACGGTCCTTATCTAGTATGTTAAAATATGAAATTATAGGCATGATTAGTTGTTTTAAATTCAATTATGTTTAGGTTGAGTGGATGTCATACGGCCCGATTGACTTCAACGACGGGATGTTTGCTTCATCGCAATTCCATGGAGTCATATCCTGTTTGTGGGTCATCGAGCCTTACATGCCGAATCGAGCAGTTAGGCAGTTTGGGCGTGCACAACAGTGTCCAAGACCACCGATTGTGCCAATTAGGGCATGGAGGGGCACGAAGATTAGCAGCTATACGGTGGAATACGATAGAGCCCAATTTGCATGGGATGCCCGCAATCAACATTCCATTAGCCTACAAGCTATGGGCCCTCCAGTCTTTCAACCCCACCAGTGTAGCGGTGATTACATGCAGTGGTACCTCCAGCATACACATCCATTCATCATCCCTACAGAGGATGATCACGCTCAGCAGCAGGTAAGAAATTGAATAATTATATCTTGTTTAATTTCGTGTACAAACTATTTATTAATCGTATCCACTTATCTTGTGTGCAGTGCATCGAGGGTTGCTACGGACGTCTGAATCCATATCGCGATCACCAACATGAAGATCACCAATGTGAAGACGTAGCCGAGGCGTTACGGCAATCATTGGAGCAAATGTATCCCTTCCTTCCGAACCATTGAACTTTGCATTAGGGCAATAATGAATGTTATGACTTCTATTTGATTGTTTGTGATGACTTATTTGAATTATGGTAACAATGAATGTTATAACTTTGGATTAAGATGTCTTCATTTTGTATTGTGTATGAGACCGTATTTTAATTCACGTGAAGCTAACGAACTAGATGACGTAATTATGCGTAAACCGTCATCACGATAAACAGTCATACAGATAGGTTCAATTTTTCTTATTTTCCACAAGTTTCAATTTTACAGAAGACAACGAAACGGACACAAATCACATTCTTGTGAAGTGCACGGTTTGTTGCAAACCGTGCGGTGTTGCATGCAAACCATGCACCAACAAAATTTATAGCTTTTAGTAGAAGTGCACGGTTTGCTGCAAACCGTGCGGTGTTGCATGTAAACCGTGCACCAGCAATATTTCTGGCGGTTTCTGTGCCTTCTGTAAAATTGAAACTTGTGGAAATTAAGAAAATTTGAACCTATTTGTATGATCTACTGAGGGATGAGGGAAACATGTGTCTTGGTATTTCACCAACAACTCATAAATACAACGGACATGTGTCGATCTACATCAAAGTCATTGCATTATACATATCAGTCATTACATAAATCGATTATTTTATCTTTCTTCTTTCCTCTTGGCTTCTTTGGGGCGACTGCTTGGTACTCCATCAATCGATCATAGATTTGATATACCAAATCACCCGCAGACGGGTCATGATTTCTCACCCACGGCCCGTAAAGATGCGGCAAGGGCGAGGTTTCGGCAAGACCAATCTACATCAAAGTCAATGCATCATACATATGTTTTAACATAAGATAGTTTTAACTTATTTGATTATATTAACGTACCGCAATGAAATATTGCTCTTCCTCGACATGGTAAATGCATATCGTCTTCAGCTTCTCGCCAACCGCTTGGTTTGGCTTCGCCCTCATAGGCATGTATGTCGTTCCCACACCAGCACCGACGGAGACGAACACACAGTTGAATGCAGTTGCCACCAAACACGCGGTTATTCAACAACAATGGTAGGAAAAACAAGATCTTCTTAAAGATTTTGATAACATTCGTATGTATAACCTCAAACTACTAAATGATATACATCGTAGGTGATTAATGTCGTATCTTTTGTGTAATGTTGTTCATGTACTATCAACCTTTGTAGGGAGCAAGCAAATGTAGCAAAGCAGAGATATCATATGAAGCGAACGTCTACCAGAGACTATCCTAATTTCTTCAAACGCTAAAGCAACGAACCATATATGTTCTCTTATTTTTTCTAAGTTTATGATGTATTCTTTCCTGTATTGTGTGCTCAATGTGGTTGTGTAGTCAACCAGCGTAATGAACAATTTGTTTTATCTTCTAGGGTGATTATTTTGTATTATTTTTTTATAAAGATTAGATAAAAGTTAGGCAACAAAATGGGGATAACCCTCCCCTAATGCCTATTTAGAAACAATAGTATGATTCATACACAACATTATAATATGATTCATACACAACATTGAAATACAAATAAATACTAAAAATAAACAATAATATGATTCATACACAACATTCATACACAACATTATAATATATCCAAAACACCACACGTAACATGTCAATCAGCTCCACACGTAACGTGTGAAGCATAACGACACGTTACGTGTGGATCCTAACCACACGTTACGTGTGGATCCTAACCACACGTTACGTGTGGATCCTAACCACACGTAACGTGTGGAGCCTATTCGCTGAAAGACAATTTTGCCTATGCGCCGAAAAGTAATCGAGTTTATTTATGTGCATCAATTGCGCGAGATAAACCTCAGGGCATGTTTTTTTTTATTATTATTAGGTAAAAATTAGACTGGAAGACCACATAAAGTCGGTTTCTCAGTCTAGAGCATTCTTTCGGATGAGAATTACAAATTCTATATTAGCTCGAATATCTTCCAAAGAATTCAGCTGGACCTCCTTAGCGATGAAGTCGGCCACCACGTTTGTTTCTCGGAAGACATGAAAAATCTGCACTGAAGAGAAAAGTTGTAAAATACACAGGATATCAGAAATTAACATTTCAATATCCCATGGACAGTGCCAGATTTGATTAAGAACGTTCACAATGGTTAGGTTATCGCATTCAAGATGAATGTCGGTAATGCCTAATTCATAGGCCTTTACCAGGACATTTCTTACTGCAAGTGTTTCTGTTTCTAAAGGGGTTGAGATACCACATTTATCCCCAAAGAGGAAGATTGGTTTACCCGTG
Organism: Rheum nobile; assembly: GCA_027886185.1. Lineage (NCBI taxonomy): Eukaryota > Viridiplantae > Streptophyta > Magnoliopsida > Caryophyllales > Polygonaceae > Rheum > Rheum nobile. The sequence goes on along the minus strand of WOAB01000044.1, from coordinate 146,206 downwards.
TTGTTCCTGAGAATGTAGCCAAAGCTAGATTGATCCATCTGTATTAATTTTAATAATATTTTTCGGTGGTTTTTTTTTCATTTCTTTATTGATCGTCTGGCATTATTCATTCTATGTGTTTAGGTATGTCCTCTGCTAAGCAGTCAGGGTTCCAACTTTTCGTCTTATTCCAGTTCTCAATTTGTGTTCTAATATAAATTGGTACATCCTTTATGGAGTCGTCATCATCGTTTGCTCTTCCAAAGCTTTGTTGGTTTCTATAAAACCAGATTCCTCACCAAGAAACCATTAATTCTATGAATTGTGATGTATCGGTTTTTGGTCGAATTTCATCAATGATTTCATTGATTTTTTTGCTTCCTAAATTAAGGGAAGTAATAATATCATACGTATGATAGTTCATCTTCTCTATTGTTTTCAAGGTGTGTTTACATTGGAATATGAGATGATTCAAATCTTCTAGTTGACCATTGCATCGTATACAACCCTAGGGGATTGCTACACCTTTTTCTGCTAATCTCGCTTTTGTTGGTAATCCATTTTTTATTATTTTCCAGGAAAAGTTTTTAACTTTGGGGTATGTGTCCATTTTCCAGATCCATGACGAATCATATGCAGTATATCTCTTGTTTATGTTAATTAATTCCATAGCAAAGTTCGTAGAGAACCAACCATTTTTACTAGTTTCCTAGTACATTCTATCATGAATATCATTTAAAGGTATTGGGATGGATGTTATTTTTTTGCTAAGTCATGAGGTAAATATTGTTCTATTAGGTCCTTATTCCAGGTTTTATTTGACAACATAAAGTCTGCTACCAGTGCATCCTTATTTAGGATTGCTTGTGTGTTTATGATATCACTTAGAGGGGTCCTTAAGACCCAATTATCCAACCAAAATTTGATTGTTCTGCCATTACCAACTTGCCAAATTAGTCCAGACTTGAATTCCTCAATGAGTTCAGTCATTTTGGACCATTGCCAAGAGCAATTTCTTTTTTTCTCATAATGAAATAAATGGATTGTTTTCAAATATTTTTCAGTGACAACTCTAACCCAGTAGTTATTCGGTTCTACTAAGATTTTCCATAGTAATTTGAATTGTATGGCTTTATTCATGTCCTTTGATTTTCTCAATCCAAGGCCTCCTTGTTGTGTTGGTTTACATATTTTCTCCCAGCCTATCAGAGGTTTATATGAGCTGTCTTTGTTCCAAAAGAAAGATCTATTTAGCTTGTCAAGTTCATTGTGTTTGTGTGTATGTAACATAAAGCTTTGCATAAGATAGTTTGGTCTTGATGCCAGGTTGGTTTTTATTAGTGTTGTTCTTCCTGCTTGGAAAAGAGAATTTGCTTTCCATTTAGATAGTTGTTGTTGTGAGCTAATTAAAAGATCAGCAAAGGTATTCGAATTGACTCTACCATTAATGATAGGGCAACCAAGGTATTTTTCGAGAGATATCATGTTTGTGATTGTGAGAATTCCTTGTATTGCTAATTTCTTTTGATTGGTAACCTTTTTTGTGACTTGAAAGACCAATTTATGAAAAATTTCTTTTTGTCCTGATATTTTGCAATAGTCATCAATAATGTTTTTGATTTCTTTACAATGTTCATGTTTCACTTTTGATAAAATCACAATGTCATCCGCAAATGCCAGAAACGGAATTCTTGATCCTTGTTGAGTGATTTGAAATCCTAGAGGATTACGTGGTCTTTCTGAAGCAATTTGTAGTTTTCTAGAAAGGATTTCAGATCCTAAAATAAATAGGAAATGAGAAAGGGGGTCACCTTGACGAAGTCCTCTTGTTGGTTTAAATATTTCTGTGGGTCCGTTGTTTACAAGTACCGAAAATGATACCGTTGTAATGCATTCTCTTATCCAGTTGATAAATTTTTCATGGAATCCAAACTTTTCCATAGTGTTAATGATGAAATTTCATTCAATTCTGTCATAAGCTTTTTTCATGTCTAATTTTAGCGCAATGAAGCCTTTAGTTCCTTTTTTCGATTTGAAAGAGTGAAAGATTTCATGGACAATAAAGATATTATCTTGAATTGCTCTGTTAGCAACAAACGCACCCTGTAGGGGGTGAATTATTTTTTCCATTGTTCATTTAAGTCTTGTTGTTATGATCTTCGAGATTATTTTATAAATTATGGAGCATAGACTTATAGGTCTATAGTGATTAGTAGAGTTTGGATTGTCACATTTTGGGATCAAGGATATGAATGTATGATTTATTTGTTTGAGCAATTTCCCGGAAAGGAAAAAGCTTTTAACTGCTTGAAAAACAGAGGGACCTACAATATCCCAATAATTTTGATAAAATTCTGCTGTCATACCATCAGGCCCTGGTGATTTGTCTGAGCCAATGTTAAAGACAACTTTCTTAATTTCTTCATTGCATACGTTTCTTATTAATTCTAGACTGTCCTCTGTAGAGATTTTAGACTGAATTAATTCAAGGTTTTCCTGAAATAGTCTCTGGTTTATATTTTCACTTCTGAATCTTTTAATGAAATCATTTCTAATGTTTTCTTCTCCAGTAATACTTGTTTCTTCTTGTGTTTTAATTTCTTTTATGATTTTTCTATTTCTTCTTTCACTTGCTATTTTTTGAAAATGGCTAGTATTCGTATCGTTTAATTTAATGTGTTTGACTTTTGCTCTTTGGTTCCAGTAGAGTTTTTGGAAACATAGAAGTTTTTCTTCTTTTTTTCCTATGATTCTAATTTGTTTTTTGATGAGATCATTTGTAGGATTAGTACAAATCTCAGTTTGGATTTCATAGAGCTGTTTTTCTATTGTTTGTAATTGAGTGAATACGTTGCCAAAAAGTGCTTTTGTTCCAGATCTTGGCATGTTTCTTAAGTAATTTTGTTTTGGATACAAGATTATACAATCTCGATCCATGATAGTTGGTTCTCCAGGCTTGTTTGACAACATTTCTAAAATCCTTTCTGGTCATCCAAATTTTCTCAAATTTGAACGGTTGATTTTTAAAGGGTATTGCTGAGTCAAGCTCAATAGAGATGGGACAATGGTCTGAGCTGGTAAAAGTAAAATGTTTGGTATAGATATCAGGATACCATTGAAGGATCTGGTGATGAATGAGTACCCTATCCAGTTTTTCATATATGTTATCTATTTCTGTAATGTTCTTTCGTCAGGTATAGATGTTACCTTGAATCGGAGTATGATAACAAGTTTTTTGTCGTTCTAAAAACTGCTATGCAAAATATCCAAACAAACCCTAAACCGTAGTCCTAGGTAAGTAAAGGTCGAATCCACAGGGAGGCGGATTCTATCTTAGTATGCAATTCGTAAGTCAATCAAACATAACCAAAGGGGGGGTTTTGTTTGTTTTAAGTAACTAAGCATGCAAAAGTAAACAAGCGAAAGAGTTTTGAAATCAGTGATGGGAAAAACACTTAGTCAAACAACATCCACTATTCGTATGACAAGTTGATCCTAGATACTCATTCAAAATCACATGCAATGGAAATTCCAATTCCTTTTCAGATATAACTAATAGCACAACCAGATACTATTAGCACTAACTAATTAAACAACCCTGAAACTATCAAGATTCAGTTTAACATGCAGCCTTACGGATAGGAATATAGTTGGATACAATTCTAGCATAAAACAACCAGATATTATCCTAGAATGTAAATCAATTCTCTTCTGCATAAGACTAGCACAACCAGATACTAGTACGATGCAGTTACTACTCTGAAATAGATATGCTCAACCAGTAACAATCTAGATCTAGCAATAGATCAATAACAATAAACCCTAGTTGATCAGACTAGAAATTATCAATATCAATCATAAGCAACTTAAGCAAGAGAATAGATAAAATCCATGCAATAGATTAAGAACGAGAGTCTCACAACTGAATCAAAACGAAAGCTTCAGTGTCTGACTAAGTCAGGGAGGCTTAGTTCTTCATAGCAAATACATAAAGAGAAATTAGGGTTCAAAGAAAAGATGATTCAAGATTGGCAAACAAGCCCTTTTCTCTACCCTAATATACTAAAGAAAATAAAATCTAAATTAACCTAAAACGAAATAATAAAATAATAATAATCAAACAAACTAAAACAGGGAAATTAATCCCGTAAGCATTCTCGGCATCCAATTCTCGGCGTGTACGACCGCTGCTCGGCATCACGTGATGGCCCACACCATCTCGGCAGACATCTCGTTCAGCAGCTTGCTCCCGGCCTCCTCGTTTGGCCCGATTCCACGCTGCAACATGGCCCAACACAGCACATCAATTTCGGCCCATTCTCTCGGCCCAAAACAAGCAAGAAGCAGCACGCCAATTCCAGCATTCAATTCACTTTGGCCTTCCACTCTCCAGCTGCTTTCAATTTGACGCCACACGGGAGGTTCTTCACGGTGGGCCTTTTCCTCTTCACGGGCCTTCTTCATCAACTCGGCCCAACAACACTTCATCAGCTCACTTTTCCCGCTTTCTTGTCTTCGGCTTCAACGCGAGGCGCATTTCTTCATGGGTTTCTTCTCCAATTTGGGCCTTTATTTAATTTGGCCCATCATCCTTTTAATTCCAGCTTCACGTGGTCTGTTAATCACCAAACTGCTCCCCCACACACCATACACATGAATGTGTCTAAATCTACCCGAATGGCACCAATAAAACCTCTAATGACTCTTACTTAAGCCCTATAAAGTAGTGCTTATCAGAGTATCCAATAGTTCACATTCATTCTTAAAATATCGTAATCTTGCAAATTTTGTCAAAGATGGTATTAGACCACCTAGTTTTTCAGAAGGGTCTTGAATTTCATTCAGATCTCCCATAATAATGCACGATAGAGAACAATTTTTAATAAAGGAGGTGAGTCCATCCCAAAATACAGTCTTTGTAGATTCATTGGGTGGAGCATAAATTAGGATCACCATAAGTTTTTTGTTCGTGAGCTGATTTGTATATTTGATAGTAATAAACCTTGTTTCAATGTGGTCAATTTCAAGGATTTCATTTGTAAGTTGGTAGGTTTTCCATATAACACCAATACCACATGAGAAACCCGTAGCCGGGACACAGTAGAATTGGTCAAAACCCGCTTTTCTCCACACTTTTTCGCTTGGTTCTTTGTTTGTTCTTGTCTCAAAGAGTGCAATTAATTGAATTCGTTCAATTTTACAAAAGGATTCAACATCCATCTAGAAGGTTTTCTTCCCGATTCCACGACAATTCCATGTTGTGATCTTCATAAAAAACCAATTGAAAGATTGCCCCATATCCAAAGACAGTTAGGGGTCTTGTTCCGTCGTTCATAGTAATGATAGTTTTTTCGAGTGCAAACCTTCAAATAGTCATAATGAGCCTCCCAGAGTTCCTTATATAGAGTTATGTTTTTGATCAAAGTAATAGATAAAGGAGGTTTAATTCCTTTATTTTTAGTTGTTTCATTTAGGTTTAGTTTTTGTTTAGCCAGGTAATGACGGTTTTCCTCCTTTAAAGATATAGCTTTATGACAAGTGTTGTCAAAATAATGTTCTGGTAGTAGGCTATGAAACATAGCTTTGCAAACCTGCAATTTCCCTGTTTTCTGTGAACATGAATTTGTTTCGGTAGTGTCCGCAAAGACCACAAGTATCAGTTGATATCTGAAAAAATGAGTAAACCCATTCAAAAAAATATGGTTAATCTTTGTCTGGATGTAAGTATTCATACGAAAACTGTAGAAACAATGGGTTATGTTTATTTGTTCGTATTTAGAGCGCTCGAAAGTACACATCAAGTAACAAGTTCTGCACAAACTAGGCAACTTTCTGTTCACAAGAGCAAGTTTCAAGGTCCTGATAGGGACAAATTTTTCAAAGGTGAGAAGCTGCATAGAAAGCAATATAACCATCCAAAGAATGGTCACATTTGAGCTATACAAAACATAATGAGTATGTAGACAACATAACTGATTCAGATACAGATTGTTCGTAGAGTTAAAGCTCCAAATAATTTTGTTCATGGTTTGATTGTTCTTTTTGGGTTTCATTTCTCTTTGGTTCCTTGGATCCTTGTTCTGATTTTGATCTCCGTTGTTGATAGTTTGGATGGTCCTAGGAAACCAATCCAAGCAATCCTGCAAGAGAGGAACAATAACCAAACACACATAAGTCAAATGTTCAGTAAACTTTTCATTGTGTAAACTTTTCATTGTGTAAACACACATAAGAATCATGCTATTAAGCAAAAAATAAACATAGTTCCCATGTGTAAACTTTTCATTTAAATTTTTCCATATGCAATTCTGATGTGTTCTAGGCCAGTCGATCCAGCACAGTTTGTTCAAATGAGGGGTATTCACCAAAGTGAGCTTCCAATACAGATTGTTCAGATGGGAAATTTTCATGAGATCACTTTTTTTCAAAGTGTGAGAGTTCCAATCTGCTTTTGTTTGAGTTCCACCTCCAGGTTCGAGCTCATAAGAGTTAAAAAGTTCAATAAAATCTTTAGGGAAGTCAAGCTCCAAAAAATGGAGGGGAAAGTAAGGAAGTGCAGGGTCAAACCAAAGAGAATCATGGGAATGTAGAACTGGACAGAAAACATTCATCCCAAAACCAAAATTGTTCGAATTCAAGTTGATTAGGAGGCAAAAAAGGAGAAACATAAATCTCCCTTCATTAATCAAGATAAAGGTGAAAGTATTAGTATAATAGCACAGCCACAAAAAATTAGTCAAACACTGGAAAATAGCCAAGATATAGTTCAAGATCTTCCAAACATCTAAAAAAATTACAGAGGCACAATTCTATAACAAAATTAGGATTGTTCAGAGAAGGGAGACTGTGAGTCTCAAGAGGAACTTGAGTTTTCAAAGAACTCACTGCAGGAGGGGTCACCTCGAAAGTTTGTAAAGCAACAGGTTCAGGAAAATCAAAAAATGTATTAGTTGAAGAGCTAGGAGGGTAGAACATAGCCTCTTTCATTGTCTTCTCCCCTTCTTCCAGCAAAGTGGATAAGGAAGGAGTAAACGCAGAGACACACGCAAACAGAGACCAGAAAATTTCACACTAGCTTAATCGAAAGAGGAAGGGTCAGAGTATTGGGAGGGTAGTGTATCCAGAAAAGTCAGTTAAGGATGGAATCTAAAACAACATCATAAGGAAAAGAAAGCAAACAATGAGAAAAGAGAGCAGAGGAGGGAGTACACTTGTGAGGTGGGAAGTCGGGTCGCCCATATCCAGCGGAGTGAGTAGGAGAGTTGTCGCAGAGATCAGATCTGGCAATACTAACCAAATCCAACACTCCACCAAGTCTCTCAGTCCAAAACTCCACGCAGTGAGTCAAGCTCCTAAGCTCGAAGGTCTCGTCAGCTTTAACAGTGTTGGCGCCAGACAAGGCCTTATCAACCCAGTTCCAGCCTAAGATCATGTTGTCCAGGAAAACCGGCTTCCAAAGCCGCGAAAGGATGCTTCCTAGCAAAGTCCTTCTGGCGACGTGGTGACGATGGTCCATCTTCCAGAACCGGAGCATGAAGCCACATATCTCCACGCACAGGGCCAAGAAAGCAAACGAACCCTGGATTTTCTCCCGAATTCTCGCCTTCGCTTTATAGAGGAAAGGCCAGATCTCGCCGGAGTGGGTTCGCAGATTCTCATTTTCAGTTTGGTAGAAGATTTTGAGGTCGAGCTTGCAGAGAGGGTTAATGGTTGAACAAGGTTTGAGCGGCGACGTTCCATTTTTAAGGGTTTGAGGGTGATTCGAAGAGTCGATGTTGATAGCAGGGTGATTGTTTGGGGTTGGAGGCGAAGGCCAAAGGTTTTCTAGGATTTTCAGGTTTCTCTTGGGAGCGTTTGTATGACTTACTAATCAGGGCATGTTTATTAGTAAGTCTTATAATGGGGTTTTTAGCTCTTTTTTTTTAAAGATTTAATTTAAGTTTAATTTTTATTAGTGAGATCTAATAGAGTCTCATTAACTAATATTAAACTGTAAAAGTTTATTATTAAAAATTTAAAGAAAATTCATGACAAAAGCAACATAAATTGGTATTTATTTTATTTTAAACCAACATAAATAATAATAATATAATTTTTTTCACTTAATGATATACAAAAAAAATATAAAAAAATAAAAACTATAAAATGTACCCAAAATGGGTGTCTATCAGTCTATGGATAGAAAAATGAAATTAGAATAATGACAAATTTTTTTATTTTTTTTAACTTATCGATTTTGAGATATTTCATTTTTAAAAATAATAATTATTCAATAGACAAGAATAAATCTTGACCGTCGATAGCGCGCCACGTGTCGTGCATCGCGTGGCGCACTGAGCCATGCATGAGAGTCCCATGAAATCCCCTTTTCTTGGGCCTCTTGAGCCGGTTCCGTGGGTTTTTATAATTTTTTATTTAAAGAAATTCTAAAAGCCCCTAGAGTCTCACTAATAAACTTGCTCTTAGGGCAGCTTTAATGGGGGGCTTTTAGTTGGGGCTTTTAGGAGGATTTGAATGTATTTATTTGCTAAAACCTCATGGTATATTGATGGCTTTTAGTGGGGGGCTTTTAGATGGGGATTTTAGATAAGTTTTATGTATAATTATATCATTGATTTGGATTGAAATTACAAAAATGTCATTTACTAAATTATGGATAAAATCATACATTAAACTTAATATTTATATTTTATTTTAATTATATAATTATAATATTTATTTAAAATTAAGGTAAAAAACATACATTGATGGAAAATCAACAAAAGGGGATGCATACATTCAAGAAAACAAAACAACATGCGAAAATAACATAAACTAAACCAAATGACAAAGTGCTGAATTCAAATGGTTCGTTCTCTCTACTCAGATATCCAAATGAAGCGATCCCAATTCGAAGAGTTAGATCTTGAAGTCTACTGCAAGTCCTCAAAATATGAGCGCAATCCGAGTTGGGAATCAAAAGTTATGGCATTTTTACGGAAGTGTCGCAGAAGATGAAAAAGGCACCGCCGCCCCGCGGTGGAACTCACCGCCCCGCGCCAAAATTATTTACAATATAATTTTAATATAAAGAAATTAAATTGATATTTATTTTATTTTAAACCACCAATAATAATAATAAAATGATTTATTTTCACTTATTGATACTTATAATACAAAAAAAATAAAAAAATCTACCAAATATATCCAAAATTGATGTCTATAGATAGAGAAAAATGTAACTAGAATTATGGTATTTTTTTTATTTTTTTTAACTTGTATTTTTTTCATAAATTAAAATTTTTTTAAATACCGAACGGCCAGGAATTAATCCTGGCCGTCGGTTACATCGCCACGTGTCGCACATCGGGTGCGCGCCAATCGCAGCGCGACACGTGGCACTAAATACTCTAAAAGCCCCATAAGGGACGGTCCCAAGATTTGCTCCATTTTTGAGACCTGATATCACGCAAGAGGCCCATTACCCATTTTTTATTATATTTTGGGTTAAAAGCCCCTATTTTGGGCCCCCGTTATTCATGCCCTTAGGCCTCTTGCGTGATAACCCTGAGTTTTTGACTTTTTCGCAAAATTTCCTCAAATTTTGACAATTTCGCGTAATAACCCTGAGTTTTTGACTTTTTTCGCAAAATGCCCCTCCATCTATTCCCATTAAAAAACACGTTAACTTTAATTTAAAAAAAATAAAAGTAAAAAAGGATAAGAAGGGTTTAGGGGTACTGCTCGTCTGAAAAAATTTGCATAAAATGTTGAGTGCAAGGCAGCAACTAAATTTGTATAAACCCAATCCCAAATCAATCAGTAATAGCTCTCCTAGTATTCAAGTATAGATTGGGCAAGTTCTTCTAGCTCTTTTTTTTTCTTTTTTTTTAATAAGGTAAGAATTAGACTAGTATCAAGAAGAACTTAACACTCAATCTATAATATTTTTTCGGATGAGAGCTTTGAGCTCTGAGTTGTTCATAATATCATTCAGAGAAACTTCTAGCTCTTTCTTGTCCAACCTTGGACATGAATATATATAAAAATACTAATTGTACTAAATAATATGGTAAATGTTGACATTCTACACCCTTCTGCAGCCAAATTGGCAAAATCAATTTATTCCAACTTTTACAATAATTGTTACATCATTCCATTCTTGCTACTCAAATTCTGCCTTGTTTAGGGATTCATGGGCATTTACAACCACATAATTAAAGTTCCACGTGTGCTTGATTTCCTCCCGCAATCCTCACCAATAAAGACTCATTTGTCTCTGTTTTCCTATCAACCACGAAAATGAGATGGACTTTTCACCATTGCATACTTGCTCTCGTAGAATATACAATCCAAATCCCATAAACCTTAATAGTGAAATCCCTAAATTTATATAATCCCAAATCGAAACCCTAAGTATTTGAATCCTAAAATTTGTACAATTAAACACCAAATTTCAGAAGTGGAGTAATGAGATTCGTATCTCGAAGTCCCGCCGTCGGTCGTCATCCAAGCTTCCGCCGCCTTTGCGCCGTCGATCAGCCAGGGAGAAGACGTAGTCGCCCAACTTCGTGGTGGCCGGCGTCGTCCAGTTCCGGGACGCTTGCCGCCGGTCTTTTTTGGTTATCGTCCAAGCTTGAAGGGGGGGAGAGGAATGCCCATCCAAGACGATGGTCGGGCTTGGCCACGAAGAACCAGAACTGAATACCCTCTTTTTTTTTAAAAAAAAATTAACATTAACGTGTTTTTAACAGGAATAAGAGGGAGGGGCATTTGGCGAAAAAAATCAAAAGCTCAGGGTTACCACATGAAATTGTCAAAACCTGAGGGGATTTCGTAAAAAAATCAAAAACTCAGGATTATCAGACGAAATTTCCGTAATAAAAAATTGGAAAGGGGCAAAAGACCCAACAAGAGTCCCAAGAATCATCCCAAAAACGAGACCGTCCCAAGCTGATATAAATAAGGGGTTGTTTGGCCCGCCTTTTTTTTTGCCTTGATGTGCACCAAAAACAACGTCGTTTAGGGATAATCCCAAATGCGCCCCTTTTTCAGCTGGAAAGGAAAGTGCCACGCGGCGCGCGCTCGCGTGCCTGATACGCGCCGCATGGCACGTCACAGACGGCCAGAATTTATTCCTGACCGTCCTTTATTTTTTTTAATTTGATTTATATAAAAATTGGATGGTTAAAAAAATACCATAATTCTAATTACATTTTTCTCTATCTATAGACATCCATTTTGGAGATATATGGTAGATTTTTTTTTGTATTATATGTATCATTAAGTGAAAATAAATTATTTTATTATTATTTTTGGTTGTCTAAAATAAAATAAATACCAATTTATTTTCTGTATATGAAAATTACATTGTAAATAAATTTTATGTATTAATTTTGACAAATATTAATATAATTAAGTCCAAATAAACCATATTATTATTATTTAGAATAGTTTAAATTATAAATATGTACTAACTAAAACCATTGATACTAATTTATGTGTTGCTTTTAATTATTAAGTCATGTATCGTTTGATATTTGTCATTAGATTCGGTCATTTGCTTTAGTTTATGTTGTTTTAACGTGTTGTTTTGTATTTTCTTAAATTTATGCATCGCTTTTGTTGATTTTAATATCAATGTATGTTTGTCGTTAATTTGATTTGATTTTTAATATTCGTTCTTAATTTTAAATAAATAATATAACAAAATAATTTAATTAAAATAGCATTAATAAATTTTATGTATGATTTTTTTTAAATATTAATTTTTTAATCTAATATATAATAAGGGATATAATTGTAATTTAATATAATAAAAGGTATATTGATAATTTAATGTAAAGAAATGGATATAATTGTAATTTAAACTAAAGTTAAAAGTCCCCCTAAAAGCCCCAATAAAATACAAGATTACACTTAGAGGCTTTTAGCAATTAATTCCCCCCCCCCCCCCCCCCCCCCCCCTAAAAGACCCACCCTAAAAGCCCCCAATAAAGTAAGTAAATTTTGTAAGGTATCCCGATTTTTTTGTTTTTTTTTTGCCAAATGCCATTTTGTCAACTTACTAACAGAAATCGTTAAAAAAAAGTGAAAAACCCCCAAAAAGCCAAAAAAAAAAACAAAACAAAGAAATCTCTCGTATGTCGTCTTCGCGCACGACTGCTTCTGCCCTAGCTAGCCTATCGTCTTCTTCGAAGGAGACCGTTCGTCGGCCCTCGACCCAGCGGTTGTTGGGCCTAACATACTCCAAAGGGATCGGAGCAAGCGAATTGGGCCAAGGTCCAAGCGAAGTCGAAGGCCAGAATAAATTAGAAGGAAGCGACGAACACTCCTCAGACACGCGGGATCCGACCAGCTCCGAAGATTTCACCCAAGACATTAATTGCTTGATCAATGGCAACAATAACAAAATTAAACACGAAGATTACGATGGCATTCAAAAGCAAATCCCGAAGATCACGTATGGAATGAGTAGAAGATATTACGAAGACAAGTAACGGACACAAGAGGAAGCTACCATAAATAGATCACGAAGAAGCAATCGATAAAACACACGTCTACACACAGTATTCACTCACTTTGCTTTCAAAAGGCTTACCAGCATATTCTCTCTCGCTCAAGCTCTCTAGGATACTACCTGATCATTGTCGGTCGAATCACCGATACCGCCTGTCGAACAGGACTCGATCCCTTACTCTTCAAGGATAAGTTGTACTCTGATCTGATTCTATCATCGATTGATCAATAAATCATATTGCTATTTTGCATCTACTCTTTACTTGGTTGATTGTCTATTTGGTTTGGATCGATTTTGTATTATCCGATCGACTCGTTATCCCATCTAAGGCGATTTAGGTCGACTGATCTTTTCGCCCCAAAACAATTTGGCGCCCACCGTGGGGCAACTTGCCGATCACCATCTAAAAAATCCTCCAACCATGACTATTAACCCGCCTACCGGTACCGAGGAGCCACGCCTCGAAGATGACTCCCAAACTCAAGGAAACACAACCGAAAACCCTACTCCGAACCAACTCCAAGAGCTTGCCCAAAAAATGACTACCCTACAAGAAGAGCTCGCCCAACAACGCCAAAATATCGAAGCCTTGGTTACCTTATCCACCCAATCTGAGGCCGAGATTGCACAGCTAACCCGTGAAAATGAGTCTCTTAGGTCGCAGGTACAATCAATGACTTCTGGATCCAGGCGGATGCCCATCCATAGCAACATCCAGACGCGTCTTGACATGGATGGCGTCGAGCTGACTCCCTCGAGCGTCCGACGCCCCAGACATACTGAGGGTACATCTCGAACTCCTTTGGTCAATCCATTTTCGACTAACAATGTTACTTTCTCCATACCGATCGGGTCAACAAGAACCCGAATCGACGAACCACGGGTTACCAATCCTCATGATATCCTGGCTCTCGTCCAGCAGACGCTCAGTCAACACATGAAGACACCCGACGACCGCAGCGCTAGAATTCTCGGAGTTCCGCAACCGATCGAGAAGGAAGCGTCAGGCGGATATGAGGAATCTCCATTCGTCGAAGAGATTGCCAAAATCAAAATCCCAAAGAAGTTCCACCTTCCTAGCATGGCGACATTCGACGGCACCAACGATCCCGATGATCACATTTCTCTCTATAAACAAAAACTAATGATTGCATCTGTTCCAAGGGAGAGCCGCAAGGCTGTCATGTGCAAAAGCTTTGGCACGACTCTCGCGGGTCCCGCACTGACCTGGTTTATGCGTTTGCCTCAGGGAATGATCGCCTCGTTCGCGAATCTGGTCAATTCCTTCAAGATCCAATTCGCCAGTAGTCGGAGGCTCGAAAGGCAATCGAGTGATCTCTATCGAATCACCCAAAAGTATAATGAACCTCTCTGAAGCTATCTTAACAGGTACAATAAGGAAAAAGTCGTGATTCCCCATTGCGACGTCACCACCTCCATCGAAGCCTTCAAACAAGGTCTGATCAAGGATATCAACCTCTACAACGAGATCACCAAGTACCCGTGCAGAAGTTTCGAAGATGTCCAAGCCAAAACCATGGCCGAGGTGCGTTTGGAAGAAGATCGCGAATCGTGAAAAGTGTCCCATGGACCCGACCAATCCGATCGCAAATCCCCTTCCGACAACCGTCGAGACAGACGTCGTCATCCCTACCCTCATAGCCGAAGTGAGCAAAGTCAGGTAAAATCCTTCCAAGACAGGTCTCAAGACTGGAGGGATGGTCCGACGCTGCCTCCCAGGGTTCAATCTTACAACTTCAGTGTTTCCGTGTCGGAGCTCGTCAAGAGTTTCGACAAATATGGAAAATAAGTAAGATGGCCCCGAAAGAGCGACCGACCAGACGTCAAAAAGAACATGAGCAGGTGGTGTGAATTCCACGGTGACCATGGTCACTCAACGGACGAATGCATCGCCTTACGCAAAGAGGTCGCCAGGTTACTTACGCAAGGATTCTTGCGCGACGTGATCTCGGAACGGGCCAAAGCCACCATGGAACGACGAGATCAGGTAAAACAAGATAAACCCCCATCTCCTGTCCATACAAAAGTTATCAATACTATTTCAGGGGGCTCGGACGTATGTGGGAACACGTACTCCGCAGCCAAAAGACATGCGAAAGAAAGCAAAGGCAGTAAACCCGAGACACCAGAATTCAGACAAACCAGGGTCTCTGACCTCCCAACGGTCACGTTCGACGAGTCTGATGCCGACGGGTCGGAAAACCATCACGATGGTCTGGTAATCTCTTTGTCTATTGGGAACTGTTTGATACGTAGAGTACTAATCGATACAGGAAGTTCGACCAATCTCTTGACCTTCGACGCCCTCAAAGGAATGGGTTTGGGCAAAGATGATCTTATCAAGAAATCGACTCCACTAGTCGGATTCAACGGCGAAGTTAAACATACTATCGGCGAAATCGTTCTTACGACATACGCCAGAGGAGTAAACCAACAGGTGAAATTTCTAGTCCTAGACTGCCCATCTCCCTATAATTGCATTCTTGGCAGGCCATGGATACATGCTATGAAGGCGGTACCCTCGACGTACCATCAAATCATCAAGTTCCCTACCAAGTGGGGAGTCCAAGAAATCAAGGGAGAACAGAGGATGGCCAAGGAATGCTATGTCGCCTCCATGAAGAGCGCGGTCGAACCCAAGACCGCATATCAATCACAACTCGGCGAAGGATCTAGTCGATACGTCGAACCAAAAATGGAAAAGATTGACGAGATCGCATTAGATCCTTCAAAGCCAAACCAAACGGTAAGGGTCGGGTCGGACCTGGACGACTCGACCAGACAATAAATACCGGATTTCCTCCGATCTAATGCTGATTGTTTTGCGTGGTCACATGAAGTCATGATCAGAATATCTCCAAACATTATTACTCATAAATTGAATGTAGATCCGTCTCACCCCCCCTGTAAAGCAGAAGCGCAAAAAATTCGCCCCAGAGCGAAATAAGATCGTCGACGACGAAGTCAGGAGCCTGTTGGAAACAGGAAAAATAAGAGAAGTCAACTACCCCTAATGGCTGGCCAACGTGGTTGTGGTCCAAAAGAAAAACGGCAAATGGAGAGTCTGCATCGACTTCATCGACCTTAACAAGGCTTGTCCCAAAGATTCCTTCCCACTCCCTCATATCGACGCCATGGTCGACGCGACGGCAGGGCACAAAATGCTATCCTTCATGGACGTGTTCAGTGGCTACAATCAGATCCTCATGGAACTAGAAGACCAAGAGAAAACGACATTCGTCACAAGCCAAGGTATCTATTGTTACAAAGTAATGCCCTTCGGACTAAAAAACGCAGGGGCTACTTATCAACGACTAGTCAACAAGATGTTCAAAGATCAGATTGGGGACACAATGGAAGTCTACATAGACAACATGCTGGTCAAATCGAAAAAGAAAAAGGACCACATCGATCACCTCTGCAACAACTTCGAGGTACTAAAAAGATATAACATGAAATTAAATCCTATGAAATGCTCTTTCGGGGTGTCGTCAGGAAAATTCTTAGGGTACATGGTGACACAAAGAGGAATAGAAGCCAGTCCGGAACAGGTCAAGGCCCTCATCAATCTCCGATCCCCTCGATGCGTCAAGGACGTACAAAAGCTGACAGGTCGGATAGCATCTCTGAACAGATTCATCTCGAAGTCATCTAACAAGTGCAAACCCTTTCACGACGCTCTCAAGAAGAACAAGTCCTTTCAATGGACAGAAGAACATGAAGTCGCGTTCCAAGAGTTGAATAAATACCTGGCCAGTCCCTTGTTGTTAACCAAACCCAAAGACGACGAGCCATTATTGCTATACCTAGCAGTATCGGAGTCCGCCGTAAGCGTAGTACTGGTCAGAGAAGAAGATGGCAAGCAATCGCCAATCTACTATGTCAGTCAAACGTTACTGCCAGCAGAAACAAGGTACACATCGCTAGAAAAACTTGTCCTATCACTGGTAATGGCATCAAATAAACTCAAACCATATTTCGAATCTCATACTATAATTGTCCGCACTAACCATCCTATGAGAGCAATCACGAGGAAACCCGAGTTCACAGGACGAATGGCCAAATGGGCCATACACCTCAGCGGCTACGACATCGAATATGATCCCAGGACGACAACCAAATCGCAAGCCTTAGCTGACTTTGTGGCAGACTTCAGCCCGACCCTAGAACAAGAAGCCGCCAAAGAAGCAACACAATTACTTGCGACAGATGAAACGGGTAAATGGGAGCTCCACACTGATGGTACGTCGAACG
Source organism: Rheum nobile (assembly GCA_027886185.1). Lineage (NCBI taxonomy): Eukaryota > Viridiplantae > Streptophyta > Magnoliopsida > Caryophyllales > Polygonaceae > Rheum > Rheum nobile. The sequence goes on along the minus strand of WOAB01000044.1, from coordinate 129,453 downwards.
CTAGAGGATCGGGGCTAGGGGTCTTGCTGAAATCGCCACAAGGGGACAAGATAGCCCAGGCCGTAAGATGCGAATGGGACACGACCAACAACGAAGCTGAATACGAAGCACTCATATTTGGGCTCATTCTGGCACGCGACCTAGGAGTCCGAGAAATCGAAGTCATTTACGACTCCCTCTTGGTCGTAAATTAAATACAAGGGTTGTAAAACGCCAAGAACGACAGAATGATAGCTTATCTGGACGTAGCCAATAAGCTAATCGACCAATTCCAAACATTCGACATCAGGCAAGTTCCCAGAGATCTCAACTCTCAGGCTGACGCACTAGCCAACTTGGGGTCCGTCTTGGACCCAAAGGAGTTCCCAAACATCCCACTAGCACACATCATAACACCAGCCGTTCCAAAAACACTCAAAGATTCGAGTACACCATTGGAAGAACTTGTCATGATGGAGATAGGTGACCGACCAGAAGAAGACATCGTCAATGATCACGACGATTGGACGTTACCTTACGTCAAACGGCTAAAAGACGGCATCCTACCCAACGACAAAACGGAAGCAAAAAGGCTAAATGTACAAGCTCTTTCCTTCGATATTATAAGTGACGTCTTGTTCAAGAGATCTGTCACATGGATACTACTACGATACCTCAAGACTCCAGAAGTCAGACGCATCTTACAGTCATTACATGAAAGAGAATGTGGAAACCACACCGGAGGACGAAGCCTCTCAAGGAAAGCCTTGTGAACCGGATACTACTGGCCCACAATGAATAGAGACGCGATGGAGTACACCAAGAAGTGCGATGCCTGCCAACGACACGCACCCGTTCCTCATCAACCCTCAGAACTCCTCCATCCGACTCTAGCACCATGGCCCTTCATGAGATGGGGGATGGACATCGTCGGAAAACTCCCACCTGCGTCGGGTCAACGAGTCTTCTTCCTTGCCATGACATACTATTTTTCCAAATGGATCGAAGTTGAAGCCTACCGAGAGGTAAAAGATCAACACGTCATTTCATTTATAAAACGCAATATCTTGTGCAGATTTGGCGTCCCATAAAAAATCGTGTACGACAATGGCTCCCAGTTCATCAGTCATAAGACTCGAGCCTTTTGCGACCAGTGGAACATCAAACTAGTCACATCAACTCCTCGATATCCACAATCTAACGGACAAGACGAGTCTAGCAACAAAATCATCGTCAACAACCTCAAGAAACGCCTCACAGAGGCTAAAGGAAAATGGGCAGACGAACTCCCTCTCATCCTTTGGTCCGACAGGACCACCCCAAAGAATGCGACTGGACAATCACCATTCTCACTCGTATACGGAAGTGAAGCGGTCATTCCCGCCGAGCTACTGATTCCGACAGCCCGTTACAGTCTTCAGACGAATGAACAAAACGATGTCGAGCTAGCGCACAACTTGGACACGGTGGATGAGACAAGGGAAAGAGCCAGAATTAGAATGGTCAGGTTCCAACAACAGGTCGCAAGAAGTTACAACAAAAATGTTCGAGCCAAAGTCTTCAAAGTTGGCGACTGGGTCCTCAGAAAGACGTTCCAAAACACCAAGAATCCGATCGACGGAAAGCTCGCACCTCAGTGGGAAGGACCCTATCTCATCAAGGAAGTGGTCGGACAAGGAGCATACCGATTGGAAGACAAAGACGGACGGCCGATCCCAAGAAGTTGGAACGTAACACCCCTGAAGCTATACCACTTCCAGACCAGCAAAGTAAGGCACTAACACTCTTTCACTTGTCATGTGCTATTCGTTGCTACGAACTCAATTCTATTTCTTGAAACTACGTACTCACATCTAGTAAGGACATTTTTCCTTGCAAAACCTAAGTACAGGACGACATCAACATACACACTGGATCCAGTCACAAACAAAATCGCTTACACTACATTTACACGATCGATCGGAACACGGGGAGATGAATACCAAAGGCACGTCGGCACATCGCCTGCCTTATACAATACATAAGGTTAAGACACCTTATTACATTTACGCAATAAAGACATATTGCTTTCCTCCTCGGCATAACACTAAGTGATGACTAAACATAATCACATACATTTGCAGGCCTCCTTCTTTACACACATACGGCAAGCCCTACTCGATGGAGCACACGGGCAAACCCGACACACAAATCAAAGGCGTCAACGACAATCTTCTCTAGAAGAATCCGACAAAACATACGAACATAAAACAAGTTCGACCCTTTGTAAAATAGATTACGTCAATAAAAGTCTAAGCTTTTTACATCCACGCGACCCGCGATGGTGGACGGGTCGCCAAAACATATTGTCTGCCTACACACACGTAGGACTTCAAATTGTCCACAAACATTCCGTGACCCGCGATGGTGGACGGGTCGCCAAACCAGAAAACATTCTACCCACATATAGGTGGGATCACAAGTCATTTACGAAAAACAGTCAAGAGTCGGGATTCACAGCATTTGTAATATCCCACATTTTGTACGAGTAAATTTTGAATTTTCTTAAGCCCATGTTGCAAGACAGATTAATTTCAGGGAAGTACGAACATTTCGTGTAATGTTTGGTCTCTGTAATATTTTTCTGAGCAATATAAAATACAGTTAAGGTATTTTCGGGCTAAAAGATCGTTCGCGTACAAATATATTTAACCCGGAGTTAAAAACTTGTTACCACTTAAGGTAAAAACAACAAAAGGACGAAGGAGGCACTTCAGGCCTTGACCGCACCCCGCGGTAAGAGGAGCGCCTCACCCCGCGGCGCTGGCCAGCGAGCAGCTTCGCCAGCTCACAGTGCAACTTGGCGGGGCCCTCTCGTAGGCTTGGTGACTCGCTCTGCCTACTCCCTCCAGCTTGTACAACTCATGGTACATGTGTCCAGCTGGTGTATAACTCGCCTGGCCTATTTAATGAGGTGAGACAGATCAAAAACGAGCCTGAAGTTAGCTGCTCACCATCTCCAACATCAGAAAATCTCCATCTTTTTGCTGAACTTTGAAGCTTGTTTGAGAGCTTGTTAGAACCTCTTCTCGAGCAAGGGAAGGGTGATTCTTAGAGGTGGTTAGAAGCTTAAGAAGGTGGGAGACTCAATCAAGAACAAATCGAAGCCGAATGGATCGATTTGGGTAAGTTTCTCCCCGACGACACTCTCGTTTGCTGCCTCTGTTGTCACCACCGCACCCGCGGCAGTCACGCTACCGCACCCTGCGGCAGCCACTACCGCACCCCGCGGTGAGATCTGGCGCGCCCGCAATGAGCTGCGTTCGTGGTGTGTTCTTGGGTGTTGGTTGGCCGAGGCTTGGTTCTTTTGAACCCCTTTGATTCTTATTCCTTTAGATTCAAATATATAGATATTGAATCTAATTTAGGGTATTGTTATGGGTCGTTCCAGAAGGAATTGAGATCCGAGATCTGTCCCTGATCAGACCCAAGAATCATCGTCTTTAGAACCCGTTAAGCTTTCGTCAATCTAAGGCAAGTGGCGGTTCGCTCTTGCTTATCATTCCATACTTCCATTAATTATCAATGGTTTGATTGTTAATTAATTTGGAATGATTTACTGTTTTGTTGGGAACAGTTTTGATAAATGATATGGATTAAAATATGATATTATAATAGGTTATATATCTGTTAGAGCAACGCTATTATAGATATATATTTTATGATAATTGTCGGGAGGGCAAGGATGTGAATAGAATATGATATTATAATAGGTTGTATATCTGTTAGAACAACGCTATTATGAATATCTATATTATTATGATATTAGCCTGGAGGGCTTTGATATGATTATTACTGTGTTGAACTGTTTAGTTAGCACGAGTATTCGTAGGAGCGATGAAATATTCGAGGTCCAGTTGTTTCTTAATAATGATTAATGGTGCAAAGGGTGATAAACCCAAAAAACCATTTGGTGGGTCATGACCGATCTCTATACTCGGGTATAGAGATGGTGGCACTTAACTGATGCTACAAATCTTGGGATACGTCCCTTTAGGAGTATGTCCCTCATGGCGAAACATATGTCCTATATGTCCCTCATGGCGAAACATATACTCAATATATGTCCCTCATGGCGAAACATATATTTAAAAGCCTATAACGTGATGCGCGTTTTGGAATTAAATAAGATAAGTGCCGTCGTAGCACATGATTAATATACCTTGGGCGAGTAGTACAACTAAGTGTAGTGCAGCTAGGAAAGCTCGTCTTGACTTTGATCAGAGTACCGTTCTCTTTTCAATCTGGATTCGCATTAAGTGGTGAGGTTGGTTGTGAACCAAAACATCAAGTCGTTTATGAACGATTGTATGATTAATTAATGTTCCCCAACATTTGTCATAATTCCGATAAGACTCAATTCATTGGAGTCTTCTTTTGGGTTGATTGCTGTAAGACTCGGTCTTTCAGAGTCTTCTTTTGATCATGCTGCTTGATATATTCCAGTAGGAGTATGGTGGTTGACTATCGTCATCGATTTTAATTCGAGAAACGGTGAGTCTAACCTAATACAACTACTTCGAACCACTCTGCTTTGTACCCTTGCGTAGTCTTTCATTAGACTAACCAACCGTAGTTGTTCTCTGCATGGTTGGCTGGTGTCATCCGTTTGATTCGGCACATCAGATAAGAATCCGAGAAACAAAGGCTAGAACGACTATAAAAGCAAACGGTATTTTAATGGATGTATCAGGTTGCGATCCTTGGCGGGTGATCATTACGATCAAGACCCTTGTATTTATGTTTTACAAAGACTTCCGCTGATTACTCTGTTTTGTCCTATGGGGATTGGGATGTAATCCCCAGACATATGTTTTAACCAAAGATTTTGGTGTTTAAATCATAATTGCCGTTTATGATTTGTGTTTAAATGGTAAAGCCTGGGGTGGTTTCGGTGTGGAGACCGAGGTCACTGGCGGTAATACCTTTCCAAACGGATTGAGATTTGGGGGTGTTACAGATCTGGTATCAGAGCCAAAAGTTTTAAAACGGGTTTGGGAATTCATGAACCATTTACTCGTTTTCGAAAATGTTTTGGAGGCTCTGAACTTTTAAAATAAAATTGTTAAATACCGTTTATAGTCGTGGCTTCTCTTTAGTCTGATATGGAAAGCTAACTTCCATATCTAGAAAGACTAATTCTCTGTTCGTCACTCGTGGATTCCGAGTGCTTTCCTTTCTCTTCAGAGGGACTCGGAAGAAGCCAAGGTGGCTCCGCCAACTCTAGATAGGCTTGAGTTCCCGGTTTCCTCGTCGTGTTGTGAGGTCGGTAAATCTAGTAGTCCACCCGAAGAAGTGCAGACCGTACTCCCTGAGTCGGTAGTGCTAGTGTCCGACAAGGCCGTGGTTCCTGTGGTAGAGCCTATAGAGGAGCCATGGGAGGACATTGAGGATGAAGAAAAGTTGTCAAGGTACGCTAGAGAGTACTATAACGACGACTTCATGATCGAAGCGATTTCCAAGGGAACTCTAAGGAAAATCCCGAGGAAAATCCTAAGGAAGATCCTCAAGGAGAGGAAAATCCTAGGGGAGATCCCGAGGAAGATCCTCAAAAGAAGGAAGATCCGGAGGAAGATCCTCGAGAGAAGGAAGATCCTGCGGAAGATCCTTAGGAAGAGGAAGATCCAGAGGAAAACCCTGAGGAAGATCCTCGAGAGGGGGAAGATCCGAGGGAAGATCCGGAGGGAACTCCCGATGAGAACCCCGAGGAAGACCTCGAGGGGCAGGGCCACAAGTCTGATGACTTGGAGCGCTTATTGATGGGCAGCGAGGACCCGGGAGTGGAGTTTATCTATCCGAGTCCGGTGTTGTCACCTGAGCGGGAGTACTCGCCATTGTCTCCTGCCACTTGGAAGACGATTAGTACTGAAGTGCATCGCCAGGTGGATGAGACGGTTGAGCGTGCTCGTTGGAGGGCAAGGCCATGGGGGGTCAATGGGTACACCAATTGTGGTCCCGACTCAACCAGTCAGGCCAAGGCCCCAAGTACTAGAGGAACGATTGGAGGTCAAGGTCAGCGCCTTTACGAGATGCGTAAGGCTGAAGGACCGAATGCTCCAATTGCTCAAAGTACTCTATACCTTTGGTTTATACCAAGTTAGTGTTTCGTTGCTTGGTATGGGATGAGGTCTCGTGTTCGAGACTCACCAACAACCTCTTGGAGATGGCTGCCTATTAATTAGGTGGAGCTACCAAGGATGGGTTGAGATGTATGGACAACGGTTCATGGCAACAGTGGACGCTGGTAATGGCTGGGCATGGGCTCGGAGCCATTAGTGGGCCGTTTGTGAACCATGTAATGGGCTGGTCCAAAATGGTGACCATTTAGTTGGAACCAAGCATCTGTCAGACTTCCTGATTACCATTTAGGGTAAGGAGTTCGAGGCAGATTTAATCTGATTAGCCATGGCTCCATACGATAATTTCTCGGTATGGATTAGCTGACGCGTCATGGGACGGTCATCGATTTAGTTCAAGGACTGTGACAGTATCATCTGGGGGCCAGTGTGTATGCATATTTAAGGGTCTGAATGACGCTGATAACGGCAGGCTTATCAATATGATGGCTGCGTTTAAGCTACTTCGATAAAGTTGTGTCGGGTACCTTTGCTACCTGGATCCGCCCATGAAAGATGAACCATCAATTCTTGATATTTCTGTGATTAGTGAATTTTCGGATGTCTTTTCAGAAGATATTCCCGGTTACCCCGTACCGTGACGTGGAGTTCACAATTGATCTCAAATCGGGTACTGCAAGAGTTGAAGAAGCAATTAGAGGATCTTCTCGACGAGGGTTATATAAGGCCGAGTGCATCGCCTTGGGGTGCTCCGGTCTTGTTTGTCAAAAAGAAGGATGAATCGTTTCGACTTTGTATCGACTATCGTGAGTTGAATAAAGTCACGATCAAGGATAAGTATCCTTTGCCAAGGATTGATGATCTGTTAGATCAGTTGCAGGTAGCTAAAGTCTTTTCCAAGATCGATCTGAGGTTTGGTTATCATCAACTCAGAATTCGTGAGGAAGATATTCCGAGGACTGCATTCCGGACAAGGTGTTGGGGTCGGAAAATCGACTACTCGTCCAATGGGAATCAACTGTCTGACGCAACCGTCGGACGCATCAGACCCGTCGGACGTGAGCCATGCGACCGTCGCCGGATTCCTGGACGCAACGGACCAACGAGATTTTCTCCTTTAAGTATAACAACTCCAAGATCTCCAACGGCTATATGCATTATTTCAGCCATCAAGGAAGGAATCAACCATCTTTAAGAGAGGATCAAGGCTTATTAAGAGAAGATCAAGAGCATTTAAGGAGAGATCAAGAGCATTTAAGGAGGGATCAAGCAAGTATAAATAAGGCTCTAGGAGAAGCCTCAAAGGACATTCTACAACACTCCATTTTCAGCAATAACCATTTGTACTCTCATCACCGAACTCTCATTTTTATATATTCTATCTTGTCCAACGTTGTTTAGTCCGACCGACGCTTGTAATCTGGTCCGACCATCTCGTCTTCTTCGACTATTTATGTTGTAACCTTCTTCTTCCTCTCTTGTATCACGAAATTACCATTTGTAATCACTTGTTCTCATCAAACGGAGTAGATTTATCACCCTAACTATCGTTACCCCTCAAATCAATGGATAAAAGATCGATTGGTCATTTTTCGTCCAAAATAATTTGGCGCCCACCGTGGGGCCGATAGTTAGATAATCCTGATTCATCTACTTCCTAATCCAAACACATCCAATTCATGGCCATGCAAGGAGGACAGGGGCAAGTCACCATGGATGACCTCTCAAAAGGGATCGACTCATTGAGGAGAACACTAGATCTCCAAAAGGCCTAGATCATCGAGATGGCTGCCCAAAAAGCTCAAGCCGATGCCAAGATAGCACAGTTGACTCTTCAAAACGAGTCCCTACGAGAAAAAATCAGGTCTAACGTCTCAAACTCAAGACAAGGTCGACTCCTTAATATAGGCGACCAAGCAAGGCGACCAGATCTGACGAGGCGACCTGACCTGACGATGCGACCGGATCTGACAAGACGACAGGATCCAACGACGCGATCAGACCAGACGACACGACCGTGTCTGACGGACCAGTCCAACCTATATGATCTCATCAAGCAACAAATTGAGGAGCACTTTAAGGTTGTGGACGAAAGGATCTCTAGAATCCCCGGCGCCCCTCAACCCATTGAAAAAGAAGCCGACAACTGCTTTGAAGATTCACCCTTCGTGGAAGCGATCAATGCAGTCGAAATGCCGAAAACATTTGTCATCTCAAACATGACTTACTACGACAGTTCATGCGATCCAGAAGACCACGTGTCCATTTACAAACAAAATTTGATGGCATGTCCAATCCCTCATGAGACGCGCGAGGCTATCATGTGCAAGGGATTTGGGTCGACTTTGGTCGGACCAGCCCTTACATGGTTCGTCAATCTACCGAACGGGTCTATCTCGTCATTCGCTGACTTGGTCAACACCTTCAAGATCCAGTTCATTAGCGGCCGATGTCCCAAAAAACAGTCTAGTGACTTGTACCGGATCATACAGGGGCACGACGAAACGACAAGGGACTACTTGGAGCGGTTTAACCGGGAGAAAATTGGGATCCTCAATTGCGACGTCCTGACCTCCATAGAAGCGTTCCGCCAAGGACTCGATAAAGAAGGCGATCTCTACGAAGATCTCACAAGGTACCCATGTAAGACCTTTGAAGACGCCCAAGCTAAGGCAACGGCTCAAATTCGACTCGAAGAAGACGCACCCGAAAGGACGATGCATCATCGAAGGGACAATAGGTTTCATCCATATCGTTTCTAAGTAATTTATTACGTATTATCATTATCATTTACTATTTGCACTCATCGCATCTTTGGATTATCGCTTTTCGAATTACAAAATAATTTGACTTTTATATGTCGACCTACGATTACATTCGTGTCATTTCAATTTTAAATATATTCTCGCTATATACTATTACTTGACATGATTGCTAACATGACTATTGGAGGATTGTCGATAAACTCGAGCACCAAATCCTACCATGTCTTTTTGATCCTACAAGGTACATGACGAATCTATTCAGTGCGACGAATACAAGACAACATCAAAATCAACTACGAACAAATCGACTTGACATGTCGCGTTACATTTACATACATACGGGTGACGACCCTTAACATACACGTTGGATCCAGTCATCCGCAAAAAGCGCTTACACTACATTTACACGATCGATCGGAACACGGGCGAGATGAACAACACAGGCACATCGACACACCGCCTGCCTTACACATTACATAAGGTTAAGACACCTTATTACATTTACGCAATAGAAACATATTGCTTACCTCCCCGGCATAGAGTCATGACTAACACACATTACGGGTGACAAACCCTACATACGGTACCTACAAATACACAAACCTGCGCAGTACACATTTACAAAGTTAACGCCTCACACGGCTACAATTTACACACGACCCACCAACAAAAGCTTTTACGCAAACGTTGGTACAATACAATATACATTTACGGAGTTAACGCCCGATGGCTAAAAACTTCAATTCAACACTTTCAAAGACAAAAGCTTTTACACAAGCAACAACACATCACATCAATTCGTCGACTATCTACATAGCAGGACGAGTTCGGACAAATCGAAATTACTGAAGGACGATTCCCTTGAAGACTTGAAATTCATCTCATCCACCGCCTTGCATCGATGACTAAGATGAATTTGGGGCAATTGTTGGGGTCGGAAAATCGACTACTCGTCCAATGGGCATCAACTGTCTGACACAACCGTCGAACGCATCAGACCCGTCGGACGTGAGCCATACGACCGTCGCCTGATTCCTGGACGCAACGGACCAACGGGATTTTCTCCTTTAAGTATAACAACTCCAAGATCTCCAACGGCTATATGCATTATTTCAGCCATCAAGGAAGGAATCAACCATCTTTAAGAGAGGATCAAAGCTTATTAAGAGAAGATCAAGAGCATTTAAGGAGAGATCAAGAGCATTTAAGGAGAGATCAAGCAAGTATAAATAAGGCTCTAGGAGAAGCCTCAAAGGACATTCTACAACACTCCATTTTCAGCAACAACCATTTGTACTCTCATCACCGAACTCTCATTTTTTATATATTCTATCTTGTCCAACGTTGTTTAGTCCGACCGACGCTTGTAATCTGGTCTGACCATCTCGTCTTCTTCGACTATTCATGTTGTAACCTTCTTTTTCCTCTCTTGTATCACGAAATTACCATTTGTAATCACTTGTTCTCATCAAACGGAGTAGATTTATCACCCTAACTATCGTTACCCCTCAAATCAATGGATAAAAGATCGATTGGTCATTTTTCGTCCAAAACACAAGGTATGGTCACTACGAGTTCGTAGTTATGCAATTCGGACTTACCAATGCTCCAGCGGTCTTTATGGACTTGATGAATCAATGCTTTCACCAGTACTTGGATAAGTTCATGGTGGTTTTCATCGATGATATTTTGATTTATTCTCCGAATGAGGAAGTTCACGAGGAACACCTTCGGATTGTGTTCTCAATCCTTAGACAAAATGAGTTGTACGCTAAATTGTCTAAGTGCGATTTCTGGATCAAGGAAGTGGCTTTCTTGGGCCATGTGATCAATGAAAAAGGGGTAATGGTTGATCCCCAGAAGATTGAAGCATTAGCTAATTGGAAATGGCCTCAGAGTGTGAAGGAGGTGCGCAGTTTCCTTGGACTTGCCAGATATTATAGACGGTTTGTAGAGGGATTTTCTAAGATCGCTCTACCTATGACTGGTCTGCTTCACAAGGTCCACAAGAAGTTTGTCTGGAATGACAAGTGCGAGGCCAGTTTTCAGAAATTGAAGCAATGTCTGACCTCCGCACCAGTACTAACGCTACCAGACGGAACTGATGATTATACGGTCTATAGTGATGCTTCGAAAAGTGGTTTAGGATGCGTGTTGATGCAAAGAGGCAAGGTTATTGCTTACGCGTCATAGCAGCTGAAAACCTATGAAGAAAACTATCCGACGCATGATATGGAGTTAGCGGCGGTAGTGTTTGCCCTGAAGATTTGGAGACATTATCTCTATGGCGTGAGATGCCAAGTCTTCACCGACCGCAGGAGTCTCAAGTATGTATTCACTCAGAAAGAGTTGAACATGAGACAACGTCGTTGGCTAGAACTACTCAAGGACTATGATCTCGAATTACTGTATCATCCGGGCAAGGCTAATATAGTAGCCGATGCATCGAACCGAAAGATACTACATGAGACTGTAGTGGCTTTGCTTATTGCTCGGACTAGATCTAGTCGAAAGGACTGCCTTGGGCATTGCCTTGATAAAACAAAGGATGTTGACAGCTCAAAATCGACAAAAAGCCTTATGCTGATTCGAAGCGTAGGAAGGTTGAATTTGAGATTGGTGACAAGTGATGCTTTGGCAGCTTGTTAAAGCATGAGGTCTCGAGTTTGAGATCCTTGATAGAGTGGGATCTCTAGCATACCGTTTGGCATTGCCGCCATCGGCACATCCAGTGCATAATGTGTTCCACGTATCCTTGTTGAGGAAGTACGTACCATATGAGTCTCATGTGCTGAGCTATGAAGACATTGAGATTCAAGCAAATGGTACTTATGAAGAGATACCTGTGCGTATTCTCGAGCGCCGTGAGAAGCACTTGCGTAACAAGATCGTACCGTTGGTATGAATTCTGTGGTCCAAGTCAGGAAACGAAGAAGTTACCTGGAAGACTTGGGAGACTGAAGAGGATATGCGTAGACGCTTTCCCGAGATGTTTACGACCTAAGTTTCGGGGTCGAAACTTCTTTTAAGGGGGAGGTAATGTAATATCCCACATTTTGTACGAGTAAATTTTGAATTTTCTTAAGCCCATGTTACAAGACAGATTAATTTCAGGGAAGTACGAATATTTTGTGTAATGTTTGGTCTCTGTAATATTTTTCTGAGCAATATAAAATACAGTTAAGGTATTTTCGGGCTAAAAGATCGTTCGCGTACAAATATATTTAACCCGGAGTTAAAAACTTGTTACCACTTAAGGTAAAAATGACAAAAGGACGAAGGAGGCACTTCAGGCCTTGACCGCACCCCGCGGTAAGAGGAGCGCCGCACCCCGCGGCGCTGGCCAGCGAGCAGCTTCGCCAGCTCGCAGTGCAACTTGGTGGGGCCCTCTCGTAGGCTTGGTGACTCGCTCTGCCTACTCCCTCTAGCTTGTACAGCTCATGGTACATGTGTCCAGCTGGTGTACATCTCGCCTGGCCTATTTAATGAGGTGAGACAGATCAAAAACAAGCCTGAAGTTAGCTGCTCACCATCTCTAACATAAGAAAATCTCCATCTTTTTGCTGAACTTTGAAGCTTGTTTGAGAGCTTGTTAGAACCTCTTCTCGAGCAAGGGAAGGGTGATTCTTAGAGGTGGTTAGAAGCTTAAGAAGGTGGGAGACTCAATCAAGAACAAATCGAAGCCGAATGGATCGATTTGGGTAAGTTTCTCCCCGACGACACTCTCGTTTGCTGCCTCTGCTGTCGCCACCACACCCGCGGCAGTCACGCTACCGCACCCCGCGACAGCCACTACCGCACCCCGCGGTGAGATCTGGCGCGCCCGCGGCGAGCTGCGTTCATGGTGTGTTCTTGGGTGTTGGTTGGCTGAGGCTTGGTTATTTTGAACCCCTTTGATTCTTATTCCTTTAGATTCAAATATATAGATATTGAATCTAATTTAGGGTATTGTTATGGGTCGTTCCAGAAGGAATTGAGATCCGAGATCTGTCCCTGATCAGACCCAGGAATCATCGTCTTTAGAACCCGTTAAGCTTTCGTCAATCTAAGGAAAGTGGCGGTTCGCTCTTGCTTATCATTCCATACTTCCATTAATTATCAATGGTTTGATTTTTAATTAATTTGGAATGATTTACTATTTTGTTGGGAACAGTTTTGATAAATGATATGGATTAAAATATGATATTATAATAGGTTGTATATATGTTAGAGCAACGCTATTATAGATATATATTTTATGATAATTGCCGGGAGGGCAAGGATGTGAAAAGAATATGATATTATAATAGGTTGTATATCTGTTAGAACAACACTATTATGAATATATATATTATTATGATATTAGCCTGGAGGGCTTTGATATGATTATTATTGTGTTGAACTGTTTAGTTAGCACGAGTATTCGTAGGAGCGATGGACTATTCGAGGTCCAGTCGTTTCTTAATAATGATTAATGGTGCAAAGGGTGATAAACCCAAAAAACCATTTGGTGGGTCATGACTGATCTCTATACTCGGGTATAGAGATGGTGGCACTTAACTGATGCTACAAATCTTGGGATACGTCCCCTTAGGAGTATGTCCCTCATGGCGAAACATATGTCCTATATGTCCCTCATCGCGAAACATATACTCAATATATGTCCCTCATGGCGAAACATATATTTAAAAGCCTATAACGTGATGCACATTTTGGAATTAAATAAGATAAGTGCCGTTGTAGCACATGATTAATATACATTGGGCGAGTAGTGCAGCTAAGTGTAGTGCAGCTAGGAAAGCTCGCCTTGACTTTGATCAGAGTACCGTTCTCTTTTCAATCTGGATTCGCATTAAGCGGTGAGGTTGGTTGTGAACCGAAACATCAAGTCGTTTGTGAACGCTTGTATGATTAATTAATGTTCTCCAACATTTGTCATAATTCCGATAAGACTCAATTCATTGGAGTCTTCTTTTGGGTTGATTGATGTAAGACTCGGTCTTTCAGAATCTTCTCTTGATCATGCTGCTTGATATATTCCAGTAGGAGTATGGTGGTTGACTATCCTCATCGGTTTTAATTCGAGAAACGATGAGTCTAACCTAATACAACTACTTCGAACCACTCTGCTTTGTACCCTTGCGTAGTCTTTCATTAGACTAACCAACCGTAGTTGTTCTCTGCATGGTTGGTTGGTGTCATCCGTTCGATTCGGCACATCAGATAGGAATCTGAGAAACAAAGGCTAGAACGACTATAAAAGCAAACGGTGTTTTAATGGATGTATCAGGTTGCGATCCTTGGCGGGTGATCATTACGATCAAGACCCTTGTATTTATGTTTTACAAAGACTTCCGCTGATTACTCTGTTTTGTCCTATGGGGATTGGGATGTAATCCCCAAACATATGTTTTAACCAAAGATTTTGGTGTTTAAATCATAGTTGTCGTTTATGATTTGTGTTTAAATGGTAAAGCCTGGGGTGGTTTCGGTGTGAAGACCGAGGTCACTGAAGGTAATACCTTTCCAAACGGATTGAGATTTAGGGGTGTTACAGCATTACCTTCAGCAGGGGCCAGATCGGAGGAAGGCTGGGGCTCGATCGGCACGGTGTCGCCAGAATGGACCTCGTCTTCACCGGCCCTTTCGTCTAGAGATTCCTCTCCGACACCGGCCAACTGGAAAAGCTCCGAACCAGGATTCCCCTTCGGAAATAGGGTATCCATGGTCTCCTTCTCTGCCTTCAAATCCCAGGTTTCCTGCTTACCCTCTTCGAACTCCTCGATCATCTCGACGCGCGAGTTCAACGCGTAAAAAGCGCCTACGTCACCTGTAACCCGACCAGCCTCAATCCTAGCCTGCCTCACCTTCTCTTCGACACTTGACTGGCTCTCGCTGAGCCCCCTCCGACAAACATCCAAGTCATCTTGGCAGCTCTTCAGCTCCCTAGCGAAGCGGCGCTCATCGTCCCTAAAGCGGCTCTCGGCTCCTTCCACCTTGGTCTTCAAAGACGCCAGGTCAGACTCTGAACTAGCAGCCCTATCCTCGGCCTTAGCGACCATCTCTTTGACTCCAGAGTACGCGCCCAAGAGAAACTGGAAAGTCTGGAAAAAGACAAGATCAAAGCATTCAAAAACCAACCAGATCGGGTGGAAAGAAAACATATAAACTTGAGATCCGACAAGACGACTTACCTTCCATGCAGAGCATCCCGCTTCACCAATACAATCCAAAGGAGAGACGCCATCAACTTCAGACTTCAAAGTCGGGTCCTGAGCATGAAAGAGATCAGCAATCGATCGACTGACCGTGTCGATCTTCTCGACTTCACGAGCAATCGTCGCCTTCTTCTTTGAAGTATACACCACCTTTATATCTCCAGAAGAAGCACCTGCCCTCCTTCTTGAGCCAACTTTGGCTGGGAGCGACGACTCCGCCGACGTCGATTTACTCGACGAGGCCCTGGCCGCCGCCAGCCTTTGCTCTATCAGACCTTTCCCAGACACTCCCTTGAAATGGGCACTCGACCGACCAGCCGGAGACGCTAACACGACAGACAAAACATAAGTCACAAGCAGACGATTAAAAAAATACATGAGTCAAACAAAAACTCACACTTGACCCGAGACGACGAACTAGTCGACATAACGTCCTGAGTAGTGGGGGAGACCGACAACAGGTTGACGTTTATGAATTTCCACTCGGACGCGGGGACACTAAGAATAATCTTTGTCAGACCTTCTGACTGAGCGTCCGTTTCCAACTCTTCAGCCTCAGGGACTACAAAAAAGAAGAGTTAAGCAAAGGGTTAAAACACATAAAAAGGGGCAAAATAAAGTCGAATATGTACTCTCAACTCGCCACTCCGACAACAGAAACAAACAGTCACCCCCCTTCTCCAGAGACGAACGCTCGACGAAGAAGAACTTCGACCCCCATCCACGGTCGTTTACATCTAGATTGAACACCAAGGGCTTTCGACCCGGTCGAATACGCAACTGGACACGAGAAGAACTCTTTGACCCCAGAGAGTAGTTGTACCACAGGGCGTCGAAGTTAAAACCGGCCCCAGACTGAACATTCAACAGATCTAAAACCCTAAGGATCCGCCAAGCCTGTGGCATGACCTGACACGGCGCCAGCGCCAGATTCGCTAAGAAATCCCTGACAAGAGGGCAGAACGGAAACATATGACCGATCCTAAACGGATAAGCATAGAAACAAACCCATCCCTTGTAGCGAGCGTCGGCTCTCTCATCCGGATGTGGCAACCTTGCGACCGTCTCAAGAGGAAAGCCTCAGACTTGGAGAATTTTCTCCAACTCCGCCTCCGTCAGAGTCCCCGTCAAAGCGTCGGCCTCCTTCAAAAGGAAAAAGGGGGGGACCTCATTCTTGCTCGAGTTCGAGCGAGTAGCAGTCGACTCAGAAGACTCGCTGGATACCATTTCCATAACAGAAAGAGAAGGGAATCGAAGAACAATTTTTTTGAGAAAACCTAGACAAGCCTACCAGATCAAAGAGCAAGGGAAGAAGATGAAACCAAATCGTCAGAAACTTAATTCGGATTTATGGAGGGAATCAGCAGGTCATAGAGGCATCCCATCGTGTAGCGGGATTATCGCCACGTAGCCCTCGCCTGTCGCGCCCAGATCGGATGGTGGAAATCGTGTGGGATGAAAGTTGTTTGGACTCCATCTCACAGCTGCCATGAAGCCCAAAACAACTTGGAGCTATTGTTGGGCCCAACATACTCCAAAGGGATCGGAGCAAGCGAATTGGGCCAAGGTCTAGGCAAAGTCGAAGGCCATAAGAAATTAGAAGGAAGCGACGGACACTCCTCAGACGCGCGAGATCCGACCAGCTCCGAAGATTTTGCCCAGGACATTAATTGTTTGATCAATGGCAACGGTAACGAAATTAAACACGAAGATTACGATGGCATTCAAAAGCAAATCCCGAAGATCACGCATGGAATGAATAGAAGATATTACGAAGACAAGTAACATACACAAGAGGAAGCTACCATAAATAGATCACGAAGAAGCAATCGACAGAACACATGTCTACACACAGTATTCACTCACTTTGCTTTCAAAAGGCTTACCAGCATATTCGCTCTCGCTCAAGCTCCCTGGGATACTACCCGATCATTGCCATTCGAATCACCGATACCGCCTGTCGAACAGGACTCGATCCCTTACTCTTCAAGGATAAGTTGTACTCTGATCTGATTCTATCATCGATTGATCAATAAATCATATTGCTATTTTGCATCTACTCTTTACTTGGTTGATTGTATATTTGGTTTGGATCGATTTTGTATTATCCGATCGACTCGTTACCCCGTCTAAGGCGATTTAGGTCGACTGATCTTTTCGCCCCAAAACAGCGGCCATCCCTATTCCGTCGGCCCTCGACCCGACGGCCATCCCCACCTCACACAAGTTACAGCCAACCTCATCAAGAACATATAACCGGATTATAGTCGCACAAACTAACCAAGGAGCATTTGTAATACTGCAATTGGTTAAATTTGACTCGAATTGGATTCTTTACTCTATCGATCCCTATTCCCTAGGTATATAGTGCCTTGATTTCGAGCCAACAGTTGTTTGATTGGTGTGTGAATTTAACCCGAAACACTAACCCTAACATTTCTTACCAGGATGGAGCGGTGGAGGCGGGCTCGAAGGCCATGGAGGTGAGGTGGCGGAGGGAAGGCGAGCAACAAAACAGCGGAGGCAGAGGCGAGTCGTCGCGGAGCAGTGGAGGCGGGCTCGAAGGCGGTGGAGGCGGAGGGGAGATGAGCAACAAAACGGTGGAGGCAGAGGCGATTCGTCGCGGAGCGGTGGAGGCGAGCAACAAAACGGCAGAGGCAGAGGCGAGTCGTCGCAGAGCGGTGAAGGCGGAGAGGAGGCGAGCAACAAGGCGGTGGAGCTTCCTCCGTACGTACCAGCCATATATCCCAAAATTCATAACAAATGGATGACGCCGAGGAGAGAGAGGGACGACGCCTGCTTCCGACGACGATGGTGGAGGGCCCAAGGGTTGCTTTTGATGACAAGCAGTATGAACCGAGAAATGTACGCTAGAAACTCTAAACTCCACTAGGGCTTGTTTGGTATAACATATGGAATCGGGTTGGAATAAGGAATCAGAATAGAATCAAGAATCATAATAAATCATTCCTGTAGCATAGTGTTTGGTATGCTTCCGGAATCAACCATTCCAAAAATTTATTCTTTGGTTAAGTGTGAGAATCAAATCTCATTTAATATTAATATAGGTATTTTTAATTTTTTTAGCAAATTTACAAGACATAAGATGAGGGGGTAATATTGGGGAGAGAGGATGAGTTCTTTTTTTTTTGGAATGACTCATTCCATGATTTTAGATGGGGAATCAATTTGTTCATAAGTGTTGGAATGAATGATTCCAATGAATCAATTTAATTCTCATTCCGAGCTCTATCAAACATAAATACGATAATCAACCATTCCCATACCGATTCCTCATTCCCTTGGAATCGTACCAAACGAGCCCTCCTTGAATTCACCACCACATTTTGATTCCGATTTTGAATATTGTTAATGGATTCGCCCGATCCCACTCCACATTCTTGAACTTGCTAAGCTTCAAAGTGACGATTTTGTCCCCTGAATCACCTAAAACCTCGCTCGATTTCTTCGGAAATTCAATCATAGAAGAGCCCAATTCGAATTCACGGTGATCTGACCCGAGTCCGGAATTGGTCCTCCCTAGACCTGAGCAAACGGACCCGCCCGCCGGCATAAATGAGCGAATATGGTTATTATATTTATCCCATTTTGTTCGGATAGCCCGACCTGCCCGTTTATATGGGCGGGATACAGTCATTGATAATATCCATTTAGCCCGGTTAGCCCGTCCAGAAGCCCGAATTAATTTTTAAAAATAGATAAAATAAATATATTTTTATATATAATAAAATTCATAAAATTATTGTATAAAATAAATAAATATTTATACCCTAACAACCTAAAACTTATACCTACAAGACACTTAAAATTGGTGATGTTGGTTGTGACGAAGAAGAAGATTCAACTAAGGTGTGATTGTGTGATGTATGCACTATGCTGGAGGCAACAAAAAGAGTCAACCAACTCCATTTTCTTTTGAAATTTACTTAATTGTGTAATGTTGTGTTATTTTGTGGGAAATTTGTTATGACAAGTTTGTAAAAATTACTATGTTTACCATTTGTAATAAAAAGACACTTTTTAATTGTTATGGGTATTGTGCGTTAAATTATATTTGCTATGTTTCGTTTTATAATAGATTTGTCTTGTCTCGCGGGCTAAATGAGACTCGCGGGCTACACGGATCCGAATGTCCGGGCGGATCCGAGAAGCCTCCCCAGCCCGTTTCCTTGGCTTGCCCGGATCCGGACATCATTTTTGTCCAAAGCCCGGCCCAATTTCCGCCCAGATCCGGGTTTGATCAATTCTACTCCTCCCCAATTCGGTTCACTGCCACAAGATTGAGATTTGGTTAGTGTACTATCTATATGGATTGCTATCATGAAATGTGTTATGTAAATTTCAGGCGTCGTCCCTCTCTCTCCCCGACGTCGTCCCTTTGTTATGAGTTTTGGGAGATATGGCTGGCATGTATGAAGGAAGTCCCAATTTGTTCTTTTTTTGTTTTTATTTTTTTATATAAACATACAAGTCTTTAATAGGTTAATGCTTTTTTTTGAAAACTAGAAAATTTTAATTTTTTTAAAGAGTTCAGGTTTATCTTGCGGAATAGTTAAAACATGTAGGCACCTCGCGGAATTTGCAGATTTAAGGGTTATCTCACAAAATTCCCGCTTTTGTTATTATGATAATATTAAACATAATAAATTTATAATTCATTCTTTTGCAACTGCAAGAATTATAATTGATTTACGTTTTTTTAATTTAAGGGTAATTTAGTTGGTATTTCATATTAACTTTTTTATTGTTGTTGTTTGTATGGTTTTGGTGTATGAATTATAATTGCTTTGTAATTAATTTGTTTTTATATTTGTACTCTTTTTTATATTTGTATTCTTTTGACTCTTAAAATATTCAAATCCATACCTGAATCATCCGACTTGAATTCCAAAATAACAACCCAATTTTAACTTCTATTTCTCTGACGGGACTGTCCGGATAGTATATGTGTGTTTTATGAGTTGAATCCTATTAATTTTAGGGAGAGGAAAAAATGGTAGGCTTGTGATTGGTTTATATAACCTATGAGCAACAAATGCATGTGAAGCTTGAATGGTTGCGTCAAGGAAGTCGATCACCAGAGGATTGTTACAAGGAACTTTGCCAACTCATCATGCACACAAGATTTAAGTTTCCCGACATGTATGTATTGTCAAAGTTTATTTCCGGACTAACTTCTCAAATTAGTGCGCGGGTTGAATTGCAACAATATAATCATGTCCATGATGCTTTGCATTTCTCCATGCAAGTGTACGATTTGCTTCAAAGACGACAAGGTGAGTCCGGAGGTGGAACTAAGAAGTGGGAATCCATAACATCTAGAGTAAAATAGCAAGTCAAGGGACAAGAGGTCACGCCCATGATAAAAAAAAAGAAGCACGTGTCGTCGTGTCTAACGAAGCTAGTGCGCTTACAAGAAACATTCGATGTTACAAGTGCATGGGGCGAGGCTACATAGCTAAAAATTGTCCTGCCAAGAAGCAGGTTTTGATGATGACTCATGGAGAATATGAGTCAACCGAGGAAGAAGACCGAGAGAATGTTGATGGAGATTTGGTCAAGAAAGTTCAGATGGATGAGCTTGTCGCCTTTGTTGTTCAAGACGAGTGTTTTGTAATCTCCAAGAGCATTCGCTACATTATCGAGCCTTTGGAGGCATTTCATCTACAAGTTTTCCCTCACGACCCTATTCCTTGGGGTCAACGCTCCCAAGTTTGCTATCACATGTGTAAGATCGAGGGGCATACTACTTTGTTCCTTGTTGTTGTTGATAGTGGTGAGAAGAATGGGGTATGCCATTGTCTTCAGCCCATGACCCTTGGTGAACTATATCAAGCAAGGAGGAATGCTCGTGTTGTTCAAAATGGAGTAACAATCACTCTCAATGCTCTAAGGTGGTTCCTTTTGTCACATGAGTTCTTCTCCACTTCTAAGGCTGTCACCGAGATGAAAAGGTGAATTCTTATGCCTCATGAGCTGCTCACACCACCCACAAGATCTAAGGGAGTTTTCTTGCCTTTGTCTTTTATTTTTCAACTAAGTTGTAGGGCCATTTCCTTGATTATCATGTGTATGTTGTTCATCTCCTTAAGAGTTTTGTCAAGCTACTCTCATGCTATTTTTCCTAGCTTTGCTAAAGAAGATAAGGTATGTTTTAAGAAGGGGAGTCCCTTCAAGTTGTTGTTTGTTCATGCTAGCCGGCTAAGTCAAATCCATTTGTGTCACAAGCCTTATGCGTATGTTGGAATTTCTTACTTGCCTATTTTTTTTGTTTTTCCTTCTTATAGATGGGCTGAATTCGAGGTCGAATCCTCTTCAAGAAGAGGAGGATGATGTGATTCTGGACCACAACAAGTCACAAGACAAGCCTGCACCCGAATAGGTCGCCGCTCACCCGCGATCGATGCCGCTCCGACTAGGATTTTTGAATACCCTTGCATCAATGCCGTCAAAAAGGAGACAAGGCAGTGCCAATATGCATGACATGGAAAATGAGGAAGCCACACCAACTTTTAGGCCAAATGGAGGTGAAGTGCTCGAAGAAGACACAAGGGCTGCCTTTGCCACTGTGCTACCGCCGAGCCACAAATTAGGGCATCACAAAGTCCTTGAAGAAACCATGATGACATCAGGATTTGAGCACACCAAGGATCATCCTAGCCTTCATGGAAGTGGCTCACCAAATTGGGGGCCATTTGGAGCACAAATGCCTCGACAAGGGCGAGGAGGGTCAAGGCGACACGAGCTAAAGTGCATATTCGACATAAAAAATTAAAAGTTTAATATGAGATACACATACACAAACAAGAAACTCATGCTTATAGGCCATATAAACTAAAATACATGTTTAAGATGCTAAAGTACATATTTAGCATGTATATATGAAAATATATATAAAATGCATGTTTATTGAAAGTGCACATATAAACTAAAATGTATGTTTAATATGCTAACATGCATATTTAAGATGCTAAAGTGCTAGGGTTGTTCATCGGTCCAGAACCGAACCGAACAAAACCGAAATCGTGAAATTTTTGAACCGAAAAAGAACCGAATATAATAGGTTCGGTTCGGGTTTGGTTCGGTTCGGTTAAAACCGAACAATAAAAAATGTATGAACCGATTCTAAACCGAAAACCGAAATAAACCGAATAAAAACCGAAAAAACAGAACAGTTAAATCTAACTTCTAAAAACCGAAAAAACTTGACTGAATAAGAAACTTAACGGCCATTTTCCCTGCAAAGTAACTGAGCAAGTGTTTGCTATTTTGCTAAGCAAAACCACAACCAAATCTAACTTCTAAGAATCAAACACCAATAGTCTCAAAACAATTAAACAAATACAAAGCTTAGTTCATGTCCTCACAAGATGAAGCATGACCATAAGTCCATAACCATTAATCGATTACTCCAAAATCCATTAATCTAAATCCATTAATCCAATAATCTATGTCTTGAAAGTTGAAACAAGATCAAAACATAATTGAAGTCTTCAATTATCAATCAATCACTTCACATGTCTCCACTCTCCATCATAAGATCCAAAACCTAGAAAATGAACAAAGATTATATAGAATTAAAACTTTGTAAGATATACTTAAAAGGCCAATTCATTTAGCATAATATTAACTATACCTTTTTGCTTCTAAACAAATTGTAACTGAATCCTTTCTCTTGCATCATGACTTCAAACATTCAAGCGGTTCTGTAACACCCCCAAATATATATCCTTGAAAGGTATTACCGCCAGTGACCTCGTATTTCACATCCGAAGCCACCCCAGGCTTAACCCGTTTATATAAATCATAAAACAACAATTATAATACAAAATATCATAACTTTTTATTAAAGCAAATGTTTCAGAATTACATCCATGATTCAAAATACATAATCAAATATATTATAGCGGAAGTCTTAATACATAAAGGACACAAGGGTCTTGATCTAAACGATCACCCGCCAAGGAATCTCAACCTGGTAAAACTCTTCAAAATTCCAACTGCCATCATTGTCATTTCTAGCCTTCATTGAAACTGCAGTTTATCTAATGTGTCGTATGAGACGGATGACACCAGCCAACCATGCAAGGGAATATAATCGGTTGGTTAGTCTAATGAAAGACTATGCAAGGGTAAAACAGAAAGGTTCTAAGTAGTCGTATTAGGTTAGACCCATCGCTTCTCGAATAAAAGTCGATGACGATAGTCAACCACCATACTCCTACTGAAATATACGAAATGCATGATCAAGAGAAAAGACTCTGAAAGAATGAGTCTTACGGAAACATATGAAGAGAAGACTCCAAAAGGTTGAGTCTTATCGGAAAGTATGACAAGTGCTTGGGAACATCAATTTCACACAAGCGTTTTAAAACTGACTTGGTGTTTCGGTTCACGACCAACCTCACCGCACAATGCGAATTCAGATTGGAAAGAGAACTTTACTCTGACCAAAGTCTAGACGAGTTTCCTAGCTGCACTACTCTCTTAGCTGCACTATTCGCCTGAGGGTATATTAATTATGTGCACTAAATCACTTATCTTATTTAATTCCAAAACGTACATTTTACGTTATAAGCTTTTAAGATCTCTTCACAAGAGATATCGGATCTCCTCACAAGAGATATCAAAGGGAATACATCCCAAATGGTGGCACCAACTGTGTGCACATACCCTGAGTAAGGGTAAGGTCATGACCGAAGATACTAGGGAAAATCCTCCTAGTACCATTATCAAGAAACCACTAAACCTCACAAGGTACATAGTGTTCCTACGAATATGTAACACCCCCAAAACTTAACCCTTTTGGAAAGGTATTACCGCCAGTGACCCCAGTGTTCCTTACCGAGATCACCCAAGGCTTTACCGTTTAAATACAATTTATGAAATACAAATGATACATAATGATCAAAGCATTCAATCCCAACAAAACATTGTTAAAGAAACATGAGTCACATGATTACAACCCAATCCCGAATAGGCCAACACAGAGTTTAAACCAAACACAGCGGAAGTCTTATAAAGCACATTACAACCAAAGTCATTGTCCAAAAGATCTCAACTTGATTAAAGAAATAATTAAAACGTTCAAAAACCACTGTCGACTCCATAGTCCTTCTATTCTTCTGAGCTACTTTCGATATGATGTGCCGAATCGAACGGATGACACCAGCCCACATGCGGAGAACAAAGTTCGTGGGTTAGTCTACTTGAATAGACTAGCAAGGGTAAAAAGCATAATGGTTTGAAGTAGTCGTATTAGGTTAGACTCATCGCTTCTCGAATAATAATCGATGACGATAGTCAACCATCATACTCCTACTGGAATAGACAAGAGGTATGCACAAGAGAAGATTCTGGAAGACTGAATCTTCACAGAAATCGACTCGAAAAGAGACTCCAAGAGATTGTGTCCTTAAGGAAATATGACAAATCTGGAATGTTTACAGAATCATACAACAATGATTTAAAAGTTGACTGAGATGCTTCGATTCACGACCAACCTCATCGCATACCGCGAATCCAGATTGGAAAGAGAACGTACTATGATCAAAGTCGAGACGAGTTTTTCTAGCTGCACTTTAACTTAGCTGCACTACTCGTCGAGGGTTTATTAATTATGTGCGTCGAGTAGCACTTATCTGATTTATATTACAAACCACACATCACATTATTAGACTTTTACATGTGTACCCCATCATTGGGACGACACATCTTAGCATACGTTTCGTCGAGAGTGACGTACACCGGAAGGTTTGTGACACCAGCTAAGTGTCCTGTCTCTACACACTTGTGAAAGAGACCGATCATGATCTTAGAATAGTACCAGATGGAGACGAGCCACCCCGATACCAGATTATAAAGAAACGACCAGACGAAGTCCGAGTACATTCCTAGCTATCAGTGCTAATCACACAGATACAACACAATAACAGTTACAGGATAAATCCACATAAAGGCCCGAAAGGCGATCACAGATAATAGCGTTGTTCTAACAGATATACAACCTATTATATGATTTTCAAAACAGTTTATCAAAACCGTTTCCAGACAAACAGAGTATTCATTCCAAATTAATTACTCAGATAAGCTATTGATAATTAATGTAAATATGAAACGAATGAGCAAGAGCGAACCGCCACTTGCCTTAATCCGCATAATAGAAACAAGCCTTACGACAACGACCGGATTCCGGGCTCGACATGGGTATAGCGCCGCTAGCACAAACACCTTCGAGTCGACCCATAAAAGGAACCCTAAGTTAGATCCGACATAACCACAGTACGAATCTAAAAACGACGAAAGAGAACGAAAGGAAAGGCACCACGACCACAACCAACCAAGCCAAAGCCACGAAGGCATTCTGGGCACTGGCGGCGGTCGCTGTTCTTGGCGGCGGTCTCCGTTCTTGGCGGCGGTCGCCGCAATTCATCACGGCGGTCGCCGTGAAGAACGCGGCGGTCGCCGTGAAGAACTCAAACGACAGAAGCGGCGAGAAAACTCATCCAAATGATGCGCGTTTTGACCCCTTTATGCCTTGCGTGTGTTCTGACCTCCAAAGGCAACCAAAAGGCTTCTAAAGGGCTTCTGGAACACCACCAAACGACACCGATGAGAGCTTCCGAACTCCGGCGAAACACAACTCTGACGACACGAAAATTTGGCAGAGGTTCGGTGTTTGGGATGGCTCAAATCCCTTCCCCAACACTTCCTTTTATAGCCAAAGCATCGAGAGCACGAAGATGGGCCTACGAAAGCTAGTTAGGCGCTTGCCAGAACCACGCCGGCGACCATCGGTTAAAGACCTCTGGGTAATCACGGCGGGCGCCGCAACTTTGCCTACGGCGGGCGCCGTTATTACGGCGGTCGCCGTTCCTAGCTCTGGCGAGCCCAGCGTAGGAGACGACGACCTGACACATCGGGCCCAGCGATGGCGGGCGCCGTGACTGTACGGCGGTCGTCGTTTTGCCTTTTCCCGCCCATTCAGCTTTTGGATGAGAAAGACATTAACCCGGGATAAAAATTATCGTACACGAACACGTATAAACATTCAAAGCACGTCGTCTGTATTTTATTTCACTGAGAAAAATATTACAGATACAGAGCACATTACAGAATGTCTCAAGCTACTTGAATTAAATCCGACATACTAAACGAGTACTTGGGAAAATTCCAAAATTCCCAAAATAACCTTACAAAAATACGGGGTATCACATCTCCTCCCCCTTAAAAGAAGTTTCGACCCTGAAACTTAGGTCGAAAATAACTCGGGAAAATGCCTGAGCATATCTGACTCGGTTTCCCACGTCTCCCAAGTAACTTCTTCGGTCCCTGACTTGGACCACAGCACTCATACCAATGGCACGATCTTGTTGCGCAAACGCTTCTCCCGACGCTCCAAAATGCGCACGGGCAACTCTTTATAAGTACCATTAGCTTGAATCTCGATGTCCTCATAACTAAGCACATGAGACTCATCTGGCACATACTTTCTGAGCAAAGATACGTGGAACACATTATGCACCGGGTGAGCCGATGGCGGCAACGCCAAGTGGTATGCTAGAGATCCTACTCTATCCAGAATCTCGAATGGTTCCACGTAGCGAGGGTTAAGCTTCCCACGCTTACCAAATCTGAAAACTCCTTTGGATGGCGATACCTTGACAAAAACCTTGTCACCGACCTCGAACTCGACAGTCATACGCTTCCGATCTGCGTAGGACTTCTGTCGACTCTGAGCGGTCAACATCCTTTGTCTGATCAAAGCAATGTCTGAGGCCGTCCTTTTGACCAACTCTGGTCCAAGCAGAATTTTGTCGGCATTATCATCCCAACAAATCGGAGATCTGCATCTGCGACCATACAAAGCTTCAAACGGAGCCATCTTGATTGTAGCATGCCAGCTATTATTGTACGTGAACTCAATCAGACTCAAGTTGTCCTCCCAGCTAGTCGGATGATCGAGTACACAAGCTCTAAGCATATCCTCCAGGGTCTGGATGGTCCTTTCAGACTGGCCATCTGTCTGAGGATGAAACGCGGTGCTGAACCTCAACTCGGTTCCCATAGCCTTATGAAGTTCCTGCCAGAACCTTGACATGAAACGGCCATCTCGGTCCGATACAATGGTCTTAGGAATGCCATGTAAGCGGACAATCTCCTTCTGGTAGACTTCTGCTAACTTCTGGGTTTCCCATGTGGTCTTGATGGCTATGAAATGAGCACTCTTCGTAAGCCTATCCACAATTACCCAGATAGCATCCCTCTGACTTTGAGTCTTTGATAGCCCAGTGACGAAGTCCATGGCAATGTCCTCCCATTTCCATTCTAGCACTGGGAGAGGTAGCAACTCACCACCTGGCCTGCGGTGTTCGATCTTGACCTTCTGGCAAGTTAAGCACTTTGCCACAAAGTTTGCTACGTCCCACTTCATGTTTGGCCACCAAAACTTCTTCCTGAGGTCCTTGTACATCTTGCTAGAGCCAGGATGTACAGAATAAGCAGATGAATGAGCTTCTCTCATCACCAACTGACGAAGACCTTCTGTGTCAGGCACACAGATCCGATCCTGAAACCAAAGTGATCCATCATCCTGAACCACAAAACTGGGAGCTTTCCCATCCATCACTTCACTGCTTAACTTCACCAAGATGATGTCATCGACTTGCTTTTCTTTGATCTGATCCAGCAGTGTAGCCTGAATTTCCATCATACTTAGGTACCCTCTACGCTGGTCATACAAGACTTCAATGTCGCATGACTCTTGGTTTAGCTTGGTCTGAGCAGTAAGTAGAGCAACTATAATCTCGTGCGTTGTCTTCCGGCTTAGTGCATCAGCTACTACATTAGCCTTGCCCAGATGATACAGCAACTCCATGTCGTAGTCTTTGAACAACTCTAGCCAGCGACGTTGTCTCATATTTAGCTCCTTTTGAGTAAATATATACTTGAGACTTTTGTGGTCAGTGAAGACTTGGCATCTTATACCATAGAGGTAATGCCTCCAAATCTTTAGCGCAAAGACAACCACTGCTAACTCAAGATCATGGGTCGGATAGTTTTCTTCGTAAGTCTTGAGTTGTCTAGATGCGTAAGCAATAACTCTGCCTCTCTGCATCAGTACACAACCCAAACCACACTTTGAAGCATCACTATAGACCACATAATCATCATTCCCTTCTGGGAGTGCTAACACGGGTGCCGAGGTCAGCCGTCGCTTCAACTCCTGGAAACTGGCATCGCACTTGTCATTCCAGACAAACTTCTTGTGAACCTTGCGGAGTAGATTGGTCATAGGTAGAGCGATCTTTGAAAATCCTTCTACGAACCTTCTGTAATACCCGGCAAGTCCAAGAAAACTACGCACCTCCTTCACGTTCTGGGGCTGTGTCCAATTAGCCACCGCTTCAATCTTTTGGGGATCAATCATAACCCCATTTTTATTGATCACGTGGCCTAAGAAAGCCACTTCCTTTATCCAGAATTCACATTTAGACAATTTAGCAAAAAGTTGATGTTGTCTAAGGATTGACAAGGCAATCCACAGATGTTCCTCGTGGACTTCTTCATTCGGAGAATAGATCAGAATGTCGTCGATGAAGACCACCACGAACTTATCCAAGTACTGGTGAAAACATCGGTTCATCAAATCCATAAAGACAGCTGGAGCATTTGTAAGCCCAAAAGGCATCACTATGAACTCGTAATGGTCCTAAACGCAGTTCTAGGAATGTCCTGCTCACGAATCCTGAATTGATGATATCCAGATCTCAGATCGATCTTGGAAAAAATCTTTGCTCCCTGCAACTGGTCCAACAGGTCATCAATCCTAGGCAAAGGATACTTGTTCTTGATCGTCACCTTGTTCAACTCTCGGTAGTCGATACAAAGTCGGAACGATCCGTCCTTCTTTTTGACGAACAATACCGGAGCACCCCACGACGATGCACTCGGCCTGACATAACCTTTGTCAAGAAGATCTTCAAGTTGATTCTTTAATTCTTGCATCTCAGCTGGAGCCATCTGATACGGTGATTTGGAAATCGGCGCCGTACCAGGCTCAAGATCAATTGAAAATTCTACGTCACGGTTCGGGGGTAATCCAAGAATTTCTTTCGGAAAGACATCCGAAAACTCCCTAACTACAGGAATATCAAGAACCTCAGGTCCATCCTTCACAGGCGAATCCAAGTAGCAAAGGTACCCGACACATCCTTGTCGTAGTAGCTTAAACACAGCCATCGCATTGATCAGCTTGCCGTTATCAGCGTCATTTCGACCTTTGAACTTGTACACGAACTGGCCCCCAGATGACACCGTCACCGTTCTTGAACTGAAGTCGATCACCGCCTTGTGACGCGTCAGCCAATCCATACCGAGAATAATGTCGTATGGAGCCATGGCTATGCAGATTAAATCTGCCTCGAATTCCTTACCCTGAATGGTAATCGGAAAGTCGGACAGATGCTTGGTTCCCACCAAACGTTTTCCATTAGGAAGATTAACGACGAAAGGGTCGCACGAATCGTTGCACACTAAATCTAACTTGCTAACACAGCTATCCGAAATAAAGGAATGCGTAGCACCAGAATCAAACAGAATGCACACTGAAGTAGAGTGAAGGTATAGAGTACCTTGAGCAATTGGAGCATTTGGTCCATCTGCTTCACGCATCTCGTACAAGCGTTGGCCCTGACTTCCAGAAACAGTTGGGGCTTTTCCCCTATTTTGTGCAGTCGTCTGCACTGACGGGCTAGGAGTCTCGGCAGGCTTGAACCTAGGTCGGTTACTCTGATGAACTGACCCTTGCTGCGACTCTACTCCCTTCTGCTTCCCCTGCTTGCAGAACTTTTGCAGATGACCATCCCGTCCACACCCAAAGCACGACCTCTTCTCCTTCTGACACTCATTGCTCTTGTGCCCAGCCGTATCACAGTTATAACACTGAACTGAACTCCGGGTCTGCCCTGACTACTGAGTCGATCCTCCTTGCGTCATCTCCGTCTTAGCTCGGCCGGACTTGGCAAAGTTAGACGGTGACGCATGGCGCTTAAAACCACCTCCCTGGTTCTGGTTCTACATCGACTTCTGTCGATTGCGCCTTTTGGTCGACTCCTCTAGAGTTACCTCCAGCTTATAGGCACAATCCACGTACTGCTCCAAGGTAGAGCATGTGTGGTGCACCATTAACGGCTTGATATCCGGGCTCATCCACTCGTGGAAGTACCAGATCTTTTGGGCCTCCCTGGTGATCTCGGCAGGGGCGTACTGTAAAAGATGATTGAACTTAGACGCCAACTCGGTCACTTTCAGACCATCCGTCTTTGGGTACAAGAACTCTTTATGCTTCTCCTCTCTCATAGCACGAGAGAAAAAGTGATCAACCATCTTGGTCTTGAACATCGACCAAGTCAACACTGGGCTCTCAGCCAAACCTGTGTTCTCCCACCACTCGCTAGCCTCCTCCTTCAGCTGAAGAGAAGCGATATGGACCTTCTCGGCATCAGTACACTCCACGTTCCGAAACAGCCTCTCCATATGGGAGAACCAATGAGTCACTGCTACTGGCTCCCCTTTCCCGTTATAGCAATCGGGCCTCATGGAAGTGATGGTCTTAAGAGCGCGACCATAGCTGTCTCTAGCCCTGACGGCATTCTCTTGAACCACAGGGTTTCTGGGCTCCACAACATAAGGAACCGCTGGGTGAGTAGGCACTTCTTGCGCTTGAGGCGCACTGGGTCTCAATACGCCTGCAATTGCCTGCATCACAATCCCGTGAATCGCCTCAACAGCTGCAGCATCAAATAGTGCAGGCGCTTGGGTCTGATCTTGACCTTCATGCCTGTGCTGGACGCGAGACTCTGACTTGGCTAGTCCTAGAACCGGCTCGAATCGAGTTCCTCGTGCTTCTTGGGTTCACCATCTGTTTACCGATCCAATTCCAAGCATTGAATACATTAATATTATGCAATATACTTATGCAATATACCAACGTAAAGAAATTACTCAGAATAGATCAACTTGGCATTTTATAGATGAACCTTCGAACTGTTACACAAGCTACATATTAGTCTATCATCCGAGCGCTAGGACAACATTGCTCGAAGATAAAAGTGTTTCCCAGAGTACTTGCCGCAATACTGAAATATTACACATAGTATAAACTTGGAATACTAAGAAATGAACTACTGCGATAGGCAACGCCAATTCTCATCAAGGCATTCCAAAATGTCTCCCATAAGACTGGCTACTCGTGCAAGGTCTTTTCGGACTAGGCTCACCATCGAGCTCTGGCGATGGGTTTCGCACCCGGCTTGACCCTGAAGCACATGGTCCTACCTCAGTCATGGTAAGGTATGGGTCGTCCATGACTGGCCCTCCTATCCCAGCCCTCCTCTGAGTACTGGCGATCAGCTCATCCCTCCGACGCTGCTGCTCTGCAGAGATTACCTCGCTCTGGCGGAGGATCTCCTGCAGCTCGGATTCTGACCTCCTTCTTCTTGGAGTAGGGATAGGATGAGATTCTCTGTCACTTCTCCTAATACCGTACTCGATATACAGTGCCTCCCAATTAGCTTCTGACATGGGTGCGTACTCTGGCATTGGTGGCAACTCTTGCATAGGTGGTAACTCTGTAATGGGGTGAATAAATTGCATCCCCGTTTCCTGACTATCCACCAGCAAGTGCCTCAAGTCATCGGACTCCTGGTTTTGTCCGCTGAGGTCCATCTCGGTATCCTCCTCGGGATCATCCTCGATGGGGTCCTCTTCCTCTTCGGGGTCATCCTCTATGGGGTCCTCTTCCTCATCTTCCTCCTCGCTCCCTTCAATAATCACATCCATCAGGTAATTGTCATTGTAGTACCCTCTCGCGTACCTAGACGATTCATCATCTTGCATTGCTTCCTCCCTTGGTGGTTCCACTGGCGCTGTCACATGAACTACAACATTCCTTGACACCAGAACTACCGACTCAGGAAGCACATGCTTGATCTCCTCAAATGGGCTGCTCGGGCCTCCAACCTCGAAGCACCTCTGGGGTATAGGAAAGTCTAGCCTTTCGGTAGACGGTGAATCCATCTCGGCATCTTCCGACCCCTTCTTCAGAGAGAGACATGCACCCATCTCCTATAGGATAACGATGAAGGAGTTAGTCTTTCTAGACATAGAAGCAAGCTTACTATATCAGACTATCCAGAAGACATGACTATGAACGGTGTTTTTAAATTCTTTTTACTTTGAAAATTCAGAGCCCTTTTTAAAGCATTTTCGAAAATGGATAAATGGTTTATAAAAATCTTAAACCCGTTTTAAAACCTTTGGCTCTAATACCACAACTGTAACACCCCCAAAACTTAACCCTTTTGGAAAGGTATTACCGCCAGTGACCCCAGTGTTCCTTATCGAGATCACCCAAGGCTTTACCGTTTAAATACAATTTATGAAATACAAATGATACATAATGATCAAAGCATTCAATCCCAACATAACATTGTTAAAGAAACACGAGTCACGGGATTACAACCCAATCCTGAATAGGCCAACACAGAGTTTAAACCAAACACAGCGGAAGTCTTATAAAGCACATTACAACCAAAGTCATTGTCCAAAAGATCTCAACCTGATTAAAGAAATAATTAAAACGTTCAAAAACCACTGTCGACTCCATAGTCCTTCTATTCTTCTGAGCTACTTTCGATCTGATGTGCCGAATCGAACGGATGACACCAGCCCACATGCGGAGAACAAAGTTCGTGGGCTAGTCTACTTGAATAGACTAGTAAGGATAAAAAGCAGAATGGTTCGAAGCAGTCGTATTAGGTTAGACTCATCGCTTCTCGAATAATAATCGATGACGATAGTCAACCATCATACTCCTACTGGAATAGACAAGAGGTATGCACAAGAGAAGATTCTGGAAGACTGAATCTTCACAGAAATCGAC
The DNA here is from genome assembly GCA_027886185.1 of Rheum nobile. Classification (NCBI taxonomy): domain Eukaryota; kingdom Viridiplantae; phylum Streptophyta; class Magnoliopsida; order Caryophyllales; family Polygonaceae; genus Rheum; species Rheum nobile. The sequence goes on along the minus strand of WOAB01000044.1, from coordinate 96,431 downwards.
TCGAAAAGAGACTCCAAGAGATTGAGTCCTTAAGGAAATATGACAAATCTGGAATGTTTACAGAATCATACAACAATGATTTAAAAGTTGACTGAGATGCTTCGGTTCACGACCAACCTCATCGCATACCGCGAATCCAGATTGGAAAGAGAACGAACTATGATCAAAGTCGATACGAGTTTTCCTAGCTGCACTATAACTTAGCTGCACTACTCGTCGAGGGTTTATTAATTATGTGCGTCGAGTAGCACTTATCTGATTTATATTACAAACCACACATCACATTATTAGACTTTTACATGTGTACCCCATCATTGGGACGACACATCTTAGCATACGTTTCGTCGAGAGTGACGTACACCGGAAGGTTTGTGACACCAGCTAAGTGTCCTATCTCTACACACTTGTGAAAGAGACCGATCATGATCTTAGAATAGTACCAGATGGAGATGAGCCACCCCGATACCAGATTAGAAAGAAACGACCGGACGAAGTCCGAGTACATTCCTAGCTATCAGTGCTAATCACACAGATACAACACAATAACAGTTACAGGATAAATCCACATAAAGGCCCGAAAGGCGATCACAGATAATAGCGTTATTCTAACAGATATACAACCTATTATATGATTTTCAAAACAGTTTATGAAAACCGTTTCCAGAAAAACAGAGTATTCATTCCAAATTAATTACTCAGATAAGCTATTGATAATTAATGTAAATATGAAACGAATGAGTAAGAGCGAACCGCCACTTGCCTTAATCCGCATAATAGAAACAAGCCTTACGACAACGACGGGATTTCGGGCTCGACACGGGTATAGCTCCGCTAGCACATACACATTCGAGTCAACCCATAAAAGGAACCCTAAGTTAGATCCGACATAACCACAATACGAATCTAAAAACGACGAAAGAGAACGAAAGGAAAGACACCACGACCACAACCAACCAAGCCAAAGCCATGAAGGCATTCTGGGCACTGGCGGCGGTCGCTGTTCTTGGCGGCGGTCTCCGTTCTTGGCGGCGGTCGCCGTAATTCATCACGGCGGTCGCCGTGAAGAACGCGGCGGTCGCCGTGAAGAACTCAGACGACAGAAGCGGCGAGAAAACTCACCCAAATGATGCGCATTTCGACCCCTTTATGCCTTGCCTGGGTTCTGACCTCCAAAGGCAACCAAAAGGCTTCTAAAGGGCTTCTGGAACACCATCAAACGACACCGATGAGAGCTTTCGAACTCCGGCGAAACACAACTCCGACGACACGAAAATTTGGCAGAGGTTCGGTGTTTGGGATGGCTCAAATCCCTTCCCCAACACTTCCTTTTATAGCCAAAGCATCGGGAGCACGAAGATGGGCCTACGAAAGCTAGTTCGACGCTTGCCAGAACCACGCCGGCGACCATCGGTTAAAGACCTCTGGGTAATCACGGCGGGCGCCGCAACTTTGCCTACGGCGGGCGCCGTAATTACGGCGGTCGCCGTTCCTAGCTCTGACGAGCCCAGCGTAGGAGACGACGGCCTGACACATCGGGCCCAGCGACGGCGGGCGCCGTCGCTGTACGGCGGTCGCCGTTTTGCCTTTTCTCTCCCATTCAGCTTTTGGATGAGAAAGACATTAACCCGAGATAAAAATTATCGTACGCGAATGCGTATAAACATTCTAAGCACGTCGTCTGTATTTTATTTCACTGAGAAAAATATTACAGATACAGAGCACATTACAGAATGTCTCAAACTACCTGAATTAAATCCGACGTACTAAACGGGTACTCGAGAAAATTCCAAAATTCCCAAAATAACCTTACAAAAATACGGGGTATCACAGAATACCCCCCCTTAAAAGAAGTTTCCACCCCGAAACTTAGGTCGAAAATAACTCGGGAAAATCCGTACCAATGGTACCACCTTGTTCCGTAACTACTTCTCACGGCGTTCGAGAATACGCACCGGTATCACCTCGTAGGTACCATTTGTCTGAATCTCGATGTCGTCATAACTCAGCACATGAGACTCATCTGGCACGTACTTTCTCAACAAAGATACGTGGAACACGTTATGCATTGGATGTGCCGATGGTGGCAATGCCAAACGATACGCTAGAGACCCCACTCTATCAAGGATCTCAAACGGTCCCACATAGCGAGGGTTAAGCTTTCCACGCTTACCAAACCTAAATACACCCTTGGATGGCGACACTCTGATAAACACCTTGTCACCAACCTCAAACTCGACATTCCTATGCTTTAGATCTACGTAAGACTTCTGTCGACTCTGAGCTGTCAACATCCTTTGTCTTATCAAAGCAATGTCCAAGGCAGTCCTTTCGACTAACTCCGGTCCGAGCAGAACCTTGTCGGCATTTTCATCCCAACAAATCGGAGATCTTCACCTTCGACCGTACAAAGCCTCGAATGGAGCCATCTTAATGGTAGCATGCCAACTATTGTTGTATGTGAACTCAATCAGACTCAGGCTGTTCTCCCAGCTAGTCGGACGATCGAGTGTACAAGCTCTTAGCATATCTTCCAAGGTCTAGATGGTCCTCTCAGACTGTCCATCCGTCTGAGGATGAAACGCAGTGCTGAATCTCAACTTGGTTCCCATGGCCTTATGTAGTTCTTTCCAGAATCTTGACATGAATCGGCCATCACGATCCGATACAATGGTCTTTGGAGTACCATGTAAACGGATGATCTCATGTAAAAACACTTCTGATAACTTCTGGGTTCCCCATGTTGACTTGATAGCCACAAAATGAGCACTCTTCGTGAGCCTGTCAATGATTACCCATATAGCATCTTTCTGGCTTTGAGTCTTTGGCAGCCCAGTGATGAAATCCATAGAAATATCTTCCCATTTCCATTCTGGCACTGGAAGAGGTAGCAACTCACCACCTGGTCTACGATGTTCTATCTTGACCTTCTGACAAGTCAAGCATTTCGCCACAAACTCTGCTACATCCCACTTCATGTTGGGCCACTAGAACTTCTTCTTGAGGTCCTTGTACATCTTGCTAGAGCCTAGATGTACAAAATAAGCTAATGAATGGGCCTCCTTCATCACCAACTGGCAAAGACCATCAACGTCAGGCACACAGATCCGGTTCTGAAACCAGAGTGATCCATCTTCCTGAATCACGAAACCGGAGCTTTCCCGTCCATCACTTCATTGCTTATGTAATATCCCTCATTTTGATAAGGAAATTTTGGTATTTTTTCCAGCTTTTCTTGTATAAGATATTTGTGCGAGATATTTATATAAGATATTTGTACAAGATATTTGTGCCAGGTGTGCGTACAAGATATCTGTGTACAAAATATTTATATAAGATATTCGTGCAAGATATTTATATGAGATTTGTGTGTGAGATGGTTGTACAAGATGTTTGGGTACGAATATATTTAACCCGGGGTTAAAAGAACCCGTACCCATACTTTCCTCGGCCATTCAATGCGACCTTTTAGAAAAATCATCGTAACTCTTGATTCCATGATCCGTTCAAAGTGCAATTTGGAAGGATTAAAATAGACTTCTAGATCTAACTCCTCGATTTTGAATCACCTCATTCGGAGTTCGGAGCTGAGAGAACGGCCCCATCGAAGTCAGGACGATTTCCTGATGGTCGCCACCGCCCCGCGGTGAGAAGGGTGCCGCGCCCCGCGGTAAGACGTCAGTGAGTTCGTCATCGCGATAAGTTTTTTTGCATCGTCATGCTTGGGCAATCCTTGCTCCCCAAGGCTTTTCTTCTGGTTGAGACACGTCCTTGCATGCGTGGCTTGCTTGTGGTTGTCCTGGTTGTCCTATAAGTAGAGAGGGAGAGCCGTGAGAGAGGCCATAAGTTAGCTTCTTCACCATCTTCTTCCTCCCAAACACCATTTTTTCTGAACTTGAGAGCTTGTTTCGAGAGACTTTCGAGCCTCTTTTTGATCATTAGAAAGTGGTTTCTAAGAGATGGTTTGTAGCTTAAGAAGGTGGGAGACTCAACCAAGAACGAATCGAAGCCTAAGGGATCGATTTGGGTAAGTTTTCCCCGATAAATCTTCTCGTTTCATCGCCTCTGCTCGACCACCGCCCCGCGGCACAAAGGTCTAGCGCCCCGCGGTGAGGTCTGGCGCCCCGTGGTGGGCTTGTCCGAAGGGGTGTCTTGGGTGTTGGCTTGGTCGAGGCTTGGCTTTCTTGGACCCTTTGATTCTTATTCTTTTAAGATTCATATATGTGGATATTGAATCTAAGTTAGGATCTCGTTATGGGTCGTTTCTTTGGGATTTATTATCCAGGATATGTCCTAGTTTCAGACCCAAGAACCCGTTGTTCTAAGCTTTGTTCAAGCTTTCGTCTATTCCAGGCAAGTGGCGGTTCGCTCTTGCTTAATCATGTTTCATTAATTATTAATTGTTTAGTTGTTAATTAATTTGGGAGGATTATTAATTATGTTGGGAACAGTTTTGATAACTATATGTGTTTAACTGTTTAGTTAACACTTGAGGCTTTGATGTGATTTATTGATGTGTTTAACTGTTTAGTTAACACTTGAGGATTTGATATGATCTATTGATGTGTTTAACTGTTTAGTTAACACTCGAGGGCTTGATGTGATTTGTTGATGTGTTTAACTGTTTAGTTAACACTTGAGGGCTTTGTTGTGATTTGTTGATATATGGAACTGCTTGTGTTAGCATTTGTGTGAATTAATTGTTAATGTTTTTCGCCCTTGCTTAGTCTATTCATTAGACTAACCCCTTGTATTTTATTTATCTGCAATGTCATGGTGGTGTCGTCCGTCCGTTTCGGCACATACAGGTCCAAAAAGGCTAGATCGACTATGAACATGAACGGTGTTTGAAAATGTTTTAATCAGGCTACGATCTTTGGGCATTGACTACTGAGGTCAATACTCTTGTAAATTATTTTAAGTCTTCCGTTGTATTGTAATGACTCTGTATTTTGTCATCTTTGGAATTGTGTTGAAATTCCACGACTATGTTTTAAATGAAAGTTATGGTAATTTTGTACCATAATTGTTCTTTATGATTTGTGTTTAAACCGGTAAAGCCTGGGGTGGCTTCGGTGTGGAAACCGAGGTCACTGGCGATAATACCTTTCCAAATGGGTTATAAATTTGGGGGTGTTACAGCTTAGCTTCACCAAGACTACATCATCAACTTGTCTCTCCCTGATTTGATCAAGTAGCGTGGCCTGAATCTCCAGCATACTCAGATATCCTCTACGTTGATCGTACAAGACTTCAATTTCGCACAACCCTTGGTTTAGCTTAGTCTGAGCAGTGAGTAAAGCCACTACAGTCTCGTGCGGCATCTTCCGGCTCAATGCATCGGCTACTATATTAGCCTTGCTCGGATGATACAACAATTCGATGTCGTAGTCTTTGAGTAGCTCTAACCAACGATGTTGTCTCATATTTAGCTCCTTCTGAGTGAATATATATTTGAGACTCTTGTGATTGGTGAAGACTTGACACCTTACACCATAGAGATAGTGTCTCCAAATCTTCAGCGCAAAAACTACAGCTGCTAGTTCCAGATCATGAGTCGGATAGTTTGCCTCATAAGTCTTCAATTGTCGGGATGCGTATGCAATAACCTTGCCTCTCTGCATCAGCACACATCCCAAACCACTCTTCGAAGCATCACTATAGACCACATAACCATCATTCCCTTCCGATAGCGCTAACATTGGTATGGAGGTCAGACATAACTTCAACTTCTGAAAACTGGCCACGCACTTGTCATCCCAGACAAACTTCTTATGGACTTTGCGGAGCAGAACGGTCATGGGTAGAGTGATCTTAGAGAATCCCTCCACGAACCGTCTATAATAACCAGCGAGTCCTAGAAAACTACGTACCTCCTTCACATTCTGAGGCCACTTCCAATTGGCTACTGCTTCAATCTTCTGGGGATCAACCATAATCCCATTCTCATTAATCACATGGCCTAAGAAAGCCACTTCCTTGATCCAAAAGTCACACTTAGACAACTTTGCATACAACTGATTTTGTCTAAGAACTGACAAAGTGATCCGAAGATGTTCCTCGTGAGCTTCCTCACTCGGGGAATAAATTAAAATATCGTCGATGAAGACCACTACGAACTTATCCAAGTATTGGTGGAAACATCGATGCATCAGATCCATGAAGACTGCTGGAGCATTGGTAAGTCCAAATGGCATGACTACGAACTCGTAGTGACCATATCTCGTCCGAAACGCAGTCCTCGGAATATCCTCCTCACGAATCCTGAGCTGATGGTAACCAGACCTCAGATCGATTTTGGAAAAGACCTTTGCTCCCTGCAGTTGATCCAACAGATCATCAATCCTCGGCAACGGATACTTATTCTTGATCGTGACCTTATTCAACTCACGATAGTCGATACAAAGTCGGAACGATCCATCCTTCTTCTTGACGAACAAGACCGGAGCACCCCAAGGCGATGCACTCGGCCTTATATAACCCTTCTCAAGAAGATCTTCGAGTTGCTTCTTCAACTCTTGCATCTCACGAGGAGCCATCCGGTACGGTGCCTTAGAGATCGGCGCAGTACCAGGCTCGAGATCGATAGTAAATTATACGTCACGATGCGGGGGTAAACCAGGAATCTCCTCCGGAAAGACATCCGGATATTCACAAACAACCGGAATATCAGGAATTGAAGGTTCATCTTTCTTGGGCTCGTCTAGATAGCACAGGTACCCGACACAACCTTGTCGAAGTAGCTTGAACGCAACCATCGCATTGATAAGCCTGTCGTTATCAGCGTCATTCCGACCCTTAAACTTGCATACATACTGGCCCCCAGATGACACCGTCACAGTCCTTGAGCTGAAATCGATTACCGACCCATGACGCGTCAGCCAATCCATACCGAGAATAATGTCGTATGGAGCCATGTCTATACAGATCAAATCTGCTTCGAACTTCTTACCCTGGATGGTAATCGGAAATTCTGACAAACGCTTGGTTCCAACCAAATGTTCACCATTAGGAAGATTCACAACGAAAGGTTCACAAACCTCGTTGCAAACTAACCCTAACTTACTGACACAACTTTCTGAAATAAAAGAATGGGTAGCACCTGAATCAAATAACATATATACAGAAGTAGAATGAAGGTATAGAATACCTTGAGCAATTAGAGCATTAGGTCCATCAGCCTCACGCATCTCGTAAAGGCGTTGATCTTGACCTCCAGAAGCAGTTGGGGCTTTTCCCTTATTCTGTGCAGACGTCTGTATCGAAGGACTAGGAGCTTCCACTGGTCTGAACTTAGGTCGATTGTTCTGATTAACTGACCCTTGCTGCGACTCAGCTCCTTTCTGCCATTGTTATGGACAGAACTTCTGTAAATGTCCCACCTTTTCTCAGCCAAAACACGTCTTCTTCTCCTTCGGACACTCATTACTCTTGTGTCCGTGTGTACCACAGTTATAGCATTGGATCGGACTCTTGCCCTGACCCGATTGACGTGTAGACCCTCCATGAGTCATATCCGTTTTTGCTCTGCCAGACTTGGCAAAATTAGATGGTGGCACGGGACGCTTAAATCCACTCGTCTGAGGCTGGCCCTGCATTGACCTCTGGTGACTTCGTTTCTTTGTTGACTCCTCCAGAGTCACTTCCAACTTATAGGCAGCGTCCACGTACTGTTCCAGAGTAGAGCATCTGTGACGTATCATTAGTGGCTTAATATCTGGGTTCATCCACTCGTGGAAATGCCAGATTTTTTGCTCTTCATTGGACACCTCCGGCCCAGCATACTGCAATAAATGATTGAATTTGGTCGCAAGCTCGGTCACTTTCAAACCATCCGTCTTTGGATAGAGAAATTCCTTATGTTACTCCTCCCTCATAGCTTGAGAGAAGAAATGATCAGTCATCTTGGCTTTAAATATTCTCCAGTTCAAACCTGGGTGATCAGCCAAACCTGTACCTTCCCACCATTCACTGGCTACTTCCTTCAGCTGAAGGGATGCAATGTGCACCTTCTTTGCTTCAGTGCACTCAACATTGCGGAATAGTCGCTCCATGTATGAGAACCAATAAGCCACTTTGACTGGCTCTCCTTTCCCATCATAGCAGTCGGGCCTTATAGAGTTAATGGCCTTCAGTGCTCGGCCATAATTGCCTCTGTTCCTGACTGCTTCTTCTTGCGGCGCATGGACAACTGGCTCCTCAAATCTTGGAACCGCTGGAGGAATTGGCACAACCTGTGCCTGAGGCACAATTGGTCGCATGATGTCGGTGATTGCTTGCATAACGATTCCCCGAATAGCATCAAATACCATTGGAGTGTTGACCGGAACTTGGTCATTGCCCCTTTGATTGTTGTTAGAAGCAGACTCGTGTTCATCCACAGGGTTTACGGTATTCCTCTCATTTGGTCTGGGGTCATTACTTGGCCCAGCACCAGCACGGATGGTGTTCCTTGTGTTCACCATCTGTTTACTGATCGAATTACAAGTATTTTATTACATTAATATCATTCAATATACTTAACGTAATAAAAATCAACTCATAATAGATCAAACTTGGTAATTTTCATTGATAAGCTCAACTGAGCTAATACGTTTTACAAAAGGGATCTCCCGAGCGTCAAGACAAAATTGCCCGGAGACTTAGGTTCTTAACAAAACAACTGAAATACAAGAAAAGAAACCGTTAATCAGCACTGGCCCAATCATGACGCCCTGAAACATTTCATGTAATCGCCACTCCCCATACAAGGTTTCTTCGAACGGGGTTCACCATCGGGGTCTGATGAAAGACTCCTCACCCTGCTCGGTACAGGAGCACATGGCTCATTCCTTGGTCTTGCCCTTCTTAGAGCATGCTCAACTGCCTCGTCCATCTGGCGGCGCTCTTCTCGGGAAATCATCTGACTTAGGCGAAGTGCCTCTCGCGAGTCAGGACTCAACATTAGCCTTCTCTGAGCAGGAATAGGCTGTGAGTTCTCAGATGCATTTTGTGGACCATTTCTTCTTCTGGGAAATACTACCTCGTAAAGCGTATCCCAATCGGCCGAAGTCAATGATGGGTATTCTTGCTCATGCGGCAACTCCGGACTAGGATAGATAAACTCCATTCCCGGGTCCTCGCTGCCCACCAATAAGCGCTCTAAGCCATCAGACTCGTGGCCCTGTCCCTCGAGGTCCTCCTCGGGGTCTACCTCTTCTTCCGGATCCTCTTCCGGGTCTTCTTCAGGATCCTCTTCTTCTGGATCCTCCTCGGGAATCATCTCAATCATGAAGTCGTCGTTGTAATGCCCTCTTGCATACCTTGACCACTCCTCTTCATTTTCCGTGTCCTCCCTTGGCTCCTCTGTAGGTTCTGCCACTGGAGACTTGGTCATATCGGACACTAGTACTACTGACTCGGGTAGTACAGTCTTCACCTCCTCGGGTGGACTACTAGATTCTCCGACCTCGAAGCATCGCAGGGGAACTGGAAACTCAAGCCTCATTGGAGATGGCGGAGCCACCTCGGCTTCTTCCGAGTCCCTTCGAAGAGAAAAGCATGCACCCATAACCTACGGGTGACGATAAAAGAGTTAGTCTTTCTAAATATAGAAGTTCACTTCCATATCAGACTAAAGAAAATGCACGACTAGATCGGCAGAATAAAAATTTTATTTGGAAATTCAAATCCTTCAAAATATTTCTCAGTTCAAAACGAGTAAATGGTTTATAAAAAAATTTGTTCCAAGAAAATGTTTTAAAACCCATCCGTTTTAAAAAAAATCGGCTCTGATACCAAATCTGTAACACCCCCAAATATATATCCTTGAAAGGTATTACCGCCAGTGACCTCGGATTTCACATCCGAAGCCACCCCAGGCTTAACCCGTTTATATAAATCATAAAACAACAGTTATAATACAAAATATCATAACTTTTGATTAAAACAAATGTTTCAGAATTACATCCATGATTCAAAATACATAATCAAATATATTATAGCGGAAGTATTAATACATAAAGGACACAAGGGTCTTGATCTAAACGATCACCCGCCAAGGAATCTCAACCTGGTAAAACTCTTCAAAATTCCAACTGCCATCATTGTCGTTTCTAGCATTCATCGGAACTGTAGTTTATCTGATGTGTCGTATGAGACGGATGACACCAGCCAACCATGCAAGGGAATATAATCGGTTGGTTAGTCTAATGAAAGACTATGCAATGGTAAAACAGAAAGGTTCTAAGTAGTTGTATTAGGTTAGACTCATCGCTTCTCGAATAAAAGTCGATGACGATAGTCAACCACCATACTCCTACTGAAATATACGAAAAGGCATGATCAAGAGAAAGGACTCTGAAAGAATGAGTCTTACAGAAACATATGAAGAGAAGACTCCAAAAGGTTGAGTCTTATCGGAAAGTATGACAAGTGCTTGGGAACATCAATTTCACACAAGCGTTTTAAAACTGACTTAGTGTTTCGGTTCACGACCAACCTCACCGCACAATGCGAATTCAGATTGGAAAGAGAACTTTACTCTGACCAAAGTCTAGACGAGTTTCCTAGTTGCAATACTCTTTTAGCTGTACTACTCGCCTGAGGGTATATTAATTATGTGCACTAAAGCACTTATCTTATTTAATTCCAAAACGTACATTTTACGTTATAAGCTTTTAAGATCTCTTCACAAGAGATATCGGATCTCCTCACAAGAGATATCAAAGGGAATACATCCCAGGGAATATATCCCAAATGGTGGCACCAACTGTGTGCACATACCCTGAGTAAGGGTAAGGTCATGACCGAAGATACTAGGGAAAATCCTCCTAGTACCATTATCAAGAAACCACTAAATCTCGCAAGGTACATAGTGTTCCTATGAATACTCGTTCTAACTAAACAGTTAAAACATAAGAGCAATAATTCACATCAAAGCCATCGAGACCAATAACAGATATAATAGCATTGTTTCTAGCAATATATACAACCTATTATAATATCTGTATTTCAATCATATATATATATAATAGCGTTGGTTCTAGCAATACATACAACCTATTATAATATATCTTTTTAAATCACATACAGTTATCAAAACTGTTCCCAGACGAAAACAATATTCATCCCAAATTAATTAACAATTAAACAATTGATAATCAATATAAATATGGAATGATAAGCAAGAGCGAACCGCCACTTGCCTTAGATTAGACGAGGCTCAATGAAGCTCGAGACGACGGGTTTCCGGGTCCGAAACGAGGAAGAACTCGGATTATAATTTCCTACGGAACGACCCATAACGAAACCCAAAGTTAGATTCGACAATAAATAGTACGAATCTAAAGAAAGGCGAATGAAATCGAAGGAACGAAGTCCCGATCGAAATCACAAAACCCAAGGCCACACCCACAATCGCCCAGGCACACCGCGGGTGCGGTGGCCCTGCCGCGGGTACGGTCACAAGTGCAGTACGACGCGTTGGAATCGATTTGGATTGGCTTTGACTTCCAAACTCCTTGGGCCACCAAACACCACCTTGAGGGCACCTCCTCCTCCTATGGTAGCTCCGGCGACGACCTTGAAGAACTCCGGCGAAAGCTTGCAACTCCGGCGACAAAGGAACGAGAGAGAGAGATTGGAGAGAGAGAGATTTGAGATGTCTTCCTCCTCCAAGCCTCCTCCTTTTATAGGCCAAGCAAGGAGATCAGCTGGCACCTCCCCCACCGCCTCACCGCTTCAGCTCCGACAAGATCGGCAAGCAGCTCAGGCAAAGTTCGGCGGAGCAGAAAAGAAATCATGACGGCGCGGGTGCGGTGGCGACCAATTCTTACCGCGGGTGCGGTGGGTATGACCGCGGGGTGCGGTCAAGGCAAATTCTGTGCCTTTTGCCCACTTTTGTCCGGGAAGAATTATGGGTATGGGTTTTAACCCCGGTTTAAACATATTCGTATCCGAAAAAATATTCTAAGCCCCAAATTTCGTCGAATGTATTTTATTCCACTCAAGGAATTATTACAGAGATAAAGTATTTAACAGAAAGTCTGAACTTCTCTGAAAATAATTCGACTACAATACGAGTGTTTGGAAAACTTACCAAAATACTCTTTACTAAAATGAGGGGTATTACAGGTTCATATCTAACAAACATATCAAGCCATTGGAAGTTTTTACCCCAAAAAACTAACAATTAAACAAGTTTTTACCATCTATCTTACACAAAACCCTAAACCGTAATTTTTAATTCTACCATCTATTTTACACAAACAATATCAATTTCAAACAACAAACTCTATATCCAAACTTCAAATGAAATTTTACTCAAAATTGACAAAAAATTACACAAATTAAACAAATTTCATCATTACAAACTACTTTCACTGCGTAATCTCAACAAATTTGTATAAAAATTAATTTGTAAATTATTATTCAAAATCAAATACTCCAAACAAATGAACAATGACAGTTTTAAGTACTCACATTGGATGAATGTCTATCCGTGATTTAGTAGAGAAATCTAAGCAAGTTTATAATGGCACCAGGCACCTAGTACAGAAATTAGGGTCAGAGAAAAAGTTTATAATGGCACCTGGTTATGCTAAAAAAATTATTTTCAGGTTTATGATATGGCAAATTCACCAGCAAATAATGACAGGATCATCTTGTGTAATTAATAAAAGAGCAAGGGAAAGAAAATTTCCGAAACTAAATTTGAGAATGAGATTCCACCATGATTTGTGTTCTAAACTCTCAATGTTTCTGCCTACCGAGCTAGCTTCGATTTCACGCCCTAATTCGTAATTCTCCCATGTATAATTACACCCTAAATTTGAGATTCCACCATGATTTGTGTTGTGAGATTTGATACAGCTACCATTCCAGTAGAGGAGAATACAGTCGCATGAAAGATGATGTTTGATTTGCTGCTAAAATTAAGAAATAAGATTCCAATAATTGTTTTCTTCAATTCTATACAAACAAACAAGTTTGTGTAGAACTGTAGACCAACAACCAAATAAATAAGCTAGTTTTAATTTGAATCTTCGTGGTGAGAGATCGTAAGAAAAATAATAATGATTTTACACAGAAACCAGACCTTGACCGCTGTAAGAGATGAGAGATGAGAGATCGTAAGAAGCAGCAAATCGTGGAAGATAGAAACAGGACGCTGGACGGAGAAGCAGTAGTCGCCGGACGAATATCAAAATCCGATCACCTTTGTGGTTTCGGGCGAATGTACGAGCAGCAGTAGTCGTGGAACATCGACACAGGACGCCGGACGGAGCAGCCAGAGATCGTCAGGGAGAAGAAGGAACGACGCCGGAGCAGCAGTCGCCGGTCGGACGGAGGCGGAGCTGGTAGCAGCGGCCAGCGGAGCAGCCAACAGGAGAAGAGGCGCCGTTAGGGTTTCTGAAGAGAGGAAGGGTTGAACTGAGTGTGGAAGGGAAATTAGTGATGGGAAATTGGGAAGGGAAATGGGAATTAGCTGAGTAAGAGTAAGTTAGGGTTTCAGGTTTCTATTTTTAATTTTCTATTGATAAAAAGTAATTTTTTTTTAAAAATCGGTTTGAACCGAAAAAAACCGAACCCGAACCGAAAACCGAAATGTGATTTTTTCAAAATCGAAAACCGAATTAATTCGGTTTGATTTGTTCGGTTCGGTCCAAAACCGAAAAAACCGAAACCGTTGAACATCCATATAAAGTGCATATTCGACATTAAAAATTAAAAGTTTTGTCATGTTTACTATTTTCCCGCTTCATGTATCTTAATATTACCTTTATAATTTTTGTCACTAGGTTTTTTGATCAAATGATCATCCTCGTGCTCCAAACTCGTATATTCCAAAGGATGATTGGCACCCACGATCACGGTGGAATTGCAAGTAAAAAGATCAGGAAAAAAAATACGGGAACAAATGAAAACTCTCCCAAAGATGAAAAAAATCCTAGAAACCCTTCACGCTGCCACCCTCCCTCACCCTAGAAATCGCCCCTCTCTTCCAAATCTTCAATCGAAAACTTCTAATTCTTGCCTTATTCTTGTTCTTTTACCCCTACCGACCAACGAAATTATCGAAACAGATTCAGATTCATTACTCTGAGATACACATACACAAACAAGAAACTCATACTTTTTTAACTTTTTTTTTTATCCATTGATTCAAGCTTGAATGTCAATACATCTTTGCAATTGTGGAGCCAATCTAGCGTGGAGATCGAGTTTTCCGGACGTGGTTGTGGTCGTGTGCGAGGCTTTTGAAGATCCCTCTTTGTGTGGGGACAACATCAATGTGGCCGAGACTCCTGAAGATCCATCATTTAGGTGAGGACAACGTAATGGTGGTCCATTCTGCACTGATCAGTCTGACCCGCGTTTTCCGATGGCACTTTCATAGTGCTTTTCTCTTTCTTTTCCTAGGTTACTTAGGCTCTTTGATTGGTTTGGTGTATTTTTTTTGCTTGTTTTCCAGTTTGTTCTCTCATACCGGTTTGTCCGGATGTCGATTTATCGACCTATCAATTTACCCGATATTGATATGTGGGGTAAATCGAATTCTTACCTCGTATATTCCATGTAAATTAAACTTTACCCCTGTTCCCCAATTTATCACATATGGGCCAGGTCCAGTCACCACCAATTCATAATTCTCGACTCAGTTCAAAAACAGGGTCCACAAGCCCATGAGATCATCAAATTCTTTATCCTCACTTCCATCTTCAATCGTTCCAAGTTAATTCATTTTCTTCTTCCCAATTTCCACCGGAATCAGAATTCAGATGTTGCTCTGTTTCTCTAAAACCCTAAACCCTATCCCTCTCTCCGAACCCAAATGGCCTCTCTTCTCCAAACCCTCGAAATCTCCTCTCCACAGATTCCCACCTCTCACTTCCATTCCCAAACGGTCCAAAACCCTAATCCCCCATTGCAGCGCCTTCTCCACCTCCCAAAGCCCCTCAGTCCCCGCTTTCCCGCGACCAAATCCATCCACAACGCGCCGCGCGCCTCAGCCTCCCTCCGCCGGCCGGAGCAAGAAGTCCTCCGGTGGTCGGATTGAGGGCGGGGCGGAGCTCCGGCGCGAGGCCAAGCAGAACGCGCGCAGAAGATCCCAGAAGCTTGCCGAAAGCTTCTTCTACCGCCTGAAGAACCCGCACAAGGACATGGCTGATAATTTCACCGAAGAGGAGCTTCAGATGATGGGGTTAGGGTATGATAGGATGGTTAGGTTCATGGACAAGGATGATCCCAATCTCAAACATCCTTACGATTGGTACAAGTATGGCGAATTCGGGCCTTATTCGTGGCGAGGAGTTGTGGTAGGAGACCCGGTTCGAGGCCGGTTTTCGGATGAGCGTGTGTCAATGTATGGGGAGGTGAGGGACCATGATGAGTTTGATGAGATAGAGCAGCATGAAATGGCTGTTGATTTCGGGAAGAGGATTGATTCGTTGAACAAGGAAGCCGGTTTTCGGCACTTCTGGGTGTTTGTTAGGCATCCTAGGTGGAAGGTGTCTGATCTGCCATGGGAGCAATGGACATTGGTGTCTGAAATTGTGCTTGAAGCCGGCAATCAAAGGCTTGACAAGTGGAGTTTGATGGCTAGGTTGGGGAACTTAACCAGGTCACAGATTACAAAATGTGCAGCTTGGATGAGGCCGGATATAATCTATGTTAAGAGGCCGGTTTATCAGTGTAGATTCGAGCCTCAAGATGAGTTCTTTAAGGCCATGTTGCCGCTCCTTGATCCGGATACGGAGAATGAATTTCTGTTTGAGTTGGAGAATGATGATGGGAGGATTGAGTTCTGCACTTACTTTGGCGGGCTGTGTAAGATGGCGAGGGTGAGCCCAAGGGCGTTTGTGGATGATGTCGTCAAGGCGTTTGAAAAGCTTAGTGATGAGAAGAAATCCAGGTGCTTAGGGTTCTTGTTGATGAACCATCCAGTGCAGTTACTGCATCCCTACACTACGGAATGGAAGGCGAAATTGGAGGAAATGGAGTTGGGTTGTGATGCCCCTGATGATGATGAAGATGGATTTGTTAAAACTAGCAATTCTGGTGAGAAGGAGTTTACAGAATGGGTTGAGGATAACGGAGACAACGAGGATGATGATGATGATACAGTTATTGATGTAAAAGGAGAGGTAGAGGATGAATTGAGTACGGGTGAAGAGGTTCCTGATCCGGAGGAGGACGAGGGATACTGGGAAAACGAGTTTAAGGAAGCGTTGAGCAGCAACAGAGCAATGGAGGATTTCGTGAGGAAGAGCATGGAAAGAACAAACAAGTTTTATGAGAAGCAAATGAAGGCAATGGAAGAAGAGCCATCAGCAGGTGATGGAGGGAACAACAACAACTATGGTGAGGAAACTGCTTTAAGGGGTAAGAGGGCAAAGGTGAAACCCGAGGAGTGGAAGCAGCTGGGCTATGGCCCATGGAGGAAGAAGATCAAGAAGAGCAGGATCCCACCTGAGCTCTTCCTAAGGGCTGCGGTTAGGCCGTTTACGTACACCAATCTTGTCAAGGAGATTGTGCTTACGCGACACGCCATCATTGATGGGGATATTCGGCAGTGAAGATGAGCCAAGTTGGTGTAATGTAGGAGAGGTTTGGCCCTTTTCTGCTGTCAAGGAAACTTAGGTTAATAGAACTGAAGTTGTCAAAGGAAAAAAACAGAAGGCTTGTTTGAGAGGGAAAAGTGCATATATATACACAGTGCAATTAGTAAATGGGATGTTGTTGTGATCCCTTGAATTTAGCTGGTTTTTTCCCTACATTTGTGCTTGTAATGGCTCATAATTTGTAGCGTTGGCCAATTTATGTAATGCATTTTATCTGTGGATGTAGTTGCTCAATCTCACATTCAGACAATCCTGACAAGGAAATATATGCTTCAATTTGTCAGTTGGTGACATTACTCTCTGCTCATGTCCAACCAAACCCTAGCTGTGTATTTGGGCAACATTGTTTCCACCACTTACACTGGTGTTTACAGTGTCGACATTACAATTCAATTTTACCATCAAGAGGATGGAAATTGGGCGAATTTGATCTTGCTCATTTCTAGGGATTTGCCGCTGAATGATGGGTTATGGTTTGAAATTGAGAATTCCAGTAATACTGAAACCAAGGAGTTTGCAATTCCATCTAGTGTGTATAAAGCTGTGTTGGAGGTTTCCATTCTTTATGACAGAGTAACGTGAGCAGTACAGATTATACCGTTCTTTATGACAGAGTAAGCGATGATTGTGATTCGAGTTCGGCAGCATGATAGCATGAACGGTTAAGTGTAAAATAGTTGTAAAACTGAACAACGAATCAGAGTGGCGCAGCGGAAGCGTGGTGGGCCCATAATCCACAGGTCCCAGGATCGAAACCTGGCTCTGATATTTAGTTGCTTCATTCGCCGCCTTATTTTATTTTTTTTTCACCCTTTTCGGTAATTAATCATTTTTTTGAGTTTTGTAACTATATATTGATCTGTTAATAAATTTATGTGGTTCTGTGGGACTATATAATACAATGATTAGATTTTTACGTCCCATATTATTCAGTTAAAACTACGAGTTAACATATGAATATAGTTCAACAAGAAGTTTAAAGTTCATGTTATCTTTATTTGGGTTAAGTTTAGATTTTTATTTGCTCACACCATAAGTAGAAATTGAGTTAGTTTTTTTTTTTCAAAAAATGATCTTTAACTATATTATTATCAGCTCCAACTTTCATAAAATCGTACCATCTCGTATTTCAATTGGGGGTATGAAGAATTTAATTACACCGACTTACTGTATTACCATTTACCATTGTTAGAAAAATCAAATACTCATATTGAAGAATGCAGTACAAATTTGATTACATCCCTCTAAAAACATAGCCTACATGCATTGTTATGCAGGTTCCATTCGGTTTTGATATCCGATTCATATGAAATAGTCCGAATTTTGGACGGTTAAACCATATTTAATTATTAAAAATGTAATCACAAATTCTCTATCTGCTTCGATTGCTCGTAAAAGGTAAAGCGATTAAGGACGAAAACTCGAAAACAGAAAGGAGCAAAGTGAACACCAGGGTTGTTTACGTAGTTCGGACCAAGGTCCTATGTCTGCGGAGCCTCAAGAGGGGAGATTCGCCCAATCCACTAAGCAACAAAGGCCAATAGCCAGTTCGAGTTATATGCAAGTACACAAGCGGCAAAGACAAGAACAGAGAAGAAACAAAGGCACAAAGCAAAACAGAAAACAAGACGAGAAGGAGAAGAAGAGTCTCCAGTGGGACACCGCAAGGCTTTCAGAAAAGCCTTGCACCAAGGGCTTCCAACGAGCTCCACATGATTCTCTCAATCTCTCAAGTCTCTCTGTCTCTTTCTTTCTCTCGTGGTCTCAAGCTTTCAAAGGAGACGCCATGGAAGCCACAGAGAGCTCAGAGCTCTGGAGGGAGCAAAAGCTCTCAAGGATTCCAAACGTCACACAAAGAATATGCCAGTTCCCCTAGTCCTAGCCTCTACCTAGCCTATGTGCTTGCATTACATAACAGAACTTAAGCTAATGATTATTACAACATATGATTAATGACATAACAAATGCCCTCCTAATCCTTGTGTTGAAATGCCTGCCAGTGTCACCAGTAGTGGAAGGGTTTTTCATCGTCTCCTGTCCATCGTCGGCCACTCTGCCCCTCAGGGCTCAAGTAGCATCCCAAATGTGCAAGAAATTCCTGCAAAATGAGAACTTGTCAGCAGTGACAATTTTTGTACCAAAGTCAACGGGATTAAAATCCCACTTTACTTTCTTTACCTCCAAGACCTTTTCTTCCACCTTATTTCTAATAAAGTGGTGTCTCACATCTATATGTTTAGACCTTTCATGATATACATGATCTTTGCATAAATACAGAGCACTTTGACTATTCATATGCAAAACAGGCACAAATGGAACAATTTGGATTTCACCAAGAATACCAGTCAACCAAATGGCTTCTTTTGCTGCTTCAGTGACAGCAATGTATTCTGCCTCAGTAGAAGACAAAGCAACAATAGATTGTTGCTGTGACTTTCAGGAAATACAATTGTCAGCCCAAGTGTAATAATATGCAGTAGTTGATTTCCTATTATCTGTATTACTAGCATAATCAGAATCAACATACCATGCAATTCAGTTCTTAATCCATGTTCAGAATAGACAAGACAAAGATCCTTAGTGCCACATAAGTATCTAAGCAAGTATTTCATAGCAGACCAATGAACATCACCAGAATTAGACATGAATCTACTTAGAACACTAATAGCAAAAGCCAAGTCAGGTCGAGTGCAAAGCATAGCATACATAATAGATCCAACAACCACATCATATGGAACTTGGGACATTTTAGCTATCTCATCAGGTTTGGTGGGACAGTGCTTCTTAGTGAGCTCAAGATGCCCTCCTAAGGGTATAGAAGTAGGTTTAGAGTCAAGCATTTTAAACCTATCCAAGATTTTTAGAACATAATCACATTGAGACAATCACATTTTCTTTTGTTTTCTATCTTTAGTGATTTTAATTCCTAAAATCTTTTGAGCAACACCCAGATCTTTCATGTCAAAATGCATTTTTAAGTCTCTTTTCACACCAGAAATGATCACCTTAGAATTGCACATTAACAGAATGTCATCCACATACAGAAGCACATACAAAGGAGAACTGCTTTTCATGCCTTTAAAATATAAGCAAGTATCATAACTGCTTCTAGTAAAGCCAAGGTTTCTCATGCATGAATCAAATTTTATGTTCCACTGCCTAGGGGATTGCTTTAAACCATAGATGGACTTCTTAAGTAAACACACATGTTCATTTTTAGTCTCATCAGTAAAGCCCTTAGGCTGTTTCATATATATAGTTTCATGCAAGTCACCATGCAAAAAAGCAGTCTTAACATCCATTTGTTCAAGTTCCCAGTCAAACACAGTAGTCGTAGCCAAGAGAAGTCTCAAAGTTTTATACTTAACAACAGGGGCAAATATATCATTATAGTCAAGTCCTTCCTTTTGTGAGAACCCCTTAGCTACAAGTCTAGCCTTGTATCTAGGAGGATCTCTAGGATAAGCACCATCTTTAACTTTGTAAATCCATTTACAGTCAATGATCCTAGCATTTTTAGGTTTAGGAACTAACACCCAAGTTTTGTTCACTATCATAGACTGAATTTCATCCCTCATAGCATTCATCTAGTTTTTAGCATGCACACACTTTATAGCAGCTTCAAATGTCTCAGGGGTGAAAGGACTCACAACAGTTTCAGAAGCAAGAAAAGCAAATTCAATCACATTCAGATCAGCATGCTCAACAAGTAAATTACTCATGAATCTTCTATTAGGAATCACAGTCCTAGGAGTCCTATCTCTAGTCAGTTGGTAATCATTTAATCCAGGCAATTCATTCACAGTTTGAGAGGAAGAATATTCACCAACTTCAGGGACAAAAATAAGATTAGGATTACTTACTACTTCCCCACCTAATTGGTAAGGAGGCTGATCTACACTCTGATCTCCATGGATCAACTCATCTTCATGACCTGTTTCTAGGTCATTCTCAGTATTAGCATCATCAGTTGGTGTCTCAGTGAAAGAACTTTGACCACTGTCAAGTTCATTTTCACCCTCTAGGCTAGCTTCATGTGGCAAATAAAACCTTGTTTGCTGCTCCCAAGTACCTGCATCCTCAGTTGAACTGTTAGTCCTTTTCAATTTGAAGTGAAATTCAGACTCATTAAAGGCTACACTTTTCGAAGTTATCACTTTGTAACCATGAAGTTGAATAAGCAACAACTTGTAACCTTTAACACCTTCAGGATAACCCAACATAACACATTTTAAAGCTCTAGGTTGCAACTTTTCTTGTGATATATGAGAGTATGTAGTGCAACCAAAAGGCTTCAAATGTTCTAAGTTGGGTTTCTTCCCAGTCCACATCTCTTGTGGTGTTTTGAATTTCATCACAGAAGATGGAGATCTGTTTATGAGGTAGCAGGCAGTAGTAACTGCCTCTCCCTACAAAGAAGGTTTCATACTAGCACTTATGATTAGACACCTTGCTTTTTCAAGCAAGGTTCTATTCATTCTCTCAACAGTTCCATTCTGCTGAGGAGTGCCCGGTACAGTGAGATGTCTCTTGATCCCAGACTCTTTGCAATAAGAATTAAAAGCAGCATTACAAAATTCTAAGCCATTTAATGTTTTAAGACACTTAAGTTTCTGGTTTGACTCATTTTCAACAGCAACTTTCCAGTTTTTGAAAGTCTCAAAGGCCTCATCTTTAGTTTTTAACAAGTACACCCACAGTTTTCTTGAAAAATGATCTATAAAGGATATAAAGTATCTTCTACCCCCTATAGTATCAACCTGAGAAGGTCCCCACAGGTCAGAATGCACATATTCAAGGGGTTTTTCAACAACATATGTTGACTTGTTAAAGCTATGATTAGCCTTTTTACCAAAAACACAATTTTCACAGAAGCTCAAGTCAACAGGTTTTTTAGAAAGTATACCAGTCTTGTACAGATGAAGCATGTCATTCATACCAATATGACCTAATCTTTCATGCCAAAGCTTTGACAATTCAGAACTCATACTAATACTCAGTTTTGAGAAATTAAGTTCAGGAGAAGCTATAACATTGTATAGTCCTCCCTTCTTAACACTCTTGATAAGAGTGGAGCCATTTCTTATGACCACTCTTATGCCATTATGAGTATTAATACTGCATCCTAAATCATGAAAGACAGACTCTGACATTAGGTTCCTTCTCAGGTCAGGAACCCATCTAACCTTTTGAAGGAGCCTGACCTTACCATCAAACATCCTAAGTGGAACATTACCTATGCCCTTGATAGGCAGTGAAGTGTGGTCACCCAACAACACTTCACCTTCATCACACTCATGCAAGGACTTAAACAAGGACTTATCAAAAGTAGCATGCAAAGTACACCCAGAATCCAGAATCCAGAATCCAGTCATGAGTCACAGTAGACAGAGAAGCAGACATAAGGAGTTCATAAGGGTAATCATCATGAGTTTCACACAAAGCAGCAGATTCATTGGTCTTTTTATCCTTTTCATCTTTAGATTTCTTCAAACAATCTTTGATAAAATGTCCAGATTTGCCACAATAGAAACACTTCTTGTTATCCTTTTTATCATTATCATGCTTGTCATTTTTCTTGAACTCTTTCTTAGAAAAAGACTTCGTGTTGTTGTTCTTAGTCTTTCCTTTAGCCATTAAGACCTCAGTCTTAGCATCAGTTTTCTTGTCAGTTTTAGACTTAAACACTTTCATGATTTCATTCTTCTCTAATATAGCTTCAATTATATTTTCCTTAGTCAATTTTTCAGAGCTATACTGAATAACATCCTTGAAAGTATCAAACTGAGAAGGCAAGGAACTTAACAACAACACAGCTTGGTGGGTGTCTTTAATTTTGTCATCACATCTTTCAAGTTCCTGAGTCATCCTCAAGAACTTGTCCAATTTTTCATTTAGAGATAGGTTAACATCCATTTTGAAAGTAAACAACCGACACAACAAAGAGATCCTACTAGGCAAATACTTAGTCAAGTAAAGATCCTCTAATCCTTTCCAAAGGGTTTTAGTGTCAGAAAAACTTACAACCTGACGAGCCACGTCGTCAGTTAACCTTATCATTATCTCTGAATGAGCTTGTTCATCCACTTCTGTCTTAGCTTCCTCAATGATGTCAGCAGGCAAAGTGCCCTTCACTGCTTTCCAACACTTTCCCTTAATCAGAACTGCTTTCATCTTGACTTGCCACATGGCAAAGTCAGAAGTTCCATCGAAGGGTTTAACCCTTACACAGTTCTCTGCCATCACAACACACAAGTAGTGAATAAGACAAAAGAAAAATCAAGAAAGGAATAAGCAAGACTAAATGGAGAAACACGCAAGGAACCAATACTCTCAGAGTATCTTAAGTTCTCAGGATAAAGCTTACACCTCTACAGAGTGTTATTCCTTTTGACAAAGAAAAACACAGAGGGATTTGTCCAAGAAGAACAAAAGACACAGAGCAAGAACAACAGGGATTTACAGCACATAGAGAGTCTGTAGGACCCCAATAGTCTTCGTGCAACTCAAAACACTTTCCCTTGTGAGCAAGAGCAGAGAGAATAAAGTGACAGACAACAAAAGAAAGGGTAAGTTTCTTCCTTTCCAGATCTGGGAACTGTGCCAATCGCCTTTTAGTTCCAGGTCCCAAAGGTCACTTAAAAGCAACCTTTTATTGGAAATGGCAAAAGACAGAATCTCAGACAAGAAAGAAGAGAAAACACCAAACCCTAAAAACGTTTTTGTCACATAAAAAACTCAGCGGAAGCCAGATCAAGAGCCAAAGCTCTGATACCAATTTGTAATCACAAATTCTCTATCCGCTTCGATTGCTCGTAAAAGGTAAAACGATTAAGGACGAAAACTCGAAAAACAGAAAGGAGCAAAGTGAACATCATGGTTGTTTACGCAGTTCGAACCAAGGTCCTACGTCTGCGAAGCCTCAAGAGGGGAGACTCTCCCAATCCACTAAGCAACAAAGGCCAATAGCCAGTTCGAGTTACATGCAAGCACACAAGCGGTAAAGACAAGAACAGAGAAGAAATAAAGGCACAAAGCAAAACAGAAAACAAGACGAGAAGGAGAAGAAGAGTCCCCAGTGGGACACCGCAAGGCTTTCAGAAAATCCTTGCACCAAGGGCCTCCAACGAGTTCCACATGATTCTCTCAATCTCTCAAGCCTCTCTGTCTCTTTCTTTCTCTTGTGGTCTCAAGCTTTCAAAGGAGACGCCATAGAAGCCACAGAGAGCTCAGAGCTCTGGAGGGAGCAAAATCTCTCAAGGATTCCAAACGTGTAACACCCCCAAATATATACTTGAAAGTATTACCACCAGTGATCTCAGATTCCACATCCGAAGCCACCAAAGGCTTAACCATTTATACAAAGCATAAAACACACTGATAATATGAAATATCATAATCTTTATTTAAACCAAAGTCTCGGAATTACATCCGTAAATTCCAAATACAATAGAAATACAGAACATGTTTAATACAGCGGAAGTCTTTAAATAAACAACATAAGGGTCTTGATCGAAGCGATCACCCGCCTAGGATCTTCAACCTGGATAAAAACTCTTAAAACTTCATCTGCCTTCGTCATCAGATTCTAGCCTTCACGGAACGGAAGTTTACCTGATGTGCCGTATGAGACGGATGACACCAGCCAACCATGCAAGGACAAATAACCGATTGGTTAGTCTAATGAAAGACTATGCAAGGATAAAACAGAAAGGTTCTAAAGTAGTCGTATTAGGTTAAACCCATCGCTTCTAGAATGAAAGCCGATGACGATAGTAAACCTCAATACTTCTATCGGAATATACGAAACAGAATGATCGAGAGAAGACTCTGAAAGATTGAGTCTTACGGAAACATATGAAGAGAAGACTTTAAAGAATTGAGTCTTATCGGAAAGTATGACAAGTGTCCGGGAACATTATATTTTCACACAAGAGTTGCAAAAATGACTTGACTATTTGGGTCTACGACCAACCTCACCGCTCAGTGCGAATCCAGATTGGAAAGAGGACTTACTTTAACCGAAGTCTCGGGCGAGGTTCCAAGTTGTACTTCTCGCCCTAAGGTTCATTAATTATGTGCATAACGGCACTCATCTTATTTAGTGACAAAACGTACATTTACGTTATAAGCTTTTATCATATAAATATATCATCTCGATACGAGAGATATCTTGGGAGCGTATCCCGAAAGAACTGGCACCAGCTGTGTGCACCTCCCCTATACTCGGATATGGGATGGTCATGACCAGGGAAATGGTGTTAGGGCTTGGTCATCCTATCCACCATGGTTATAAAGAAACGGCTAGACCTCGCAAGGTACATAGCGTTCCTACGAATACTCGTTCTAACTAAACAGTTA
Source organism: Rheum nobile (assembly GCA_027886185.1). NCBI lineage: Eukaryota > Viridiplantae > Streptophyta > Magnoliopsida > Caryophyllales > Polygonaceae > Rheum > Rheum nobile. Next base: position 71,469 of record WOAB01000044.1, on the reverse strand, counting down.
AAATCACACAATAGTCCACATCAATGCCATTCTGGCAATATATATATAATAGCGTTGTTTCTAGCAGTATATACAACCTATTATAATATCACTTTTTAATTGTATCATTTATAAAATCTGCTCCCAACGAAAATAGTAGTTCATCCCAATTTAATTAACAATTAAACAATTGATAATTAATGGAAACACGGAATGATAAGCAAGAGCGAACCGCCACTTGCCTTAGATTAGACGAACGATTGATCAACGACGGGTTTCTGGGTCCGGAACGGAGACGGAAATCGGATTACAGATTCCTACAGAAATGACCCAAAACGAAACCCTAGGTTAGATTCGACAATAAAATATACGAATCTAAGGAAGAACGAACCAAATCGAAAGGACGAAAGCCCCGCCCGAGACCGACAAGCCCCAATGCCACGATCGCGATTGCCCAGGCAATCCGCGATCGCGGTGGGCACTGCCGCGGTCGCGGGCGTCGAGGACGAATGTCCGCGAGTGTCAAAGGCAGCGGCCGCGGACACGGCCGGCCTTGTCACTGCCGCGGTCGCGGCAGTTCATGTCCGCGATCGCGGACATGAACTCTGGCGACCTCCGATTGGCGAAAACTCACCGTCGACTTCTCCTTGGGCTCGAATTGCGGTGGCTTCACTTCCGGCCTCCTTTGTGCCTCCAATGCAACCCACTACGAGCACCACCACCTCCTTCGAAAGCTTTGGCGACTCCACAAGAAAATCCGGCGAGAGCTTGAAAATTCCGGCGAGAAGAGAATCGAGAGAGAGGAAGAGATTTGATCTCGGTGTGCTTCAAAACTCCCCAGATTGGTTCCTTTTATAGGCCAAGGAGAGAGAGAGAGAGAGAGAGCAGCCGACAAGATCAACGGCCGATCGAAAAATCGACGGCGAGCTAGGGGAAGACGAGGCGTCGCGCATGCCTGCGCCATTCCGCGGTCGCGGTGACTATTCCGCGGTCGCGGAATATTCAAAATCCTAGCTCTTTTGTGCCCGATTATTCCGCGGTTGCGGTGGCTCTGCCGCGGTCGCGGAATTCCCCTTTTCGCGCCAAAATGCTCGGGAAAAGGTTGGGCATGGGTTTTCAAACCCCGGGTTAAATATATGTACCCAATCAAATATTCTAAGCTCCGAAAATACGTCGAATGTATTTTATTCCACTCAGGAAAATATTACAGAGCTCTAACATGATACAGGAAATCCGAACTTCTCTGAAACGACATGACTACAGAACGAGGGTTGGGTAAATTACCCAAATACCCTTTCTAAAAATGAGGGGTATTACAAAACGTCACACAGAGAATATGCCAGAGAGTGACGGCTACAGTGGCTCAGAGGGAGCTTAAGTACTCAAGCCCTAAAGTGCCAAAACGTCGTCGTCTTCTTAGTCGGTGAAGGAGAGCTCCATATAAGTGCAAACGCAGCGTTTCACTTATGAGTCGTCTGGCCCATCAACAGAAGAGGCCCATTAAGCACACCATAGAGAACAAGCCCAACAAGCATCAGAACACAGCACCGACAAACACATGAGCCCATCTCAGTGCCTTAGCCACAACATGGCTAAGTCACAAGGCACCCACATGGTCAGTGCCGTCTCAGACCTGCTCGAGCCCAATTCCCCTAATCCTAGCCTCTACCTAGCCTATGTGCTTGCATTACATAATAGAACTTAAGCTAATTGTTATTACAACATAGGATTAATGACATAATAAAAAATAATCGATTTCTTCCCATTGGCAATTATTATATATTTTTAAAAATGCATTCAAGTTTGGCAGGAACAAATCAGGCTTTGGATCAGAATAAGCTGAAAATGAAATTTCTATGGACCTTGAATAGACGAAATCATTTGATCTTCTTCAATTTGATTTTATGGTCCAAATTAAACCGAAATTTGTACACCTCTAACGTTCAATATTATTTAAGACACTTAGGCCTATTAGCTCTTTAGAATTATTTATTTTATTAATTGTCTTCCTAAGATTTTAATTTTGTTTATTGACCTCTATGTGTCATCAACTGGTAAACGATCGATCAACGTAGTTGATCCTTGATAACACTTCTGATGAAAGTGTCATCAGCCTGCTGACACTTTAAAAGTGTTATCAGCCTTATGACACTATGAAAGTGTCATAAAGGTCATAAATTTAATATAATATTTTGACGGTTATTATCTTAATTTTACCTCCCCTAAACGAGTCATTTACAAAAATCACCCATCATTTTATTTATTTTTGAAGAAAAAGCATAAAACCATACTTTATTCAACTTTATTTGCATAAAATTACCCTTAATAAAAAACTTATAATAAAAAACTTACAGCAAACCATCCTTAATCTAAAAGAATTTGCAAACAACCACTCGTTCCTTTTAAACCATGAACTCACCTTTACAAATAGGCCCAACCATATATATATTGGATAAGATAATACACTTTTCATCTAAATATTTCGATGACCTTCTTTATTATATATTTTTTTGGTCATTTTTAATGTCTTATATTTTCTAATTAGAATAGTGTCCGTGTCAAGTACGATATTAGATTTATTAAATATATTTAATAATATAACAATAAATTTTGAAACTCAAATATTTTGTGGTACTAAAAGATGATTCATTTTGTACATTAGTGCTTATAAAAATGTCGTACTATAGAAAATATAACAATAACTATTTATTTTAAAATTGTATGCCATATTATTAGTATAATTTTTTAACTTATCTTATATTATAAACATTTTTTGACAAATATGTTCCAAATTTTGCTAAAACTATATCCTTAGCTTTATTTATAATCATATGTTAGTTTATTTTACTATTGTTTCATTTAGATATAATATTTTTCTAACAATGAATTTATATTAATTAAATTTAGTTATGTATAAGGATTTGTTGATAAGATATAGAGTTGCTTCCACCATCGCCTTTTTTTCACCCTTTTCGGAAATTTAACATTTTATTTGAGTTTTGTAAATATATTGATCTATATATATATATATATATATATATTAAAGCTCTCCCCTTTTGAGCTCTTAGAACGCTTCTGGGTCCACCATATATACATGTCATTTTCTCATTCGTTCCTTTTTTTAAAATTTTTTATTTAACTTTAAATAAAAACCATTTATCAAATCAAAATTTATATGTAAATATTTAGATTACAATTACTTCTAAAATCAACCAAACTTTAAAGTGACAAATAACATTGTAAATAAACTTAACCATCAATCTATATATCTATATTAAAGTTGGCTCTTTTTATAATATCTTTTTAATTTATTCATTTCACATATATGTATTTAATTATTTAATAATACATTTTTAATGGAATATATTTATAATTATATTTAGCATTAACTTTTCTACTAGAGATATTAATTTAACAATTTTTATTTTGTTTATTTAGATTAAGGTTAAATTATATTAAATAATCAGCAAAATATAAATTAACGAAAAGACCTTAACAAGATTTCCAAATTAATTAGCTCTAAATTTTAAAATCTTATCAAATCTTGACCAAAATCTCATCAAACTAACTTATTTTTGCAATAAATGTTAACGTAATTTTCTATTTGACAGAAATGTAAATGTGATACATATATTTTTGTTGATGCAACAATAATATTAATTGATATTTAACATCATCACAAAATTTATTTAATTAATTAATTTAAATATTAAAAATTGTATAAGGTTAGGTTATATACTTAGCTTTAGATACCATATATTTTAGAGGGATTTGCATAAAACCACCCCTTAAATAGGACTATTTGCCCACAACCACCCGTTATACACGTAATTATTTGAGCCCACCCTTTAAATGCATTCCGTTAACAAATAACCACCCCCGTCCCATTCCGTCAATTTTGGCCGTTATCTCATGCGGATTTACCAAATTACCCTCAAATTAATAGATTTAACAATATAATATAAAATATTTTGTAAATTTAAACAATATTTAAAAATTAATATTAAATTTAGTCATATTTATATTTAGGTGGGTTTATTTAATATTGATTTTTAAATATTGTTTAAATTTACAAAATATTTTATATTATATTGTTAAATCTATTAGTTTGACTTTAAATTCATTGATAAATATATAAATATGCAACAATTAACATATATAAATTAAAATTAACCTTATGTTACATGTGCAACGTATCTACTTCGTTTAGATATGTACTATTAAATTAGTCTTATTCGGGGATTCTTATCTTTGAAATTATCTTATAAGTCCATTTTTAAATTTAAGTATATCAATTAAGTTATATTGTAATTTAATCATATGTAACTATGATCAAGGTGTTAATATAAATTAAAAATATATTTTTTGTAAGTAAAGCAAGTGGAAGTAAGAAAGAACAAAATTACTTAGAAAACTATCTTAACAAACAAGTTAAAAGATGATTAATAAAATTATTAAATTTAGTCATATTTATATTTAGGTGGGTTTATTTAATATTGATTTTTAAATATTGTTTAAATTTACAAAATATTTTATATTATATTGTTAAATCTATTAATTTGAGGGTAATTTGGTAAATTCGCATGGGATAACGGCCAAAATTGACGGATTGGGACATAGGGTGGTTATTTGTTAACGGAATGCATTTAAAGGGTGGACTCAAGTAATTACGTGTATAACGAGTGATTGTGGGTAAATAGGCTTATTTAAGGGGTGGTTTTCTGCAAATCCCTCTATATTTTAATGATTTTTTTGGTAAGTATCACGAATTAATGACAAGCTATTAGCAAATTAAATGAACCCATGTAAGTTAATTAATATATTTACATAGCAACAAGATTAGTGAACCCACGTAAGTTAATTAGTAACAACCTTTAGAGAGCATATCTTTTTAATAATTTTTTATTTACTTACAATGCATTCATATTTTGAAATTTAAATAAACCCATGTAAATTTGATAGCAATAAAATATTCACTTGATAGATTTCACATTTTCAAGATTTAATTATAAATTATTAATAAACTTGAATTAATTGATGATGAATTAAAAAATATGTATAAAAATATCAATATACTATTTGAAATATAATTTAATTGGGTTTTATTTGATTCTCCAATTGAGTTAACTTAGTATATTAATAATTACGAATAAATATAAGTGCCCAATATATATATATATATAATAATAAAACAATGAGTAAATTATTATGATTTTATTTTCAATAATATCATATCAATGTCTAAAACCTGAATTGAATATTACAAAAGGTAAAAACAAAAGCTAACAAAAGTAATATTCTATCAACAAACTTAAGAAGTTTTAAAAAGAATATAGATCTAAACATATCATCAGTAACATATTGTTGAAAGATTGACAAATAACATCGTACTAACCTATTAAATTGAAGAAAAAATAGTGTATTTTGATTCATAACTTCAATATCGGATACTATTTCACTCTAAATATACAAAAATAAAATATTCTTGAGAATTGATTAAGTAACATGTACAACCGTAATATTTACATATATTTAGAGTGAATTTTTTCCCTATAATGTTATATATATAAATTCAATCGATCACTTAGTTTCTATTAGTATGTATATGTTTGGAAAAAATCTAATATAACTACATGTCAATATATTCTCATTTCATATATATTTTATCTTTTATAATCACGTAGTCATTAATTTGTACTCATATGACGTTTATTCATATACTAATTTTTTTCCATAAATATAAGTCGGCTCGTGCATGGCACTAGGGTTTAAACTAGTTTTTTTTTTTGATGAGGAAAGAATTAGGCGGAACCTATCTGCGGTGTAAGGTTCGGCCTAGAGCATCCTGACGGATGAGAACTTTAAGTTCTTGGTTGGATTCTAAGGCAGTACTCGAGGTTGCGTAGCTGAGTTTGGCAATGAAGTCAGCTGATCTGTTCACTTCTCGGAAGACATGCCTTGTCAGGACTTCCTGGAAAGAACGGAGATCGATGAGGATATCAGCGATTACCATTTCAATTTCCCACGGGCAAGTCTAGATGCCTAGAATGGAGTTAATTAGGCACAAATTATCTCCTTCAATTTCGATCTTGTTAAGATTGAGTGAGATAGCTTTTTTAATGTTGTTTCTTAGTGCTATGGTTTCAGCCATGAGTGCTGATTGATAATCATATTTTTGGTTGGACATATGGATAATTTCAACATGATCATTCCTGATAATGTGCCCAGTTCCTATTTGACCGTTTGGTAGTCTAGAGCCATCGAAGTTTATTTTGTAGAATCCATGTCGGGGTTTTTCCCATTTAATGTTTCTGGTTTTTCGTCGTTGAGCCGGGTTCGGCTTTTGGTGCGTTGATTCGTCTGTTTCAAGTTTCTTTGTTTTGTTCCAGTTGAGTATAAGAGTTTTTATGTACAGGGTTAGATCTTTTATGTTGTTTGGCCCTGTAGTTTGGAAGATTTTTTGGTTTCTGTGGATCCAGATGCCCCACCAGGTTGTTGCTAGGCATACCCATTCTTGCTTGGTTAGCACCGATTGGAGGTCACACATAGTATCAATTGGTTTTTTTCCGTCGGTGTTAAGGCTTTTAATTTGTCTTTCGATGTAATTATTTTGGTTTCTAATTTGTTTTAGGGTGTTGGGACATTCAAACAAAAAATGATTTAGGTCTTCATATGGGTTATTACATGAGTCACATGCGAGTGGCAACGCCACATGTTTTTGGGCTAATCTAGCCTTCGTGGGTATGCCATCATGGCAAATTTTCCATAAGAAGTTTTTTACTTTGGGGTATGTGTCTAGATCCCAAAGCCAAGAGAATTTGTTATTGGTTGGGCTGGTCTGTTTGGTTATGAGTTCGAAGGCGGTTTTGGTGGAAAACCAACCGTTTTTATTGGGAGCCCAGTAGAGGCGATCAGGAATGTCATTTTGGGGTAATTGTATGTTGGTGATAATTTCAACAGCTGCATCATTGATGATTTTTGATAGTTCGGTTTTGTTCCATTTTTTGTTTGTAATGAAATTGCTTACTTTTGTTTCTGGGTCGATGGTGGTATTTGGGTGAGTGTAGTTTGTGAGTTTAAGGTTAGGCGTCCAAGGGTATTCCCAAAAGTTAATAGAGCGTCCATCTCCAATTAGCCAGTGCAGGCCGGTCTTGAACTCATTACGGAGTTTGAGAAATTTCCCCCATTGCCAGGAGTGGTTGGTTTTTCTTGTGTAGTTGAGAATGTTAACATTCTTTAGGTATTTTTCATTGATGATTTTAACCCAGATATTGTTTGGTTCTGCAAAGATTTTCCAGATAAGTTTCATTTGGAGTGCTTTGTCCATATCTTCTGTTTTTCTGATTCCGATCCCTCCATTGTTTTTATTCCTGCAAATTTTGTCCCATCCTATTAAGGGTTTGTACGTTTGTTCTTTGTTCCATAGGAACCTTCTATTGATTTTATCTAGTGTGTTATGTACCCCTGTAGGTAGCATAAAACATTGCATGATGTAATTTGGTTTGGCTGCCAGATTAGCCTTAATGAGGGTTGCTCGTCCTTCAAGGGATAGGGAACTAGCTTTGCATTTTGATAATTGTGTAGTGGTAGCCAGCACTGTGTTCTGGAATGTGTCTTGATTCACCTTCCCATTTATAATGGGGCAGCCAAGGTATTTTTCTAGGGAGACCGAGCTCGTGATGTTGAGAATAGATTGAATTAAGCTTTTTGTGTTGTTTGTTGTGTTTGGTGTTGCCTGAAAGGCAGATTTATGGTAATTGACACATTGTCCTGATATGGAGCAATAGTCTTCGATAATGCTTTTGACATTCTGACATGCTGTTTGGTTTGCTTTGGCGAAAATGAGGATGTCGTCTGCAAATGCTAAGAATGGGATGTTTGATCCCATTCGGGTCATTTTGAACCCTAGTTGATTGGTATCAATGTTTGCTTCGTGTTGGATTTTCCTGGTGAGTACTTCGGCACCAAGGATGAAAAGGAAAGGCGATAGAGGGTCCCCCTGACGGAGTCCTCTTTTGGGGTGAAAGATATCTGTGGGTCCGTTATTGACCAAAACTGAGAAGGTGACTGTTTCAATGCATTCTTTGATCCATGCAATGAATTTTGGAGAGAAACCAAATTTTTTGAGGACTTCAATGATGAAGACTCATTCTATTTTATTGTATGCTTTTTCCATGTCTAGTTTGATTGTTATCCAACCTTCTTTGCCCTTTTTGGCGCGAAAGGAGTGGAATATTTCGTGTGCAATAAGAATGTTATCTTGGATTGCGCGGTCAGCAACAAATGCTCCTTGTAAGGGGTGGATGAGTTTGTTTAGAATTGGTTTCAGTCTTTCTGCTAAGATCTTGGATATGACCTTGTATATTGTTGAGCAAAGACTTATTGGTCGGTAGTGGTTTGTGGAGTTTGAGTTATCGCATTTTGGTATTAGGGTAATAAAGGTGTGATTGATTTGTTTAAGAATTTTTCCAGAATGGAAGAAGCTTTTAACTGCTTTGGTTACAAGTGGTCCGACAATGTGCCAATATTTTTGGTAGAAAAGGGCGGACATACCGTCCGGACCTGGTGATTTATCACTGCCAATGTTGAAGACAGCTCGTTTCACTTCTTCATTGGTTACATTTTTGGTTAAGTTGGTGTTATCCTGGTCTGTGACCTCGTTTGTTATATTTCTCAGCATGTTTTGTAGATTGTTATTGTTAATCGTTCCTTGTTTAAATCTTTTTTCAAAGTCTGTTCTAATTTCATTCCGAATGTTTTCGAGACCAATAATGATTGTTCCTTCCTGGGTTTTAATTTCCCGGATAATTTTCCGGCTTCTTCTCCCATTTGCGATGCGATGGAAATAGTTTGTGTTGGTGTCGATTGATTTGATATGTTTGGTCTTGGCTCTTTGACTCCAATATTTTTTCTGGAAAGATAAGAGGCATTCCTTTTTGTTGAGGAGTCTGCTTTGTTTGCTGATTAAGACTTGGTTTGGGTTGAGAATGATGTCTTTTTGGATATTAGTTAGTTCTGTTTCTATTTCTCTGATTTGGTTAAAGATATTGCCAAATGTCATTTTGTTCCAGTTTTTGGTGCTGATCTTGAGAGCGAGTGTTTTTTTTACCAGGTTGTACATATGTGATCCTTGGTTATCAGACCGTCATGCTTGTTTGACCAGGTTTTCAAAATCTTTTCTTGTTGTCCACATTTTCTCAAATTTAAATGGTTGTGCCTTGATAGGGTTGGGGTTTTCTAGCTCTACAGATATAGGATAGTGGTCTGAAGTTGTGAACGCATGGTTCTTGGTGAAAATGCCCGAAAACCATTGGAGGATTTGGTCGTGGACAAGGGTTCGATCTAGTTTTTCATAGATATTATTTATTTCTGTACTGTTTTTCCGCCATGTGAATTCTCCACCTTGTGTTGGTATATTGATCAGGTCGCATTTGTTTCTAAATTCAATTAGTCTTTGGAATCTAGATGGGTGATTTGAGGAACCACCCACCTTTTCCGTAGGTGATTCAATTTCATTAAGATCACCAATGATGATGCACGGTATTTGTGTTTGGTGGATAAAGTTTGTGAGTAGGTTCCAGAAAACAGTTTTCTCATTTTCTTTTGGTGGTGCATACGTAAATATGAGCATCAGACAGTAGTTTTTGTCGATGATTTTGTATTTGATAGCTATGAATCTTTTGTCAATGTGTGCTAGCTCACAGATTTCATTTTGTAATTGGTAGGATTTCCACATGACGCATATGCCACCTGAGAATCCGTTGGCGGGTGCGAAATGAAGAGTATCAAATCCGGTTTTAAGCCAGAGATTTTTTTCCGGTTCTTGGTTGGTTCTTGTTTCCGCAAGGGCCATTATTTGTATTTTTTCAATTTTACAGAAAGTGTCAATATCAGTCCACAAGTTTCTACGACCGATACCGCGACAATTCCAGAGGCTTATCTTCATAAAAATCTAGGGAGTTTTTTGGCAAGTGAAGTTGGTCTTGCCCAAGTTTGATTTTTTTTTTATGCTGATTTAGGGAGTTTAGGTATTGAATTTGGTGTGGGCCTTTGATTCTTCTTTCTCTTATTTTTATAAGGTGTTTTTGGTTGGTTTCCAATCTTTTTGGACTAGTATTGTGTTGCCCCCAAGTGATTGGTATACCATTCTCATGCTTGTTTTGGTAGTGGTGCATTTTGTTGGTAATTACGTACCCACCCAAGTTTAGTAGTTCAAGGTAATAACAATTGAGAGTCTGTGAGAGTATATGAGTACATAATTTAGGGGTTTGATCCCTTGATAGATAAATATAAGGGGTGACCCTTTTGGTTATGATAACAAGATATTTTATTCCCAAGACGAGAGTTATAGTTGTTTTTGATGCTTGTGAAGCATTTTTGACATGTGATTTACTGTAGAGAACATCAGAAAAGGGTTGGTCCCTTGCTAGTTTATTGTAGGGGGTGACCCTTTTATTCCTGATAACAGGATAATTGTTCTCCAAGAGTGTATACACATAATTTGGAAAAAGGATTAGGCATAAGTAGCTCCCTAATGGTTGGTTGTTGATCCAAAGTCGCCATTTCGTTGAGGTCAGGCCATAAGACGAGTCGAACAGAGTTGGAGACATTTCAGATAAGCACCACTCAGTGGACTTGTGAGTCTTCCGGTTGTAAGGATAATACTGCAATACAAGAAGGCAATTAGAGCACAAGAAGTTACTGATTACAATAGTCAGGGGTAACCCTACAGGCTTAGCAAGAGTAAAGATACACCTTAAGATGTAACTCCATATCACGGTTTGTGCAAATTTGATGTGAGGGTTAACCTCAGTGACAATATAATCTGACCAGGTTTGTGAAGCCTTAGAATCAATTATGATAGGAGTCAACACAAGATTCATGATAGAGATCATAACAACAACAAGATTTTCCACACAAAGCACTGGACTCTTGCAAGACAGATAAGTAAATAACAGATACTGATAACAGTAACTAGGATTCATGCGAGAAAACTCCATGTGATGGTTCACCAACATAGTATAGCTGTTAAGAGCTAAGAGTACAAAGCACCCAAGTAGGGAGAAAATCATAAAGCACCATAAGCACAAGAAGTTATATGAGATCTTAACAATATAGATCAAAATGGTCAAATAGAGAGATTCTAAGGAAATCTCAACAATAGGATTACCCCATAAGGTGTCGTGCCAAACCGCTTTTTTAAACCAGTTATTGTTTTTGAGGGATTTAGCAGTAGGTGAGGATTTTGAAGCCTTATGAGGCCAGACATCATTAAGGCGAAAGTATTTTCCCCTCAGATCAAAAGGATGATACGAGTTAAGAAGATTGTGTCGTTCTAACATACACATCATCTCAGTAGCCAGGTGAGCAAATAGAGTAAAGCACAATGAGTTGGGTAATTGGTAAAGTAAGAGATAAAGTTCAAGAGTGGGGTTAATACACCTTGGATTTAGGTAGCTTTGTCGGCAGGAAGGAGCAACGATCGTAGCCCCATGTCCCTCAACCGCTTTCGGGGTCCAGATTCGAGATCTGAACCGAATGGCCTTTGGAGAAGACGTCTTCAGGGAGGAGTGGATCGGTGAAGCCCGAGGGACCCCCATGGACACACCGGTGCAAGGGCCGCGTGGAGACAGAGCTCGAGGCTTTGGAAAAGACGTCCAAATTCGAGATCTGAACCAGTTGATTGTCTCCGAGATGGTCAAATCTTGAAGCCCCTTCTAGAGAGAGCAGCCTTCTTGAGCAGATTGTGTTGACAACTTCTTGTTGGCGGAGATTTGGGTGGATCCGGGAGCGATGAGGAGGATGTGGAGCTCCTGGATCGAGGTCCAGCAAGAAGTCAGGTGTAATAGGTTCGGCCGGCGTCGCAAGTTGGTTTTGGAGCTCGGAGATCGGCGGAGCGTATATCTCCATTGACGCGATCGAGGTCCAGCAAGGGTTGAGGAGGGAGCCATAAAGCTTGATTTGTTTCTTCCACTTAGAAGAGGGACCTCTTATGGAGGATGATCGATCACTGATTTTGGTGGGGTTTTGTGTGGGTTTGGTGCAGCGCCGGGAAGAAGGCAGTAGGGAAAGGGAGTGTTTGCTGCTAGGGTTTTCCATAGGGTTTAAACTAGTTTGTTAATAAAGTTATGCGGTTTTGGGACTATATATTGATTTGCTATTTACGTCCAATATTACCATTCGTCATTATAAAAATTATTTAGTTAAATCTACGAGTTAACATATGATATTGTTCACCAAGAAGTTTAAAGTTCATGTTTTTTTTTTAATTCGATCGGGTTAAGTTCAGTTTTTTATTTGCACACACCGTAATTAATAATATTGTCCTAGTTATAGTGGACCTAGTCATTTCCATGACTTTGACTTTAATTTATTTTGTAGAAATTCATTTCTAAAAACGACTTGCATAACTTTGATTTGTTTAGAAGTTAATATCTTCACTTCTAAAGAATTGCAAACATTGTATAATGAGATAGATAAAAAAGAGATATTTTGACTCATTAATCCTTTAAAATTATTTATTTTATTAATTGTTATTTTTTAAGTTTTTAATTTTATTTATTGATCATTATGTGTCATTAGCCTAATGAGCCGGTCAATATCGATCAACGACCGGTGTTGTCACTTTTAAAGTGTGTCATCACGCTAATGAAGTGTCACCATGTTTAAAAGTGTCATGAGTCTGATAACACTATAATTAATGTTTTAAAAAAATCGTTACGCGAGAGTTGGGCGATGGGGGGACCTAACGTCTAGACAAATTAAAAATTAATGCATGATCCATGTGATTATTGACTATGTTCTCTAAAATTCATTAATATTTATAAAACTATGTTGTGATAAAGTTTGATATTTCATTATGACCCTTATTTTACAAAGCCTAACTCAAAATTATGTTTTCTGCATCCATCATCTTCTAAGACGTTGTTGCTTTCACAACATCTGATGCTTCTTTTCGCATAGGCGGCCCTAGGCGGGTCTTGGGAGGAGAAGGATCGTCTAGCGCCCAAGCAAAGCCTAGGCGACTCTAGGCGATGATTTTTAGAACATTGGCTACAAATGTATCATCAAGGATCATGTAGTAAATATATTTATTTTGAGGGTTATTATCTTAAGAGTCATTTACCAAAATCACCTTAAAAACATATGAAAAATGAATCCATTTATTTTGTTCTTAAACTTTATTAATCCAGAACCTAAATATGTTTATGCAACTTTTGTCTTTTGCAATATTATGGTAGACTTGGTAGTATTAAATAGTAATCTACCAAATGCCAATGTTTCCATAAGAAAAGAGAGGTAGATCATTTTAGAAACATTTTGGCCCATTAACTATTTATAATTAATAATTATTTTATTATTGTTTTTCTAAGTTTTTAATTTTGTTTATTGACCCTCACGTGTCATCAGTCGGTCAAGGATTGATCAATATTGATCCTTAATGACACTTTTGATGACACTTTAAAAGTTTTATAAGCATGATGACACTATGAAAGTGTTATCAGGTATCATCAACTTAATATGGTTGTTTTGGAAGTTTATTATCTCATTTTCATCCGCTAAGATGTCATTTATCAAAATAACCTATCATTTTATTTATTTTTGAAGAAAAAGCATAAAACACCATTTATCCACTTTATTTGCATAAAATTACTCTTAATAAACAAACTTGTAACAAACCACCCTTAATCTAAAAGCATTTGCAAACAACCACTCGTTCCTTTTGAACAAAAAAAAAAAACTCGTTCCTTTTAAACCATGAACTCACCGTTAAAAATAAGCCCAACCATATATATATATATATATATTGGATAAGATAATAAGTTTTACATCTAAATATGTGATGACCTTCTTTATAATATATTTTTTAAATCATTGTTAATGACTTATTTTTTCTAACTAGCATAGTGTTCGTCTCAAGTACGAGATTAAATTTATTAAATATATTTTTTATAATATGACAATGAAATCTTGGAATTCAAATATGTTTCGTGGTACCAAAAGATGAATAATTTTTATACATTAGTGCTTATAAAAATGTCATTTTAGGGGGTGAAATTGAGATAATAATGAATTTATTTTATAATGTCATTTTAGTGCTTATAACAATATCCTTAACTTTATTTTATAATCATGTGTTAGTTTATTTTACTATTGTTTCATTTAGATATAATATTTTTCTAACAATGAATTTAGATTAATCAAATTTAGTTAGCGTATAAGGATTTGTTGAAAAGATAAGATTATATTTTGTAAGGTTGTAAATTTTATTAATCTAATGAGTCTCACATTAAAAGTTGTTAAGAGATCTAAATTTGATAAGATATAGTTGTTTGAGGATAACACTTCTATTTAAGATTTTTTAGTGAAGAATTCAATTCAAATTTTAGTTAATTATTTTTTCAAATCATATTTGATATTACCGAATAAGATTCATAATCAGGTACAACATGCCTTTATCGTACAACATGCAAAGTAATCTCGGCTGTCCGTTTTTTTGTCAACATTTTTTTTTCGTCTTCTAATCATTCTTGAATAGCCTATATAGAAGATTCACAAATAACCTCTTAATGTTCATTTATTTATATACTCAAGTTCACAAATAAACATTAAATATTCAAAGACATGTGTTTGAACATGAATATGTTATTTGTCAACCTTACGACACAAAAAAATGAACATTTAGTATTTAGATGTGAACATTAATAATTATCTATACCAAAACGATCAGAGACGAAAAATATAAAAATAAATAAATTTGTTGACCAAAAAAAAAGGTTTATCGTATTTACGGTTATGCCACCGCGTCACTATTCACACTTTGTGTCACCCCTATAACTTCTCATGTTGTACAATAACGACCAAATATATGTGGAATTCCCTCTACTGAATAAAAAATTTAATACATTTTTGTAAGTATATTAACAAATTATTCTAAATTCATTTTAGTTAATTGTTTTTAAGTAGATTACAAACCAATATTTTATAACTTCTTTCGTAAGTTCCGTAACAATAATGTACTTCTATAGACTAATATTTAGTGATACACAATATATTCATAAATTATTTAATGATTTACTTCAACCAAGTATATCTATTAATTTACAATATTTTAACAAAGAGTTTATGATCAGATTTAATTATTATTTTTACCATAAAAAAAATAACAAAAGAGGGATCCACTAGTTTAATTTTTTTAAGGTCGGATGATAATGTTTCATAGTCCGACATAGGAAAAATAAACGTGATAATATAACCAAACATTATCATTAGTGTGGATGAAATTAGTAATACATTCTAATTTTAAATGAATTTGAATCTTGACAAATATTTAGATCAATGTGTGTACATAATATTTAGTTGAATATGAACAAAAATGCGTATTTTGTTTGATATCTAGTTATTGTGATATCTACTTGAATATATATTTTGATAAATTATTTTGTTTTTCACAATTTTGTTTTAAGAATTTACTAAAAAAATATACATAATATTTGTTTAAGCTTTAGTTGAGGATTTGAATTTTAACAGGACAAATATTTTGATTCACCTAACATCGATTTCTTATTTTTCGTAATATATATTAACTTATAATTAGTATTTATTTAAAAAAACTAAGAATATTATAGCCAGAAAAATTAAAATATTAGTGATAGTTTATAAATTTGACAATCAAATTACAGATTTGTTAGTAGTGATATTTTATTTCAATTATAAATTTTTACTATTATATTAGTGATCATCTAGCATCATATTCTAACATGTTCTTAATTTAGCAAAATCATCCTATAATATAAAGTTTCAACAAATGAAAAAAAATGAAAAATTAGCAAGGCGAAATACTAAAATCAATGGAGAAGTATACATATGAGCCGAAAAGACAAAAGAGTATATTAAGTGACCTTCATTGGACACATTGGTATTTAAAAAAAAATTCTAAGACAAAAAATGTGCTTCCGTAGACAAATTGATATACTATCTCATGAGAGCTAAAATGTTTGATTTACAATTTTTCAAACAGGGTTAGAATTGATTGAACCAATTAATCTTCTATCCTACATAAAAAGTTGACATTTTGTGTCAATCAATGATCCATATTTATCTTTTTTTCAATATAAACAAATAAATCTGCAAACAAGTCTCTCTATCATGGTCTCATAAATGACCCACATTTATCTTTTTTAAAAAAAAAAAATTGGTCTTTTTTTTAATCTAAATAAATAAATCTGCAAACAAGCCTCTTCATCAGGGTCTCATAAATGACCCACATTTATCTTTTTTTTTTAATCTAAATAAATCTGCAAACAAGCCTCTCCATCAACTTTAATTATGATTTTTTTTATTTCAACCAAATTGCAGTTACATAGTTATGTAGACATTGAAATGAGGGTTGACATTTTGTGTCAATCAATGACCCACATTTGTCTTTTTTTAATCTAAATAAATAAATCTGGTCTTTTTTTATCTAAATAAATAAATCTGCAAACAAGCCTCTCCATCAGGGTCTCATAAATGACCCGTATTTATCTTTTTTTTTTATAAAAAAAATCTGGTCTTTTTTAAATCTAAATAAATAAATATGCAAACAAGTCTCTCCATCAGGGTCTCATAAATGACCCATATTTATCTTTTTTTTAATCTAAATAAATCTGCAAACAAACCTCTCTATCATCTTTAATTATGATTTTTTTTATTTCAACCAAATTGCAGTTACATAGTTATGTAGACATTGAAATGAGGAAGAATGAAAGGATTCAAAACCACAAGCAATGAATATTTGTTTACACCTAATATCAGGAATATTAATGTACATAAATATTTCTTATATGATTCCTCTCATTGTTACTGTTGAGGGTCAATTGAGTGTCCCACATCGAAAGTGTGGGATATCCAAGCCTAGTATATAAGTAGATGGGCTACTCTTCCTATTGCCAATTGGTTTTATGATGGAATCTCATTGGACTTATGTGATGCGCTTGACAGTTGGGCCCAAAAGTACATCTCCCCACTACAATTGGTATCAAAGACGACGGTTCGGCTGGGCCAGGCGTGGTTTGTGGGACCCTGTGTGGGACCCTCAAGTGAGGGAGAGATTGTTGATGGTCAATTGAGAGTCCCACATGGAAAGTGTGGGATATCCAAGCCTAATATATAAGTAGATGGGCTACTCCTCCTATTGCCAATTGGTTTTAGGATGGAATCCCATTGGACTTATGTGCTGCGCTTGACAGTTGGGCCCAAAAGTACATCTCCCCACTACAGTTACATACACTTTTTAATTTAAACTACATGTTGTAACCACTATGAGATTAACCAAATGCATAATGCACATTTTTGTGTATCTGGATACGCTGAACCCTGCATACGCTGAAATTCCTGCACAAATGATAATTTTTCACACCTAATATTAATGTACATAATGAGCAGAGGTTCAATTTAATTATGAGGTCTTTTTAGTAACAATGAGAGGGCAATGGAGTAACACCCATACCAATGACATTTATTGTCTTCCAAATATATTTACTCAGCTTCTTAATCCCTACATAAACTGCCAAGTAAACCCACATTTTAATCCCTGCATACACGACTATTTGAAGACAGCATATCTTTTCATCTCCTCAGTGGAGTAACACCCTAACTTTTCATCTCCTCCCACCATCAATACCATGAAAGAAATTCCTACAGCAGTGAATACACGCCTAATGCAATAAGTACGTACCTTATTATGCTCATTATATTTATAGATTCCTTATCCTTTCAGCTCCTTATCATTTTAGCTCCTCTAGACATAAATTCTCAGCAATCCCTGCAGCACTGAACCACTATAAAGCAAACTAATCAGGTCAGCAAAAAACACAAACAACCCACCCATTCTTTCATACCCTTCCAACCATGGATTCCTCCACTTTCAATGAACACAACAAAAACACATTTTCCACATCGTTTGTGCAGGATGCATCAAGCCAAGGAGACGAGGTGAAGGCCATGCTCTAATCAGCCCAGAACGAAGACCAACTTACCACACTTGGTTACAAGAAATGTGACAAGGAAGATATATATTATGGCCTTGATGAATTGTGTGAAGGTGTTGAATCAACAATCAAAGTCCTGGTATGCAGAAAATGGGATGCAACCAACCCATTTGGGAAATATATTAGCACCGAATACATTGTTTTCGACCAAAAGGTATGTTAATAATAAATTAAAGGAACAAATGATTTTTTCCCACATCTTTACCTATTTTAACATATACTTCCATTTTTGTTTTATCTAGGGAAACGCTATACATTGTACTGCAAGGGGCAATATTTCTCATTGTTTTTTATCCAAGCTGGAGGAAGGCAATATTTACAGCCTTAGAAACTTCACTGTTAAGCCCAATAAAGAAACTTTCCGCCTACGAAACGATGACGCTCATATCAACGAACTCGAGGGCAATACTATTGTCAAAAAAATTGATTGCGAAGTTCATGGATTTCTTCGCTATCCCTTTCAACTCATTCCTATTGAGGATATCACTATAAACGGATGCAAGTACCTCATTGGTCAGTTATTTCGCTCTTATCCATGTTTAGTTTTGCAACCAAGCAACAATGCTTTTGCTGTCAAATTAATACATATTTTTCTTACAGATGTTATAGGCTACTTATCAATGTTGGAAAGGTGAAGCTTTCGAAGACAGGCTCACAATATCTAGATTGACATCTCATAAATGAACGGTACCTCTATGCTGTATTTTATCATCTCAAGGCAAATATTTTCTGAATAGTTCAACAATATTTTTACTACATATTTGTTGGATTTCCTACTGTAGTGGGGCAATAATTAGAGTCACATTATGGGGCCCTTTATGTGATGATTTGGTCAAGAGTACGGACTACACTGAATCTATTTACACTGCCATATTCCCAAGCATGAATGTCAAAGAGTTCAAGAGTATGACACCTAATTTCCATAGTTGATTAATCTCTTTTTATATGACTCTTATGCTATTATTTTCCAGAATTGATATTTTATTGTTGTTTATAGACCACACCTCAGTCAACACTATCTCAATGTATAGGTGAGGTCTATTTGTCAAGCACATCAGCGACCACTATTTTTGATGCTGAAAATATTCCACAAATTTCAGACTTCAACAACTTAATGAGGTAACTTATTGTTCCTACATTCATTATTCGGCTAAGGAATTACCTCATACGTGTCTCTCACATGCAATGTTGAACCACTGACAGAAATGCTAGCCTTCCTGAGACGTACACCGCACCTGAACAAGTTTCAAGCAAGGAAGGATCCCTCTTACAATTGTTACATATGGGAAGAGAGCAAAAAACTTCAAGGGGCCGGGGAAGGTTTGCCTCATTATTTCAAACAACTACATAATTGAACAAACCTAGGCTTGGATCCTTAACTTCATTTATTCATACAACAGTCAATAACATTCAATTGCACAATAATGATAACAAATATTCAAACCAAAAACAATTTGTACTACTTCTCCTGCGGTATTGGAAAGTGCAAGAAATGTGTCACTAGGGCTGGGGGGAAATTCTGGTGTGAGTCATGTGTAAAAATCTGTGAATTCCTGCTGACAAGGTATTACTTCTAAGACTAACAATAATTACCCTCACATTAACAAAGTTAAATTACTTTTTCCTATGCATTATACAAACAGGTACATGCTGCATATGGATATTGTTGATGATTCTACAGGGACTGTCGTTACTATATTTGATGATATAGCGGAAAAAATGGTCAAGAGAAAAGCCGACAAGTTGTTGGAAGAAGTCGGAGTAAGTGATACTATATTGCAAACTTATCATTAAATGTAACTCTTTATTCTAACATATGATTATGTAAATACTACTTCTCTAACTAGGATAATGCTGATGAAACTATCCTTCCACAAGAGATACTAAGGTTGAAAAATACCTATCATATTCAGGAGTTGAAGACGTACACTTACTATGATCATGGTAGTTATGAGAGCTTCACTTGCAGTAACATAATTAGCTCAATCTCGACACACAATGTATTTATGCAATGCCTAACAAAATCCTACAACCTACTCCTACTATTAGCCAACATATCCAACTAAGGAAGTAATTAATTTCGACCAATTTCATAATGTTGAGGGTGGACGGAAGGTCGACATTGTTCATAATGATGTAGATGTTCAGAATTCTCCCCTCAATCGTCCTAGGCATGAGTCTACAGTGGACCATCAAACACCCCAAGTTAAACACTTGTGAGTTTACAAGTAAATCACATTCTGTTAAGAGTTTACAGGAAAAAATGTACATGCTAACTTATTTTACTTTCATGTTAACAAGACTGATGTGAAAGGAACATCCTAAGATGTGTGCACCAACATAAGCATAGGACTAGAATAGCTGGTGTGGTTTTACAGTTAATAAAGATTTAGATCTAAGAATATGTCTCCTTAGAATTTTCCCGTTTCAATTTAATCATTTCAGGTTTGTAATTTATGTCTACCCAGTATTTTCCACTTTTAATTTAATGGACACCTATTTGGAGCAACTTCTGCTAACATAATTTTCCATTTTCCATTCGTTTTTGTTATTCTTACTATTACTATGTTTCAGAGTCCGTCATGAATTTCTTACCATACATAATCATACCCTTTCAAGTTTTCTGCTATTTTGAAGAAAAAGATCATACTAGACTTTGTTTTTCTTTTGAGGGGAAGATCATACCTGAGTTAGTCTCATGCGAAAGGCATATTTGGTTTGAGCTTTCAGCCGTGCACAAGATAGCTCTAAACCCATCTCAAACAACTGAAAAATAGAAGAACCTAATAATTGTAGGCTTTCAGATAATGCTAAATATCCACTTTCAACATTGTTCTAGCAAGAAAATGAGTATATAATAAAAAAGCACCTGGATCATGGTGAATTGTTTTTTCACTACCTAAAGTTCCAAGACAGTATCCTGTACAAAAATTGCACGACATATCAAGATACAAAAATGCATGATCATAAATAAGTATAGAAATATGGAAGGTTCATAAGCTTACTAAAATAAGAAGACCGAAATACCTGCAGTGAGTATTGACCAGCAGGAGCAATGTATGTAATTTCCCAAAATAAGAAGACCGAAATACCTGCAATGAGTATTGACCAGCAGGAGCAATTATGTAATTTCACATAGCATCAGGAGGAAGAGCAACATGGTGTTGTATTATGGTGTTCTCATAAACGCCCTGCATACATAGATCCATGAAAAAGTTATATGTTAGAATAGGAAACCAAATGAACTCATGTAAAGCCAAACACAGATTATACAACTTATAACATACAAATCTCCACCAGTCAGAAGAGCACCCTCACCTAAACAGAAAATGAAATCCAATACATCAACCAGATATCAACTCAAACAGATGAATAAAGGGTAAACAAAATGATAAACAAATACCTATTTTATTGGGTTCAAACTCCCAAGTATGATTTACCAAGAAAGGACACCACACTTCGAAAGAACCTTAACATCAGTAAGGTTCCCAATCAGGCCAAATTGGTTAAGTACAACAGTTGCAAAGAAGAAGCCATGTAACTGGATGAAAAATAGCCACATTACTAAAATAACAGTATAAAGTAGTAACAATGATTTATCAACCTCTAATAGTATTTACACATTCACAATTGATGCGATTCTGCATCGACCCAAGCCGGGCTCAAGCGAGCCCCACGCGTCCAAGACCTTGGAGACCACCTTGGTTCAAGACGAGGAAGAACGCGATGACTGTGAGTTCAGAAGAGCCAATTATGAAGACCGCAATCTTCATCAAGCGTCTTCATCCAAGTCCAAAGATCGCGTGCCTCAATGCGTCTTCCTTCAAGCGACTCCATGTTGAACGCGATCTCCCTCAAGCGGCTCAATCACCTTCATCACTTCACGCGTTCTTTCTGAAGATTGCGTTCTTTTTAGATAGTTTCCTTATTTATAGCGTTTTAGATAATTTCCTTATTTATAGCATTTTAGATAGTTTCCTTTTTAGTCGTTCTATCTTTTAAGGCGAGTGCCTTTTGTATGCTTGCATGGGCTAGCCCTTAGGCTCGTTTCGGCCCAAGCCCATTAGGTCTTGGTCGAGATACCTTGGCTATTTAAAGCCTCCTATGTTCTTGTTATTTATTACGTTCAAGTTAAAGTTCAAGGTTTTAAGTAGAGTGTTAATTCCTCCTTCCCTTAATCGGACGTCACCCTTATCCCTCTCATCCCCATTCACTCCGCCGCCGATGCTACGGCAACCACTCGAACTCCATTGAGTTTATCCCCTCCGCAGTCGATGCTACGACACCAACGACTTGTCTCTTCAAGTCGCCTAGTCTTCATCAAACCGCTTCCGCCACCACTACCATCTTTCCACCAAATCTCTTCCATCACCACCGAGATCCATTCATCGCGTTCTTCCGTTCGCGATCAACTACATCATCACATTCCATAGCAGAATCACCACACCAAGTGACTTCTCAACCAAGACTAGATCCAGAGTGCATCGGCCACCACATTGTCTTGCCCTTTCTTGTGCTTGACCACATATGGAAATGTCTCCATAAACTCCACCCACCTAGCATGGCGACGACCAAGGTGAACTTGGGGCTTCAAGTAAGCAAGAGCCTCATGATCCGTGTAACACCCCCCGACTTATGTCGGTAGTGCCACACGCCAATGACCTCAGACGTTAATGCCCAAAGTCACCCCAGGCTTTAATCGGAACAATTAAGCTTAAATACATACGTAAATATTAAATATCGAAAGAATAACCAGCGGAAGACTTTTTAAATGAAATACAACTCAACCCTTTATTAAGATTCCCCTCGTAAAATAAGGAGGACGGTTTTACAACAAGGTATAATGACAGCGGAAGACTTTTAAATTACAGCGGAAGACTTTTAAACATAGTCCTAATTACATGACTATGTAATACATTTATTTCAAATAAAGCATACACGCCTTTGGAAATATTATTTCTGAAAATGCAAACTTCAACTGCAAGCCTTCTTTTCGATTGGTTACTTTAAATCACCGGGGACCAACCACTGATGTGTCGTATAGGACGGATGACACCAGCCAACCATGCAAGGAATAAAACCCGGTTGGTCAGTCTAATGAAAGACTATGCAAGGGTGAAAACAGAATGGTTCAAGTGATCGTAACCGTTTACTATCATTGTCCCTCGAATAATAACCGATGGAACGATACATAACCCGGAACTTTCACGAAATTATAAAAGAAGGTATGCAATGAAAAGAAGACTCCAAAGGGATTGAGTCTTATAAGAAATTATGATGAATTGTTTGGGAACGTTAAGTTTACACACAAGTTTAAAACACGACCTTGATTATTTGGGTCCACGACCAACATCACCGCGCAATGCAAATCCAGATTGGAAAGAGGACTTACTCTAACAAGAGTCCGGGCGGTTTCCATGTTGTACTCCTCGCCCGAGGGTATATTAATTATGTGTAAAACGACACTTATCTTATTTAATTTCAAAAACACACATTTACGTTGAAGCTTTTAATCCACAACAATCTCGCAATGAGATATATAACATGGGACAAATCCCGATTGTTGGCACCAGCTGAGTGCACCTACCCTGAGTAAGGGTACAGTCATGACCAGAAAGCATTAGGGCAATAATTCTCCTAACGCTTAGTTATAAAGAAATGACTAATCCTCATAAGGAATTAGCGTTCCTACGAATACTCGTGCTAATCTAGCATTTAAGTTCACATATAAATCCACACCAAAATCCATTACAGTAATATCATATAAAACTATATAATAGCGTTGTTTCTAGCAATATATACAACATATTATAAAGTCATATTTTAACACATCGTTTTATCAAATCTGTTCCCAAACTTAAAACAACAATTTTATTCCATCTTAATTAACAATCAATTAATTGATAATCAAGGGGAAACATGAAATAATGAGTAAGAGCGAACCACCACTTGCCTTAGACTAGACAAACGAGAGATCGGGTTTCAAGATCTGGAAACTTGCACTTGAGCACGGTTTCCTACGACGACGACGAGTTATAAGACAAAACCTAAGTTAGATACGATACGAAACGACGAAGCGAAACGGAGGAACGAAATCAGTGCCACGGTCGCGGATGGCATAGCCGCGATCGCGGCCTTGCTGGGCAAAACCGTGCCCGCGGAATTGCGCCCAACTTGGGTCACGGGTCTCTGCCCGGCCGCGGTCGCGATGGATGGAGCCGCGGTCACGGGACTCCATCTCGACATGAACTTAACTCGAAATTGAGCCATACCGACGACGACGACTTCACTTCTGAACCACCGAGCACCACCACCACTTCCAAGGATCTCCCACGACGACTCCTTCGGCTCCGGCGACGAACTCCGGCGACAAAACACAACAAAAACGAGAGAAAGAAGATGGGACTTGAGATGGTGGAGAGAATGGCTGCCATAAGCTCCTTTTATAGGCTCGGAGGAGGCCTTCAACATCAATGCTGGGCAAGCCAACCGATCCACCTCCCCGGCGTTCGAAGCACGAGGGAAAATCCGAATCGTCGACCTTCTGGAAGCAGACGAAGAAGACGAACATAGACTCACGCGGTCGTGGTTTCAGAACCGCGATCGCGGTTTGCCCAGGCAAAACCGCGCCCGCGGTTTTGCCGCACCCGCGGTTTTGTCGCGCTCGCGTTTCTGGACTTTGATCGCGGTCAAGTTAAATCATTTGGGTTTAGCACTCTTTAAATATTTTAAGACCCATATATCTTTATTTAAACGTATAACATCGAGGCAGTCAGTGCCTCGTAACTCGCACCGACTGTTACGGATGCAGGGGCATTAACCCCGCGATCGCGGGTATTCATCGCGGCAATTATAAAAGGCGAGAGGCGGTGGAGGTATTTTACAACACCTCCACCACCACCTCTCACTCTCACCAGATCGGATCTCCGACCCCGACCACCGCGACACCCCCCTGCAGCCCCGCGACTATCGTTCCGACGCCGCGACGTCGTTTGGGTGAGATCTCCATTTTCCAACTCTTGGATTTCTCATAGCCTCACGAGCCGCGATCGCCGGACCCATGCCAAACCCCGCGACCACCGCAGCGCCACCGCAAAGCACCAGAGCCATTTTTTCTCGAAGTTCGCTGCAAACCCAGAAACCGCGATCGCCGACATCAACCCCGCGATCGCGGCCCATCTTCTCCAGCGAGCTTCGAGTCGAGCATAAACCGCGACCGCGCCCCACACCCCGCGATCGCGGGTCCCTCCGGTACTCTTTCTATTGTGCTTTCTCGCTCCTTTTTCCCACCATGGCAGCCTTCGTAGGCAACATGAGGAGCCAGAGGCACAGGCGCTACTACGAGACGTTCAGCGCGCGGAAGTTCGTCCAGACGAAGTTCTTCGATCGGCCAACGCTGCAACGACTCAGACTGGAGGACTGCACACAACAGTTGCTGAGCCACGGAGGGCTCGGCAACTTCATTGACCTAGCCGCCCCGTCCTCGCGCGAGCTGACTCTGGAGTTTCTGGCCACGCTGGAACGCCACGACGACGGGATCACGTTCAACCTGCTGGGGCGGCAGAGGATGATGTCCTACCAAGGTCTGCGGGACCTTTTTGGCGTTACTGAGGCTCCCGCCGAGGATTGGGAGGCTGCAGGCACCTTGCCAGAGCTCTTCTGGCAGGATGCGACCCGAGAGGTACTCAACCCCAGCGCCGACGAGTATAACTACAAGCTGACGCACCCCTGTCTGAGGCTGGCGCACAAGGTGCTCGCCATGTCCTTCCTGGGACAGGGGGAGGTAAACAAGGTTTCGATGCTGGACCTTACAGTGCTCTGGTGTTTGACACCGGAGAGCCACAACACCCTCGACTAGGTCGATTTGTTCCTCTCCAGCTGTCTCGGGCTGAGGGAGAAGACGGGCGGCAAGATCTCTATGGGGAGCATGGTGACGCTTATCGCCCAGCAATACGAGAACATCGCGGACCATTGGGACTTCCCCACCGACATCTACACCTACAACATCACACTGCTGCGGAGATCCCATCTGCTGGAGGTCCGTGGTGGAGAGTACACCTGGCTCTTCAAGAAGGAAATGACCCACCGAATGAGGCTGCCTCGTCCGATGCCTTATGGGCCCCGGGCGAGGGATTTTTACCTCTATGCCGATGGAGAGCAGGGGTCGTCGTCCAAAGACGAAGGGGACGACGACGACAACGAGGAGGAGGAGGAAGCGACTGCAGCGGTGGACATGGAGAGCGATGTGCCATCCCCGCTGTGTTCCAGGGGCCCACCTGTTCACCCTGACTATACCTACCGGGCATCTGGGTCTGGTAGTGGATCTGGAGGGGCGCCCTGGGACCAGCTCCTGGACAGAATAGCCAACCTGCAGCTGAGGCAGGCCGAGCATATACGAAGGAGTGTCGAGTGGGAATACGGCATCTCCCAGAGGCTAGAGGAGCATGAGAGGAGAAGCGTTCAGTGGGAACGCCAAGTCTCCACCCGCCTGGATGAGCAGGAGCGGCAGAGCGCTGAGTGGCAACGCAACATGGAGGTCAACCTTGCATACCACATCAACCGCCTGGACAGTCACCTCACCACTGTTGAGGACCAGGTGGTTCAGATGCAGAGGAGAGCTGAGGCTTTCTTCAACGCTTATGGGTATTGGCCTCCACCCCAGTGAGTATTTCTATTTTCCCCTTATCTTTTTCTTGTCTTCCATACATTGAGGACAATGCATGATTTAAGCATGGGGGAGTAGAGTATTCACTATCTATCTTGTACATATTTCTTTTCCAGCATTGTACTTTGATTTTTAGCATTTCGAATTTCAGCATTTCTTTTCCAAAAAAAAAAAATCGAAAATCCTGGGACAAGCTGAAAACCTGAAAGGGCGGCTTGGGTAAAAAGCAGGTGACCCGGACTAGCGCTAGGCTGTGGTAAGAAGGTGTCGGAGTGACGCGAGCTTATGTGAGCACATCTATGAGAAAAATATGAGTGGCTAGGATGAAAACCCGAAAGGGCTCCTAGGCAAAATGAGTGAAAAGAAAAGGAGTGTTTCTAGGATCTCATTTTACCGACGGGGCGACATAAGTAGAGGAGTTGAAAAAGGATTGTCGGATAGGTCACTCTGGGAGGCATAAGGAGTCATAGATGGAGGCTAGGATTAGAGGTCACTTTACACTATTGGATGTCCGGGTTGAGCTTGGGGGAAGTACTCTGCTTGCCCTCAAGTTTATTGAGTTGTGGATGTGTTGTAGATGAGATTGGTAGCAGGAGCTTTGGCATGAGTTAGGTAACTCTTAGTTGGAGGATATGCTTCCTGAGACCTTGGGTGCTACATTGGAGGAGTAGACTTTCTTTTAGTTTACTCGAGGACGAGCAAAGGTCTAAGCATGGGGGAGTTTGATAAGCACTACTTTGTAGGGCTTAACTAAGAGTTATTAGAGGTTTTATTGGTGTCATTCGGGTAAATTTAGACACATTCTTGTGTATGGCGTTTGGAGGCAAAGTTGGTGTTTTTGGAGGTGTTTGAGCTACTTTGGATATCATGAAGACACTGAGGAAGGAAGCCATCAAGAGAAGACGCCAAGGAGTGAAGAGGAGACGAGTTGGTGCAAGGCAAAGGACAAGAATGTCGAGCATTAACCGCGATCGCGGGCATGGGTGCCGCGATCGCGGGACTCGGAGCATGTCGAGAGTTTTTTACGGGCGCGGAGAGATTGAAGGGCGCGGAGCCACATGGGCCGCGATCAAGGTCCACCACCCGCGATCGCGGGTCTGACACGGCAGAGGCTCGGACTTATTCCAAATTATCTTTTTAGTTTTCTTTTCCCTTTTTCTTATTTCTATTTCAGTTATTTGCTTAATGGGCTTAGGTCATTTGTTAGGGCCCTATAAATACTCTCCTTATGCATTAGGGTTAGGGATCCACTCTTTAGAGACTAGTTCTAGTTTTTGCAATTTCAATTCATCGTTGTTTATTTCTTTTGAAGTTTCTACCATGACTATGAGGAGCTAAGCCTCTTTGGCTTAGTCCGGTAATGGAAGCATGAGTTCGTTCATCTGGTTGTGAGGTTTTGTTCCTATCTATCTATCCTATTGAGTTATATCTTTTCTCTGAGCAAATTCATATTTGAATGTTTGTTGGTTTATCTAGACTGATCACCTAGGTTTATTGCTTTCATTCTTATTGCTAATACTAGGGAACTGTTGGGCTAACGCTCTAGTATAAGTAGCAAGCATTGATTGTTATCTGCATCTGTGGATTATATCTATGTGGGAATTGATTACATGATAAATGCATCTGAGCGAGCGTTATGTGTATCCTGGTTAATTTTTATATGCATTGCTGCCTTTGGGTTGAACCTTTAGTGGTACTAGGGTTATTCATTGGTAAGGGTTCTTTGTGGAAGGTTTCCCTCTGAATTTACATAAGATCGGGACAGGAATAACCGAATAGGAAGATATGACTTAATCAATGAACAACCTTTGAATGACTTATGTGGACATTACTTGGCTAAGTGTTTTTCTCTCTTGATATTTCATCCATTCTACTTTGTTTTGTTTGCAACCAACCAACCATAAAACCCCCCTTTGTGACATTGCATGCTACCACCATCGGTTCCTTCCTTCTCTGTGGGATCGACCCTGACTTACTTACTATACTTTGTTTAGTGAGGATTTTAGGATTTACTTTTGATTAGGGGTACGACGACTACCCTCCGTCAATGATCAATCATTTTGTTTTAAACAAATCGTTAAACACGTTGAATGCTTTTCCACACTCATTAGAAAAACTCGAAACTCAAAGGGAGTAAAATCCTTACACACATCATATCCAGAAGTTTTGCTTCTCACTAATGATACGAAACCAATGTCCTCTCGAACTAAACTCATTCAATATACAAGTACTCCCACAACAAGAATTTGACCTCAAGAAAATCACTTAAAATCTTAAAGAAGCATCACCAAATAGAGAGCTCGATATCTCAATATCCCGAAATATTTCTACTTGATATCAATGTGAGTCTTATCACTAAAACTTTGTAATTCTAAATTTCGTGTGCTTAGTATCTCGATGATAGTTCTAACTCTCCTAAGATCATCATATTTAAGGGGTACACAACCTTATTAAAAGTCTTATAGTGATACACACTTGGCATTAGCTTGTCCATACTCTTTTCAAGCAACACGTGCAAGGTTACATATTTTCCCCCAATACTCAGATATTGTTTTCACGTGACTCCTTAGTTCCCATTAGATGTGAACACTATAGGCTACCCACTTACAGCCTTTGTCCATGTCTTACTGGCTAAAGTTGACAAAACCAATTATCACTCGCCTTTTCTGTCCAATTCTACTTACAAGTAGTACATACTCACTTTACAAGACTCGGTTCATGCACATTACCTCTAAAATCCTCGTAGCAGGGACAGTACTACTAACTACATTGTCTTACTTATAATAATATGGAGTCTACCCTCCTCTATATTCCCCTCATATATTTTTGTGTACTATGATAAAGTTTGGCATTCATATCTAGGTTCCTCTCCTCTCCTTATGGTACCCTTTGTATGCTTAACTATTAACGACAAATGTCAAAGTCTAACGACATATGGGAAATTCATGTTTTCACTGAGGTCCAAATCCCACTTATTTGGACTTTTTGAATTTGTTTTAATGGTTAAAAAGCCCAACTCCTCTATTCCAACCAATATACTAAAAACATTAATAGTGTTTATCAGTTCAAACTCTTTAACAAGAGTATAACTTCGTAAAAGAAAAAAAAAACCTTCTAATTTCTCAACTTTCGTTAAGACCAAATTGATGGATTCAATCACATCAATTTCACCCTTGTTGACCTTTTTGATTTTTGTTTTGATCAAGTATGGGTGACAACATTCTCACGGCTTTTGTGGAACATATCTTGGGTTCTGGCTGAGCTGCCGGTCGTGGTCGTGTCTGTGGCTGAATGAAGACCCCTCTCGAACGAGAGCAACGTCATGGTTGAGACTCCTGAAGATCTTTCATCTAGGTGAAGACAACGTCAAGGCAGCCCGTTCAACACTTCCGCAGGTGTTCCTGTTTGACTATTTCCCGGTGGCACCCTTGAGTCTAAGCTGACTCATTGCCAGCCTTAGATTGTTGTGTTCCCTTCTGCTTCGATGTAATTTACGTGCTTGTCTTTGGTTCTTTCTGTTCGGTTTGTACCGACGCCGATTCTATCGGCCTCTCGAGCTACCCGATGTGGTTATATCGGGTACCTTGAAATCTTTCCTCATCAAAAATAAATAAAAACTAACAACCAATTGTCTTATTTAAAAGGGGTGATGTAATGCTATTAACCGGTTGGCATGTAACGTAATTACTTCTAATTTAGTTATTAGTAATTAATAGGAATTCACAGAATATATAAGAGATTTGAGCTGACTCGCCCTTCTGCAAATATAGGAGGATATGGCCATATGGGTAACAAAAACATGTAAATTATCATCTAGGATTAAGGTTGTTTGAAAATTGATCGAAAGTGTCTCGACCTGTGGTTAACTGGCCTTATTCTTAAAAACAAATAAAAAAATGTCATAATCTTTTCTCAAATCAATAAAATAATTATGAAGAGAACCACATATAAAAAACTCAAATCTTTATTTACTTTTTTTTTATGACATTTATTTATTTTAAATTATAAGATATTCGCTCATAATTTCACTAATAAAGATATTATAAGACAACACAAGCCCGAAGAAAATTACAACAATACAACCATGGATTAAGAAGTTACTAAACAAAAATTTCATGTCACTT
This sequence comes from Rheum nobile, assembly GCA_027886185.1. Taxonomy (NCBI): domain Eukaryota; kingdom Viridiplantae; phylum Streptophyta; class Magnoliopsida; order Caryophyllales; family Polygonaceae; genus Rheum; species Rheum nobile. The sequence continues at coordinate 40,669 of WOAB01000044.1, read as the reverse complement.
TACGAAGGAATTGTGTCTTTAATCAAATGTGCAATCCGGGTATTTTAAGGATCGTAGTGCTTTGCTAGAAGCCAACTACGATTAATGAGCTATTAATGGAGATTTACAATCCGGGTATTTTAAGGATCGTAGTGCTTTGCTAGAAGCCAACTACGATTAATGAGCTTAATCGGATTAGGCCCATAACAATAACTATAGAGTATAATATATGATATAACTATAGTATATGACTATAAGATATAACGATATGATATAACCAAATTAGATATAATCATAGTGAATAACTATAAAATATAACCATAATATATAACTAAATTAGATATAACTATAAGATATAATCATAGTATATAATTATATGATATAACCATAGTATATAGCTATAGAATATAATATAGGATATAACCATAGTATATAACAATAGAATATAACCATAAGATATAATAATAGTATATAACCATAGTTTATAACGATATGATATAACCAAATTGGATATAACTATAAGATATAATCATAGTATATAACTATCTGATATATAACCATAGTATATAACTATAGATTATAATATAGGATATAACCATAGTATATAACTATAGGATATAATGATTATAACTATAAAATTATAACCATAGTATATAACTATAAAATTATACTATGGCTATATCATATAGTTATATACTATGATTATATCTTATAGTTATATCCAATTTGGTTATATATAAATATCCTTATAGTTATATCCAATTTGGTTATATCCAATTTGGTTATATCATATAGTTATATAACTATAGGATATATGATAGAACCATAGTATATAACTATAGAATATAACCAAATTGGATATAACTATAAGATATAACCATAGTATATACTATGGTTATATCTTATAGTTATATCCAATTTGGTTATATCTTATGGTTATATTATATAGTTATATACTATGGTTATATCATATTATATATTTTGTAGTTATATATTATGGTTATATCATATAGTTATGTACTATGATTATATCATATCGTTATATCATATAATTATATACTATGATTACATCCTATAGTTATATACTATGGTTATATCATATAGTTATATACTATGATTATATCTTATAGTTGTATCCAATTTGGTTATATATATCCTTATAGTTATATCCAATTTGGTTATATCTTATAGTTATATATGTAACATCCCACCACATGGGCCGACCCATGTGCACAATTAGTAACAAGTGAGCGCGAGGCTGCTTGTTAAAGCGGGAGGTCTCGAGTTCGAGTCTCACGAACAACCTCCTCAGTTTGGGGGATGGGTTGGGGTACATGGGCTGCGGCCCATGGGGGATAGACATTGCTGGGCCAATGCGCTCGGAGGCCCCTATCCAACATAAAAGTGTACTTTTTATGTAACACCCCACCACATGGGCCGACCCATTACAGGGCTGCAGCCCATACACCCCAACCCATCCCATGATGGCTCATACCCTTAAGGCAGGAAACTACACCATGGAGGTTGTTCGTGAGTCTCGAACTCGAGACCTCACGCTTTAACAAAAAGTGTACTTTTTCCTTTTTTTCTGACTTTGCCACTTGTACTGCTAAGTTAAGCGCACCGACGTGTACTGCTAATTTAAGCGTACGAAATAGTGTGCATTTAGACACTATTTCGTGTGCATATAGACAAACCCTATAAATAGAAATAACCAACAATTATGCCACACTCAAAAAATCAAACTTTAAGTACTAATCAAGCAGGTTATAACCTTTAAAAAAATCAAGTAGGGCGGTAATAATTATTTCAGCTGTCATCTAGTGATAGTTTCCTTGTCAATTAATTAACTTATATAATGACAAATTTGATTGAAAAGTTTGTAATTATTTGTACTATATAAAGATGTTTGGATTATTTTTTTGATAGGTATGTAATTTGCATACTGTTTTTGCTATATATGCATAATATATACATGAGAAAATGAAATTCATTTGTTATACTATGCAGGTATCACTCTCTGGTTATGAGCAACCAAACCCTGGCTGTGTATCTAGGTAACCTTGTTACCACCACTTACACTGGGATTTATCATGTGGAAATCTCAATTCAGTTCTACCCATCTGAGAAAAAATTGAGCCCTCCATCTGGAAACCGGAAATGGGCAGATTTAATCTTGCCCATTTCCAGGGAACTGCCATTGAATGATGGATTATGGTTCGAAATTGAGAACTCCACCGACATCAAAACCAAGGAGTTTGAAATCCCACCCAACGCGTATAAGGCTGTGTTGGAGGTTTATGTGTCGTTTCACGAGAATGATGAGTTTTGGTACTCTAATCTTCCCGATGACTACATTGCCGCCAACAACCTGTCGGATGCCCAAGCTCATGGGCCGTTTAGGGAGGTTCTCGTGACGTTAGATGACGGTGTTCTTGTCGGTGCGGTTTGGCCTTTTACCGTGATCTACACGGGAGGATTCAACCCTCTCTTATGGGAATCGGGTCATTTGATCTTCCAACTTACGACATCGAGTTGACTCCATTCTTAGGCAAGTTGTTAGATTGGACTTGGTGTCGCGAATGCGCTCAGTGTTTGGTACATTGATGCTAACTTGCACCTCTGGTTAGACGTGAAGAGTCCAAGAACCCTAGGGATGCTCTTGAGCTGCAATTCTCTGTAAAGTCGGGTTTCGTAGGCTTGGATGGAACATACGACACAAAGATGAGTCGGTCCATATCCTCATCCGGGTGGGTCAGATCTTCCCATGGCGAAATCATCACCTCATTCACCCAAGATTTGGGTTTCGTCGACTCCATGATCTGGGAAAGCGACGGCAATGTGCAGACTATTAACCAGACTATTGAGTTCAACACTTCGGTGTCTACCAAGACGCCATCTTCTCATCATGGCAGCACGATCATGTCGCACAAAAACCTTCCCCTTTACTTGTACACGGCTCAAATCGATCAAGGCAACAACAATTACGTTATTGTGACAAACGTTACGCTAGGTTTCAACGACGACAGGGTCTCAAGATGCAACCGGAGTTCTTATTGTTCAGAACGGCGTGCTCGTCAGTGGATCAGGAAATACGCGACAAGTATACAAATATGAGAGTTGCATCGATCCGTGCTACTTGAGGAATGTGAGCAGTTCTAACTACGCCATAACTTATAATTCAGTTAGCACCAAATGTGGCCACAAATCGGGTTCTGAAGATCCAAGTTCTCTGTTTAGCCTATTGTAAATAGCTCCTGCCACTTCAAAATTAAGTTGTTCTTGTTTCGTTAATGTATACAGGTTAATAATGCCCATATGATATCGCACCACATCAAGTTTTCCGTGCGCCCATTTTTACCATGTCCGCAATCTAGATGTGCACAAAAAATCCTAAAAAAACTTACAAACTTGTTCTTACATGATTTCAACAATTAATTATCCAAATAAAAATGACTCAGTTCATTTTGTTTGTTATCGAACCGCTCAGTTTGTCCGCTCAGTAGCGGACAAGTTGAACTAGTTTTCAATTTGTCCACTAACATGTAGCGGATAAAAAAACGAAGGCATTGTTCAGTATATTCAACTAAAATTGGAGATAGAGTTGAATAAGTAGTTGAAATTGAAGTCGGGGCTGGATGATTAGCTGAAACTACATTTATTAGTTTAATTATGTAATAACCCTCGTAAGGGTACTTATGTAATTTACCCAACTCTATTTCTAATAAAGGAATTTTTGGTATTTATTTCATAATTCCAAAAATAGAAATAAATTGGAGATTCTTAATATAAGTTGTTACAACTTTAAAGTTGTGAGCTATTTAAATTGTTGGGTAACATTATGTTGATTCTAAATTTAAATAAAACTTATAAAATTTAACCTAGAATATTTAAATCAAGTTTAACAATTTTTGTTAAAGGATTTAAATATGGTTAAAGCCATAGGAATTTGTAACTTAAGCTTGTCTTAGCCTAAGTTAAGCTTATTTTAGCCTAAGTTAATTTTTCTAAATATTAATTTTGGGCTACAATAATATAAGAAACATTGAATTATTAAAATAATTAAGTTTGTGAAAGTTTGGAGAATGTTCGTAATTTTTCGGGAATTTGTAAGGGCATTTTTACCCCAACTTACAACGTTGGGGACAAAAGTGCAATTATGCCAAAAGCTGGCTGAGCACTGTTCATCATCTTCACCAAATGCCCAGCCGAGGTTCCCATGCTCAACAATGGCGGAAATTAGCCCAATTCGAGCTCTTTTGGGGTCTAATTGCTCAACCAATTAATGGGATTTTTATTGGACTACTTAACGCATATAATCCGGGAGAATCGAAAGGAAACGATCAAAAATAAGATCGAATTTGAGCAAATAAGGCAAGAAAATTATTCGGTTGGCACCATCCGTAAATTGGACGAATCGGGATCAATTCGTAATCGTTTTTATCCACCTTTCAGCCCATTGTGGATTTATCTCCACGTTATTTCAAACCCTTATAAATAAGCCCCCGATCGAAGTCATTTAGGCACCCAATTTCAAGCCAATTCTCCCGAGTTCTTCATTCTAGGTCGCGGTTGTTCTTGGAGTTATTCCGGTCACCTTGGTGCTCCTCCGCCCCAATTGCCACCAACATTGGAACCGCCTCGATGAACCCTTCAAAATCCCGTTGGTCCCGCACCCGGATTCGCGCCGCCGAGCCGATTTCCCCGCGCGCGTAAACAGTGCCGGCTAGAGGTAGGAGACAATGGCAATTTCGTAAATATTTCCATTTGTATTGATTTCGGGTATTTTATTTAATTAGGTTAATTTATTAATTATATAGGGTAATTTAATAATTAAGTAGGTAAAATATATAATTATGAATATTATTTAATTTAATTTAATTTGGGTTAATCTTAATTAAGGTTTTAAAATTACCTATGTTAATGAGGTAATTAAATTTAAAAAATATGCACATATAGTTATAAATAATTATGTTTTTAAATAAGGGTTAAAATAAATTAAAGTTGGTCAATTTATTTTAATTAGGTTGTTGTTTTATGATTAAAGGAATTAATCATAACATTATCCGACAATTGATTTATTTGGACTTAAATCAATTCAGTTAGAAATCGATACGAGTAACGTTCAATTTCCGATTAGAAATAAAATATCTTATCATAATTTATTTATGATGTGTAATTTTGGGTACGTCTCGGAATTTCTTCTGGAACGGGAATAGAGCAGGGATTCAAGTTGCTACTCGGAATCAATCATTCCCGTGATACCGTTCATCTCTCTGTAATTCAAGGCAAGTGGTGGTTCGCTCTTGTCATTTCAGTTATTCTTTTGGCCGACAATTAATATTAAAATTAATTGGGTCATTTCTAAAACCTAATTAATGTTTGTGAACACTTGTGTGCTTTAAATACTTTTGTATCTAGGTTGTTAGTTATTATTGATATATATATGTATATATGATTAATGTTGTTATCGTCGTAATGACGGTATTGTGCGTGGACTTTGTGTGTTATGTGTGGACTTTAATAGTCGTGTGTGTCAGGGATATTATGGCATTGCGAGGCGTAATGATCTTTTTATAACTCGGTGTTAGTCGGAATAATTTCCTAATACTTTTAAGGTCATGACCATTGCTTCTTATCCACCCGTTAAGAATAAGAGTTGAGCACATTGTTAGTGCAATTGGGTTGGATGTAATGTCACCTTGTGTTATTCTCGTAGTTATTCGAGATTGTATTAAAAGCTTAAAGAATAATTGTGGTGTGGTGAAATTAAATAAGATAAGTGTTGCGATCACATAATTAATAAACTTCGAGCGAGAAGTACAACTTGGAAACCGCTCGTGCTCCAGTTTAAGTGGGTCGTCTTTCCAATCTGGATTTACATTATGCGGTGAGGTTGGTCGGGCCCAATTAATCAATGGGGTTTTATATGTTGTGTGTAATTTAAAACGTTCCCAAACAAATCATATCTTCTTCCTATAATACCCACATTCATTTCGGGTATTCTCTTGGTGCATATCTCTTTTGTCCATCCTTCGTTTCAGTGGAAGTATTTTAGTTATATATCGTCTATAAGCTTTTACTCGTGAGACAATGATAGTAATTGGATACAACCACAAGAACCATTCTGTTTGTACCCTTGCTTAGTCTTTCATTAGTCTAACCAACCACTATTTTTCCTTGCATGGTTGGTCGGTGTCATCCGTCCTATATGACACATCAGTCGACTTGCCTTAGGTTGTTTAGGAGTAACGAGACGGAGAAGAAGGCTTGCGGTTAAAGTTTAGTTTTTGAAGAACTTTCGAGTTTGTTTTGAATATAAGATTTATTTTTTTATTAATGTAATAGGTATAAGTGTTAGGTAACCTAGTCTTGTAATTAGAATTTATGTAAAGTCTTCCGCTGTAATTTCAATATCATTTGTAAACTATCTTTCTCAATTTACGAGGGGAATTTTAATAAAAAGATTGAGTTCTTTTATACAAGTCTTCCTCTATTTACTCTTTAGTATGATGTATTTAAGTATAATTGTTCAGATTAAAGCCTAGGGTGGCTTTGAACTTAAAGTCTGAGGTCACTAGCGTGTGACACTACCGACATAAGTCAGGGGTGTTACAAATTATATAAAAATATAATTGATTTTCAACATTACAAGTTGAAATGGGTGGAAAAGTAAAATTTAGCGTGTTAATCTTCAACAATTATGGGGGTCACAATAAAAAAAAAATTAATCTATATTAATCTACTACAAAATCCTTAAGCTAGATTGATATTTTTTTTTACCGAACACTCATAATGTAGATTAAAAATAAATCAAGCTCCATTAATCTCAAAAAATCTTTGTCGAATAAAGCCTCAATAAAAATAATAGATTTGTCTGCATTCTATAATCGACTGGCCAAAAGGATCAAAAGCAATGAAAATATGGTAGAAATGATAAGCAAGACAATAACACAAAACTGGACTATTGTGCTTGATATAAATTGCAAAAGAAAGAAACTGTACACAACTTACAGGTAGCCGAAGAGCAGCAAAGCAAGAAACTAAAAATATAAAGGAGAGAGAGAGGGAGAGAGATTTTTAGCGTGCCTCTAACAAGTGAGGGCTTACCGGCTTAAATAGAGAAGGGAAAATTGCTATTTGAAGGCACTATTAAGGCGCCGTACAACTGTTCATATGAATAGTGCCTAAATAAGTGCATTGATACTGTTCAGAGTGGACTTCTGCTTTTGCTGTAGAAGTTGTTTGTCATTTGCTGATGAGATTTGTCTGATTGTATTTTGTCTGATTGTGTTGCCGACATCTTTTGTCTGCAAGATTTTTGATGGGCTTTTGCGAACGGCCTTATGGACTTGCAACCTTACTGGGCGTAAGGGTCTTGTGCGAACTGATCATATGGGTCATAATCAGTTTGCTGGGCTAAATTGGTCGAGCTGGCTTGGTCTTCTTCTTCTTGGACTTTATCAGCCCAAGACTTGGGCTTCTCGTCCGAGATGTCAACAATTGTTACTGAGTTTTGCTTAGTTTTGAGATTCTTGTATTTCTTCCATTCTTGGTAGTCAAGCCAGTCTTGGTCTTGGATTTGTGAGGGTGACGCAGTTGCCACCGGGACTCCTGACGGGTGAATGACAATCTCCTTTGAGGGGGCAGGAGAAGCTTGTGTTCCTTTTGCTTTGAAAATTGCATGGATGTTGTTGAGTGAGTAGGATTCTGGATCAATCTTTTCCCACCATCGAACTTTGAACTTGCGACAGAGAGAAAGGGGACACGGACAGGGTAATGCTTGCTGGAGTTCATAGATCCAGCAGAGTATCCAAGATACACCAGTGCACCTATGGAATTGTATTGGTTTTATGTAGTTTTGGACCGGACAATGTTTGATAAAGAAGTCATAGGATTTCCTAGCTTCTTCTGGGTAGATTTCAGGAGTAGGTCCAAAGTAGTTCCACCAGTCAAAGAACCAGACTGGTAAATTGCTGTTGCATGTTTTTGCGAAGAAAAAGAACCAGGAATGGTTGAATGCTCGGATAAGAAAGGCCTTGGTCCAAGCATCTCTATAGTCATAATAGGAATAGCCTTTCGGCCAGAAAGGGATTGAGAATGCCTTTTGTGTGCTAGGTTCTCCCCAAGATTCTCTGGAGATGACCTTCAGAATTTTGCATTTTGAGAAGACAATGAGGTTGGGGTCATTGTCGTCTCTGGTATGCGAGATTTCGGCAGATTCAGAATCTACCAAAACGAACTCATAGAACTTTTGGGTTTTTGCCGGGTCAGAAGGAAACCATTGGAAGTCTTTGGAGAAGAGATTTTTTATGAAGGGTCCAAAGTCCTTTTGGTCAGGGGGATTGAATTCTTTTGTGAGGCAGATATTTTGTAGGGATGATTGCTTGAGGATGTATCTGTGGAAATGCTTGGTGGATTTCTGTTTGTCAGTTTTTTGTGGAGTCCTTGGGTTTAGAGGACTGTTTGTGAGAGCTGGGAATTGGGATAAGGATTGAAATTGGTTTTGCGTTTGGACAACGCTTTTTACTGGGGACGAGCTTGCTGAAGCATAATCCTGTGGGGTTTGCTTGCGAGGGTTTCCCCTCCCCGCCATTCTTGAGAACCTGTTTTAAACAAGATTAAAAAGGTACATTAGAAAGAATGCAATCCCTAATGATCCTGTCAGCAGTTTGTTGGCGAATGTTGAGGATCCTGATTTCACTGGAGAGAATGATATGTTTAATCTTCTCGGAGTGAAATGATTCTTGAGCAGTTTTGCGAACGGTCTTTTGGGCTTCAAAGACTCGAAAATAGGAGTAGTAGGCCTTTTGTTTGTCTTGGAGGGTTTTGAAATAAGGAAAGGGGGCCATGTGTTTTAAGGTTTTCCCTGCAGAAATTCTCTTGTCAGAAAATCTGGTAAAGAATTGCTTTCTCCTTTGATAAATTCAATTTCAAAATCAAAGACAGATAAAATGGCTTGCCATCGAGCAAAAATTTGTTTTGAGACAATGTTCTGGACATCTTTTTGAAGTATATCTTTTGCGGATTTGCAATCAACTCTAAGAAGAAAAGACTTGTTGTATAAATCATCTTGAAATTTGGAAATGCAAGCGACGATGGAAAGGATTTCCTTTTTAATCGTGCTATAGTTTAACTGAGGCCCAGCCCAGCAACCAGAGTAGAATCTAACCAGTTGCTCTTTGCTTTCTGGATTGATCCTTTGTTTAAGAATGCCACCAAAACCAATGTTGGAGGCATCAGTTTCAACAATCATAAAAGCATTGGGCTGAGGAAGGCCTAGGCAAGGAAGAGATTTAATCTTGCTTTTGATGATTTGGACGGCTTTGGTTTGATCAGAACCCCAAGGAGCAGGATTCTTTTTGAGTCTGGAAAATAAGGGAATGCAGAGTTTTCTGAGATCGGGAAAGAAATCAGAAATATAATTGAGGCAACCAAGGAATCTTTGTAATTGAGTTTTGTCTTTGATTTCGTCGGGAAATCTATCTGTGAACTCAATGCTCCTTTGGATAGGTTTGATGGTTTGTTGATGAATGTCATGGCCAAGAAATCTAATCTTGGTCTGAAAGAGTTTTATCTTAGTGGCAGATAAAACTAATCCATTCTTTTTGATGACATGCAGAAAGGTATTGAGATGCTTAGAGTGTTCTTCTAAGGTTAGGGAATAAATGAGGATATCGTCGATGTAGACGATGAGGAAGTCAGAGAAGGGATTCAGAATATCATTCATAATCCTTTGATATTCTGAAGGGGCATTTTTGAGACCAAAGGGCATGACATTCCATTCGTAATGCCCAAATGGTACAGTGAAGGCGGTTTTGTATCTGTCTTCTTCGACAATCTGGATTTGCCAGTAACCGCTCTTCATGTCAAACTTAGAGAAGACTTTTGCTTCGAAAAGTCTGTTGAGGAGGTCTCTCTTATTGGGGATAGGATACCTGATCCATTGTAAGGCTTTGTTGAGGGGTTTGTAGTTGATAACCAGCCTAGGAACGCCTCTTTCCTTTTCGGCTGCGTTCATGACATAGAAAGCCGCGCAACTCCAGGGAGATTGAGATTTTCTAATTAGTTTCTTAACTAACAAGGTCTCAATTTCTTTCTTGCAGGTTTCTAAGAGTTCTTTGTTCATTTGAATAGGCCTAGCTTTGGTTGGGATATCTCTCTCATGAAAGTCCTTTTCATAGGGGAGATAAACATGATGCTTCTTTCTGTCCCAGAAGGCATTGGGGATATCCGCACAGACTTGCTCTTTGAAGAGATTCTCGAAGTCTAGGGCCTTGGTTTGCCAAAGAGGGCTTTGCAGCCTTTCTTCAATCTTTAAAAACCCAATTTCATTAGTTAAATCTCTAATGAGGGTTTTCTTATGCTGAATGCTGTTAAGCTGTCTTTTGATAGAAGTATTTTGAAGGAGATCAAGATCTCTGCTCTTAATTGGGGAAAGGAAGGGGAAGTCTAGGTTTTTTCCTAGAATCTTGGCATGAATTCCGTCTTTATCAACTGAGAAGGGATAAAGCTGGGTTAGGAATGGGGATCCTAGGATGACTTCTTGTTGAAGATCTTTGACAAGGACAAAAGAGTTTAGGAGACACCATCCATTGCTGCAGACGGAGGCTTCAGGAATTTTGTAGTTTAACTGCATTTTAATGCCGCTGGCATTAAGAAGTCTTTCATTGGTCTTGACAAAATACTTGGAATTGACAAGGCCTTCTCTGATACAGTTGAGATCAGCTCCGCTGTCAATGAGGGCGACAATTTTGAAGGTGGAATCTTCAATCTTAATCTTAACAGGACAATACCATTTTTGGCATTCTACTTTGTTAAGAGCTGAAAGAAAGAGATTGTCTTGCTGAAAAGAGGGGTTAAATGATTCATTTTGCGAGATGAGGGGTTTTTTGCTGGTAGAGGAAGAGGTTCTAATTTTAACAGAGCCTTGGCTGGATCTGTTAGATGATCTTATCTCAGAACTACAGCTAGATTCATTTTTAGATTCTAGCTTGTTAATTCTGATTTCTATGAGATCATCCATAGAGTCTCTTAGTCTAACATACTCTTGAAGTCCTTTAACTTCTTTCTTGAGAGTATTGACTTCTGATTGAAGGTCTTTGATGGTGACTTTGGAACCTAGAATATTATTACTAGGTTGATTTTCAAAGAGTTTTGAGATGCTGAAGGGTCTATTGAGGGCTGGTCTTTGCTCGTTGAAGATAAGATCCTTAAGTTTCATGAAATAATCATGCTTAGTTTGAGGATCTGGGATCTGATTGATGAGGTCAAAAAGAGCTTCTTCTCTTTCTGCTTTGGTAATAACATTGCAGTAATGCTGAGGTTGATCTTGGTCAGAGCTTGAAGAGTCATAGTTGATCTCATATAATCCTTCATTGTCAGAGGAGGATTCAGTGTCTAGGCAGAGAAGTTCACCAATCTTTTCTTTAAGATCTGGTTCATCTTTGAGAAGCTCGTTGATCTTCTGTTTCATTGGACAGCTGTTGGCCTTGTGACCTGGCTTACGACACTTGTAGCAGATAATCTTTTTGCCGTAGCTGGGTCTATTAGGCTTGCTATCTCTGGTGTGGACAGGTTTATCATACCTGTTAGATCTCTGTTTAGAGCGCCTAAAGAATTCTCTTTTAGGTCTAAGAGTCTTCTCTTTTCTAGCTCTGGAGGGGGCTTGGATCTTTTCCATGCCAAAGGCTTCACAGAAGTTTCCCATTTCTCTTCTGGATTTACCCTTTTCTCCCCCGTATTTTGCTTGAATTTTTAATTCAGTGCATAATGCTAACCCTTCTTTCTTGATGAATGCTCCAAGCTGCCCATAGGTGATATCCTTCCAAGGGATTTCTTCCTTACCTATGTTTTCTTTAAGCTTGGTAACGATTCTTTTTGCGAAGAGGGATGGTAATCCTGAAACAAATCTTTCTTTCCAAAAAGATTCGTTACAGTCTGGTCTTTTAAGGACATAGGTGATGAAGACGTCCTTGTACCACCTATAATCACTTAGAGTTGGGCATCTAAGTTCTGTTAGGGTGATCTTGTTGGCTTGAAGTTCTTCATGCGGGTTGCCAACGAAATACATACTTATAGCATATATAAGTTGGTTGGTTGCATTTTGATCTGTAGAGATCCTTCCCTGATCGTCTTCTGTAGAGACGGTGGCGTTTAGGATATCTAATTGTTGTTGTAAGTTCAAGGCATTATCCCACCAGTATTTAAGCTGACCAGTGAAGCCTTGAATTATAAGACATGCTGCTGTCTTATCCGTTTGATCATGGGTTCTATAGGCTGCTTTAGCCATTCCCATTTCTTGGAGAGTATTCATGATTTCTCCTTCTGATTTGCCATCTATGTTCCATTCATAGATGGATGTTCCATTGTAATCCGTGGTCCTGAATTTAGCTCTTTCTTCATACTGAAGATCAGGAGGAGTTGGACGATTGTAGTAATTTCTAGTATCAGTATGTGCTCCAAATCTTTTGGAGTAATGCTGAGATCCGTTTCCCCTTCTCCTGAGTTTATTAACCTCTGGGGATTCAGATCCTAGAAATGCGATTTTGCTGATGGAGTGGCTCGTCTTGCTAGAGCTACTTATAGAGTCTCCAGAATCCTTCTTAGACTTACTGCTACAGTTGCCTTTATTCTTTAGGCAGTTGATATTTGCAGCTGGAGAGGTGACGCGTTTTGAGGAGGAAGCCTGGATATTATCCATCCTTTGGCCAACCTGGTATCAGAGCCTTGTTAATTTAATCTCCTTATCCTCTTCATCGTTTTAAAAAATTTAAGTTTCAGTCTTTCTATTTTAAGTGCTTATCTAGGCTTTGGGCACAACGCTTGGTTTAGTCCCGTAAGATCCGTTTGGTCAGCCTTGATGATAGGTGGTCCCGGTGGACGGTCCCGTTGTTATAAGCCTTAGATAAAACCTTGTTTTAGAAAACTTTACTTTGTTTTAAAAAACATGTCGATGGCAAGAAGATTATTCCGACGAGGTTCCGGTAGCAATTCGGAACAAATCGTTCATAGCAATGAGAACATGTATAGTCTTGACCCTGACAATATTCAAGACTGGACTATTCCAGACAATCCTCAGTCTATTTATAGATCTGGGATCTTGGACTTGTTCCATGCCAATTGCATCAAACACCAAGAATCAACCATCTGCCTTACAAAAGAGCAGCAGTCTCTTAGGCTTCTCAATCCTACAACCATTCAAAGTTATCTTAGAAAAGGTTATAGATTTTTGCATCTTGGGTTAATCCAAATTGCTTTAAAACCTCTTCATAGAAAAGGAATTGATTCTCCTGTCTTCCTAGCCCTTAGGGATGACCGGTTTCTCTCTTACAAAGACTCGATTCTGGCTTTAGTACAATCCAACATCTGCAATGGACCTTTGTTCTTCAATTTTTCTCCAAACTTCTCAGTCGACTTGACTGACCCTAGGATTTGTCAAACCGTCATCCTAGACATCAAAATGCTAAATAACAACTGCAAACAGTTCACTAAGAACTTTGCTGTTATTTATAGACTGCATTTCAAACTCATGAGTTCTTTAACAGATCCAAAGTGCACCATTACCCCTCTAGCTCATGGAGAGACTGTTCTTCTTCAATTAGAAGCTGAAAAGTCTTGCACTTTTACTCCCAAGACCATCAAGTGGAAAGACATTACTATTCCTGAAACCCTAGAGGTCGACAACGACAACCCTCCTAGAAACCTGGAACAACAAGAGATCTCTCAGATCATAGAAGAGTCTGATGGTAGAATTCTCATCAGGTTCAATTCGGTCAGAGAAAACTCAACCAACCGACCTAGCTTTGTCCCTGCTCGGAATTCTATTAGTGACCCCTTCTACTCCATGACCAGTGAGTTCTCCAGAAATAGTTCTCTAAGAAGAGATCATATAGTACAATCCAACATCTGCAATGGACCTTTGTTCTTCAATTGTTCTCCAAACTTCTCAGTCGACTTGACTGACCCTAGGATTTGTCAAACCGTCATCCTAGACATCAAAATGCTAAATAACAACTGCAAACAGTTCACTAAGAACTTTGCTGTTATTTATAGACTGCATTTCAAACTCATGAGTTCTTTAACAGATCCAAAGTGCACCATTACCCCTCTAGCTCATGGAGAGACTGTTCTTCTTCAATTAGAAGCTGAAAAGTCTTGCACTTTTACTCCCAAGACCATCAAGTGGAAAGACATTACTATTCCTGAAACCCTAGAGGTCGACAACGACAACCCTCCTAGAAACCTGGAACAACAAGAGATCTCTCAGATCATAGAAGAGTCTGATGGTAGAATTCTCATCAGGTTCAATTCGGTCAGAGAAAACTCAACCAACCGACCTAGCTTTGCCCCTGCTCGGAATTCTATTAGTGACCCCTTCTACTCCATGACCAGTGAGTTCTCCAGAAATAGTTCTCTAAGAAGAGATCATATAGACTTTGCCCATCCTCTTCCTAGAATCATTCCCCAGAATGAGGAAGAGTCTGTTGGTGACCATTCTCCTACCTCTACCAACATGCATAACTATTCTACTATCAATGTCTTAACCAAAGAAGGTTTTACCATTGATAAAGAGTATCTTAGAAAAGATTTCTATGGTACCAGCAACAACAAAAGGAGAAAATGGTTCATGCAACTAGACAAAGATTGCAGAGATAGAATCCAAGAGGAATATTATGAAGAGATGAACAATCTCCAAACTAATATTCTTTTCTTTAGATGGTTCTCTATTTATCTGTCTAAAAAAGACATTGATGACCCATTCCATCTTCCATCCTTAGAAGTGCAAAATAGGATTTCTAGAACCTGGAATCTTTTTCCCTCAGGAACCAGTACCTCTGTTCATCCTCCGCTCAAGAGTATCATTGTTAAACATGACAATGAAGATATTCGTGCTGATCCCTTTAAGAAAGGGAGACCTGAGCAGGATCATAGTCAGACCAATTTGGGAGATATCAAGAAGATCTACTCCCAAAACAACTACAGCAATCAAATCCTTCATACCATCTCTGAACAAATAGATCAGATTCATCTTGGTATGGATAAAGGATTGAGTTCCCCTAAGTTTCCTAAAGATATTAGTAGGCCTCACTTTCAAGCTGAAAGTATTCCTAACAATCTCTTAAGCAACATCAGCCTTAGCCCTCCTTCTATCCTTGATAGAATCAATCAAAGGATGGATTCCTTCCACCTAGCCATTAACCAAAGGATGGATAATATCCAGGCTTCCTCCTCAAAACGCGTCACCTCTCCAGCTGCAAATATCAACTGCCTAAAGAATAAAGGCAACTGTAGCAGTAAGTCTAAGAAGGATTCTGGAGACTCTATAAGTAGCTCTAGCAAGACGAGCCACTCCATCAGCAAAATCGCATTTCTAGGATCTGAATCCCCAGAGGTTAATAAACTCAGGAGAAGGGGAAACGGATCTCAGCATTACTCCAAAAGATTTGGAGCACATACTGATACTAGAAATTACTACAATCGTCCAACTCCTCCTGATCTTCAGTATGAAGAAAGAGCTAAATTCAGGACCACGGATTACAATGGAACATCCATCTATGAATGGAACATAGATGGCAAATCAGAAGGAGAAATCATGAATACTCTCCAAGAAATGGGAATGGCTAAAGCAGCCTATAGAACCCATGATCAAACGGATAAGACAGCAGCATGTCTTATAATTCAAGGCTTCACTGGTCAGCTTAAATACTGGTGGGATAATGCCTTGAACTTACAACAACAATTAGATATCCTAAACGCCACCGTCTCTACAGAAGACGATCAGGGAAGGATCTCTACAGATCAAAATGCAACCAACCAACTTATATATGCTATAAGTATGTATTTCGTTGGCAACCCGCATGAAGAACTTCAAGCCAACAAGATCACCCTAACAGAACTTAGATGCCCAACTCTAAGTGATTATAGGTGGTACAAGGACGTCTTCATCACCTATGTCCTTAAAAGACCAGACTGTAACGAATCTTTTTGGAAAGAAAGATTTGTTTCAGGATTACCATCCCTCTTCGCAAAAAGAATCGTTACCAAGCTTAAAGAAAACATAGGTAAGGAAGAAATCCCTTGGAAGGATATCACCTATGGGCAGCTTGGAGCATTCATCAAGAAAGAAGGGTTAGCATTATGCACTGAATTAAAAATTCAAGCAAAATACGGGGGAGAAAAGGGTAAATCCAGAAGAGAAATGGGAAACTTCTGTGAAGCCTTTGGCATGGAAAAGATCCAAGCCCCCTCCAGAGCTAGAAAAGAGAAGACTCTTAGACCTAAAAGAGAATTCTTTAGGCGCTCTAAACAGAGATCTAACAGGTATGATAAACCTGTCCACACCAGAGATAGCAAGCCTAATAGACCCAGCTACGGCAAAAAGATTATCTGCTACAAGTGTCGTAAGCCAGGTCACAAGGCCAACAGCTGTCCAATGAAACAGAAGATCAACGAGCTTCTCAAAGATGAACCAGATCTTAAAGAAAAGATTGGTGAACTTCTCTGCCTAGACACTGAATCCTCCTCTGACAATGAAGGATTATATGAGATCAACTATGACTCTTCAAGCTCTGACCAAGATCAACCTCAGCATTACTGCAATGTTATTACCAAAGCAGAAAGAGAAGAAGCTCTTTTTGACCTCATCAATCAGATCCCAGATCCTCAAACTAAGCATGATTATTTCATGAAACTTAAGGATCTTATCTTCAACGAGCAAAGACCAGCCCTCAATAGACCCTTCAGCATCTCAAAA
Organism: Rheum nobile; assembly: GCA_027886185.1. Classification (NCBI taxonomy): domain Eukaryota; kingdom Viridiplantae; phylum Streptophyta; class Magnoliopsida; order Caryophyllales; family Polygonaceae; genus Rheum; species Rheum nobile. The sequence continues at coordinate 23,934 of WOAB01000044.1, read as the reverse complement.
CTCTTTGAAAATCAACCTAGTAATAATATTCTAGGTTCCAAAGTCACCATCAAAGACCTTCAATCAGAAGTCAATACTCTCAAGAAAGAAGTTAAAGGACTTCAAGAGTATGTTAGACTAAGAGACTCTATGGATGATCTCATAGAAATCAGAATTAACAAGCTAGAATCTAAAAATGAATCTAGCTGTAGTTCTGAGATAAGATCATCTAACAGATCCAGCCAAGGCTCTGTTAAAATTAGAACCTCTTCCTCTACCAGCAAAAAACCCCTCATCTCGCAAAATGAATCATTTAACCCCTCTTTTCAGCAAGACAATCTCTTTCTTTCAGCTCTTAACAAAGTAGAATGCCAAAAATGGTATTGTCCTGTTAAGATTAAGATTGAAGATTCCACCTTCAAAATTGTCGCCCTCATTGACAGCGGAGCTGATCTCAACTGTATCAGAGAAGGCCTTGTCAATTCCAAGTATTTTGTCAAGACCAATGAAAGACTTCTTAATGCCAGCGGCATTAAAATGCAGTTAAACTACAAAATTCCTGAAGCCTCCGTCTGCAGCAATGGATGGTGTCTCCTAAACTCTTTTGTCCTTGTCAAAGATCTTCAACAAGAAGTCATCCTAGGATCCCCATTCCTAACCCAGCTTTATCCCTTCTCAGTTGATAAAGACGGAATTCATGCCAAGATTCTAGGAAAAAACCTAGACTTCCCCTTCCTTTCCCCAATTAAGAGCAGAGATCTTGATCTCCTTCAAAATGCTTCTATCAAAAGACAGCTTAACAGCATTCAGCATAAGAAAACCCTCATTAGAGATTTAACTAATGAAATTGGGTTTTTAAAGATTGAAGAAAGGCTGCAAAGCCCTCTTTGGCAAACCAAGGCCCTAGACTTCGAGAATCTCTTCAAAGAGCAAGTCTGTGCGGATATCCCCAATGCCTTCTGGGACAGAAAGAAGCATCATGTTTATCTCCCCTATGAAAAGGACTTTCATGAGAGAGATATCCCAACCAAAGCTAGGCCTATTCAAATGAACAAAGAACTCTTAGAAACCTGCAAGAAAGAAATTGAGACCTTGTTAGTTAAGAAACTAATTAGAAAATCTCAATCTCCCTGGAGTTGCGCGGCTTTCTATGTCATGAACGCAGCCGAAAAGGAAAGAGGCGTTCCTAGGCTGGTTATCAACTACAAACCCCTCAACAAAGCCTTACAATGGATCAGGTATCCTATCCCCAATAAGAGAGACCTCCTCAACAGACTTTTCGAAGCAAAAGTCTTCTCTAAGTTTGACATGAAGAGCGGTTACTGGCAAATCCAGATTGTCGAAGAAGACAGATACAAAACCGCCTTCACTGTACCATTTGGGCATTACGAATGGAATGTCATGCCCTTTGGTCTCAAAAATGCCCCTTCAGAATATCAAAGGATTATGAATGATATTCTGAATCCCTTCTCTGACTTCCTCATCGTCTACATCGACGATATCCTCATTTATTCCCTAACCTTAGAAGAACACTCTAAGCATCTCAATACCTTTCTGCATGTCATCAAAAAGAATGGATTAGTTTTATCTGCCACTAAGATAAAACTCTTTCAGACCAAGATTAGATTTCTTGGCCATGACATTCATCAACAAACCATCAAACCTATCCAAAGGAGCATTGAGTTCACAGATAGATTTCCCGACGAAATCAAAGACAAAACTCAATTACAAAGATTCCTTGGTTGCCTCAATTATATTTCTGATTTCTTTCCCGATCTCAGAAAACTCTGCATTCCCTTATTTTCCAGACTCAAAAAGAATCCTGCTCCTTGGGGTTCTGATCAAACCAAAGCCGTCCAAATCATCAAAAGCAAGATTAAATCTCTTCCTTGCCTAGGCCTTCCTCAGCCCAATGCTTTTATGATTGTTGAAACTGATGCCTCCAACATTGGTTTTGGTGGCATTCTTAAACAAAGGATCAATCCAGAAAGCAAAGAGCAACTGGTTAGATTCTACTCTGGTTGCTGGGCTGGGCCTCAGTTAAACTATAGCACGATTAAAAAGGAAATCCTTTCCATCGTCGCTTGCATTTCCAAATTTCAAGATGATTTATACAACAAGTCTTTTCTTCTTAGAGTTGATTGCAAATCCGCAAAAGATATACTTCAAAAAGATGTCCAGAACATTGTCTCAAAACAAATTTTTGCTCGATGGCAAGCCATTTTATCTGTCTTTGATTTTGAAATTGAATTTATCAAAGGAGAAAGCAATTCTTTACCAGATTTTCTGACAAGAGAATTTCTGCAGGGAAAACCTTAAAACACATGGCCCCCTTTCCTTATTTCAAAACCCTCCAAGACAAACAAAAGGCCTACTACTCCTATTTTCGAGTCTTTGAAGCCCAAAAGACCGTTCGCAAAACTGCTCAAGAATCATTTCACTCCGAGAAGATTAAACATATCATTCTCTCCAGTGAAATCAGGATCCTCAACATTCGCCAACAAACTGCTGACAGGATCATTAGGGATTGCATTCTTTCTAATGTACCTTTTTAATCTTGTTTAAAACAGGTTCTCAAGAATGGCGGGGAGGGGAAACCCTCGCAAGCAAACCCCACAGGATTATGCTTGCGAGCTCGTCCCCAGCAAAAAGCGTTGTCCAAACGCAAAACCAATTTCAATCCTTATCCCAATTCCCAGCTCTCACAAACAGTCCTCTAAACCCAAGGACTCCACAAAAAACTGACAAACAGAAATCCACCAAGCATTTCCACAGATACATCCTCAAGCAATCATCCCTACAAAATATCTGCCTCACAAAAGAATTCAATCCCCCTGACCAAAAGGACTTTGGACCCTTCATAAAAAATCTCTTCTCCAAAGACTTCCAATGGTTTCCTTCTGACCCGGCAAAAACCCAAAAGTTCTATGAGTTCGTTTTGGTAGATTCTGAATCTGCCGAAATCTCGCATACCAGAGACGACAATGACCCCAACCTCATTGTCTTCTCAAAATGCAAAATTCTGAAGGTCATCTCCAGAGAATCTTGGGGAGAACCTAGCACACAAAAGGCATTCTCAATCCCTTTCTGGCCGAAAGGCTATTCCTATTATGACTATAGAGATGCTTGGACCAAGGCCTTTCTTATCCGAGCATTCAACCATTCCTGGTTCTTTTTCTTCGCAAAAACATGCAACAGCAATTTACCAGTCTGGTTCTTTGACTGGTGGAACTACTTTGGACCTACTCCTGAAATCTACCCAGAAGAAGCTAGGCAATCCTATGACTTCTTTATCAAACATTGTCCGGTCCAAAACTACATAAAACCAATACAATTCCATAGGTGCACTGGTGTATCTTGGATACTCTGCTGGATCTATGAACTCCAGCAAGCATTACCCTGTCCGTGTCCCCTTTCTCTCTGTCGCAAGTTCAAAGTTCGATGGTGGGAAAAGATTGATCCAGAATCCTACTCACTCAACAACATCCATGCAATTTTCAAAGCAAAAGGAACACAAGCTTCTCCTGCCCCCTCAAAGGAGATTGTCATTCACCCGTCAGGAGTCCCGGTGGCAACTGCGTCACCCTCACAAATCCAAGACCAAGACTGGCTTGACTACCAAGAATGGAAGAAATACAAGAATCTCAAAACTAAGCAAAACTCAGTAACAATTGTTGACATCTCGGACGAGAAGCCCAAGTCTTGGGCTGATAAAGTCCAAGAAGAAGAAGACCAAGCCAGCTCGACCAATTTAGCCCAGCAAACTGATTATGACCCATATGATCAGTTCGCACAAGACCCTTACGCCCAGTAAGGTTGCAAGTCCATAAGGCCGTTCGCAAAAGCCCATCAAAAATCTTGCAGACAAAAGATGTCGGCAACACAATCAGACAAAATACAATCAGACAAATCTCATCAGCAAATGACAAACAACTTCTACAGCAAAAGCAGAAGTCCACTCTGAACAGTATCAATGCACTTATTTAGGCACTATTCATATGAACAGTTGTACGTCGCCTTAATAGTGCCTTCAAATAGCAATTTTCCCTTCTCTATTTAAGCCGGTAAGCCCTCACTTGTTAGAGGCACGCTAAAAATCTCTCTCCCTCTCTCTCTCCTTTATATTTTTAGTTTCTTGCTTTGCTGCTCTTCGGCTACCTGTAAGTTGTGTACAGTTTCTTTCTTTTGCAATTTATATCAAGCACAATAGTCCAGTTTTGTGTTATTGTCTTGCTTATCATTTCTACCATATTTTCATTGCTTTTGATCCTTTTGGCCAACCTGGTATCAGAGCCTTGTTAATTTAATCTCCTTATCCTCTTCATCGTTTTAAAAAATTTAAGTTTCAGTCTTTCTATTTTAAGTGCTTATCTAGGCTTTGGGCACAACGCTTGGTTTAGTCCCGTAAGATCCGTTTGGTCAGCCTTGATGATAGGTGGTCCCGGTGGACGGTCCCGTTGTTATAAGCCTTAGATAAAACCTTGTTTTAGAAAACTTTACTTTGTTTTAAAAAACATGTCGATGGCAAGAAGATTATTCCGACGAGGTTCCGGTAGCAATTCGGAACAAATCGTTCATAGCAATGAGAACATGTATAGTCTTGACCCTGACAATATTCAAGACTGGACTATTCCAGACAATCCTCAGTCTATTTATAGATCTGGGATCTTGGACTTGTTCCATGCCAATTGCATCAAACACCAAGAATCAACCATCTGCCTTACAAAAGAGCAGCAGTCTCTTAGGCTTCTCAATCCTACAACCATTCAAAGTTATCTTAGAAAAGGTTATAGATTTTTGCATCTTGGGTTAATCCAAATTGCTTTAAAACCTCTTCATAGAAAAGGAATTGATTCTCCTGTCTTCCTAGCCCTTAGGAATTGACAAGGCCTGCTCTGATACCAGGTTGGCCAAAAGGATCAAAAGCAATGAAAATATGGTAGAAATGATAAGCAAGACAATAACACAAAACTGGACTATTGTGCTTGATATAAATTGCAAAAGAAAGAAACTGTACACAACTTACAGGTAGCCGAAGAGCAGCAAAGCAAGAAACTAAAAATATAAAGGAGAGAGAGAGGGAGAGAGATTTTTAGCGTGCCTCTAACAAGTGAGGGCTTACCGGCTTAAATAGAGAAGGGAAAATTGCTATTTGAAGGCACTATTAAGGCGCCGTACAACTGTTCATATGAATAGTGCCTAAATAAGTGCATTGATACTGTTCAGAGTGGACTTCTGCTTTTACTGTAGAAGTTGTTTGTCATTTGCTGATGAGATTTGTCTGATTGTATTTTGTCTGATTGTGTTGCCGACATCTTTTGTCTGCAAGATTTTTGATGGGCTTTTGCGAACGGCCTTATGGACTTGCAACCTTACTGGGCGTAAGGGTCTTGTGCGAACTGATCATATGGGTCATAATCAGTTTGCTGGGCTAAATTGGTCGAGCTGGCTTGGTCTTCTTCTTCTTGGACTTTATCAGCCCAAGACTTGGGCTTCTCGTCCGAGATGTCAACAATTGTTACTGAGTTTTGCTTAGTTTTGAGATTCTTGTATTTCTTCCATTCTTGGTAGTCAAGCCAGTCTTGGTCTTGGATTTGTGAGGGTGACGCAGTTGCCACCGGGACTCCTGACGGGTGAATGACAATCTCCTTTGAGGGGGCAGGAGAAGCTTGTGTTCCTTTTGCTTTGAAAATTGCATGGATGTTGTTGAGTGAGTAGGATTCTGGATCAATCTTTTCCCACCATCGAACTTTGAACTTGCGACAGAGAGAAAGGGGACACGGACAGGGTAATGCTTGCTGGAGTTCATAGATCCAGCAGAGTATCCAAGATACACCAGTGCACCTATGGAATTGTATTGGTTTTATGTAGTTTTGGACCGGACAATGTTTGATAAAGAAGTCATAGGATTGCCTAGCTTCTTCTGGGTAGATTTCAGGAGTAGGTCCAAAGTAGTTCCACCAGTCAAAGAACCAGACTGGTAAATTGCTGTTGCATGTTTTTGCGAAGAAAAAGAACCAGGAATGGTTGAATGCTCGGATAAGAAAGGCCTTGGTCCAAGCATCTCTATAGTCATAATAGGAATAGCCTTTCGGCCAGAAAGGGATTGAGAATGCCTTTTGTGTGCTAGGTTCTCCCCAAGATTCTCTGGAGATGACCTTCAGAATTTTGCATTTTGAGAAGACAATGAGGTTGGGGTCATTGTCGTCTCTGGTATGCGAGATTTCGGCAGATTCAGAATCTACCAAAACGAACTCATAGAACTTTTGGGTTTTTGCCGGGTCAGAAGGAAACCATTGGAAGTCTTTGGAGAAGAGATTTTTTATGAAGGGTCCAAAGTCCTTTTGGTCAGGGGGATTGAATTCTTTTGTGAGGCAGATATTTTGTAGGGATGATTGCTTGAGGATGTATCTGTGAAAATGCTTGGTGGATTTCTGTTTGTCAGTTTTTTGTGGAGTCCTTGGGTTTAGAGGACTGTTTGTGAGAGCTGGGAATTGGGATAAGGATTGAAATTGGTTTTGCGTTTGGACAACGCTTTTTACTGGGGACGAGCTTGCTGAAGCATAATCCTGTGGGGTTTGCTTGCGAGGGTTTCCCCTCCCCGCCATTCTTGAGAACCTGTTTTAAACAAGATTAAAAAGGTACATTAGAAAGAATGCAATCCCTAATGATCCTGTCAGCAGTTTGTTGGCGAATGTTGAGGATCCTGATTTCACTGGAGAGAATGATATGTTTAATCTTCTCGGAGTGAAATGATTCTTGAGCAGTTTTGCGAACGGTCTTTTGGGCTTCAAAGACTCGAAAATAGGAGTAGTAGGCCTTTTGTTTGTCTTGGAGGGTTTTGAAATAAGGAAAGGGGGCCATGTGTTTTAAGGTTTTCCCTACAGAAATTCTCTTGTCAGAAAATCTGGTAAAGAATTGCTTTCTCCTTTGATAAATTCAATTTCAAAATCAAAGACAGATAAAATGGCTTGCCATCGAGCAAAAATTTGTTTTGAGACAATGTTCTGGACATCTTTTTGAAGTATATCTTTTGCGGATTTGCAATCAACTCTAAGAAGAAAAGACTTGTTGTATAAATCATCTTGAAATTTGGAAATGCAAGCGACGATGGAAAGGATTTCCTTTTTAATCGTGCTATAGTTTAACTGAGGCCCAGCCCAGCAACCAGAGTAGAATCTAACCAGTTGCTCTTTGCTTTCTGGATTGATCCTTTGTTTAAGAATGCCACCAAAACCAATGTTGGAGGCATCAGTTTCAACAATCATAAAAGCATTGGGCTGAGGAAGGCCTAGGCAAGGAAGAGATTTAATCTTGCTTTTGATGATTTGGACGGCTTTGGTTTGATCAGAACCCCAAGGAGCAGGATTCTTTTTGAGTCTGGAAAATAAGGGAATGCAGAGTTTTCTGAGATCGGGAAAGAAATCAGAAATATAATTGAGGCAACCAAGGAATCTTTGTAATTGAGTTTTGTCTTTGATTTCGTCGGGAAATCTATCTGTGAACTCAATGCTCCTTTGGATAGGTTTGATGGTTTGTTGATGAATGTCATGGCCAAGAAATCTAATCTTGGTCTGAAAGAGTTTTATCTTAGTGGCAGATAAAACTAATCCATTCTTTTTGATGACATGCAGAAAGGTATTGAGATGCTTAGAGTGTTCTTCTAAGGTTAGGGAATAAATGAGGATATCGTCGATGTAGACGATGAGGAAGTCAGAGAAGGGATTCAGAATATCATTCATAATCCTTTGATATTCTGAAGGGGCATTTTTGAGACCAAAGGGCATGACATTCCATTCGTAATGCCCAAATGGTACAGTGAAGGCGGTTTTGTATCTGTCTTCTTCGACAATCTGGATTTGCCAGTAACCGCTCTTCATGTCAAACTTAGAGAAGACTTTTGCTTCGAAAAGTCTGTTGAGGAGGTCTCTCTTATTGGGGATAGGATACCTGATCCATTGTAAGGCTTTGTTGAGGGGTTTGTAGTTGATAACCAGCCTAGGAACGCCTCTTTCCTTTTCGGCTGCGTTCATGACATAGAAAGCCGCGCAACTCCAGGGAGATTGAGATTTTCTAATTAGTTTCTTAACTAACAAGGTCTCAATTTCTTTCTTGCAGGTTTCTAAGAGTTCTTTGTTCATTTGAATAGGCCTAGCTTTGGTTGGGATATCTCTCTCATGAAAGTCCTTTTCATAGGGGAGATAAACATGATGCTTCTTTCTGTCCCAGAAGGCATTGGGGATATCCGCACAGACTTGCTCTTTGAAGAGATTCTCGAAGTCTAGGGCCTTGGTTTGCCAAAGAGGGCTTTGCAGCCTTTCTTCAATCTTTAAAAACCCAATTTCATTAGTTAAATCTCTAATGAGGGTTTTCTTATGCTGAATGCTGTTAAGCTGTCTTTTGATAGAAGCATTTTGAAGGAGATCAAGATCTCTGCTCTTAATTGGGGAAAGGAAGGGGAAGTCTAGGTTTTTTCCTAGAATCTTGGCATGAATTCCGTCTTTATCAACTGAGAAGGGATAAAGCTGGGTTAGGAATGGGGATCCTAGGATGACTTCTTGTTGAAGATCTTTGACAAGGACAAAAGAGTTTAGGAGACACCATCCATTGCTGCAGACGGAGGCTTCAGGAATTTTGTAGTTTAACTGCATTTTAATGCCGCTGGCATTAAGAAGTCTTTCATTGGTCTTGACAAAATACTTGGAATTGACAAGGCCTTCTCTGATACAGTTGAGATCAGCTCCGCTGTCAATGAGGGCGACAATTTTGAAGGTGGAATCTTCAATCTTAATCTTAACAGGACAATACCATTTTTGGCATTCTACTTTGTTAAGAGCTGAAAGAAAGAGATTGTCTTGCTGAAAAGAGGGGTTAAATGATTCATTTTGCGAGATGAGGGGTTTTTTGCTGGTAGAGGAAGAGGTTCTAATTTTAACAGAGCCTTGGCTGGATCTGTTAGATGATCTTATCTCAGAACTACAGCTAGATTCATTTTTAGATTCTAGCTTGTTAATTCTGATTTCTATGAGATCATCCATAGAGTCTCTTAGTCTAACATACTCTTGAAGTCCTTTAACTTCTTTCTTGAGAGTATTGACTTCTGATTGAAGGTCTTTGATGGTGACTTTGGAACCTAGAATATTATTACTAGGTTGATTTTCAAAGAGTTTTGAGATGCTGAAGGGTCTATTGAGGGCTGGTCTTTGCTCGTTGAAGATAAGATCCTTAAGTTTCATGAAATAATCATGCTTAGTTTGAGGATCTGGGATCTGATTGATGAGGTCAAAAAGAGCTTCTTCTCTTTCTGCTTTGGTAATAACATTGCAGTAATGCTGAGGTTGATCTTGGTCAGAGCTTGAAGAGTCATAGTTGATCTCATATAATCCTTCATTGTCAGAGGAGGATTCAGTGTCTAGGCAGAGAAGTTCACCAATCTTTTCTTTAAGATCTGGTTCATCTTTGAGAAGCTCGTTGATCTTCTGTTTCATTGGACAGCTGTTGGCCTTGTGACCTGGCTTACGACACTTGTAGCAGATAATCTTTTTGCCGTAGCTGGGTCTATTAGGCTTGCTATCTCTGGTGTGGACAGGTTTATCATACCTGTTAGATCTCTGTTTAGAGCGCCTAAAGAATTCTCTTTTAGGTCTAAGAGTCTTCTCTTTTCTAGCTCTGGAGGGGGCTTGGATCTTTTCCATGCCAAAGGCTTCACAGAAGTTTCCCATTTCTCTTCTGGATTTACCCTTTTCTCCCCCGTATTTTGCTTGAATTTTTAATTCAGTGCATAATGCTAACCCTTCTTTCTTGATGAATGCTCCAAGCTGCCCATAGGTGATATCCTTCCAAGGGATTTCTTCCTTACCTATGTTTTCTTTAAGCTTGGTAACGATTCTTTTTGCGAAGAGGGATGGTAATCCTGAAACAAATCTTTCTTTCCAAAAAGATTCGTTACAGTCTGGTCTTTTAAGGACATAGGTGATGAAGACGTCCTTGTACCACCTATAATCACTTAGAGTTGGGCATCTAAGTTCTGTTAGGGTGATCTTGTTGGCTTGAAGTTCTTCATGCGGGTTGCCAACGAAATACATACTTATAGCATATATAAGTTGGTTGGTTGCATTTTGATCTGTAGAGATCCTTCCCTGATCGTCTTCTGTAGAGACGGTGGCGTTTAGGATATCTAATTGTTGTTGTAAGTTCAAGGCATTATCCCACCAGTATTTAAGCTGACCAGTGAAGCCTTGAATTATAAGACATGCTGCTGTCTTATCCGTTTGATCATGGGTTCTATAGGCTGCTTTAGCCATTCCCATTTCTTGGAGAGTATTCATGATTTCTCCTTCTGATTTGCCATCTATGTTCCATTCATAGATGGATGTTCCATTGTAATCCGTGGTCCTGAATTTAGCTCTTTCTTCATACTGAAGATCAGGAGGAGTTGGACGATTGTAGTAATTTCTAGTATCAGTATGTGCTCCAAATCTTTTGGAGTAATGCTGAGATCCGTTTCCCCTTCTCCTGAGTTTATTAACCTCTGGGGATTCAGATCCTAGAAATGCGATTTTGCTGATGGAGTGGCTCGTCTTGCTAGAGCTACTTATAGAGTCTCCAGAATCCTTCTTAGACTTACTGCTACAGTTGCCTTTATTCTTTAGGCAGTTGATATTTGCAGCTGGAGAGGTGACGCGTTTTGAGGAGGAAGCCTGGATATTATCCATCCTTTGGTTAATGGCTAGGTGGAAGGAATCCATCCTTTGATTGATTCTATCAAGGATAGAAGGAGGGCTAAGGCTGATGTTGCTTAAGAGATTGTTAGGAATACTTTCAGCTTGAAAGTGAGGCCTACTAATATCTCTAGGAAACTTAGGGGAACTCAATCCTTTATCCATACCAAGATGAATCTGATCTATTTGTTCAGAGATGGTATGAAGGATTTGATTGCTGTAGTTGTTTTGGGAGTAGATCTTCTTGATATCTCCCAAATTGGTCTGACTATGATCCTGCTCAGGTCTCCCTTTCTTAAAGGGATCAGCACGAATATCTTCATTGTCATGTTTAACAATGATACTCTTGAGCGGAGGATGAACAGAGGTACTGGTTCCTGAGGGAAAAAGATTCCAGGTTCTAGAAATCATATTTTGCACTTCTAAGGATGGAAGATGGAATGGGTCATCAATGTCTTTTTTAGACAGATAAATAGAGAACCATCTAAAGAAAAGAATATTAGTTTGGAGATTGTTCATCTCTTCATAATATTCCTCTTGGATTCTATCTCTGTAATCTTTGTCTAGTTGCATGAACCATTTTCTCCTTTTGTTGTTGCTGGTACCATAGAAATCTTTTCTAAGATACTCTTTATCAATGGTAAAACCTTCTTTGGTTAAGACATTGATAGTAGAATAGTTATGCATGTTGGTAGAGGTAGGAGAATGGTCACCAACAGACTCTTCCTCATTCTGGGGAATGATTCTAGGAAGAGGATGGGCAAAGTCTATATGATCTCTTCTTAGAGAACTATTTCTGGAGAACTCACTGGTCATGGAGTAGAAGGGGTCACTAATAGAATTCCGAGCAGGGGCAAAGCTAGGTCGGTTGGTTGAGTTTTCTCTGACCGAATTGAACCTGATGAGAATTCTACCATCAGACTCTTCTATGATCTGAGAGATCTCTTGTTGTTCCAGGTTTCTAGGAGGGTTGTCGTTGTCGACCTCTAGGGTTTCAGGAATAGTAATGTCTTTCCACTTGATGGTCTTGGGAGTAAAAGTGCAAGACTTTTCAGCTTCTAATTGAAGAAGAACAGTCTCTCCATGAGCTAGAGGGGTAATGGTGCACTTTGGATCTGTTAAAGAACTCATGAGTTTGAAATGCAGTCTATAAATAACAGCAAAGTTCTTAGTGAACTGTTTGCAGTTGTTATTTAGCATTTTGATGTCTAGGATGACGGTTTGACAAATCCTAGGGTCAGTCAAGTCGACTGAGAAGTTTGGAGAACAATTGAAGAACAAAGGTCCATTGCAGATGTTGGATTGTACTAAAGCCAGAATCGAGTCTTTGTAAGAGAGAAACCGGTCATCCCTAAGGGCTAGGAAGACAGGAGAATCAATTCCTTTTCTATGAAGAGGTTTTAAAGCAATTTGGATTAACCCAAGATGCAAAAATCTATAACCTTTTCTAAGATAACTTTGAATGGTTGTAGGATTGAGAAGCCTAAGAGACTGCTGCTCTTTTGTAAGGCAGATGGTTGATTCTTGGTGTTTGATGCAATTGGCATGGAACAAGTCCAAGATCCCAGATCTATAAATAGACTGAGGATTGTCTGGAATAGTCCAGTCTTGAATATTGTCAGGGTCAAGACTATACATGTTCTCATTGCTATGAACGATTTGTTCCGAATTGCTACCGGAACCTCGTCGGAATAATCTTCTTGCCATCGACATGTTTTTTAAAACAAAGTAAAGTTTTCTAAAACAAGGTTTTATCTAAGGCTTATAACAACGGGACCGTCCACCGGGACCACCTATCATCAAGGCTGACCAAACGGATCTTACGGGACTAAACCAAGCGTTGTGCCCAAAGCCTAGATAAGCACTTAAAATAGAAAGACTGAAACTTAAATTTTTTAATGAGCTTTGCTAGAAGCCAACTACGATTAATGAGCTTAATCGGATTAGGCCCATAACAATAACTATAGAGTATAATATATGATATAACTATAGTATATGACTATAAGATATAACGATATGATATAACCAAATTAGATATAACCATAGTGAATAACTATAAAATATAACCATAATATATAACTAAATTAGATATAACTATAAGATATAATCATAGTATATAATTATATGATATAACCATAGTATATAGCTATAGAATATAATATAGGATATAACCATAGTATATAACAATAGAATATAACCATAAGATATAATAATAGTATATAACCATAGTTTATAACGATATGATATAACCAAATTGGATATAACTATAAGATATAATCATAGTATATAACTATCTGATATATAACCATAGTATATAACTATAGATTATAATATAGGATATAACCATAGTATATAACTATAGGATATAATGATTATAACTATAAAATTATAACCATAGTATATAACTATAAAATTATACTATGGCTATATCATATAGTTATATACTATGATTATATCTTATAGTTATATCCAATTTGGTTATATATAAATATCCTTATAGTTATATCCAATTTGGTTATATCCAATTTGGTTATATCATATAGTTATATAACTATAGGATATATGATAGAACCATAGTATATAACTATAGAATATAACCAAATTGGATATAACTATAAGATATAACCATAGTATATACTATGGTTATATCTTATAGTTATATCCAATTTGGTTATATCTTATGGTTATATTATATAGTTATATACTATGGTTATATCATATTATATATTTTGTAGTTATATATTATGGTTATATCATATAGTTATGTACTATGATTATATCATATCGTTATATCATATAATTATATACTATGATTACATCCTATAGTTATATACTATGGTTATATCATATAGTTATATACTATGATTATATCTTATAGTTGTATCCAATTTGGTTATATATATCCTTATAGTTATATCCAATTTGGTTATATCTTATAGTTATATATGTAACATCCCACCACATGGGCCGACCCATGTGCACAATTAGTAACAAGTGAGCGCGAGGCTGCTTGTTAAAGCGGGAGGTCTCGAGTTCGAGTCTCACGAACAACCTCCTCAGTTTGGGGGATGGGTTGGGGTACATGGGCTGCGGCCCATGGGGGATAGACATTGCTGGGCCAATGCGCTCGGAGGCCCCTATCCAACATAAAAGTGTACTTTTTATGTAACACCCCACCACATGGGCCGACCCATTACAGGGCTGCAGCCCATACACCCCAACCCATCCCATGATGGCTCATACCCTTAAGGCAGGAAACTACACCATGGAGGTTGTTCGTGAGTCTCGAACTCGAGACCTCACGCTTTAACAAAAAGTGTACTTTTTCCTTTTTTTCTGACTTTGCCACTTGTACTGCTAAGTTAAGCGCACCGACGTGTACTGCTAATTTAAGCGTACGAAATAGTGTGCATTTAGACACTATTTCGTGTGCATATAGACAAACCCTATAAATAGAAATAACCAACAATTATGCCACACTCAAAAAATCAAACTTTAAGTACTAATCAAGCAGGTTATAACCTTTAAAAAAATCAAGTAGGGCGGTAATAATTATTTCAGCTGTCATCTAGTGATAGTTTCCTTGTCAATTAATTAACTTATATAATGACAAATTTGATTGAAAAGTTTGTAATTATTTGTACTATATAAAGATGTTTGGATTATTTTTTTGATAGGTATGTAATTTGCATACTGTTTTTGCTATATATGCATAATATATACATGAGAAAATGAAATTCATTTGTTATACTATGCAGGTATCACTCTCTGGTTATGAGCAACCAAACCCTGGCTGTGTATCTAGGTAACCTTGTTACCACCACTTACACTGGGATTTATCATGTGGAAATCTCAATTCAGTTCTACCCATCTGAGAAAAAATTGAGCCCTCCATCTGGAAACCGGAAATGGGCAGATTTAATCTTGCCCATTTCCAGGGAACTGCCATTGAATGATGGATTATGGTTCGAAATTGAGAACTCCACCGACATCAAAACCAAGGAGTTTGAAATCCCACCCAACGCGTATAAGGCTGTGTTGGAGGTTTATGTGTCGTTTCACGAGAATGATGAGTTTTGGTACTCTAATCTTCCCGATGACTACATTGCCGCCAACAACCTGTCGGATGCCCAAGCTCATGGGCCGTTTAGGGAGGTTCTCGTGACGTTAGATGACGGTGTTCTTGTCGGTGCGGTTTGGCCTTTTACCGTGATCTACACGGGAGGATTCAACCCTCTCTTATGGGAATCGGGTCATTTGATCTTCCAACTTACGACATCGAGTTGACTCCATTCTTAGGCAAGTTGTTAGATTGGACTTGGTGTCGCGAATGCGCTCAGTGTTTGGTACATTGATGCTAACTTGCACCTCTGGTTAGACGTGAAGAGTCCAAGAACCCTAGGGATGCTCTTGAGCTGCAATTCTCTGTAAAGTCGGGTTTCGTAGGCTTGGATGGAACATACGACACAAAGATGAGTCGGTCCATATCCTCATCCGGGTGGGTCAGATCTTCCCATGGCGAAATCATCACCTCATTCACCCAAGATTTGGGTTTCGTCGACTCCATGATCTGGGAAAGCGACGGCAATGTGCAGACTATTAACCAGACTATTGAGTTCAACACTTCGGTGTCTACCAAGACGCCATCTTCTCATCATGGCAGCACGATCATGTCGCACAAAAACCTTCCCCTTTACTTGTACACGGCTCAAATCGATCAAGGCAACAACAATTACGTTATTGTGACAAACGTTACGCTAGGTTTCAACGACGACAGGGTCTCAAGATGCAACCGGAGTTCTTATTGTTCAGAACGGCGTGCTCGTCAGTGGATCAGGAAATACGCGACAAGTATACAAATATGAGAGTTGCATCGATCCGTGCTACTTGAGGAATGTGAGCAGTTCTAACTACGCCATAACTTATAATTCAGTTAGCACCAAATGTGGCCACAAATCGGGTTCTGAAGATCCAAGTTCTCTGTTTAGCCTATTGTAAATAGCTCCTGCCACTTCAAAATTAAGTTGTTCTTGTTTCGTTAATGTATACAGGTTAATAATGCCCATATGATATCGCACCACATCAAGTTTTCCGTGCGCCCATTTTTACCATGTCCGCAATCTAGATGTGCACAAAAAATCCTAAAAAAACTTACAAACTTGTTCTTACATGATTTCAACAATTAATTATCCAAATAAAAATGACTCAGTTCATTTTGTTTGTTATCGAACCGCTCAGTTTGTCCGCTCAGTAGCGGACAAGTTGAACTAGTTTTCAATTTGTCCACTAACATGTAGCGGATAAAAAAACGAAGGCATTGTTCAGTATATTCAACTAAAATTGGAGATAGAGTTGAATAAGTAGTTGAAATTGAAGTCGGGGCTGGATGATTAGCTGAAACTACATTTATTAGTTTAATTATGTAATAACCCTCGTAAGGGTACTTATGTAATTTACCCAACTCTATTTCTAATAAAGGAATTTTTGGTATTTATTTCATAATTCCAAAAATAGAAATAAATTGGAGATTCTTAATATAAGTTGTTACAACTTTAAAGTTGTGAGCTATTTAAATTGTTGGGTAACATTATGTTGATTCTAAATTTAAATAAAACTTATAAAATTTAACCTAGAATATTTAAATCAAGTTTAACAATTTTTGTTAAAGGATTTAAATATGGTTAAAGCCATAGGAATTTGTAACTTAAGCTTGTCTTAGCCTAAGTTAAGCTTATTTTAGCCTAAGTTAATTTTTCTAAATATTAATTTTGGGCTACAATAATATAAGAAACATTGAATTATTAAAATAATTAAGTTTGTGAAAGTTTGGAGAATGTTCGTAATTTTTCGGGAATTTGTAAGGGCATTTTTACCCCAACTTACAACGTTGGGGACAAAAGTGCAATTATGCCAAAAGCTGGCTGAGCACTGTTCATCATCTTCACCAAATGCCCAGCCGAGGTTCCCATGCTCAACAATGGCGGAAATTAGCCCAATTCGAGCTCTTTTGGGGTCTAATTGCTCAACCAATTAATGGGATTTTTATTGGACTACTTAACGCATATAATCCGGGAGAATCGAAAGGAAACGATCAAAAATAAGATCGAATTTGAGCAAATAAGGCAAGAAAATTATTCGGTTGGCACCATCCGTAAATTGGACGAATCGGGATCAATTCGTAATCGTTTTTATCCACCTTTCAGCCCATTGTGGATTTATCTCCACGTTATTTCAAACCCTTATAAATAAGCCCCCGATCGAAGTCATTTAGGCACCCAATTTCAAGCCAATTCTCCCGAGTTCTTCATTCTAGGTCGCGGTTGTTCTTGGAGTTATTCCGGTCACCTTGGTGCTCCTCCGCCCCAATTGCCACCAACATTGGAACCGCCTCGATGAACCCTTCAAAATCCCGTTGGTCCCGCACCCGGATTCGCGCCGCCGAGCCGATTTCCCCGCGCGCGTAAACAGTGCCGGCTAGAGGTAGGAGACAATGGCAATTTCGTAAATATTTCCATTTGTATTGATTTCGGGTATTTTATTTAATTAGGTTAATTTATTAATTATATAGGGTAATTTAATAATTAAGTAGGTAAAATATATAATTAGGAATATTATTTAATTTAATTTAATTTGGGTTAATCTTAATTAAGGTTTTAAAATTACCTATGTTAATGAGGTAATTAAATTTAAAAAATATGCACATATAGTTATAAATAATTATGTTTTTAAATAAGGGTTAAAATAAATTAAAGTTGGTCAATTTATTTTAATTAGGTTGTTGTTTTATGATTAAAGGAATTAATCATAACATTATCCGACAATTGATTTATTTGGACTTAAATCAATTCAGTTAGAAATCGATACGAGTAACGTTCAATTTCCGATTAGAAATAAAATATCTTATCATAATTTATTTATGATGTGTAATTTTGGGTACGTCTCGGAATTTCTTCTGGAACGGGAATAGAGCAGGGATTCAAGTTGCTACTCGGAATCAATCATTCCCGTGATACCGTTCATCTCTCTGTAATTCAAGGCAAGTGGTGGTTCGCTCTTGTCATTTCAGTTATTCTTTTGGCCGACAATTAATATTAAAATTAATTGGGTCATTTCTAAAACCTAATTAATGTTTGTGAACACTTGTGTGCTTTAAATACTTTTGTATCTAGGTTGTTAGTTATTATTGATATATATATGTATATATGATTAATGTTGTTATCGTCGTAATGACGGTATTGTGCGTGGACTTTGTGTGTTATGTGTGGACTTTAATAGTCGTGTGTGTCAGGGATATTATGGCATTGCGAGGCGTAATGATCTTTTTATAACTCGGTGTTAGTCGGAATAATTTCCTAATACTTTTAAGGTCATGACCATTGCTTCTTATCCACCCGTTAAGAATAAGAGTTGAGCACATTGTTAGTGCAATTGGGTTGGATGTAATGTCACCTTGTGTTATTCTCGTAGTTATTCGAGATTGTATTAAAAGCTTAAAGAATAATTGTGGTGTGGTGAAATTAAATAAGATAAGTGTTGCGATCACATAATTAATAAACTTCGAGCGAGAAGTACAACTTGGAAACCGCTCGTGCTCCAGTTTAAGTGGGTCGTCTTTCCAATCTGGATTTACATTATGCGGTGAGGTTGGTCGGGCCCAATTAATCAATGGGGTTTTATATGTTGTGTGTAATTTAAAACGTTCCCAAACAAATCATATCTTCTTCCTATAATACCCACATTCATTTCGGGTATTCTCTTGGTGCATATCTCTTTTGTCCATCCTTCGTTTCAGTGGAAGTATTTTAGTTATATATCGTCTATAAGCTTTTACTCGTGAGACAATGATAGTAATTGGATACAACCACAAGAACCATTCTGTTTGTACCCTTGCTTAGTCTTTCATTAGTCTAACCAACCACTATTTTTCCTTGCATGGTTGGTCGGTGTCATCCGTCCTATATGACACATCAGTCGACTTGCCTTAGGTTGTTTAGGAGTAACGAGACGGAGAAGAAGGCTTGCGGTTAAAGTTTAGTTTTTGAAGAACTTTCGAGTTTGTTTTGAATATAAGATTTATTTTTTTATTAATGTAATAGGTATAAGTGTTAGGTAACCTAGTCTTGTAATTAGAATTTATGTAAAGTCTTCCGCTGTAATTTCAATATCATTTGTAAACTATCTTTCTCAATTTACGAGGGGAATTTTAATAAAAAGATTGAGTTCTTTTATACAAGTCTTCCTCTATTTACTCTTTAGTATGATGTATTTAAGTATAATTGTTCAGATTAAAGCCTAGGGTGGCTTTGAACTTAAAGTCTGAGGTCACTAGCGTGTGACACTACCGACATAAGTCAGGGGTGTTACAAATTATATAAAAATATAATTGATTTTCAACATTACAAGTTGAAATGGGTGGAAAAGTAAAATTTAGCGTGTTAATCTTCAACAATTATGGGGGTCACAATAAAAAAAAAAATTAATCTATATTAATCTACTACAAAATCCTTAAGCTAGATTGATATTTTTTTTACCGAACACTCATAATGTAGATTAAAAATAAATCAAGCTCCATTAATCTCAAAAAATCTTTGTCGAATAAAGCCTCAATAAAAATAATAGATTTGTCTGCATTCTATAATCGACTGGCACACGAAACAATACCCTAATAAGTATGCAAATTCATTTATTGCTATAATGGCCTTATATATAAACCCGTTAAGGGAGCGTTTGGTTAATGGGTTTGGGGAATGAGGTATCAGGTTGAAGAATGAAAATCCCATACTTGTTATTTGTTACACTGATTTTAGGATTGGAAACCCGTACACCAAACCCGTCGGGTATCGGGTTGTCATACATCCCACTTACTTTGGGTATGAGATTTCATTATCGCTGAATATCACTTCTCCTCTTTGCTCTGCCAACCTAGCTCATATTGTTCGCCACTTGCTCCTCCATTAACATCAAAGTTTGCTTCTTCGAGTTGGAAAGCTTGTTCTCCTTGACAAAGTAGGCTTATGATTGTTTAATTCTCCATTTTTTAAGTTTTGTTTTTTTTGGATTTGGACACATTTTTGCTAATTTCTTATTGAAGGACAATTATAAAATTAAAGGTGGAACTGCTTTTCGTTGCTGCTTCCGTGACACAAGAGATAGGAGATGAAGAAGGAGACAAGGGGCTAATCCCACATTTTTTGTCAAAAAACCCTAACTTTATCCCAATTTTTTTTACAAAAGAGATAACGAAAAGTATGAGATTTCAACTCTATACTTATCCAACTTCATACCTCATTCCATTTCCATACCTAAATTTATACCAAACTATTAACATCTACATATCTTCAGCAATCTCCTTCCTTTTATTCAAGATATTACCTTATCTATAATAGGAATTAGATATCTTTTCTCTATGCTAATTAGCCTTAATTCCCTCATAACCGTTGTACTGCTTGTTGTATAAAGGCTCTGCCTTCCTATGTAATTAATTAGTTCAATACAGTAATCTTCATCTTCATCCTTCACAAGTTTATCAAGTTCTATATGGTATCAGTTTCTTAAGGTTTCACATCGATCCTCCATCAAATTCCTCATGCTGGACGTTACACAATCCGAGCCATGGGAGAAATCAAACCACCCTCTTTTCCTCCACCACTCCGATCAACCAGGCGTTGTCCTTGTTTCGCAACCACTGGTGGAAGACAATTTCACATCCTAGCAGAACTCAATGATGACGGCTTTAACCATTAAAAACAAAGCCGGATTCGTTGATGGCTCGTTACCAAAACCGACGAACAAACCAGTCGAAGAATCTCAATGGGAACGATGCAACGTTCTTGTCAAGACCTGGCTTCTGGGTTCAATGTCTAACGACATCTCGAAAAGTGTCGTCCATTGCAAAGCCGCTCGAGATATTTGGCTCGAACTTATTGATCGGTTCTCTCAAACTAATATTGTGGCTCTCTTCAATGTCGAAAAGCATATCCAAGAGTGTACACAGGGATCTGATTCGGTAAGTACCTATTTCACCAAGCTTAAGTCCCTTTGGGATGAGAAGGAAGCCCTCACAATCATACGCCCCTGTTCTTGTGATCCCGCTGCCGATTTCCAAGAGTCGATCAGCAATCAGAGATCAATGAAGTTTCTGATGGGCCTTGGATCTGAGTATGAGCAAATTCGGGGTACAATAATCGGGTTAGACCCTTTTCCTGAACCAAACAAAGCTTATTCGATGGTTCTTCGCCATGAACAACAAGCGAAAATTTACAAACCCCCCGTGCCGCCGGAGACGGCGGCCTTTTCCGTCAAACGTCATTGTGCCCCTTCCGCTGGTGGTGATACCAAATTATGTGAGAAGTGCAATCTTACCAATCACAACACGAAGCAATGTCGCGCTCACCTTCAGTGCAGTTTCTGCAACAATAAAGGTCATACCCTCGAGTACTGTCGCAAGCGGAAACGATCCATGGACAGCGGCCAACAGACCTCCAGTGTCAACAACACCGCTCCGGTGACTCAGTCTGGTGTGTCGTCCACTGAGTAGCCGTCACCCTCCGATTATCAGCACGTCATGGATCTGATTCGACGACTCAATTTGCAGGGCTTAGCCGCCCACCAGCCGTCTGTAACCAGTGACCCTAATCTCCATTCTTTCGCAAATCATGTTGGTAAAATCCCTAACCTTAATTACTTCTCAGGTAATATTAAAGCCCACTCCGTTTATTCTGTAAATTCTTGGATTATGGATAGTGGTGCAAGTGATCATATTACATATCATACTCGATATTTGGATTCTTATGAATCAACTACTAACCGTTTTGTTCATCTACCTGATGGTAAAACTTATATTGTTTCACACATTGGAACTGTCATTTTTACACCTCAATTAACCATTACTAATGTACTTTGTATCCCTGCGTTCTCGGTTAATCTTGTCTCTATTAGTAAATTAGCCTTTGATTATTTTTATGCTACTATCTTTTTAAAAAGAATATGTGTGATTCAGGATCTACTCACGGGGAAGATAATTGGGACTGCATGTGAACGCGATGGCCTATACTTCCTCAAATCCCAGCCGACTCCCTTTGCTTGTAACGTCACCATCTCGGACTCCCTATGGCACCAACGTGTTGGTCACCCGTCGCAACAAGTATCGTCTCTTATTCCGGTTTTTAAAATAAAAGTCCGATGGATAAACCTGTTTAGTTTGTCCTTTGGCAAAACAGACTCGACACCCTTTTCCGATTCATACTTCTACTAGTTCTTCTTGTTTTGATCTCATTCACATGGATATTTGAGGAGGTTATCATGTTCCTTGTTTAACAGGTGCACGTTATTTCTTAACTATTGTGGATGATCATTCTAAATTTACTTGGATTTATCTTATGAAAAGCAAGGCCGAGGCTCGGACCCTTATTATTCAATTTGTCAATCTCGTCGAAAACCAATTTTCTACACGAATTAAAATTATTCGAAGTAATAATGGCCCCAAATTTAAATGTTTGGATTTTTACTCTTCCAAAGGCATTTTACATCAAACTAGTTGCATCTAGGGCTGAGCACGGGCTGAGAAAACCGAACCCGACCCGAAAAACCCGAATCGAACTTGAACCCACATGACTTCGGTTCAGGTTTCGGTCTGAATTTATTAGGATTTCGGGTTCGGGTTCGGTTTTTAGTGTGTTTTTATGTACGAATGTTGTTTTGGCCCGAACCCGACTCGAACCCGAACCAAACCCGAACATTCGATTCGGTCTTCGGTCCCATTTTTTTTGGGGTTTCGGGCTTTTTGGGTTCGGGTCGGGTTTAGGCCCATGCTCAGCCCTAGTTGCATCAATACGCCACAACAAATGGTGTTGCGGAACGCAAACATAGACATCTTTTAAATGTGGCTCGTGCACTTCTTTTTCAATCTCACTTACCGAAATTTTTTTGGGGAGATGACATTCTCACCGCCACTTACTTGATTAACCGAATGCCAAGTCGTAATTTACAAACCAAACCCCTTTTGAAAAACTCTTTTGCAACCTCCTCTCTATTCTCATTTGCGCGTTTTTGGATGTCGATCCTTTGTATCCACCCACCCGTATCGCCCTCACAAGTTTGAACCGCGTGCCATTGAATGTATTTTTATTGGATACCCACCCGGTACCAAAGGTTACAAATTCTATGATTTCTCAACAAAGAAAACCATTATTTCACGTGATGTCGTTTTTCATGAAACCGAGTTCCTTACTCAAAATTTCATCACTTCATCAAAACGAATTACCACTACCAGATTTCAAAAATTCACCTATTGTTTACGATGACGACCCCCACACTTCTCCCATCGATACACTTGAGCCTACTACGGAGTCTGACCAACCACCATCACCCACCCCCATTCCTCAACCTACGTATGAACCCATTCCTTTACCAACATCACCTACTGTTAATACCACACCCCTTACTCAATTACCCCATGCAGACACCACTGTCTCTCTTCCACTATCCACTGAGACAAGACCTATACCAACTCATACCAATACCCACACCAACTCCCGCCTTACCTCTTGCACACTCACGCAGACCTTCTAGGCCTATAAAACTTTCCACTGCTCTACGTGACTTTCATGTGGAGGCCACTCTCCCGACACGGTCGGCGCCCCAATCATCTTCCTCCCATAGCGTTGTCGCTGGTAACTTATCTATTGTCTAGTGTCTTGTCTTATGCCAAACTTTCTCATAATTATAGACATTTTGTTGCTAACATCATGCTTGAGCAAGAGCCAAGATCCTTTTTGCAGGCTAATAAATCTCCTAATTGGAGGGATGCCATGGCTAAGGAAATCAAGGCCTTGAGAATTTTGGAATTTTCTCGAGTACTCGTTGTGTACGTCGGATTAAATACAGAGAGTTTGAGACATTCTGTAATGTGCTCTGTATCTGTAATATTTTTCTCAGTGAAATAATATACACACAACATGCCTTGGATTTTAATATTCGTTCGCGTACGATAATTTTTATCCCGGTTTAATGTCATGTTCGTTCAAAGCTGAACGGGCGAGAAAAGCTGGTCACGGCGACCGCCGTACCAGTCGCGGCGACCGCCGTCGCGGATCCAAGAACGGCGACCGCCATACAGGTCACGGCGGCCCCGCCGTCCCAATGCTCGAGGTGGTAGCTGGCGTGCCAGGCTACGGCGGCGACCGCCGTAAATTATGGCGGCCCGCCGTAATTGCCATCGTCGTTGTCCGGGAGT